>JARPMR010000019.1:6458669-7190820 GCA_029955525.1 Oeneis ivallda
AAGTTTGTGAGGATGGATGTATACGGATGCATGTTTGTATAGATGTAGTATACGGATGGATGGATGTATGTTCTCTGAGATAGGGGTTGAACTATTTTACTGTTTTACTCCATAACTTCGTTAAATTTAAACTAATTTTTATTATTATTTTAACCGACTTCAAAAAAGGAGGAGGATCTCTATTCAACGGATTCTTTTTTTATTCATGTTCACCGATTACTCGAAGACGCCTGAACCGATCTGTTTTAAAAAAATCTACAATAAATTATATACTTTGTAGTGGCGCAGGCGTTTCAATGTATTCTCCAGGGACAAAAAGTAGCCTGTGTTATTTTCCAGGACCTCAACTTTACCTGTGTAAAAAACCACGTCGACTAAATGCATCTGCACTTTATATGGTGAAATATTATAACTGCGAAAGTGCGTTGGTTTGTCCTTCAATCACGCCCCAACAGTGCTACGGATCGACGTGATTTTTTGCAGAGGTATCTATAGTTGAGGACCTGGAGAGTGACAGGCTACATTTTATCCCGCAAAGTCAAAGAATTCCCGAGGCATTTTGAAGGCTAAGTTCACGCAGACGAAGTCGCGGGCATCAGCTAGTATACATATATATAACAAAACATACTGTGACAAAATTTTAAACTAATCGCGGTAAAGACAAAAATTTTAAAAAGCAAACACAAACGTGACGATATTTAATAAAATATAAAAGCCATATTATGAAGACGAAGCTAGTAGGTAGTAGTACTTATGGAGCTATGCGTTCGGATGCAATACTATACTATACAGGCTGATTCCGTTTGAACATGAATAGCCTGGATAAGAATAATTTTGTAATTTATTTATTTAAATTTATTTTTATTTTAATATTTAGATAGATATTCTCAATTTTATTTTGTTTAATTATGGGTTATTTAGTAAATATTCTTTGATTTTGTACTTTATATTGTTTCTTGTTATTTTGGATTTAAGGTCATTAGGTAGTTTATTTATTAATCTGGGTAATAGATAATCCGTGGTTCGTGATCCCCATCTTCTAAAAATATGGGGCTTACACAGAAAAATACTCTGAAAAATATTAATTAAAATTAAATGTTTTCTGAATCTGAACGGTTCTTAAAAATGCTGGGTCAAAATTCGCCAACCTCCTTTACTAGCTGTCACAGCGAACTTCGTACCGCCAACTTATCTGTATAAACTAGTGGTTCGCCCTGAACTGAGACCTCGCGGTATCCCATAATTCCCATAAGGTAGTTTTAACTATATATTGTAATTAAAACGTGCCGAATCTGATGACGTCAATCGTCATCTGTTTTCGTGGATGGGATGCGTATGCCTACAGTACTCGTATTTTACTAAAATTCAGCTGGTTCGGTGAACGGGTGTTACGTAGTATACGATTTCATAATAAAAAAAATTATAAAACGCGATAACTACGCGCTTACGGCTTCTGCGGCGAGCATGTCTAGATGCGCGCTCATCTTTACATTCATAGACACAGTACCATCATACGGTAATAAATATTATAACATGTCTCTGCGATCAGTAGATTATTTTTTATTCCACGTAAGATGGTGCCAACTTCTAATTATTGTAAATACAAACGGATTTACTTTTGCAAAAATAACGTGATAGTTTTATTGATAATTATTTGCTAATTGAATAACATAATTAGTAATAGACAAAATAAGAATAGCTGGCGCAAAACTGTATTTACAATAATAAAGACAACGCCATCTATAACCAGTATAGTGAAGTTTTGTTAAAAACATTGATGCCCATTAAAAATTAAATAATTTCGTTTCTTTATAATATTTATCTAATCTTAGTATTTGTTGTTCAAGTACAGAATATAACTCAAATTATATGTAAGTTTCAAGTTTTAAAATAAAGTGGTTTTAGAGATCTAGCCTCGAATTTAATCTCCACTTTGAAAGCCCCCCATTTCGTCAATTTTAGGAAAAAAATTAAAACAAAATACTTTTGTACTCTGTTCCAAATTATCTTTAAAATGAGGTACTGCAACCCTATGAAACGTAAAAAATATATTTTACTTCGCATTCGCTTCTATGAGACTATGTAAAATTGAAGTAATTACGTTCAGTAATTCAGAAGTTATAATGCTCTGACAGACGGACGGACGGATGGACAGACGGACGGACGGACAAGTGCAAATTCACTCAAGTAAACTCAGAGACCTTCGCTTCGCTCGGTCGATAAAACAAATAAACTGTCCTAATCCCAAAAACTATTCTATCTTTCAAGTTGGACCATATTACAGATAGTTACGAAGTTTCATCAAAATCGGTCCAGTAGTTTCAGAGTGTATCCTGAACATACATGTGACACGAGGTTTATATATATATATATATATATATATATATATATATATATATATATATATAGAATAGAATAGAAATATTTTTTATTCAAATAAACTTTTACAAGTGCTTTTGAATAGTCAATGAATCTACCACTGGTTCGGAATGCCTTTCCTGCCGAGAAGAACCAGCAAGAAACTCGGCGGTTGCTCTTTTCAAAACAGATTTACAATACAGTAAATACTATGCTATATATGCAGTGTTTCCACAATGAGGAAAGTTCCAAAAATGCATACAGACTAACTTCTATCTTAAGATGGGCAGACATAAAGTAGCCCCATTCCCGCCGGTGGCACCCGTTCACGAGCATGACGCATGACCCAGCCATTGCTTCGCTCAACCATATTTGAGGGAACGTAACAACCCGCATCACACGACACCACCACAGAAATGTTTAAAGAGTGCGTGACATACTTATGCTACCCATGTCAAGGCATCAAACTGAAAACTAATATTCAAATGCTAATTTTAAGACATCACTTAGACACAAATTAAGTAGAAACACTGAATAGCACAGGATAATTTTGTTACACAGGTTGATTATTACTGTCTCATGAATCGCTGGAGCGAGTTATATCCACGCTTTTTTGTCATTAATATAGTCTTCAATTGTATAATATGCTTTTTCCATGAGAGAAGTTTTAATTGCTTTCTTAAACTTGTGTAAAGGCAAGTCTAAGATCGACTGTGGAATTTTATTATAGAACGTCACGCCCATTCCCACAAATGTCTTTCGGACCCTCTGGAGGCGCAGTCGAGGAATCACGAGCCTATTTTGATCTCTAACCTGCCTATCGTGTAAATCACCCTTTTTTTTGTAACTTAAAATATTTTGTCTGACAAATATTATGTTGTTATAAATATATTGTGAAGCTACTGTCAGAATGCCTATTTCCTTAAATTTTTCTCGAAGGGAATCCCGCGGTTTTAAATTGTAGATTGCGCGAATTGCCCTCTTCTGCAATACAAAAATTTTTCCAATGTCGGCTGCTTTACCCCATAGTAAGATTCCGTATGACAATACTATGGAAATATGCAAAATAAACAATTTTTGCAGTTTCTATGTCAGTTAACTGTCGAATCTTCCTAACAGCGTAAGCAGCAGAGCTAAGCCTGCCAGCAAGTGTTGTTATATGGGTGCCCCACTGTAGCTTAGAATCCAGGGTTAATCCCAAGAACACTGTGGAGTCCTCAGTTTTCAAAGGTTCATTATTTATCTTTAGATTATTACTGACAGCTCTGGTGTTAGGCAATAAAAACTCAACACACTTGGTTTTTTTAGCATTTAAAAGTAAATTATTTGCCGTAAACCATTCAGAAACTTGAGATAATGCATTATTTACATCGTCAAAATTGTCTTTTTTCCTATCGACTTTGAAAATCAAAGACGTATCATCAGCAAATAGTACAATATCGCAAGTATTTTGGACAAAATGTGGTAAATCATTTATGTAAATCAAAAACATGAATGGACCTAGAATAGAACCCTGGGGTACACCCATTACTGAGGCTGATCCGGATGATTTTACGTCATTGACACATAGTCTCTGAACACGATCACTGAGATAAGACGCAATGAGACTAAGTGCAAAACCTTTAATACCATAGTGGCTCAGTTTAAGCAAAAGGGTCTCGTGATCAACGCAATCAAATGCTTTTGATAAATCACAGAAAATACCAATGGCATTCTGTGAGTTCTTCCATGCATCGAATATGTGTTGTAACAGCTTTGCGGCTGCATCGGTTGTTGATCGACCCTTAGTAAAACCATACTGCTCAGGGTGAAGAAGTCCATTTAAATTAAAGTGTAGAAGCAGTTGGTTGAGCATTATTTTTTCGAATATCTTGCTGAGGGTTGGCAAAATTGAAATTGGTCTGTAGTTATTCGGGTCACTTTTGTCTCCCGATTTAAAAAGAGGTATTAGTTTAGTACATTTCATAAGGTCTGGAAAAGATCCAGAATCAACTGATTTATTAAAAATTAAGGCAAGATATGGCGCAATAATATCAATTATACTGTGGATTATTTTAACTGATATATATATATATATATATATATATATATATATATATATATATATATATATATATATATATATATATATATATATATATAAGATAGGTACGTACGTTCGTACGTAGGGACCTAGCTAGGTAGGTACGTTTTGTTTTTTATCAAAGTTAATCATTCAATATTAACTATTTTGCAATTATCATAGTACAAATTATGTTTACTTTTTATTACGTACTCGTATTAGTATATATATATATATATATATATATATATATATATATATATATATATATATATATATATATATATATATATATAAGATAGGTACGTACGTTCGTACGTAGGGACCTAGCTAGGTAGGTACGTTTTGTTTTTTATCAAAGTTAATCATTCAATATTAACTATTTTGCAATTATCATAGTACAAATTATGTTTACTTTTTATTACGTACTCGTATTAGTAATTTGAAAATTAGTTTTTTAATCCCATTTTAATTATTAGAGTAGGTATTTTAGCTCTATCTATTAGCTAATGAAAGTGTAATAACGTGTGCGTCTGTGTGGTAATCAAGAACGATTTGTGACATTCATATTTCATATCAATTGGACTGGTGCGGACAGATAGTATAATATACCTACAATAACTTTTACCCGCGACCTCGGAATTAGATTTTATAAAAATCCTGCAGGAACTCTTTCTTTTCCTGGTTAAAAAAACCGCTACGTCACGCTCTACTCTCTAGGTCTTGAACTATAGGTATCTATGCAAAAAATCAAGTCGATTTGTAGCTCCGTCGCTGTGTGATTTGAGCACAAACCAACAAACAAAAGCACATTATGTAATTATAATAACTAATTTCTCTAAATTTTATCTTTAATTACTTATATACGGTAATATGTTTAGCTGCTAAAATTTTACTAAAGGAAACTAAACAGTTTAGCATAAATTATTATTTGTTTTCAGCAGCAGATAAAACTTGAACGGTTTTCGTAGCAAGTCGTAGCAGCGTTTAGGTATGTGCTTCACACATGTCTCACATACGAAAGAATTCAACGCGTATAAGCCGTATACTAACCATTTAAGTCTCGGGTGCATCTCAAAAATGGTTTAACATTAATAGCTTAAACTTTTGTATAATTTCAGCTATATCATGTAATTAAATAATAAATACTAAAATCAGTTATTTAAAACATTAGGGATAAAGTTATTACAAAATATACTTGCACATATTTCATAAACAAAATTGAACAATTGTGTTGATAGATGGCGCTACACCGAAAATTTGAAATTATTTTAGCATTGTATTTGGACTTTCCAAGGTACACAATATATTATTATGGTCATTGGGGTCCTAAAGTTCTGGAGTGGCGAACCTCACAGGCCACACCGGAAAGCACAGTGTTGGCAGACCCCACTAGGTGTACTGAGAACTTCAGACGAATCGCAGGAAGCCTCTGGATACAGGCGGTGCAAACCCATGACCTGTGGAATTCCATGCAAGAGAACTTTGTCCACGTTTGGACGCGAGGTCTTAGTTCCAATCGCCAATCAATCAACATTTTCCAAAAGTGACTCATCATCAGTCCTTTCTTACCACCAGGTGAGTCGATAGTCAAGCACAAACCTAATCGATAACTTAAAAAAAGTATATTACTTTTCAAACACTAAAAACCATTCACCTAGCAATCACATCTATCAGGGCGGAACGTCATCTGTCGGTGACTTAGCGTTTACACCCCCTGCATTCGGCCGTGAAGGAACTATGAAGGATTGAAAACGCCATACTTTACTTGAAACTACTCCGCATTACAAAAATCAACCTTAAAACTACTGAACTCAAAGTAAAATTCTTTTAACAGTTTTTCTTCGGAAAATTAGGAAAATATGTTAGAATTTGAGCTGTAAATAGTTGGGATAAAGTTTGTTTTTGTTTGGCTGTATTGTTGGTCAGTTATCGTTCTGGTTGCGTGGCGCGCGTCGAATTGTCTTCCGGCGTACGACGTGATTTCTTAAAGAAAGCCGAATCAATGGACATGGTGGACGTTGGCCTCCGATTGTATTAGAAATAGGGCCATAGAAACAGCGATTTTTCTTCCGTTGCTCCGTTACAGTGTGATTATAGGTCAAATCTATAAAACAAGAAACAAACACACTTTCGCATTTATATGACGAGTATTTCCATAGTAAAATAGAATTGGATAAATAACTGCCATAAGGTACAAAAACTTTGCCTACAAGTCCTATAAAATAAATATGGCATCGGAAGATTGACCGCATATCGAAGCAAAATCAAATGCTGTCTCAAGGATAATGTCCAGAAAGCACTTAGACTATCCAGCAAAGCTAAGAATTTCCACTCAAATTTAATATTGTGGCATTGGAAGCAACTAAGTAGATACTTTCGTTATAGCTACTCATGTGTCAGTGAACAAAAAAATACCTTTATAGCTTTTTAGGATCAAATTGCTAATATCAGCTCAATCAACTTTCCGAACCGGTGGTATAATCACGACTTGTCATAAGTGCAAAAATTTGGCCTACATGAAATAAATGATTTTGATTTTTTTTGAATAGCTCTCTGTGACCAATTTTCTCTGCGTGTGTAATTATAAATGCCCGAAAATAAGCTAAGTGAACCATAACTTCACCCATCCATTTCATTTCATTCATGCGCCTAATCATTGCATACGTCCAGATGCGTCTCATTCGTGCGTCAGGTAATTCTCATAGTAACAAACATCAATTTCTCAATCTGAAAAACACTAGTTTCGTGGCCACCTGGCATGCCTAGTTAGCTTGTGAGAGCGTTTATGAATAGAGGTTTTTTAGGCCTCCCGGGATAGGAATCGATTGATAGACACAATTACGCCGTTTTTTGTTTCCAGACTTAAAGCCTCTGATGTAGGTATAAATGTTTTATAAACATAGTTAGTAAAAATAGCATCTTTATCTGTGCTCTATTCTATTTTTTGGTCGTCAGGTAGGTAGGTTAAGTAGGCTCAGGATCGCTCAGCGGGCGATGGAAAGCGCTATACTCGGAGTGTCCCAGCGGGATCGAATCAGAAATGAAGAGATCCGCGTAGGAGAACCAAAGTCACCGACATAGCCCAGCGAGTCGCGAAACTGAAGTAGAAATGGGCGGGGCAAATAGTTCGAAGAGCTGATGGTCGTTGGGGTCCCAAGGTGCTGGAGTGGCGACTCCGCACCGGGAAGCGCAGTGTTGGCAGACCCCCCACCAGGTGGACCGACGACATCAACGAGCCGCAGGGAGCCGCTGGATTCAGGTGGCGCAAGACCGAGACCTGTGGAAGTCCATGCAAGAGACCTTTGTCCAACAGTCTATCGGTTGATAGAGAAGAAGAAGATTATAGGTATTATTAGGTATTACTGCGTACTGGTGCAGTTTATTGAAGTGCGGATCATAACATCTCTTCTCAGCAGAATCTGCCTTGACTTGTCATATTAAGAGCCACAGGTTCATCATGGGCAATCCATTAACGTGTCACTACTAAGCGCAGGTCTCCTCAAAGAGAAGGGTTATAGGCCGTAGTCCACCACGCTGGCCCAATTTGAATTGGTTGGTAGACTTCACATACCTGACAATTTTCCAATCCATGACTGCATTACAGAGAAAAAATCAACCAAACAAACCCACTTTCGTATATTTTAGGTAGTGGCAATTTACTTTTAAGCTATTGCATAGCTTTTATCGCGGGCTTTGAACTAGGACAAACAGTTTGAGCGCGGCGTCCGAATCAAGAAATTCCGTAACGAAAAAACCTAACACCGTCGTTCAGTAAGCGTTCAACATTTTAGAGGTTCACATTTAGCTCTGTTTGGCGCAGTGGGCGAGCCTCCGCTTTCTTTAGATGTCGCAGGTTCGAATCTCAATCGCGAAGTAGTGACAGTGCGCTTTTCTTGTTTGTTTGTTTTTTAATTATTTTTTTGCATAATTTTTATTATGAAATAAATATTATAATTGCATAAGTTGATAAAAAATGCTATGCAATAGATTTACCGCGGCAGTCCCCGAGTGCCACTTAATTTTTTTGTATCATTGTCCATTCATTTCGAGCGGGTCATTGAACCGCCACAAATCTGGCGGGTGTTATCAAAGTGCAGGGCGCCAGTAACCCCGAAGCGCGGAGTTTTAATTTCAATAGTGGGGTCGCAGTTCAAGGCCGCCTCCACTGAGGGGACTTTACGATCAGCTGAGACCACTTACACTTTAATATTTCACCTTTTTTAACTTTTATCGTAAAGTGAGTTTTAAGATTCTTGTTTCTTCTTAGAGCAGTGATAGCCTAGTGGTTAGGATTGCGAGGATACGGGGTAGCGGATTCTTCGGATTTTTCTTTAGAGTTCTTCATAATGTTCTCAAAGGTGTGTGAGGTTTGCCAGTTTGCATTGGGCCAGCGTGGTGGAAATCTTTCTCTGAGAGAAGACTTGCGCGCCGTAGTGAGCCGTTGTTAATGATTATGATGACAATTTCATACAGATTACGTAGGTAATAATGAGAAAGGAGATAGAGCCAAGTACCTACTCTGGTCCTAGATGATATCTAGGGTCCGTTGGTGCAGCCAGCTACTAAAAGCTACACTTGTTTTCAATTTACCTATGTCAACTGATTGAATAGACTCTACAACTTATCATGATGGGAAAAGTTGCTGGAACAAGATGCGTTGATCGCAGAAAAAAGGTCCCGCAAAAAATATTATATTTATGGTTAGTATTCTTTTCTTTTTTTTCTTTTTTCTTTTAAATTTTTTTTTTCTTTTTTTGTGTGACATAGTTAATCTTATTATTTTAATATTTTATTGATATTAACTTTTAACTTTTAGGTACTTTATTTTAATATTTTATGTCATGTCATGTGTATAATATGTAAAAAGAAAAACTATGGGTCCTGTAACCTGATAATAAAACATTTATTATTATTATTATTATTATTATTTCCCTTGTCTTTATCACTTTAAAAATGCAGTGATAGCCTAGTCGTTAGTAGTACGGTCTCCTATTTGAGGGGTTGCAGGTTCGATCCCAAGCACGCACCTCTGGCTTTTCTAAAAGCGTTTAAGAAATTAAATATCACATGCTTCAACGGTGAAGGAAAACATCGCGAGGAAACCTGCACATCTAAGAGGTCTATAAAATGTTCTCAAAAGTGTGTGAAGTCTGCCAGTTCGCATTGGGCCAGCGTGGGGGACTATGGCCTATAACCTCTCTGAGAGGAGACCTGCGCTCAGTAGTGAGCGGCTGAAGGGGTGCTGATGATGATGATGATACATTCTTTTACCTTGTGTCTTTTGCACTGCACGAAAAAGTCGGAAAAAAATTCGAATAAGTTTGAACTTGAAAGAAACTTTTCTTTTGAAATAGTATAAGGGGATGAAGCAATGAAGTGACCCACCCCCGATCGCCGCGCGGGTGGGTCATCTCCCCCCCCCTTCCCCGCCGTTTTTATCTCAAGTCAAGGGCGCGTAGGGCAGGTCCGCCGGCCGCCGGCTATTGACATTGTATTGTGAAATTTACCCACTTTTTTCGCCATCGTCCGTAACTTTTTAACGTAGGGTCGTTGAACTGAATGGACACTGTTTATTTTTATTATTTTAAACAATCAACATAATAGCTGAACTCTTGACAAAGATCTCTAAAGAGATCATAATATTACTGGCTATTTAGTCGAATATATTAAACTTAGCTTGGTTAAGCGTACCTAGTTCAGCGAAGTACCTATAAGTTTTAAGCTATTGCATAGCTTTTATCGCAGGCTTTGAGCGCGGCGACCGAATCAAGAAATTCCGTAACGAAAATAAACCCAACACCGTCGTTTCAGTTCGGCAGACTTCGGCACTGTGTTTATGTGCGTGCGACTAGAAAATGCTATGCAATAGCTTTACTGCGGCAGTCCCCGAATGCCACACGTATTTTTTTTTACTTATTGAACAAGGTTGTGGTTTAGGTTAGAGCGCGCTTGCCTAGTCGATGCCTATTCACTCTTGTCAAACAAAATTGGTTGTCTGTAAAGTCGGTTTACGGACGATAGTTTTACGTGATAATGTCATAATACATTGATGACCGCTAACTACAGCGCGCACGCGATGACTGGCGGTCTCGGCGGCCTGCACTCTGCCAACGCTTGGGCCTATCGTGCCTCTCTATCGCTTGTACCGCACTCTAGGCTCAAGCGGAACGTGACACTTTTTCGTGCGTGCAGCCGGTGTTATCGATTTATAAGATGTTATCACGTCAAAAACTAGTACCTATACTATTCTGCTATATTATGCTTACCTAGAATAGACATAAATACTATAGCACAGTAAGTAGTATATAAACACGTGTCCATATTTATGATTTTTGGGTGATATAATTGCTGTGCTTTTATTTTTTTATGCGCTATTGTTAGTAGGTACAATATCCTGAAGACAGGTCGTCATTCACCCATCTGTTTACCAGATGAAAAGAAATTATCCATTTTTTATCGAATATTATCTATAAAAAAACAAATCGCCATTGTATCGCTTATTAAAATATAGTCTAGTTTATTTTTAATTAAAATTTTTAGGCCTGTTAATAGTAATTCATGAACGATTTTTGAAAAAGGCAATATTATTCCATCGCATTTGCAATAAAATTATCTTTATTTTAATATTATTTAGATTAATATTATCTTTATTTTTATATTTAAGCAACAGATATGGTGGAATATTACTTGTGCCGAGTTACCTGTTAATATCTGCTTGCCCGGTAAATCTGCATATTCTATAATATCGTTGTGCAATTTCTTATAACGAATAATAAGTGAAACGTAGACAAAAAATTTTATCATAGTGTTTTTTAATTAGCCTTGAACAGTTTTAATAGGCAATACAATTGTGTTTTTTTATAGGTAATACCTATTCGATAAAAAAACTTTTCATCTGGTAAACAGATGGGCGAAGGGCGACCTCTCTTCGGATCTTAGACCATGTCCACAGGTTGCTCAAAGTGATGATTTTTTAAATAAAGAACTTAATAAACTGCAGACTCATGAATTTTGGTAATACATACGTGATAAATGAAACACAAACAACTCTTAAAAAGTATAATAAGGTTACATAATTTTTGACGTTAACAAAATTTCCATTAAAAGTCGAGTGTTAAAACTATCTTGACCACATCGTGGCCCGTGGCCGCCATTTAAGATCCGACCGATATCGCACGTCTGTACACAACTTAATACCATCAATGTAATTATTACATGTAGCAGTCAAAGCTAAAAAATCGGGCAGATCACGAAATGACCAGAAATAGTGAATAATGTCACCTGTCACCGCGCTATCGGTACACATAGACGTCTACAGAGTACTGTATTTCGGTCTAAATTAGAAAGAAGAAGCTATTACCTACTTAGCGGAATTTGTTATACACAAGGAGCAAAAACTACCAAGTTTGCTATAAAACGCCAAACCAGAAAATCTGTATGGTACAAAATTCAAAAACAACTCTTGTTTCTCTTCTGTCAACTGTGTTTCTCTTTCTAATGCTGAAGAGAGGCAGTGTAGGTACAGCGCAAACGTCAAGACTCACGTTGTAGTTTGTACCCTACCATATTAATTTTGTTTGGTTTAACAGATTATAGCACAGAAGTTTATTAATCCTTGTGCATCTTGGTCTATAATAAATGTATTCAATAGAAACAAATTGTTACATAGCAAAATTATTCTACTTAAGAAAATTGTAAAAGTTAAAAAATCTATTGTGTGCACTGTGCAGAGAATATTAACTGCATTTTTAGTTGTATGTAGTGCTTTTTTTACATAAACCCCTTCCTTAAAATAATTATATCTAATTGTAGGAAATAATCTATACACTAACTAATAACTACAACATGGCGATATATTATCAAGGAACGTATAAAAACCAAAAACGTTTGAGTGACAGGACCGCCGTAGAAAAATCGATATCGATATTCGATACGGGCAACAAAGCATCCGCCGGCCCATCTCTATTGACACGACGGCTAGAGCGTGTGCTATGTGTGAATGTTATCGATATATCGAGATATGTCGTCGATAACTCGACTATTACTTGCACGTAATGTCTTGGGAATCGAAATGAGCCAGATTTAATCGAAATCTTTTGTAATATGTTAAGTTACTTAGCAACACTTTGTGTTAGAGAATTGGGGATTTAACTCTGGACTCTTTTGTATGAAAACCACACCAAAATTAGAAGGTTTGGATAATTGATTCAATGTAGGTACATTAGTTCGATTAACAAACTTCCATTTCATGTGTTTAGGTTTACATCGGGGTTTCTCACACTGAAATTTCTCACATCGGTTTTCCTCACATCGGTGTCCCTCACATCAGAGTTCGTCACATCGGAGTTCCTCACATCAGAATCCCTCACATCGGGATTCTTCTAAAATTATTATTGGAACTTAGTTCCTTATCGCGCGGTGCGGAACTCGGAAGGGGGCTAGACGGATCGACACTTTTGTGAAGGCATTGTGTTCGGTATTTTTGCGGTACAATATTGGGTCTCCGTAGCCTTGTGGCTTCTGCAGTCGCCTAACAGTTAAAAGTCGATGTCGATTAAAAGTTCGAATCCCAGCTCGAATTTTTCCCTATTTTTTTATAACTTATAAAGTTATAAAAAATTAGGGAAAGGTTCCACATGTAGAAATTGTTTAAAATTAAATTGAAAATGGAAAATTCGGTCTGTCGAGCCGGGATTTGAACCATCGACCTTTGGCTGTTAGGCGACTGCAGAAGCCACAAGGCTACGGAGACCCATTATTGTACCGCGAAAATACCGAACACAATGCCAAATTAATTAATCGAAAGGAACTACGTTCCATCCGGGTGTCCCTTGACACCTCTCAAGTTTTTTTTTATTTATATTTATTGAATTATTTATTTTGCGCACAAGGACAACTTCCCTTAGGAAGAAATTTCTTCCAGAAGCCCTCGAATGTGAGAACAGTGAGAACCTTTTTATGAACTTTTTTCAATAACACAAAGGTCAACGACCCGCGTCTTTGGTTTTGGCGGGAGGCGCGTGCTGCGGCCAGACCGATGTGCCACGTCACGTCATAATCAGACCGGCGGGCGATACATAAAGCCCAATCAAATCTACGAGATATCTCGTCCGGATTACTTTACAGAATTGTAACTACAATTATGTTCCTGTTAAATCGGAGCTACGCGCTATTTGATCTCTAATAACGAACGTTTTAATTTGATATAGATAATAAAAATACTTTGAAACAATCGGTTGGTAGACGTAGCGTTACATACCTACTTTGAATTCGTAGAACCCAATCTTTTCTTAAAGACGTTTATAAGGTAAGGTACCTACATTTAAGCAGACATTGTACGATTTTTCTCAAAGATCTGACCTACCTACCTTACCTACTGTAGTAAACACTCAGGGTGAGATCTATAGATGGCACTGTCACTCAGCTCAGACACAAGACTGAGCTAAAACGAGACAGATTATATGTCAGGACATAATAATATTTGTGTCTCATAACTCTACCTTGATTCTTGAGCAGAGCCAGAGTACGATCTATAGATTTCAGCCTAAGTTTTTTGTACGTGCTCGACCAAGTAGGAGATACTTATACAAGACGCGTGTGACGTTATTGTTCCAATTAATAAAACATGAGTTTTATTTGTATACTGCACCTACCTAGACCTAAGTAGGTACTTAATATAATTAATGTTTGGACCCTGTAACTTTGAAACATATTTTTTACAGAAATCTAATAAACCATAAAGACATATTAATTCAAAATTCAAAATTCAAAATTATTTATTTCATGTAGGCCAACCTGTGGCTCTTATGACACGTCAAGATTCTACCACCGGTTCGGAAAGCGGATTCTGCTGAAAAGAGCCGGCAAGAAACTCAGCAGTTGCTCTTTTCAAAATAATCATTTTTACAATATTAATAAGTAGCTATTACATTGTAATAAGTTTTTATACTATCCTGTGGGCAGCTGGATGCCAAGCTGATTTAACCCGTGCATCTTTGTTAGAATAGAATATGATTATATATATATTATTTTTTTATACTTACTAGTTATTAGGTATATCTATTGTATTTATATTGTTATAGATTAATTATACTTAGATACTATAGTTACCTACTACAATAACAGCTAACAATTTTTTAAAGCTAAGTTTATTAATAGATATTCATATAAGATTCAAGTAACAAAACCTTCAGAGGTGTCAAGGGACACCCAGATGGAACGTAGTTCCTTTCGATTAATTAATTTGGCATTGTGTTCGGTATTTTCGCGGTACAATAATGGGTCTCCGTAGCCGTGTGGCTTCTGCAGTCGCCTAACAGCCAAAGGTCGATGGTTCGAATTACAGCTCGACAGACCGAATTTTCCATTTTCAACGCGAAAATACCGAACACAATGCCTTCAAAAAAGTGTCGGTTTCAAGTGTCGATCCGTCTAGCCCCCTTCCGAGTTCCGAGTTCCGCACCGCGCGATAAGGAACTACGTTCCAACAATCCACGGTCAAAGCCTCCCGCCAGACCAAAGACAATAATTAAGCAGCCTCCCGCCAAACTAGACCAATTTCCCACATTCCCCCCGCTGGGAATCGAACCCGAGACTTCCCATTTGTAAGACGACAGCGCTTGCCACTGCGCCAGGAAAGTCTTCAAGATAAGTTGGAAATTATTTTTGTTAGGAAGGTTTATCTTTAAATTTTCGCCATGACTTTAAAAAGTAAAGAGGTGTCTACATATTTTAAAAACTTGAAAATATTTTTTACCTACCAATCAGTAAATAATACCATTCTAAAATCCTCATGAGTTCATCCGAATGGTGAAATAACAGTCAATTTTCGAAAATCGAAAACAGCAATCAATTTAGAAGTAGGCACCACGGACGCAACATCGATTTCTCGAGTTAACGATTTCAAATGGGCGTGTGACTATACGCTGTGATGACAAAAAAATCATATCACTCCCACTCTTGAGTTGCAATCAACTAATAATAGAAAAAGTACAAAGGAAATCAACCTTTATTGTATTGAAATAAGAGCTGTTTGGTGGATCGGTGAATCTGCAGTCACCACGCCTCAACACCCGTCATTGGCAGAAATAAAAACGGCGACCACGCGTAACTCGTCACGTCTCGCCGGTCAGCGAAATCGTGCAGCCGTTGACAATGTGTCACCTCGCCACGTAGCCGTGACCCCCCTCGCCCCCCGCGCTCGATACAGAAGCCCCAGATGAGTTCCGGATTAACCGCTGGACATGGGCCAAGATACAACGGTCGTTAGGCCATGTTGTGTCATCGGCGTGCCTTATGAAATGACAATTGATGCTTCGATGAGCAAACATTTAAAGGTGGGTTTACATCGATCAATACATTAGTGAATAATTTCCTTGTGTGAAAGAAAATCATGTAAAGGAAACTTTTACCGGTTTATGTACCTACGTTCATAATATTGGATTTAAATCAAGGAAGAATTCAATAATAGATATTTGATTGTCTGGAAGAGCGATCTTCTTAGAGATAAGGCCACCTATTGCACTCTGCCTCATATTTTATTTTTTATTTGTTATTTTTGTGTTTATTTGGTATTACACCAAATATACATACATATACCTACAATATAGCTACAATAAAGAATATGTCATTCATTCATTTATGTATGATTGACTTAGACGTGCCCGCCTTAGCACTTGCTATAGCCCCCCCCCCCCCCCCCAATACTGATTTTTGGACGATGCTTTGACGTCCACACCCCGCTTGTATCCAGAAAATCCGTGTGAATCTCCTGATTTCGCAGGTTTACCTAGGGGGCTGCGATGCTCGGAACCCCATTTGGACTCCGCCCAAACTATAATGTAAGTATATACTATTGTAGGTAAGTACGAGTTGTGGTAGATTTGTGAAAATTTTTATCCATGTAAACGAACCTTAACCCGCAAAAGAAAATTTCATAGATCACGCTCACAGATGTAAATAGCTTAGGCACCGTTATATTGAAAAATCGATTCCGCCTAATCGATTCGTCACAGTGTCGATACTCGTTTCTGTTTAGGTTTGTCCCACGGTGTCGATGTCAGATTGAGAGGTATCGAGTCCAAAGTTAATACCTACCTAGTGTATATGAAAGTAATATTGTGAGTTAATTCTATTAAGTAATGTCTTAAAATGAGTATTTGAATATCTATTAGTATTCAATTCGATGCCTGCCTAAAGTATGTCACGCACTCTTTAAACATCTCTGTGGTTGTGTCGTGTGATGCGGGTTGTTACGTTCCCTCAATTAATATTAAGCGAAGCAGCGGTTGGGTCATGCGTCAAGCTCGCGAACGGGTTCCGCCGGCGGGAATAGGGCTACTTTCTGTTTGCCCATCTTAATATGTATTGAATAATTGTAAGTAGTATGCATTTTTGGAACTTCCCCTCATTGTAGAAACACTGGACACATTGCATAATATCTATTGTATTGTAAACTTGTTTTAAAAAGAGCAACTGCCGAGTTTCTTGCTGGCTCTTCTCGGCAGGAAGGGCATTCCGAACCAGTGGTAGATGTGCGATGCGTCATCGACGATTCAAAAAAAACTTGTAAAAGTTTATTTGAATAAAAATATATCTATTCTATTTTAATGTTGACCTTCTTTACCAACCGAGAGACTTTCGCAGCTGGACGAAGGTCTTGCACCATCTCTATCCAGTGGTATTCTGCCTAGATGGATACTCGATCCAACTAGTTGGAGGTCTTCAACACTATGCTTTCCGGTAGAGATATAATCGCCACTCCAGCACCATGGGAACCCAACGAGGCGACCGTTCTTCGAACTATGTGCCCTGCCCACTTCCACTTCAGCTTCCTGAGTCCTGACCTATAGCGGTAACTTTGGATCTCCTACGGTACTAAATATCATTCGTCTATGCCTACGGAGCTGCTCATTTATATGATTTGAGCTCACAGAAAATTTTGAACCGCTAAGTATGTGTTCACTTACCATAAGGTGTGAACCGTGTGATCATGATCACAGTCAAGTAATAGTCTGTGTATAATATGTATTTAAAAAACCTTCCCATTTACCTATCATAAGGAACACTTGCTGATACCCGCGACTTCGTCCGCATGGATTATGTTTTTAAAAATCCTGCGGGCACTCCTTGATTTTCCTAAATGAAAGTAGCTAGTGTCTCTCTCCAGGTCCTCAACCACGCCCTCAGCAAAACAACCACTTTCATATTTATGATTTAGTAAGGATTATATTGTTTACCAATCGCAGTTCTCATTTTATTATTATTCAGTTCCTAACTTAGTATTCGTGGTACGTATGACAACACCAAGTTAACGATTTGGCAAACCAATCGAGCGTTAAATGGTTTTCGAAAGAACGTACAGTTTCTCTGTGTTTTGCCCGAAAACTTCGCGGCCATCGCATTGCAGAACATAAGTTTATTGACCATTTTCCGAATGCCTAATCAGCCGTACTATATTCAACGCTGTGTTCGTCGTTGAGCACATCGTCATCATAATTATACAAAACAAGTGTAAATTAAAAAAAATATTTTTATATGCAAGCTTTTAGTAGCTACATCATTAGACTCTGGATATCATCTAGGATCAGAGTACTTGTTATGACGAATCAAACGAGCCCAAACTCGATGGGGTTACGTTGTTTTATTACAGAGTTCCGATAGCCATCTTCCGTCTCCATTAACAAATTAGCTCCATGTCACAATAATATTGCATTGTCATCTGATTTACACATACATGCAAAATTTCAGCTCGATCAGAAACCGGGAAGTGGGTCTTATTCATCTTGCAAGATTTGACCCAAACAAACATTGCAAGTTAAACAGAAGCTTGTAATTAATTCAGCATTAAAAAATATTCTGCAAATTACTAACTAAATTAAACAGCAAACAGATTTTTGGACTGGATAAGTAGCTAAGTATGCGCAAGTGTTGTTCCTATGTAAGCTTGTACCTGTGGACACAATCGATTCCGTCGAAACTAGCAACCCTAAAATTCTAATTTGAACGCGAACTGTCAAACTTAGAAAAAGCTGTACGGTCGCGTTCAAATTAGATTTTTAGGGTTGCTAATTTCGACGGAATCGATTGTGTCCATAGGTAGAAGCGCCCATAGGAACAACACTTGCCCCTACTTGATAATATAAAAAGACTATGTAGTAAGTGTATAAGGGTGATAGCCTAGTGGTTAGGACTGTGGTCTCTTATTCGGGAGGTCGCAGGTTCGATTCCGGGTACGCACCTCTGACTTTTCGGAGTCAAGTGCGTTTAAGCAATTAAATATCACTTGCTTCAACGGTGAAGGAAAACATCGTGAGGAAACCTGCACATCTGAGAGTTCTTCATAGTTCTCGAAGGTGTGTGAAGTCCGCCAATTCGCATTGGGCCAGCACGGTGGACTGTGGCCTATAACCCTTCTCTGAGAGGAGACCTCGCTCAGTAGTGAGCCGTTGATGGGTTGCTAATGATGATGATGATGATGATGTAGTAAGTATGTATGTAGACACGTCGTATGTAAGTATGTCGTATAGACACGTCGTATACTCTAAGTATGTATGTAGACTTGAACTTATTTAATTTTGTTAGATTTGACCTTATATAAATAGGCCAAATTCAAAGATTGTAATTAATTAATTAACGATCGACCTCACAAAAAGATGAGTAGGTAATAAGGACCTTCCTTATTATTAGGAAGCACCTATATGTAGATAGTAGGTAGACACAATTAAAAGTGAGTCAAGGTACCATGTATTTAGTAACTTTAGAAATCTTAAGACCAATTTCACGATCCACATCGTCGGTATAAACGATACAATATATTTTACAAACGATAATCTTTACCTTTTGATCGATTGCCAATAAACTGTCAAAACATCAAAATATATTATAATTATCTCTGGAATATTTTGTCGCTGCGACAGCGGCGTTGAAATCGAGGCTGCGCGATTAGAGAATACCATTAATCGAAAGATAATGGGCAGCGTATGTCACGCCTTGTCGACTTCTAATCTTAATCCTTAACAAAAAAACTGGAGGCTATTTCAAAATCTAGACCAGATCATTGCCGCTAATCTGCGATTAACTGTAACCGGTAATTCTTTTTGCGTTATTAAAAACTATAACTGCTTGACTGCTACTTTGTTTGTTAGATATAATCTTCTTTGTCAACCGATAGACGTCCACTGCTGGACAAAGGTCTCTTGCATGGACCTCCACAAGTCTCGGTCTTGCGCCGCCTGAATCCGGCGGCTCCCTGAGACTCGTTTGGCTTTGATGTCGTCGGTCCAACTAGTGGGGGGTCTGCCAACATTGAGCTTCCCGGTGCGGGGTCGCCACTCCAGCACCTTGGTACCCCAACGACCATCACATATAATAGGTACTAGGTAGGTATAAGTTTCAAAGTGGCGTCGTCATCGTCTTAAAATGATGTCCTTGTCTTCTTGCTTGTGCTCTATGAATGGTTCCCAACGAAACACTTGATTAGACGACCTGCCTGGCGCAGTGTTAAGGTAAAAAATATATATAAGAAACCGACCGTGGAAGTTTCTTACAGATTTTTAAAAAAAGCGTGATGGACTATGGCCTACAGTCTTCTTATTCGAGAGGATACCATGGCCCAGTAGTTGGCCAGCGATGAATCGATATATATAGCTATTAATATACCTAGATTGTCACGCCACCAAAGCGTTTACGGAGACGCGACGGTACGTAGAGTTCGTGAATAATGTTTGAACGAAGTCAATAAAAAGAGCACAAAAAGCAAAGTTTCACTACACAAATGTTTACTTGTGAAACGTTTAGTCTTCATTTACATGTAGATAGTTAGTTAGTTTCTCGGCCATATAGTGCGGCGTGTGAAGTAAGGAGATAGTAGGTAGCTACTAGCTAGTGGATCTTCAATAGGGTTAGAGGTTGTATAATATTACTATGGCGATAACATTAATATTACATTTTGAGTATGGAACACTATGCCATTAGTCTATGAGTAAAATAGACCAAAAACTTTTATTTTAAAATCCTACGTAGGTACTATACCCAGAAACTTATTAGTAAGTATTACTTATTGGTAGGTACCTATATCTTTATGGTACCTACTACTAATTTTTCGTCTGTCCGTCCTCTTGAGGCACTGGCTATAGAAGTACGAATTGGGTAGATTCCAACCTTAAAACAAGGCAGCTTAGGTGAATTTTACTTTAAAATTTAGTGTTTAAGACTTGAAATCTATCACCCACAATGTATTTATTATTCCTACTATCATATGCGAAGATACTCAATAAGACAGACAATAATTCGAACAAAGTATTTCCATTTAAAATAAATAAAGGTTAATGGAGTACAAACCTACTTTTTATTTTTAGAGATAATAGTTAATTAAATGATGCCCGCGACGATATTCACATGCAGTGATTAAACTAAAAAAAGTTCCTATATAATTGTCTTTCTCAGAATGCAGCTGTATCCACCACGGTTCAGCGTAAAAATAAATGTACAGACAGCTACTTTATAATATCAGTAGGGGTTTATAAGTTGAGATTAAAATTTAGCCAAATTATTGAGCTAGTTAATGATTTTAACGACTTACTTCATCATCATCATCATTAGCAACCCATCAACGGCTCACTACTGAGCGCAGGTCTCCTCTCAGAGAAGGGTTATAGGCCATAGTCCACCACGCTGGCCAAATGCGAATTGGCGGACTTCACACACCTTCAAGAACAGACGAACTCTCAGGTGTGCAGGTTTCCTCACGATGTTTTCCTTCACCGTTGAAGCAAGTGATATTTAATAGCTTAAACGCACTTCACTCCGAAAAGTCAGAGGTGCGTACCCGGGATCGAACCTGCGACCCCCCGAATAGGAGACCACAGTCCTAACCACTAGGCTATCACTGCTTATTACGACTTACTTATTAATAATGAAAAAAATCGAAGACTCGTAAGAACTATCTCCATGTAAACGAGGCTCCAAAGTTAGCATGGATAGATTAGTAATCATACACACATGAAAGATAGACGGGCAATTATACAGGGTGTGCCGGCGCGGCCTGGCACGGGCTATGCCCGAATTTGCGCCATTCTCATACAGGCTGTGTTTTTTTTGGCAGTCATTATAAAAAGTTCGGGCGCTGTTAGACTATCTAGATTGTAGACCGGTTAACAGCTAAAGACGAGCTAAGAGATGTAATTTTACTTTTTTTATTAATGCTTTTAGGTATTGATGTAGTTTGTTCGGTAATGACAATTTATTGACGACGAAATCTTTGTGAAACTAACAACAGAAAACAAGTCAATTAAGGTTATAGTGGCAGAATTTTTCACTTCTTTTATGATAACTACAAGTTATGCAGGGCCTAGGGCTAGAGAAAGATAAAAATATAATGGCATCCAAACCTGAAACCTAGAGTCTAAGCTTAATATTTAGTGCGTACCTACACTTATCAATCTAGTATTTATTTTAAAATGCGAAAGCGTGTGTGTAATTAAGTTTATTCCTTCAACCACGATCGAACGACGTGATTTTTTTGCATGAGTAAGTACCTTTAAGTGAGGAGTGAGTAGAGAGGATTTTTGAAGTTTTAACCTTTTTCTTTTTATGATAAGTACAGCCGTAAGGGAAATCATTCAAAATAATTGTCTGTATCACAAACAAAAAGTGAATGAAATGAAAAATATTGTGTGTGCAATGAAAGAAATCATCCTATGTGCAGTTAAAGTTAATATGTGCGCTTATTCATTTTCATTTGTCGCGGGAGGCACGTATGCCGGCTCGCGTGCAAGCGATGTATTATCAAATACATTCGGGTACGCGAGCATGCAAGCGCAGATCCGGCGTTAGGTAGAAACTATAATATACCTACGTCGATGGGCTTCATTCCACCCGAATTATATCGATTAGCCTTAGTAGTCTTACTCTTAAGTCTTAACCACTAAGCTGTGGCCCCTTTTTGGGGTCCAGGGGTTCGATTCACGCATCTCTGACTTTACAGTTATGTGCTTTTAACCGACTTCAATAAAGGAGAAGGCTATCAATTCGTCGGAATCGTTAAAGACGCCTGAACCGATTTGGAAAATTCTTATTCTCTTTGAAAGGGTATACTTCCCAGGTGGTCCCATTTAAATTTTATCGAAATCGGTTGAGCAGTTTTAAAAAAATCTACAATAAACTATTTACATTGTAGTGCAACTGCTGAGTTTCTTGCCGGCTCTTCTTAGCAGAATCCGCTTTCCGAACACCGTAGAGTCATGACGTGTCATAAGAGCCACAGGTTGGCCTACGTGAAATAACTTTGAATTTTGACAATGCCCTGCTGTGGACCCCTATTCATCTAGACATAGACAGAGGTAGCAAGACGTGATGCATCTGTTGTATATTCTATAATCTGAGCCGGCAGTCGGTTGTAGCCTGTAGGTATGTGCGGCGATGTATCGCCTAATGAATCACAACCCCGAACTGTTTCGTAACCCTCATTAATACTTGTGTGATCAATACCGTACGGCGGGCCGGGTAGAAACGATTCCGTTTTAAAATTTCATGCAATTATCATACGGTTGATAGTTGATACCATACATTGAACAAGCTTTTTAAGCACTTCAAGAAATGCGGAATCTAGAGTCTGTCGAACGCTCGAGATTAGATCTTCTTCTTCTTAATCAAACACTTCCACTGCTGGACAAAGGCCTCCTCCAAGCACTTCTCCACAGGCTTCGGTCTTACGCCGTCTGAATCCAGCGGCTCCTTGCGACTCGTTTGATGTCGTCGTAGAGATTAGACCAACCCAACTACTGCATTGCCAAAAAGTAAAGTTATGGCTTAATCAGTCTATTTGTATGTTTGTATGTATGTATGTATGTATGTATGTATGTATGTATGTATGTATGTATGTATGTATGTATGTATGTATGTATGTATGTATGTATGTATGTATGTATGTATGTATGTATGTATGTATGTATGTAAGTATGTATGTATGTAAGTATGTATGGTTGTATTTACGTATGTTCCACCGTAGCGCCTAAGATACCTACTGAGCTGATTTTGATGAATGAGATGTCAATCGATTGATCATAATAGAGTTCCCGGTGATTTAAGCTCAATTTATTCGAACAAAATCAATATGACGGGTGTTACACCCTATTTTCCGTCTTCGGGGTTACAGTTTTTAGCTCTATTCCTTCTTGAGGTTAGCTTAGTACATTTTCTCAGTAAAGAGGTCACACCACTCTACCCCGCACCGCTTTCAATGTGTACAGCTCCTTATGCTCATATCACAATACTTACAAAATTACAGTATGGCCTCTGACGTCGCAAGGCAGATTGTACGTAACGCCGTCGTCACGTTTCCGAACTTGAAAAGTTACCATACGATGTAAAACGTGTGCCGATTACACCTTATGCGTTTCAGCGACTCTATAAAAGAGTTTTCATTATGTAAAGGCCTTTATCTACACTAATGTTATAACATTCTACTTATGTTTCCAATATTTGACTTATAATTACTACTGTTATAGCGCAGATAACAAAACACTCAATTTATGCAATTTCACATGATGGTATAATATGCACATCGATATCGTAAAATCTCATTATAACATCAATAAAACGCGACCAATTAACCTGGCGAGCCTTATGTCAAAATCCTCATACAAGTTGTATGAAATTTTGATATTATGCTGGCTTTTGAAAACAGTTGGGTTATACGTGAAAACTTCGTCGAAACTACTAAACTTACATACACAAAACTCTTTGGTAAGATCTTTTGGCAATATTATAAAAAGTCACCGCCATATTGAAATTCTTTGTTATTGGACCGATTTCGTTCAAAATCGATATTTGGGCTTCCCTGGGGTCAAATAAGAGGAAATGATTGGCAAAATTATAAAAAGTGACCGCCATATTGAAATTCTTTGTTATAGGACCGATTTCGTTCAAAATCGATATTTGGGCTTCCCTGGGGTCAAATAAGAGGAAATGATTGGAAAAATTATAAAAAGTGACCGCCATATTGAAATTCTTTGTTATTGGACCGATTTCGTTCAAAATCGATATTTGGGCTTCCCTGGGGTCAAATAAGAGGAAATGATTGGCAAAATTATAAAAAGTGACCGCCATATTGAAATTCTTTGTTATTGGACCGATTTCGTTCAAAATCGATATTTGGGCTTCCCTGGGGTCAAATAAGAGGAAATGATTGGCAATATTATAAAAATTCACCGCCATATTGAAATTCTTTGTTATTGGACCGATTTTTACTCTTGTTGTTTGATAAATTGCATTAGTGAAGATAAAGTAGTGTATGCAACTGCATATAACACGGGTATTAAAACACTCGTTACTATTATGAAACTCGCTGCGCTCGTTTCATAAACTCACACTCGTGTTTTAATACTCTTCATTATATGACAGTTGCATAAACTACTATTACCTACAATCCTACAAAGCAAATGCCGTGCTCTTGCCATCGTGCTTAATGCGTTAATGGCAGTTGAAGAATTTAAAAAAGGATTTATTTAATTAAAATTAGAATAAAGTATAATTACTACATATTACTGAAGTACACCTGCTTTCAGGAGTTCCGCAGTGATTCCGAGATCAGAAATGAGGAGATCCGTAGGAGAACCAGAGTCACCGACATAGCTAAGCGAGTCGCGATACTGAAGTGGAAATGGGCGGGGCACATAGTTCGAAGAGCTGATGGTCGTTGGGGTCTCAAGGTGCTGGAGTGGCGACCCCGCACCGGGAAGCGCAGTGTTGGCAGACCCCCCACCAGGTGGACCGACGACATCAAACGAGTCGCAGGGAGCCGCTGGATTCAGGCGGCGCAAGACCGAGGCCTGTGGAAGTCCATGCAAGAGACCTTTGTCCAGCAGTGGACGTCTATCGGTTGATAAAGAAGAAGAAGAAGACTGAAGTACAGTCCAGAACAGAATGAGGGAATAGAGAGTACAACTGTGCTTGCGTTCACACCTAATCACTATATCTTCCGCACAGGTGGCTAACATTTTTTTGTGGAGATTGGCCACTGTGAGCATTAAGTCGAGCATTAGGTAAGCTTCGATTAAGTCGATTTTTAAACCCCTATTTTACTCCCTTACGCCCGCTTGCAGATATACTGAGTTATCCTTTATCCCAGAGTTATACCTTTGACAGATTTCGTCTTCTGTCAAAATTATAAATTTATTTCTGGGTTAGACCTAACTATCCCAGTCGACAGGTAGGAAAAAATAGGGATAGGTGGAAAAAGGTCGGAAGCTAATGAAATTTTGGGTATTACCTATTCAGGGATCGTTAATTGAAGGAGGAGGGTGGGGGAGAAAACTGCAAAAGCATGTTTGTGAAGTCAAGATTTCCTTTCTTAGCGGATACCTACTTCATAAAATTAGCTATCTGGTTGCGAAATTTCAGCCGGATCCGTCTGCTGCCTGCATTGATTTAAGCTGTGCGTTGATGGATCCATCAGTCATTCAGTCACTCTTTTATTATGTAGTTAGATCAGCTTCGTCTTGTTTTTTTGAACAAAGTTAAAATAAAAAGTCAATACATCTCTATTACCAAATATGTCTTACATTATCTCTTTTTTTGTATTATTTTACGATGACTAACACCCTTGACGCTGGCCGAGCCAACAAACCTGGTTCCTTTTGAACCTTTTACCTCCTTTCTTTGCCTTCCAAATGCACCGACAGACGAACAATGGGTGGTAGGTACGTGCAATGTTTATTGCTCCACTATTTACCTAATATTTCACAATTACAATAAAGACCAAGTGTATACCTGTGTATGTGTTATGGAAACGTGTAGAGAATTTATTAATATTATATTTTTAATTACTTTAACGGTAACTGTAAAAACAAATCTTTGAACGATAAATCTATTATACCTAATTACCTACTTACTCGCTTTATAATATGATCGGAGCCTTCTCGTAATTTATTTTAACATTGAAAAAAGGTGTAGATACATCTTTTTTATCAACCGATAGACGTCCAAGGGTGGACAAATGTCTCTTGCATAGACCTCCATAGGGTGAGGGGCTTGCGCCGTCTGTAACCAGCTTGAACCCTGCGACTCACATTAATCTTTGAGAACGGTGCTCTCGAAATCGTGGACGAATTACATCTTTTCCTCGGTTCTTTGGAAATCTTTAAGGCCTATTTTGTTTAATTACATACTTAATTTTTTTTTCTATTTTTATTGTGTAACCGTGCTGGCTGAATAAATGTTTTATTATTATATACCTACTTGGGACACCCGTTGTGACATTTTCTATAGAAATTACAGCTGCTACGCAGTGTGGCGATCCCAATCATCTCTGATTGGCTGAATTTGTGACGTTCTTGCGACATCAAAGCATCTCAAGCCAAAGTGAGATAGTACCAGCCAATCACAGGTAATCAAAGACAATGTAGGTATACTACGACGTCCTTGGAGGAAATATTTTTTTTTTATCTCATTTATTTTACGGAGCTTTTATAGGTGACCTACATGTCAGCCCCATCGGTACACACAAATTACAAATAATCAATGAAATCATTTATAATTAAATCTAAAACTAAAACTATATTACCAATTTGAGAGAATCACTAACAAATTTGTAAACTTTAATGGCCGGAATGCTCAAAGGTGTACTGAAAATAGAGTTAAAAATACCCGTATTCATAAAATTTAAATTTAGTTCAGACATTAGTGTTTCTCTCAAATTGTGGTTTCGAACACATGCCAATAGCAAGTGTGAAACATCCTCTATTTCGCCACATACCTCACAATTTGGGGAGTCAGTTTTCTTCATAAGGTGTTTAAATTTTCCTAATGGCATGTGTCCAGATCTAAGTCTAAAAGCTACAACTAACTTATTTCTATTTATTTTGTTATTTACAAACGAGGAAATATTGTGACCGTCATAATAATACTCACTCTGTCGCAATCATTTTTGGACAATCCCACAGGCAGTCCAACTAGGTAGCAAAGTACTGAGCTAGTAAATTATTTCTCCATGGTGACCTCAACCTCCCAAGTCCAACCCTTTCTCTCTTTTGAGAAGGCTGTTGAACATACTAAATACTCTTGTGATTCAGGCGACAAGACATTACTTCAGCGATTTCGCTTCTATTGACGACTGGGGTGTACAATGTACATCTTAGCTCATGTAGTTAAAGCTCCAAAAAAACCTATTTAAAAACTTAACACGAAATAAGCAGCACTATATAATTTACATAATAAAGTAACGAAAACGCACGGTAAATTTAATTTCCCCAATTTGCCACATGCGTAGGTAATAGACGATTAAGGTCACCATTAAACGCTTGAAGCGTTGCGTGCAAGAAACCAACACATGACCTCAAGACAGCCAAAACATAACCACGTACTGCCGAAAATGCTAATGCATGATCCTTATCTAACCCTTAACGCGTGAGCCGGACCACGCATACGAAAATGTAACCCCAAAACTATCAGATAACTTAAACACAACCATTTTATTACGCCCTTAACTTCACTAACAAAACTAACCAATCTAGAGGTCAAGTTAAATTGGACGTAAGTACATGCGATCGCCTGAAATATGTGGAGTGACGTCACATTTATGTCAGTCAATCCATTAATGCCCTTATCTCAACTTCCGAAATCGTGTTTTCGTAAAGTGTGTGTAGAGCTTTATAGTTTGGAAGCATGACATGGTGAGTTTTTGAATTTTGAACAAATAGGTACTTGTCTTGGTGTTGTGTTGGCAATACCATAATTTATTAAACTTATCGTAATTTAGAAAAAATATCTCTTTAGGGTTCCGTACCAAAATGGTAAAAATGGAACCCTTATGGTGAGACTTTCTCCGTCCGTCCGTCCGTCTGTCACAGTCGATTATTTCAGTAACTATTAAAGCTATCGACATGAAATTTGGCATAGTTGTGTATAATAGTGGCCCAACATCATTGGAATAAAGAAAAATCGAAAATTATTTTTAGTTTTATTAATAAAGGGGGAAAATCGGGGGTTTGAAATTTCAAAGTAAAATAACTATACCGAGTGGGGTATCATATGAAAGGCCTTTACTTGTGCATTCTAAAACAGTTTTTTATTTATTTCTATATATAATAGTTTTTGAGTAATCAGCCAAAATGTTGAAAAAAATACCGTCCCCCCCCCCCCCCCCCTTATCTCCGAAGTTTACCAATCGAAAAATCTGAAATAATTATGGTCAATAGAAGTTTATGTACTTATATTTTACAGGAAAAATAAAACCAACGCTCTAACTAGCATAGTTTTTTTTTATATTAACAATAAACCTCTACAAACAAAGTTAACGATAAATAAGCAAATTAATATAATATTATCGTTTTACTTATACTTTTGAAGTACGGAACCCTCGGTGCGCGAGTCTGACTCGCACTTGGCCGGCTTTTTTCCAGTGTTCTGTGCTGATAATCGAATACCATTAAACACGAAATAGCGTAAAATCTCCGCAAAATGTACCTAGTGTTCAAGAGCAGAGAATTATTTCTACTGTTCAACTCGGCAAAATGCCTCTACATATCCACTCATTTAATTTCAAATATGGCACTTTGACCAACAGCTAAGGTATGTCCAAAAAAAATTACAAAATCAATTTGTAATGATTTTATTTAAATTTTGCCCAAAATTAAAAACAAAATACAGTAGGTACAAAAACACACTTTTTTAATTTTTGCTTGTCTGTCTATTGTTTGTCGGGGCAAATGCAGGTAATATTTTATAAGGAGTAATCTAGGTTAATTTTTTATCCCGAAAAATCAAAATGTCCTAACTAAATTTTTACAAGAACTTAAACTCCACGGAATAAATAAATACCTATTAAACTTAATCAAATCGAATAACCGTCAATAAAATCCTACAACTTACGAATGCGCTTACGAACCTGTTTCGTTCACAGCTATAGTATGACGCTAGTACATTTTATTATTATCTCACACAGTCCTACATCCTGTATTGTTTTTGCCTTTATCTTTTCTGAGAAAAAATGTGTGTGTATGGGCAAGTCCACAGCCAGGTAAAACCGCTTTGTCTTTACACCACTCCACATGACAAAGCGACGGGTAACATGTTTATTACCTTATGGCCATTACTGTACCTATATTGTTACTTTCTAATTTATCCTTAGTCACACACGTACTTATTGAGGATTTAAAAATTCTACGTAATCGTTAATGTGTCACAAAAAACTTTTTGTTACTTGTTGGTACTATTATTATGTATTTTGTGTGTAAAATTAACATTCGAATATTATGTACTCAGTTATGTAGTAAAATATATACCTAGGCACTTAGGCACTTTAGGTAGGTAGCTACTAACAATGAAAAAAAAACAATTTTTTTAATACCTACAAATTAGTGTTCTGGAGTGGAGACCGCGTACCGGCAAGCGCAGTGTAGGACGCCCTCCAGCTCGCTGGACCGATGACCTTAAGAAGGTGGCGGGAAGCGATTGGATGAGGAAAGCACAGGACCGTGTTTGGTGGCGCGCTCTCGGAAAGGCCTATGTCCAGCAGTGGATGAATACAGGCTGATGGATTGGATTGGATTGGAAATTATTAGCCTAGATTTTTACCATGTTATCTTTTATGAACGTTGTACACAAAATGTTATCTAAACTAAACTGACTAAAAATTGTTCTATATTTATATTATCCCTATGTAAGAGGACAGTGTTAGGCTTTAGACTTAGAGTTATGCATTTATTCAAAAAATTACAACTGAACTAAACATTTTGATTATATGAAGGAAGAATGAAAACAAGAAGGCTATTTTTCCCAAGCGCTACTATAAAACGCAAGCCTTAAATTCTCAGTTTATTTTTATATTCTCAATATTACAAAAAAGTTGCTCCAAAAGTCTAATACCAAATTTTTATTATTCAATGCAGCTTTACACACCGTTCACGTTCTCAGTGCTTTTTTTACTTTAACAAGAAGGTAAAAACAGCACATGTACCTAATTATCCGACGTACGCCCCGCTTAAAGTACGAAAAAAAGTAAACGGAAAAATTCGCTCGAGGCGCTAAAATAACCACGTGCGAGTTCAATGAGGGCAGCGTGTGAACGAGATTTAAAACAACCACGTTGTGTGTAACGAGCTTTATGTTATGTTCACTGATTTTCAAAGACAGGGAAATCTTCGCCGCGAAACCTCTGAAGCTAGTCTGGTCTGACTTTTACTACGAGTACCTATCTAAAAATTTAAAAGCTACATGCCTAAATTAATAGTTTAGTTCGTGACTGTAGTTGAAAAACTAAACAACTAACAAAACCAATATTGCGAGTAAAAGGCGATTTACTGTTTTTACGTCATATATGGTGATAACTTTTTTTTCACAAATTAATGCGTCCAGTTTTGATATGTTAATAACTATTTTTTTTTATTAAATATATAGACTAGCGCTTGACTGCAATCTCACCTGATGGTAAGTGAAGATGCAGCCGAATATGGAGCGCGCTTGCCTAGAAGATGCCTATTCAGTCTTGATTTAAAGGTAGGTACCCAAGTTATAGCCATTCGGAAAAACGGAAGCCGGAAGGGCATTCCAAATTTTAGCGGTGCGTATTAGGAACGAGGAAGCAAAGCGCTTTATAATAAGTCTATGGTTAACGACAACAAGACAAGTCAGACTCTTCCGGAATATTTATTTGTATGGATTTAATGTTTGTAACAAGCAACCATGGGGCAATAATAAGAGCATATTAATAAACACAAGTAAGTACTCGTACTCGTATAAGCTCGCAATGCAGGGAAAACATTGAAAATTTGGGCGCTTATCAGCATGAATTTAACTTTTATTTTGTGCTCCGGGCGAACCGTGCACGAATTAACTGTAGAGTTAAAAACTTATAGACAGTTTATAAATAAATAATAAAGGCCTTTTATTTCTCATCACACATTAAGGTTACATGCATTTTAATAAATAAGATCAAAAATTAAAATACTACATTTTTAGTTTTTTTTTTTTTGCAATTAATCATTAGGATATTTTTTGGGATGAGAACCGCTTTCAGGTGTCCAGAGTTTTCTAGTTTCCTCTATGTAGGGCTATTTTGGACCATTCGTTTCCAGCTGTCCTGCAGATATCGTCTACCCATTTGTGTTTGGGTCTTATAGACCTAAACACAACTTACCTACTGTTAAGTACTTATTCTTATCTATCCCTTGTAATGAAAACTGCCTCATTGGTGTAGTGACCAACTTGTGCAGCTGCAGATTATGGGGTCCCAGTTTCGAGTCCCGGGCCAGCCAAAATTTTTTTGGCTTTTTCTGTCAAAAAATTTATCAGTGAGTAATGAACCTGCGCGTCTAAATAAATCTTCGGTCTTGTCGGATTGCCGTCCCATGAGGCTATGAAAGAGAGAGAAAGTCAATACAGAGAAAATACGTTTGAGTCAGAAATTATACTAACAGTAACAGTCTTTTCTAGTCTAGAACTTGCAAGGAATGCTATGTTTATGGTCTAAAACTAATTACGGTAGTAAGGAGTTTTATTTATGGTCTAAAATGATTAGAATCCATTTTAAGAATTGAAATTAGCTCCTCGTTTGGATGTTTGAAGATTATTTTTTAATTTCGAAGAGTCTATTTCTCCACGTTCCAAATTCAAGTAACATTGCACGCGAACCAATATTAACGGCCTGTATTTTGGCCGTGTGTTCTCACACGTCGCCGATACACATCTGATTCATTACCGCGCGCCGCGATCTATATTGTCTATACCCACATAGACACGAGCACGGCATAGACAAGCCTCGCGTCAGGCCGGAGGTGGAATCATGATATACCGACTCCTTGCTCGCTTAATCACTTTTAATAGCCTTTAATCCTGTTAAAGATTATGTCCAACTTGAGTTCAGTTAAAAATGAAATATAGATTTCATTAATTTTGCTAAAGGTAAGGCCACATTACTTACATTTTTTGTAAGCATTTCTTTAAATAAAAAAAAATTGATAGAATTTCTTCAAGCACATCAATGATATAAATTCTAATACGTAGATACCTGAGGGCTGAGAGGTGTGTTTACGAAAAATCTTGGTAAAACCATAACAACACACTGGTATCTATATCTAAAATTATCATCATCATCATCATCGCAAACGATAGACTGCCCGCTGCTGCAACTAAAATAAATTTGTATCTGGGTTTTCCTGATACTTTTCTTTGTACACCTTATCTTATCATTTGTAGTCCACAAGCAATATTACTAACCAAATATTCAAAAAAGGAACATCCATAGACTAACTCAAAAACTTCTTATGACAAAACATGGCAAGGCAAAGACTTTTCCACATTCATCCTACACGAAAGTTGGGAACAAGTTGGAAACTAATCTAAGTGCCAAGCTCGTACAAGTAAGTTGGCAGACAAGTGCCGACGTGCGCTTTTTTTATTTTTTACCTTGAGTGTGCATCCAACCAGTGATATGAACGTAACATGCATGGAAGCGCCGACAGAGTAGCTTTTACACAGACATTATATTTTACTCTAGTTTCTAGACTGTTTTACATTTTTTTATTAATTTATTTATTCATTTTGTACCAAAGATTTAAAACTGAAACATATGAGTCTGCGTATAAAGGAAGTGCACAAGGACAGCTTATAAATAGGTATCTAAGTAGGTATATGGAAAAGATTTCTTCTAGAAGCTTAAACTAAAGCAGGAATTATTTGAATTGTTTAAGAATGGGAAAGCGTATATTTTTTTTTGGTTTGTCCTTCAATTACGCCGCAACAGATCTTCGGATCGAAATCATTTTATGCATGGGTTTTATAGTTGATAATTTGTAGCAAGTTTGCTATCAGTCCTACCAATCCCAATTAGAATTATTATACTTACTCGTGAATCTATAAAATAGACATAATGACAATAGAGTAACAATATTAGGTAGACAAAATTTTCTCGTGCAAGCGTGCTATAACTAGAGAATGACATCTAGATTACTTTTTATTCCGGAAAATCGAAGAGCTTTCCGCGGGATTTTTAAAAACCTAAAAATCCATGTGGACGAAGTAGTATTTATTTATTGACTTATTGATGTATCTAAAGAAAATCAATATTGATGTATCTAAAGAAAATTAAAAGGTAAGTAATACATTACTAAGAAAAAGCAATATCCTCTGTTAACAAAGCTTTAACGGCGGGATCTTCGACATCGACCTATTTTTGATTGAATCGTAAACAATGAAATATTCTTTGTTTTGATCGGTTAAAAATATATGTTGTAGTTTAATGTATGTTCTTAATTCTTTTGTGATTCAAAACTCTATATTTACAACTTCACCCGATCAAAAATAATTTCGAAAACAGTGTAATTTTTATCGTTTTTCAGGTCGTGTTCATAGAATATTAAAGTTAGACTAAAAAAACAAATTTCATAAAATAGGCAAACACTTTTAGAAGATTCTTTTGTGATTACTTTTTGTCTAAAAAATTTGTATTTTTTTAATCACGACGTTTTTACTTTTTATATAACAAAGTGGCTCGTGCGCTTCACTTCAGTAGCCCGCAAAGTATCATCGAGGTAGGACGTATCGCTTTCGCTGGCTCGCTGCGATCCCCCGCTGATCAAGCGATCTATTGCATAGATACCTATTATTTTCATTCCGTATTCATTTATCATAGATTAAATCAAATCAGAGGGTTAATATTGTTGTAATTTAAATCAAGATTATATACAGATTTATTAATAAATCTGTAAATATTAGTATTATAGGTTTTAGGTTTAGAGTCTTATTGTATAGATAGTGTTAAACTATAATATAAGAATAATATAATAAAGTAAATATGGGGAATAAAAATGGAAGAAAGAACAAAATATCTTGATTTAAATTACGAAAACTTTCGAAATTGATATCTGAGGTTCCAGTGCTAATAAAAGAGGTAACCATCGTCTAAACAAGAAAAAAATGCGGCCATTTTCTTTTTTTTTGTTATTGGACCGATTTCTTTCAAAATTGATATCTGGGGTTCCCAGTGCTAATAAAAGAGGAAACCATCATCAAAATAAGAAAAAAAGGCGGCCATTTTCTTTTTCTTTGTTATTGGATCGATTTCTTTCAAAATTGATATCTGGGATTCCCAGCGCTAATAAAAGAGGTATCCATCGTCAAAGAAAAAGTGGCGGCCATTTTTATTTTTGTTATTGGACCAATTTCATTCAGAATTGATATCTGGGATTCCCAGTGCTAATAAAAGAGGTATCCATCGTCAAAATAAGAAAAAGTGGCGGCCATCTTTATTTTTGTTATTGGACCAATTTAATTCAGAATTGATATCTGGGGTTCCCAGTGCTAATAAAAGAGGTATCCATCGTCAAAATAAGAAAAAGTGGCGGCCATTTTTATTTTTGTTATTGGACGGATTTCTTTCAAAATTGATATCTGGGGTTCCCAGTGCTAATAAAAGAGGAAACCATCATCAAAATAAGAAAAAAGGCGGCCATTTTCTTTTTCTTTGTTATTGGATCGATTTCTTTCAAAATTGATATCTGGGATTCCCAGCGCTAATAAAAGAGATATCCATCGTCAAATTAAGAAAAAGTGGCGGCCATTTTTATTTTTGTTATTGGACCGATTTCTTTCAAAATTGATATCTGGGGTTCCCAGTGCTAATAAAAGAGGTATCCATCGTCAAAATAAGAAAAAGTGGCGGCCATTTTTATTTTTGTTATTGGACCAATTTCATTCAGAATTGATATCTGGGGTTCCCAGTGCTAATAAAAGAGGTATCCATCGTCAAAATAAGAAAAAGTGGCGGCCATCTTTATTTTTGTTATTGGACCAATTTAATTCAGAATTGATATCTGGGGTTCCCAGTGCTAATAAAAGAGGTATCCATCGTCAAAATAAGAAAAAGTGGCGGCCATTTTTATTTTTGTTATTGGACGGATTTCTTTCAAAATTGATATCTGGGGTTCCCAGTGCTAATAAAAGAGGAAACCATCATCAAAATAAGAAAAAAGGCGGCCATTTTCTTTTTCTTTGTTATTGGATCGATTTCTTTCAAAATTGATATCTGGGATTCCCAGCGCTAATAAAAGAGGTATCCATCGTCAAATTAAGAAAAAGTGGCGGCCATTTTTATTTTTGTTATTGGACCGATTTCTTTCAAAATTGATATCTGGGGTTCCCAGTGCTAATAAAAGAGGTATCCATCGTCAAAATAAGAAATAGTGGCGGCCATTTTTATTTTTGTTATTGGACCAATTTCATTCAGAATTGATATCCAGATATCAATTTTATTTTTACCTAAACCTATTTTTTATTTAAACCTTTTTTATTAGTACTGGGAACCCCAGGGTTCCCAGTACTAATAAAAAAGGTTTAAATAAAAAATTGATATCTGGGGTTCCCAGTGCTAATAAAAGAGGTATCCATCGTCAAAATAAGAAATAGTGGCGGCCATTTTTATTTTTGTTATTGGACCAATTTCATTCAGAATTGATATCCAGATATCAATTTTATTTTTACCTAAACCTATTTTTTTATTTAAACCTTTTTTATTAGTACTGGGAACCCCAGGGTTCCCAGTACTTATAAAAAAGGTAACCATCATCAAAATAAGAAAAAAAAGCGGCCATTTTCTTTTTCTTTGTTATTAGACCGATTTCTTTCAAAATTGATATCTGGGGTTCCCAGTGCTAATAAAAGAGGTATCCATCGTCAAAATAAGAAAAAGTGGCGGTTAATTTTTTTTTGTTATTGGAACAATTTCTTTCAAAATTGATATCTGGGGTCCCCAGTGCTAATAAAAGAGATATCCATCGTCAAAATAAGAAAAAGTGGCGGTCATTTTTATGTTTGTTATTGGACCAATTTCTTTCAGAATTGATATCTGGGGTTCCCAGTACTAATAAAAGAGGTAACCATCATCAAAATAAAAATAAAAGGTGGACATTTTCTTTTTCTTTGTTATTGGACCAATTTCTTTCAAAATTGATATCTGGGGTTCCCAGTGCTATTAAAAGAGGTAACCATCGTCAAAATAAGAAAAAAGGCGGCCATTTTCTTCTTCTTTGTTATAGTACCGATTTCTTTCAAAATTGATATTCGGGGTTCGTTCCCAGTGCTAATAAAATAGGTATCCATCGTCAAAATAAGAAAAAGTGGCGGCCATTTTTATTTTTGTTATTGGACCGATTTCTTTCAAAATCAATATCAGAGATTCATCATACTCATGAAAGAGGTCGCCGTCGTCAAAATTAGAAAAAGTGTCGGCAATTTTTTTTATACTATAAACATTTGTCAAATATTAAATAGGTGTTTTTATTATTCTTTGCTATTCCGATAAGGAATTTCATCCCAAATAGGTTGGGGGAAAAACTTTTCCATTTTTTTGTTCGGGCAACGGTTACCACTGTGTCATAACAGGTAAATGTTGCCAAAACTTGCCCAGGGATCTTCAGATATTGATTTTGAAAGAAATCAGTCCCATAACAAGAAAAAATAAAATGGCCGCCACTTTTTCTAGTTTTGACAATGGTTACCACTGTTATGAGCACAGAGATCCTCAGATATCGATTTAGAAAGAAATCGGCCCCATATTAAGAACAAAAATGGCCGCCACTTTTTCTTGGACAATTGTTACTTGAAAGAAATCGGTCCAATAACAAAAATTGATTTTGATTTTGAAAGAAATCGGTCCAATAACAAAAAAAAAGAAAATGGCTGACATTTTGGCAACGGTTACTATTTTATAAGCACAGGGAACCCCAGATATCGAGTTTGAAAAAAATCGGTCCAATAACAAAAAAAATGGCCAAGGAACTTCGTCCCAAACAGATTAAGGAAAAAATATTCTATTTTTCTAATTTTGACATCGGTTACCACTGCTATGAGCACGGGGATCCTCAGATATCAATTTTGAAAGAAATCGGTCCCATAACAAGAAAAAAAATGGCCATCACTTTTTATTATTTTGACGATGGTTAACTATTTAATAAGCACAGGGAACCCCAGATATAGAGGTAGAAATAAATCGGTCCAATAACAAAAAAATGGCTAAGGAACTTCGTTCCAAATAGGTTGGGGAAAAACTTTCCATTTTTCCAATTTTGACATCGGTTACCACTGCTATGAGCACAGGGATCCTCAGATATCGATTTTGAATGAAATCGGTCCCCAAGAAAAAGAATATGGCCACCACTTTTTCAAATTTTGACGATGGTTACCGCTTTTATGAGTACAAGGATCCCCAGATATGGATTTTGAAAGAAATCGGTCCGATAACAAAAAAAGAGAAAATGGCCGACATTTTGGCAACGGTTAACTATTTTATGAGTACAGGGAACCCCAGATATCGAGTTTGAAAGAAATCGGTCCAATAACAAAAAAAATGGCTAAGGAACTTTGTCCAAAATAGGCTGGGGAAAAAAGTTCCATTTTTCTTATTTTGACATCGATTACCATTACTATGAGCACGGAGATCCTCAGATATCAATTTTGAAAGAAATCGGTCCCATAACAAGAAAAAAAATGGCCACCACTTTTTCTTATTTTGACGATGGTTACCTTTTTTATTAGCACTGGGAATCCCAGATATCAATTTTGAAAGAAATCGGTCCAATGACAAAAAAAGAAAATGGCTGACATTTTGGCAACGGTTATCTATTTTATAAGTACAGGGAACCCCAGATATCGAGTTTGAAAGAAATCGGTCCAATAACAAAAAAATGTCTAAGGAACTTCGTCCCAAATAGGTTAGTGAAAAACTTTTCCATTTTTCTAATTTTGACATTGGTTACCACTGCTATGAGCACGGGGATCCTCAGATATCGATTTTGAAAGAAATCGGTCCTATAACAAGAAAAAAGAATATGGCCACCACTTTTTCTAATTTTGACGATGGTTACCGCTTTTATTAGTACAAGGATCCCCAGATATGGATTTTGAAAGAAATCGGCCCAATAACAAAAAAAGAGAAAATGGCCGACATTTTGGCAACGGTTACGTATTTTATAAGTACAGGGAACCCCAGATATCGAGTTCGAAAGAAATAACAAAAAAAAATAAGTAGGTAAATGTACCTATGTACGTAATATGCAAAATAACAATCACACTTATATAATATAAATGTATGAATAAAAAATAAAATAAATGTTTCTAAAACTTACAAGTGTCCCTGTACTGTTAGGTACAATAAAGTTATTTAATCTATGATGTAAAATTTGGGGTGAGTGAGTTCATTTGAAAAGCGCCTACGCGCACCTCACCGCGCGGGGACTGAGGTTGCTCTAAATGCCTACTGCGCCCGGAGATCCTGCCCTTAAGCTACCTATACGTCCTACTCTGTGCATTTTCCTCGAGGCAGGCGCGCGCGGCACTATGAACTTGTGAAGCCAAAACATTCATTTCTTCCGGTCGCACGCCTCAGCCGCAGGAAGGTATCTAGATATCTAGGTAGGGTAGACTGGGTACGGTTGTAACAATTTCCCTTTGAACACCCACAGTATTGCCAATATTGCTTTAAACAACGATTATAGCATTTGAGATGAAAGCCAGGTTATTTTTCTTTAAATGAATATCAAATTCACATGCACAGGTGAAACAATTTAGCAGAAATGAGTAGTTTTGTTGAGTATATGAGATTGTTACAATCGACCCCATACCAGGGGCGGTTGTAACAGTGATGGGGGACAGTTGTAACAAGCAGAAACAACACAGAATTGAAGTATTTAAACCAACTTTACTATTTCAAAACTCTTAAAAGTACTTTACCTAATATCGTCATATCTTAGGCACATTTTTAACAGTTATTTAGGTAATTTTTAGAATAAAATCAAAAATAGATAATATTTCCCCTATACATTGGTATTCAATCAGTCTCACCAAACGAACATAATCTCTAATTATTATAAAAAACAAAATTAAATAGTCAATAAATCTAAGTTTAAACTGAAATCAACAATTAATTATTTATCCCTATACTTAATCAGACTCTCTGCAGTTATTTCATTACATATATTCTACTCCCATCTGTACAGGCTACGTGAGACCATTGTGTACAGCTCCCTTGACATTGAACCTAACGCTCTCCAGAACGATTTGTTGAATAGGTTTCCAGGCAAAGAAAGCAATAATATTCTTCATCTTCTTAAGAATCTGGTGGTGTATCAGATTTATTTTTCTTTCTTTAACCTTCACCTTTCCCTTTCCGTTGTTTTGTCTTGCCACTAGATTCAAATGCGTTTTTCTTCGTTTTCTTATTTTTCAATCTTTTCTGCCGCTCTGCATATTCTCTTCTAACAGCTTTCTTTTCAGGAATGTGTATCTGTGTAAATTGCCGATTTTTTGGTTTTTGGTTCTAAGAGGAGCTTTGAGGAAAGGCCGTTATGCCTCAGGTGCGAACTCAAATGTTCTGTTTGTGGACGGAATAGGTTCTGATTGCTCATGAACATCAGATTCATTTCATTATAGGCGTTCTTGTACAACATTATGTCGCTTTCACCTCTCGAAGTCTTTTTTACGCGTTTCCTATGCATCTTCTATGCAAAAATATAGTAAAACTAATGTTACAACCGTACCCATCAAAATCGTTACAACCGTACCCACCACCTATTTTGGCAATAAAAAGGATACAGGCATGAGGTCTAATTACGTATACAAAAACGAACCAGCTTATTATAATCTCTAAAATACAACAATTGCGTATGTTAATACTCAAATAAGAAAATTATATTAGTAGTCACGCTATATCGTAAAGAAATTCATCAAAAATACTTACTTTTGGTTGACAAAATACAATGGGCTTACATTTAAACGTTATAAGTGCGCAGAGTGCGACGCAACACTGGGAATCATGTTGGCACTTGAAATCCGCGTGCCTCTCCCCTTGTACCCTTTCCTGTGTTGTGTATAGTTTCGGAAATATTTGAGTTGTTTCAACCGTACCCCGTTACAACCGTACCCAGTCTACCCTACGTGCGAATACCTACTTGCAAAGGGGAGGCTAATGGATGTTTTATTGTATGACACGTTAGCCCTTTGTGTTTAACGGTGAAGAAACCCCGCACGTCTGAGTTCTCCATAATATTCTCAAAGGTGTGTGATGTCTGCCAATATTTCATTGGGCTCGTGTGGTGGTTTATGGCCTAAACCCTTCTCTGAGAGGAGACCTACGCTCAGTAGTGAGTCGTTGATGAGGTACTGACAGCTGACGATGGATGAAAACTAGTTCTTGCAATTCACGAAGGCGACTGACTTATGGTTGTGTGTGTGTCGTATCTGTATAAGTGTGAGCAAGCACAATGCTCGCGCCTGCCCGCTCCCACCTAGCATCACCTAGGCTTTGACAGGCACGCACACTTATGCAATGTGCATGTACACGAAGTAACCACAAGTAAAGCTCACTCGCCTTCGTGAATTGCAAAAACAGTACTTAGGTGTAATTGTAAACCATGACCTACCTATGTACTCTCCTAGATAATAAGTGTTCAAGTTCACCCACTATGTCTAACTTTATCTAATCATTCAGTGATCGTCGCCTTGCTCATCAATAATGATCACCGATCATTATCCACATGCAGGTGTTCGTGATTAAAACACTTTTAAATAATCACGACGTGATTAATCGGTGCTGTAATTTACGCACGTTTAAGTCTTGTAGTCTCAACAGATGAGTAGATGCCAACAGCTGGACACAGATCCGATCTTGTGCCGCTTGTGTCCAACGAGTCACTGGCAATGACTCGCTCAGTTAAGTCATTAATAGCCTGAATAGCGCAAGGATCAGAGCGTAGACTGAATACCAAAGGTCGAAGGCTCAAACTTTTTACAATCTTACCCGGCCACGATAGAACAGCAAAGTGGGTGGTAGGGTACCTAACCTACACGCGTGCCAACAAATTGCAATAAGTAGCTAGGGTAACTTGCCCAGTTTACCGGCCCCCACCAGTTTCCGGCCAGACATCATTTTTAATTATAAAATAGGAACGCTCTTGTGATTACGAGCCAATAAGCGATATTTTTAAAAACTGTTTTCAATTATCTCCAACTTAGACGCAAAGATATGTGACGCTAGTAAATATTAGAGTTTTAGTTCCAAATTGAAAACAGAGGTGAGAGCATGCGTGTTGACAGCCACGATTAGTGGAGAGGTGATTTTAAGTGGCGAGTTCATTTATTCATAACATTTTTTTTATAAAAATTGGCAGCCTAAATATTTCAAATAAATTTTAAATGTATTCTTGAATATATTCATGACTTTGAAAAAACTTGTCCACTAATTTCTCTGTAGAGCTTAGTGATGAATGAATTAAGTTAGCAGATACCTTAAGTGGCCGGAGACTGGGCATTTTACCCTATATGTAAAAAAAAATCTCAATTTTCTTCAGAAGAGTCACAACTCACGAGGAAGTGTTTAGTTTATATCAATATCTATATTTAACCGACTCCCAAAAATGAGAAGTTTCTCAATTCGACCGGTATCTTTTTTTTAGGGTTCCGTACCCAAGGGTGCCAAAGGGAATTAGTAAAATAAAATAAAATTAAAAAATAAAAAGGGCTCCCATATCTACTTACTTGAAAAAGCAGTCGAAATAAAATTTTATTTTCTTATCCTGGCATGTGGGGTGTCATAAATTGTCTAGAGCTCATTAAGTAGAGTTCAAATAATATGTAAGTAGGTACATATATTTTTTATAATTTTTTAGCTACAAAAATGAAAAAATGGGGGGCCGTCAAAGTTGTCGGTTGGTCAAATGGTCTACCTTTTTGTTACGGGATCGATCTCAAAAACTAAGCTAGTTAGGAATTTGAATGAAAAAGGAAAGGAATAAGGAATTTGATTGACTCGACCTTTTTCATGCATTGGGCAGCCCCATTTTAATCTTGCTTTATTATTATTACTTGATATAGCGGCAATAGAATTTACACACACTATGAAAATTTCAACTGTCTATACCTATTACGGTTTACGAGATAGGTACAGCCCGCTGACAGACGGACGGACAGACAGACAGTCGGACAGCGGAAGCTTAGTAATAGGGTCCCGTTGACACCCTTTGGATACGGAGCCCTAAAAAAAGAAATGCCATCAAATAAAACGTTAGAATAGAATAGAATAGAAATGTTTTTTATTCAAATAAACTTTTACAAGTACTTTTGAATCGTCAATGAGTCTACCACTGGTTCGGAATGCCGTTCCTGCCGAGAAGAACCAGCAAGAAACTCGGCAGTTGCTCTTTTCAAAATAAGTGCTTTTACAATATACTTAATAGATATTATTCTATGTATGCAGAGTTTCCACAATGAGGGGAAGTTCCACAAAAGCATACGTAAGTAATTATTTCTAATTATAATTCAACACATGTTAAGACGGGCAGACAGAAAGTAGCCCCATTGCCGCAGGTGGGACCCGTTCACGAGCATGACGCATGACCCAACCATTGCTTCGCTCAACCATATTTGCCCGAATTATTTTTATTCATTACTAGCTGATGCCCGCGACTTCGTCCGCATGGATTTAGTTTTTAAAAATCCCGCGGGAACTCTTTGATTATTCGAGACAAAAAGTAGCTCTCCTGTCTGAGGAGCCACTAGGTACTACATCCATTACTATACCCATGCAAAAAATCGCATCAATCCGCTGTTCTGTTGCGACGTGATTGAAGGACAAACCAACAAACAAACACACTTTCGCATTTATAATATCGGTAATACTTTATTATAACACTTTTTATAGTTGTCAAATTTTTCATACTTAACCAAAGACAAAATTACGTTTAGCTGTCATTTACGTTTTGTTATTCCACTGTCATTTGCGTTTTGTTATTCCATGTCAGATGCGTTTTTCTTATACCACGTTTTATAGTGACATGACGGAAACGCGGTCGAACGGGATAAAAAGTATCCTATGTCCGTCTCCTGGTTCTAAGCTACCTCTCCACCAATTTTCAGCCAAATCGGTTCATCCGTTCTTGAGTTATAAATAGTGTAACTAATACCACTTCCTTTTATATATATAGATTTACCCGAAACGAACCCGAGTTAGGTACTCCACCCGTGCGTGGGCCCATACATCAAGCCGAATTACCCTTACGTGTGTACCATTAGTGCGTGCGATAACATCTGACCTCACTTAATATTACCAAAGCTTTTTAGAATTTTCGGTAATAACGCAGACACCTTTGTTCTAAACATGTTTATTTGGTCAAAAGGTTAAGTGCATATTGGAACGTAAGTTCCTTATCGCGCGGTACGGAAGGCTAGACGGATAAAATTAAGGAACCGACACTCGACATATTTTTGAAACCGACACTTTTTTGTTGAATGTGAATTTTGCATTGTGTTCGGTATTTTCGCGATACAACATTGGATCTCCGTAGCCTAGTGGCTCCGGCAGTCGCCTAACAGTTCAACGTCGATGGTTCGAATCCCAGCTCGACAGACTGAATTTTCTATTTTCAATTTTATTTTATATAATTTTCGAAATTCGAATTTCGAAAAAAATCGAATTTTTAAAAGTCGAACCATCGACTTCGAACTGTTAGGCGACTGCCGGAGCCACTAGGCTACGGAGACTCAATGTTGTACCGCGAAAATACCAAACACAATGTAATCGAAAGGAACTACGTTCCATCCGGGTGTCCCTTGACACCTCTCAAGTTTTTTGTTCATTACCTACCTAACAAGTAGATACTAGAAGCCCAATGTCCGTTTTCACGTGTTATTTATCTAATCAGTGGTTTTCACCAACGCAATAAATGACCCGAAAATCGGACATCACTTTTTATGATACTAATCGAAACTTTAGGCTTCTTTTAAATACTAGAGTAGAACTCCCAGAAGTTAATTCTGGTAAGTAGGTAACATTTTTTTTGAGCAAGTAATATTGGACTTTCAGAAAAAAGTGAAATTAAAAGAATTGCATAACATATTTTTGTACAAAACATTGTACAAATACCTATGTTTTATAAATAATATTAGATATAGTTATAGGGCAAAGTGGCATCAATGAAGGAGGCATTATACCTACTTATAGGCCCTCTGCCAGCTAAATCGTTGTACAAAGGATACCTACATGAAAAAATTCACAGCAGTAGGTGGCAGTAGTATATAGGTATATAATTCATTTTAAAGGAAAACTATCACGGCTAAGTAGGGTTCATTAGTTAAGGATTTATATCTGTTCTTTCCAAGTTAAGTATTACACGTAGGTAGTGTAAGTTGCATATTTTGAAGTATATTATAGTATTTAAACCATGGAACTCAAAATATATTCAATATTCATAAATAAAATAAAAGCACTATCCTAGGTCAGCAATAATATTTGTGACTTGCAAAGTTGCAACTACGGAACCCTACACTGCGCGTGGCCCGACAGGCACTTGGCCGGTTTTTTATTTTGTTGTTTAACCTAGGTACCTACTTCATGGACGTTTCATCAACTTCTCAAAACCTCCCTGGCGCAGTGGTGAACGCTGCGGCCTTGAAAATGGGAGGTTTCAGGTTCGATTCCCAGAGGAAAATTCCGAAATTTACAATTTCTATTTAAAATTTTATTTCAATGCAAATGGTCAGACTTCACACGCCTTTGAGAACATTATGGAAATTGAGAAATCTCAGGTGTGCAGGTTTCCTCACGATGTTTTCCTTCACCGTTGAAGCATAGGTACTTACTTACTTATAATATTGAATTGATAAAACGCAAATGGCTTCGAAAAGTCAGAGGTATCGAACCCGCGACCCCCCGGATAGGAGACCGCAGCTCGCAGTCCTAATATCACTGCTCTACTCATACCGACCTTACTATACCTACTTACCTACTTACTTACCTACCTGCCCGTGCAAATATTTGGTAACTTGTAAGATAAATTGCGCGATACATAGGTACCTACCTAAGTAAATCATAACATACTACATAGTTATATATCTAACTAATCCATTAAAACAATATTAGGGACTTACTTACCTATTTTGGCAATTAATTAAAAATATTTTTAATCATCTTAAATCGTCAATAATCCGACTTACCTGGATATGTGTACCAACATGTTATCTACTTACGTACTTACTTATTAATAAAGATTAATTAATTATGTATAATATAAAAACATTAATGTTTACCTACTTGTTAGGTAATAGCATAGGTAGCCATAGGTAATAGGTAATTCTTATTGTTATAACTACCTAGTTTGGTTTTAAATAAGCAAATAAAGGTACCTAGCTATGTCTGCCAAAAATATTCAGGTCGTGACTTGAATACCTACCTACTCTATGGAAAATAGAAATGAAATTTTTAACTAGGCAGGTAGGTAAGTAAAAAGACTAGGTACTAATCCAACCGTTAAACCGTTAAACCGAGCCGTTAAACCTGTCCTAGGCTACAAAAAGGCGTGTGGAATTTGTATTTTTATATTTAGGTACCTATTTTTAAGTTTATCAGTTTCACTTAGGTAGGTGTAAGTACGTTGCTACCTTAATCTATATATTGTAATCTAAGTGGTGTTAGTTACACTATTTATAACTCAAGAACGGATGAACCGATTTGGCTGAAAATTGGTGCAGAGGTAGCTTAGAACCAGGAGACGGACATAGGATACTTTTTATCCCGTTCGACCGCGTTTCCGTCAAGTCACTATAAAACGTGGTATAACAAAAACGCATCTGACATGGAATAACAAAACGCATATATGACAGTGGAATAACAAAACGTAAATGACAGCTAACCGTAATTTTGTCTTTGGTTAAGTATGGTAAAAAATTTGACAATTATAAAAAGTGTTATAATAAAGCATTACTGATATTATAAATGCGAAAGTGTGTTTGTTTGTTGGTTTGTCCTTCAATCACGTCGCAACAGAATAGCGGATTAATGCGATTTTTTGCATGGGTATAGTAATGGATGTATAGTAGTGGTTCCTCACACCGGGAGAGCTACTTTTTATCTCGGATAATGCAAGAGTTCCCGCGGGATTTTTAAAAACTAAATCCATGCGGACGAAGTCGCGGGCATCAGCTAGTATTATATAATTATTTCTTTATTATCTACGTCTTGTCCTTAGACTTTCTATGGTCTTGTCTTTTTACTTTACCTACTAAATAGGTACCTAAGCAAAATAGATAAACATGAAATGTTTATTTAAATCTAAACAGTTGCCTATTAATAGCGCCGACCTACCTGAAATCTGTCCACCGAACACGCTGTTTGTTACTCAACTCCGAGTGGGCCCGCTATAGGTAGGTAAGGCTCAGTCGATCATAATGTAAAGCGTTTTCCGAGAGGCCACTCTCTCCGCTGGAGTATATTCATCAGCGATCACGCGATACTCCCGAGAGAAACGCTCATTAAAACGAGCCCGCTCCCAAACCACGCCGAGCTCGGTGCGCTCCTCGCTCCTCGCTCTCCGCTCCCGAGCTCTCCGAGCGGCAGCGGCGAGCGGCGAGCTGTGCGAGCCAGGGGACATCTCACTCGCCGCGCCGACTCGCCAGTCGCCCGAGCGCCGTCACCGCTTCGCTCGACCACTTCCCCGGCCCGGTGTAGGTATCCGAAAAAATACATAATGTGTAGGAGGCGTCACATACGTAGGTGTACATGTGTGTCACGTGTGTGTGGTGTGTGGCGTGTGTGGGTGGAGCGCGCGTGTGTGCGCAGGGCGGGGCCGGGGGCGGGCCCGCGCGCGCCGCGGCCACTCGCCAGTACTCGCCGCCGCCGCTCCGTGGCCGCGCGCTCGCCAGTTCCGCGATCGGCTCACTCCGCGCCCGCGACTCGACCGCGTCGCACGTCGACCGAGCCCGCGAACCGCGACCCGTACCCGTGCCCAGTGCAGTGCAACCGAACTTTGGCGAGCTGCGAGCGATGCTCTGCTGAGCGCCGGGAGAGCGATCCGAGCGAAAGGGTTGGAGCGTGCAGCGGGCGGGCGAGGGCGGCGCTGCGCCGCGCACGCGCCCGACGCGGGCACACGCGTCCGCACCGGCACGCGCGATGGACGACAAGCCGGCCGGCGAGGAGCACTACAGCCTGCGCTGGAACAACCACCAGGCGCACCTGCTGCGCTCCTTCGAGGCGCTGCTGCACGCGGAGACGCTCGTGGACGTGACGCTGGTGTGCGCCGAGCGCCGCGTGCGCGCGCACAAGGTGCTGCTGGGCGCGTGCAGCCCGCTGTTCCGGCGCATCTTCAGCGAGAACCCGTGCAAGCACCCGGTGATCGTGCTCAAGGACTTCCAGGGATGGGAGGTGCAGGCGGTGGTGGACTTCATGTACCGCGGCGAGGTGTCGGTGGCGCAGGAGCAGCTGGGCACCGTGATCCGCGCGGGCGAGTCGCTGCAGGTGCGCGGCCTGGCCGACCAGGACGTGGCCGAGTGCGGCGCGGCGCGCTCGCCCGCCTCGCGCGCCTCGCCCGCCTCGCCCGCCGCCTCGCCCGCCGCCTCGCACGCCGGCGCGCTCAGCCCGCAGCCGCGCCGCAAGCAGGCGCGCCCGCGCCGCCGCTCGGGCGAGGCCGAGCCCGACGCGCCCGAGAACCTGTCTATGCGCCGCTCGCCCGCCGGCCTCAAGGCGGTGCGCCTGGCGCGCCCGCGCTCGCCGCCCAAGCCGGAGCCCGAGGAGCCGGAGCCGGAGCCGCCGCAGCGCATGTTCGCGCCGCACCAGGACCTGTTCCCGCCCGTGCCGCCGCCCGCCGTCTCCGCGCTGTCGCTCACGCCGCCGCACAGTGAGTACCGACCCACACACACACACACACCCACACTAGCCCGTCCACACGAGTAGTGAGACCCAGCAGCAGACTGACGACGTGCTAATGAATATCTACATTTGATCTATGCTGTAAATTATAATAGGTACATTAAAGTAAGAATACTGGTGCGCGGAACTAATGTGATTTGCGAAAATTAAATATAGTGCGGCCACATCGATGAGTGCACCTTAATTAGTACAGGAATCAGCTGTCATTTTGTTTAGCAAATCCTGTACAATAAAATATTACCTACTTGTAAATATTAATAATAGAGGTCAGTGAAATGTTATTAGAATAATGTACCCACTACCCTACCTAGTAACAGTTCAGAATTTCTATACCAATTAAGGCTAGGCAGTGAAAGGATAAGTGCCGAATGAGAAGCTGGTTGAGAATTGCATATCTGTGATTAATTAAGTGATAAGAAATGTAGGTAGCAGTGAATAGGTTGTTAGTTACACGTTCGCTCAATGATTGCGTCTCGCAAATCAAATGCTGGAATGTTACGACCTGCGTAGCGTGTCATTATTATTTATTGACGAGTGATTAAAGTGATAATAAGCTCTTGAAGCTCGTAGTATATGTAATAAACGCGCCAACTGTAACGATAGTGACAAATGCCGAGTGCAGTAGGTAGGTATGTCGTGCTTGTGCATAAAAAGCAAAAGGTCAATAACAACAATGCCGTTTTGGATGATCAATTGCCAAACGATAAAACAAAATAATAGCCAACAAAAACAGCTGGCCTCGCTTACTCATTGTCAAAAAGATTCTTATTTATTCAATGCTTAAAACATTTTATTGACAAACCTGGGGCAATAATTAATAATAATATCTAATATATAAAATTCTCGTGTCACAATGTTCGTTCCCGTACTCCTCCGAAACGATTCTCATGAAATTTTGTGTGCAGATCGGTTAGATATGAGAATCGGCCAACATCAATTTTTCATACCCCTAAATGATAAGGGTGACCAACCACTAAATATTTTTGCTGGCGGTATGAAGTTCGCGGGGTCAGCTAGTAAATATGTAATAATATCTAATAGTTATCCAAATGGGTACTAGTACCTTGATAGATTATATTATCTACTACCCACTTGCAGCAAAATTATGACAACTTATGCCGACCTGCACGAAAATTTTGGCAAATTGTGACAATTGACAACTTAGCCAAATAAATTTTAAAATTTAAATTCTCAATAGGTAATTGCTTTATTAAAATCATCTATGTAAGTAAAGAAAGTAAACTGGAATCTATACCTAATGGTCATTTAACGATATATCAAATCGCATGTAGGTTTAATGATTCGTTTAGCGATCGACGCAGAGTGTTAACCGGAACCTTTCACAGATAAATTAAGATCACCCATTCATATGTCGGATTCCTTATCTATGGTATCCAAAGAGGTTTTAGCTTTATATGGTCTATTAAGTTTGCATGTCGCTGGGACTCGTTTGTAAAATATAAATTCCATTTTATCCTTGCATGTGATAATCTAGTGTCGGTATAAATTTTACTCTTCAATAATTACTAGGGTTCCTTTACGCGCTTGAGGAGGAAGCAATCAGGGCAGTCATCTTGTTTTACGAGCCCTTTTCGATTTCTAAACGTGTTTATATATAGCGGAAATTGATAGTGATTGTGAGATCTTATGTTAGTATTAACTATTAAGTATATCCTGGTTTTATGTTCAATAACAATGGATTTTCAATTAAGGATTTGTTTGTTTATTATGAGAAATAGGTGTTACATATTTAATCGGTTTTTCATAGAAGGTCCAAAAGTAAGATATAATTCCATACTTACTAAATAAACATAAAAAGATTCGTACCCCTATTTAAAGTATGCACCAGTATTCTGCCTAGCCTGAAAAATAAAAATTCAAGCTCATTAAAAATTTCGGCTAAGCACCAACAAAATTAAAAAAACTGTACTCAAAGTTCATAAAACTACACTCCAAAACGAACCATGGTGTCGAATTTGTACGTGTTTTATTTTACTGACTCCACAGTTCACATGTGGGGTATTGTGGAGGGCTTGATTACGTCATAATAGTCTTGCGGGCCTAAATGAAGGGATGCACGCACTCCTTACCCCGATGACGTGCGCAGGGAAACTTAAATACACCCGAGGGGAATTTTCCGAACGCTTTCCTTGGCTACAAGTTCTAAATTTGAAACGACTTCTAGGTATTATTATTTTTTGCGAAGGCTCGTTTAGGAATTTGAACCACACCAAGACCTTAAAATACAATCTGAAATTTAAGATGCTTTTCAGTGTTATGAAAGCTAATATTTTGAGAAATAATTAAAAAAAAAAATAATGGCAGTCATAGGGACTGCCGGTAGAAGTGAAAACTAGATTTGCTAATAATTAAAAACAAATAAGAAAAGCGCACTGTCACGATTTCGTGAGTGAGATTTGAACCTGCAACATCATACATTAAACGGTAACGAAGGCGGCTGCTTGCCCGCTACGCTGTATAAGGTTGCTTGAGAACTTCTAAAATATTGAACGCTTGCTGAAATCTCCAGGTGACGATTGTGAAGGTGACGATGACGCGAAATCCGTGTTTTTTGCTCACCCAAAAAAGTGCTCAACGCGCCTAAAGAAGTTTTCACTTCAAAAATTATAAGTTTTTACTAAAAATTATAAGACTATTGACCGAACGAACGAAGTCTCCCAGTCTAGGGTTAATTTGCACCAAGTAGATTTGTCTGTCAGAACTGTAGTTAGGTAAAAGATTCACAGTTTTCAAATAGGTAATGTTTAAAATCTATTATCCCTAAGTACGTAATAATACAAAATTTATAAAAAATCTGATACCGAGCTTGTCATGGGCTCTATTTCAAAAATGGCTTTAACATTAAAGTTGTCACTTTACATAATACAGTAATAATAATAAAAAATCGCAATAATAATAAAGGGAGCCGCTGGATTCAAGCGGTGCAAGACCGGAGCCTGTGGAAATCCATGCAGGAGACCTTTGTCCAGCAGTGGACGTCTATAAGTTGATAAACAAGAAGAAGAATAAAAACATTTATTCAGCCACATTTTTTTTTCTTATGTACAATTAGGTAGTAGGTACTGTCATCTGGGGGCACAGCAGTGCCCCCGCCAAGTCGAGCAAAAAAGCGGCACGGCCGTACCATCTAATATTATCCTGAAACTAAACAACAAATTAGTTTTGTCAGGTTCACTCTGCGTAGATTTATTTCGAAGTGAACCGAGTAAGACGTAAGCGGTAAAATTCGTGTCCTCTGTTAAAAATAATCAAATTTTCGAAAAGTACCTAGGTACCTACGACAAATGTTTATGCATTCACATTATTTATTCCAACCTCCACGCTAAGAGCGTTCTGGCGTTTCATAAAGGGTTACTGATAAGATCAGTGGGCAACATCCCTATTAAAAATTATTTTATTTTTGATAATAATATACAAACGGTCGCACTGCGTAGGCGTTGTCAAGTGAAAAAAACTTAAGTGGCACTCGGGGACTGCCGCGGTAAAGCTATTGCATAGCATTTTTTATCAACTTATGCAATTATAATATTTATGCACTATTTTTTTTGCATAGTAAAAATTATGCAAAAAAAAAATAAACAAAAAAGAAAAGCAAACTGTCACTACTTCGCGAGTGAGATTCGAACCTGCGACATCGGCGCTCGAAAACGGGCGCTCGCCCACTGCGCCAAATAGAGCTACTTGAGAACCTCTAAAATGTTGAACGCTTACTGAACGACGGTGTTAGGTTTTTTCGTTACGGAATTTCTTGATTCGGTGGCCGTGCTCAAACTGTTTGTCCTAGTTCAAAGCGTGCGATAAAAGCTATGCAATAGCTTAAAAAAAAGGTTTAAGTTTGATTGTTCCTTAAAATCCTGCTTATCATTAAAACTGTTGGAGACCAGAACAGCGAAAACAAAAATTTACCTCCAATGTAATAGAGAAAATATTCTACCTATATTTAAATTAAATTAAGTAAAGAACGAAACAATACGCAATCTTATGTTCTTACGACTGTTGTCGGGGATAATTTTAATAAGTGTTCATTTTATTGTTTCCTCCATCTCCGTGTGTGATGAGAGGTTGATTATGCTTAATGGTGGTGCGTAAATGTAATGAGGGGTTGGCGGTGACTGCTGGCAATCACGCTGGCTTCCTGATTGTGATTGTGCCCACTTGGGAGTCGTCAAGCAATTCCAAATTTGAATTCCGAGCTAGTTTTTTTTTTTTTTCAATTTGTCGCTTCGCACATGCAAAGATCCATGGCCATACAGCCTGTGAACGTGAATTTATTTAAGAAATATAATTTATACATTTTTTAAATCATTTAAGACAGGGCTGTCACATATTTTCTAGACTAAACTTTATGATTAGTTAAATTAAATTAATGATCTTAACATAAAGCTTAGAACAAAGGCAAGATTTTTAACGGCAATTTTGTTTAATAAAATGTATCTCGAACTATTTCTTTTAAAATGTCTCTGTAAGCCTTCTTTGCGACTTGACTGAGGTTTGTAGTTCAAAATTCAAAATTCAAAATTATTTATTTCATGTAGGCCAACCTGTGGCTCTTATGACACTTCAAGATTCTACCACCGCACCGGTTCGGAAAGCGGATTCTGCTGAGAAGCGCCGGCAAGAAACTCAGCAGTTGCTCTTTTCAAAATAATCATTTTACAATATTAATAAGTAGCTATTATACATTGTAATAAGTTTTTATACTATCTTGTGGGCAGCTGGATGCCAAGCTGATTTAACCCGTGCATCTTTGTTAGAATAGAATATGACATTTCCACAAAACGTACTACAATTCAATTCATGTCAAAGTTGCACACATCACAGTAAAAAGGAATCAATGCACATACATTCATGAATATAAGTTTGCATTGCATATGCATACATATATGCATGTATGCATAGATATCTATCTATGAATACATGCATATATGTAGCGAAATTTATTTTTCCACAAGACACACAAGAGACAAACTGAAAAAAAAAGAATCGATTAGATTTGTGATCAAACAATAGCTTCCCTTCTCTATTTGTTTTTATTATTATGTCATAGTCTCCCAAGGCCTTTCAAAGCTCTTCAATAACCCAAGTATAGTGCCAGCCCTAGCAGCTAAGAGAATAATAATAATTGCTGTCTGTATAATATTATAGTCTGTATTGTGTCGTAAATGGTGCGTAAAAAGCAATTGTTTTATATATTAAAACAATTATTGGCAGTAAAGTGCGTAGAGCAATTCGAATAAGCTTCGTGTGTGGCGTGCAGAATTTTTTTATTTTAATTATACAATGCTCAATCGATAGAGGTTAACCCAAAAAGTTTTTGTTTGCTAGAAACTCGACTGCGACTCAATCCGGTTCTTTAATACCATTCCCGGTTTTGCTAAGTTAAGGCTTTTTACATGCTTTTTACCCCAAAAATATTGGGCTTTCTTAGAATACAAACTATTGAATAGACTAAGTTTTAAGTAGATCCTAACTGATTTATTAATTAAAAAGAAACGTTTCCAGTTTTTTATGCTAAGCGTGTCATTTATTAGAAGTAAACAATTGCCTAGAAACAAATTTGAAAATTTTGTATCAAGTACCTACTTAGTTTAAACTAATGTTTTACTATAAACTCTATTTTGTGATACTAATTTTTGATTTAAAATATGAAGTATTAAGTAAGTATATTAAAATTATTTGGATTTATAAATATGACCGTCATATAAAATTAATGAGATTATGACAAATCATTTATAACACTTCGGAGATGATAGCAAGTTGTTATTACAGTAATTACAATGAATTAAATGACTTATTGTTACATCCGTATGACACATGTATTTGAGTCATGGATATGTACTATAATCTTTACACTAGCGGCACGCTATGATGGCCGGTTTGACACATTACAATAGTGATGTGGAATGTCAATTTATTCTCGAACAAAAAACAATTAAGTTTTGTTTTTGTACCTGATTAAATAGGTTTAATAAAACAAAAATGTATATGTTTATTTAATTTATTTGAACGAACTGAATATTTGAATGAAAATGAATATACATACTTTATATGCACACAAGAAACATATGAATACAAAAGATACCAAAAAAGGTGCCACAAAAGGCCATAATTAATCAGATTCGTCCATACTACTATTTTCACTGTCGTCACTGCTATCATCACCTACATTAATAATTATATGTTCGTTTTCTATAATATTATCTATTTTCACATCTCTTTCATAATCTTCCCTTATTAATTTAACAGTTCTATTCACAACCTTTTCCCAGTCTCCTTTAGTCACATGTTCACAAGCTTCTTCTAATAATTTTAGCATTTTTTTTGTGGTAAATGGGGGTTCTGTATTGTGTCTTGCAGCATATCCCTTAATTTGAGCCCACACCAACTCAATCGCATTATACTCACAATGGTAAGGCGGTAACCGTATAACTCTGTGCCCATGTTCTAATGCTATTTCGTCAATGACGTATCGGATCTTGGTTGGTTTGTTTTCTTTTAAAAGACGTACTAATTCCGCTTTTAACATATTCATGTTTGCATCTACGCCATTTTTACGAAGCCATGCGACGATATCAGCTTTCTTTTGGGATTGGGCAGGTGGCTTGTCAATTTGCATCGAGTGGTATGGGGCGTTGTCCATAATTATAATAGATGGTTCAGGGAGGCTACACAACATTGAGGTAAACCATTCAGTAAACTTTTCTCCATTCATGTCTTCATGATAGTCTCCAGTGGTTTTTGACGCAAAAGCCATGAGAGAACCTTCGACAAACCCGTTGATGGTTCCGGCGTGACAAATTATAAGTCGCGATCCTTTTCCTACAGGAACTTTGGAAGTAGATGCTGCTGTGTCATCGTTCCAAGAACGGCCTACAGTATGGTTAGCATTAAGCCATGTTTCATCCAAGAACACAACATTTTGCCAATTTTTGATTTCTTTCACTTGCCGTAAAAAAGTATACCTTGCCATCGCTATATCAAATCTTTCCATCAATATTTTGCGTTTGTTACATTTTTTGTATCGAAATCCAATGGTCTTCAAAATCTTCGTTAAAGAACTTTCCCCACCGAAGAATAATCCAGCTTCCTTCAGTGAATGCACCAACTTTTTTCTTGTTGGATACTCCTTCTGTAAATAGTAGCCGTAAACATGTCTTCGGATAGCATCGGCATCAAAGCTATCGATGCCTACGACTGGTTTTGCTCGTTTTCTCTTTTTTGGTGTGTGAAGTTTATTTTCTTCTGTGCCAGTCTCGCCATATTTTTTTTTAGTTATCCGTCTAACAGTTCGTTGTCCAATATTAAGCGCATCAGCTACGCGTTCAACCACTGACGTTATAGGTAAAATTGGCCCTCCATTTTGAGCTTCACGATCGAAATAGTTACGAAGGCGTATTACGAACTCACGTGTCTGACTATTGAGAACAGTTCTCTGCGTACGTTCGGTCATATCGACGAAATCCACAACAAAGGGCTTGAACAGAGTCCAAATTAACGAGCAAGGGTCAACAGTAATGCAGTATCAATATTTGAAATCCAAAGCCAGGTCAAAACTATATCACAATCGCATTGCACTGACAGTTTATACTTTTCGAAGCAACGTCAATTCGAAACTGCTTTGTTTTGCATTGAGCATTGACGCGAGTTTGCCGGAGGTAGTAGTTGTGCTAGCCAGCGATCCTATGTGACGATCGTATTAGATTCCATTTTTAAAAATTTTCAATTTAGAAAACCAAATGCCGAGTTGTGGTATATATCATATAAAAATAAAAATTTTACCTTTTGTATGAAACAGCTGATATTTTTTTGCGATTTCAGAGGTTTGTCCACATAGTGAAAATTGTTCATATTCACAAGTACATTCACCCCTTAAATGGTGCAAACTGATTTTTCTACACTTGTATACATTTTAGAAATCAATTTAATAAATAAATTTTGAGTCCTAAACCTAAAACTACATTCGATAAAATTTATGAATCTCTGCACATCACTATCGTCAATAAAGTAATACAATTATTTCCTTCAAAGTCGTTATCAATTAATACGGAACTTCATGAGCGGACAAACGTCAAACCGGCCATCATAGCGTGCCGCTAGTGTAATGGCGCCTAATTCTGCATAGGTAGGTATATAGGTGATTAGTAATACATAATCTTAGTACATAATATTATGTACCTATTTAAATTATGTACTTATAACATTTACAGATGATGCAAAGCACCCTACGAATTCGAGAACATTATATTTTGCATTTGTATGGTTAATTTTTTTTAAGTTATCGCCTATCAGCTATCACTATCATGTCTTCAAAGAAAGTCAAAAAGTCCAGATCAACAAACGAATTATGTACTTAGTAAATGTATTCAAAAAGAGAAGCTTTGTAAATAAGAGATAACTTCAAATAATCACATTTTTATAGAAGTTTTGCCTGGTACCAAAAGTCATTTTTCACCAAAAAAACGGCATTCTGGCACAGTGGTAGGTTTTCCACTGATGGTGGTACCGTGGTAATGGTATAACACTTGACGATTCAAAACCACTCTGTAAAAATTTATTTGACTAAGGGCCGATTTCACCTAAGTAAAATAAGTCTCTGAGCGTGATATTTTGGCAGATTTTCTATAGAAAAACTGTTAGAATGCCCAATTTATTCCTCGGTTAAACGTCACTCGGCGTTGGTGAAATCGGTACTAAAAGTACTATTCTATTCTAATGAACTTATTATAATTGTTTGAATACAAGAGGAACTTAATAAGATCTTTAGAGAGCTATCTAAAGATCTTATTAAGTATTGTATTCAAGCAAAATAAATAAATTGTCTACAATCTTTGAAAACAAGTAAACCGCAAATCAATGACCCGGCAGATGGCGTTGACCTTTGCCACGTTAAAATTAAAAAGTGACAGCGTGCGGTTGGTAGGCAGCATCGAGTAGGCAGTAGCTATTAGTTTTTTTTTACTTTTTAATCAGAAAAAAATCGTTTTTAGAATTTTTCCATCCCACCCATTTTTTCATTAACTTACCTATTCTTTTATGTACAATATATTACCTAGGTTAGTGTCACAAGTTATGATTAAAATTAAATGTTAAAGTACCTAACAGATTGGAAGGTTATTTATTTATGGATTCAATAACGCCTGCTTTTAGCGCTTGAGGTCGCTGCTGTTGACCTTTTGGTCTTCAAACCCTACGCTTCCCGATGTGAAGTTGCCATTCCAGTAACTTGCAAGTTGCAACCCCAAACCAACATCCAAGCCGGTTCCGGTTCGGAACCGATGGGCATAGACCTCCCAATTTGGAGTGTGGTATTTTTTTATTAAGTACTTACATATTTGGAAGTTAGTTGGTCTATTAAGAGGTACCTACCTAATAGCAAAGTTAACGTCGACAATGTTGCAGGGTCTGCATACCCCCTTTCACAAGTCACCTGTGAAATAAATAGCATATAGAAATGTTCACAATAAATTATCCCTACACTACCGTAATGCGAGAAACGCCTACAATTTCCTATGTGTCCCGAGTGTAGGGTAGCCATTTTATAAGGCTTATTTTTTCAGGACACTCGGTTATGACATTATACCTAACTGTTGCCGCCAAAAGCCAGCTTTGCCACTTTTAGATTTAATTAGTCTTGTCTGTGCAATAAGTCTAGTTTATTCTGACACGGGGCGACCAAAATAAAACCATTTTTTTCATTGACATAATAATATGTCAATGATTTTTTTAAACCTGATTCAACATTTCAACTGATCGCGTTCAACAACAACATACAGTTCTATGGAGGGACTCATACGCAAAAAATTTTTGAATGCTAGTTCCATCGATGATGAACTAACTACGCGGTAAATTTCGTTGGCGTTGAAACTGATCTTACCATGTGAGAATAAGTTCAGTGAAGGACATATTTTAAAATGCATTTAAGTTACCAAATTTTGGGCAGAAACAGTAATATAACAGACAACTCATACAGGAAGTATGCGAACAGCATCATACAAACTAGCTAACCGTGGGTAAAGTACCTAGATGTTAAAAAATGAAACTCATGACCACAAGTAACGCAATAGCAGCATTATTTTCTGTATTTCTTGGAATTAATCGCATGAACATTCTTTAAATACATACCTAATGAATTAGTTACTCGGTGTCTGTACTTTGCCGATTTTTTCTCAAAATTAATTCTACTGATGTCATCTACCGGACAAATAAAAGCAAAAGGTGTACCTACTTTAACGGGATTTGTTTATCTTTAGATAAAGCGCAGTGAAGCTTAATGCAGTTTATTGTCTGAGTCAATAAGTACACTCTCATGTGATGAACTGAACGCGTAGAAACTATTCAGGTCACTGAACTCTATCATTAATCTACCTATATTAAAATTAACACTGGACTGGCTGTCAATATATATAAATGAGTTAAATGACAACTTAAATTATGGATCAATTTGAAGCGCCACTTTTTACATACGAGTGTCTCTGGAACTAAATAATACAGGGATGCAAGAAGTACCAAAGAGTATCTACTAATAAAAAAAATAAAAATAAAAATAGCCTTTATTGCAGCAGCATTTCATTTCAATACAAAAATTAAATATTAAAAGTTTTGACTTCTGCGTGTCCCTCGACATAGGCCTCCTCTAAATTTTTCCATGTTGTTCTATCTTTGGCTAGACGAGTCCACATACTTCCGACTAAGTTTCGGATGTCATCCTCCCATCTTTTTGATTGTCTGCCTCTTTTTCTTTTTCCGTTTCGGGGGTACGGTACGGGTCCGGTTCACAATTATCTCTGATCATATGGCCTGCCCATCGCCATTTTTGCTGTTTAATAATTTTTCCTACATTTTTAAATTTAGTCTTTTCCTTTATGTCCTCTAGCTTCATTCTGTCTCTCAATCTAACACCTATGACGCTTCTTTCTATAGAATTTTGGCAAGTTCTTAATGTTGTGAGATTTTTCTCAGTTAGGGCCCATGTTTGTGATCCATAAGTTAAGCATGGTAGTATGCAAGTATTGAAAACCTTTCTTTTGTCCTTAATGGGAATATGCTTGTTTTTCATCACTTCGCTGAGCGACCAATAACTTTTCCAGGAGTTCGTAACTCTTCTGTTGATTTCTTTTGTCATACAGTCTTTGATTGATAATAAATGCCCTAAGTAAACGTATTCGTCTACATATTCAATTATTTTGCCATCTACTTTGATTTCTTTTCTCTCCGAGTTTGTCATTATTTTAGTTTTATTGACGTTCATTGTGAGACCTACTTTAACGCTTTCGTCTGACAATTGTTGTAGCATATGCTCAAGTTTTATTGAAGACTCAGAAAATAGCACCAAATCGTCCGCAAATCGTAGATGGTTTAGGTTTTCCCCGTTTATATTGAGTCCTTCCTTTTCCCATTCAAGGTTTCTGAATATCATTTCCAATACTGCTGAGAACAGTTTTGGAGATATAGGATCTCCCTGCCTGACTCCTCTTTCTATTGGGAACTCGTTGCTTGCTTTATCCAATTTTACACAAGCTGTGCTTTTGGAGTATATATTCTTTAAAATATTTATAATTTTACCATGTACTCCTTGCACTTTAAGAGCGTTCCATATTGCATTATGTTCTAGCGAGTCAAAAGCTTTGTTGTAGTCGACAAAACCTAGATAATATACACAGTTGTACTCTTTAAATTTTTCTAATATTTGTTTTACTGTGTGTATATGGTCTACTGTCGAGAATTTTGTCCTAAAGCCTGCTTGCTCCTTGGGTTGGTTCTCGTCTAATACCTTAGAGACTCTAGATAATAATATCTTGGAGAAAATTTTATATATATTTGCCATCAAACTTATCGGTCTGTAATTTCCAATATCGTTTTTATCACCTTTTTTATAAATCAATACAATAGTTGATTTAGTCCAGTCTACTGGAATGTTTTCAGTCTTCAGGATTTGATTAAATATTTCAGTGAGCTTGGGTGCTATTATTGGTAAGGTTGCTTTGAGCATCTCATTTGATATTTGGTCAGGTCCTGGTGCTTTTTCGTTTTTTTGTGATTTGATAGCTGAAATAGTTTCACTAAGAAGGATCTCCGGTAGGGGTTCATTGTCTTTATTAATATTATATTCATTGTCTTTAACATTTTCCGCTAAGTTTCGATCACTTCTGGAACTTTTGTACAGATCACGGTAGAACTCAGCTGCAATTTTTATTATTTCTTCCCTATTCCTAGTTATTCTATTAGTTTTACTCTTGAGATTAATCATCCAATGTTTTTTGTTTATCAATTTTTTTAGTGCTTTTCTTACTCCTCCAGTTTTGATAATGTGATCTTGTATAGTTTTATTTCTTTTCTGAGTTATATCTTTACGTATTTGGGATCTTATTTTTTTACTTAGTTCCGCAATTTTAGTTTTAGTGGCTTTATCTTTTTTTGATGTCTTGATGTGAGTATCTACTATCAGTTGTCAAATTACGCCCTCACTAGTTTTAGTTCCGTGGACACTCGTAACTATTTACCGCGCCAAAATGACGTCAATCAAGTTGGTCCAAAAACAAAAAACGATGACATCAGCCTGTCCAGTGTTAATTACAGAATAAATAACGAAGTCAGTGATTTAGGTGGATTAGTCTAATTAATCTTCCATAGATCTGCCAGGATAGCTCGCTTCCATCTTAGACTGCATCGCAACAACCACCAGGTGAGGAAGTCAAAAGCTAACTTGTCATTGATAAAGAAACCTTTTAGCAGCTTTTCTTCAAATATTGTTTATTTTGGGACAGTTTCAAGATCTTCCAACTGAATGGTGACCCCACTCGGAGGCCTATTTAAGTCATTCGGTATCTCGTTTACAGATAGCACGCCGATTGATATCGGCTTTCGCTATACCTTGTAGGTACTGGCTATGAGAGATACTTATAAGTTATATTGGATTTGCGAGTATTGTAAGATAATTAAAATTACTTTGTTCCTGGGAATACCACGTGTTTGACAGTAAATATTTTTGTATCTTATTGGTAGAGATGTGAAACTTTTTATCGGTAAATTTTCGGCGCGTAGTTATTCGAAAACTTTTAACTGTAGTTGCGCGTTACTGTTACTGTATTAAAAATATGTTATCGAACTATCGATAAAACTAATGCATTTTTATAAAATTATGGTTAATGAAATACCAATAAAATACCCTACCAATATTATTATAAATGCGAATATGTTCGTTTGTTTTTCCTTCAATCCCGAAACAACGGAGTAATGCAGGATCGACCTGAAAATTAACATAGGCTAAATTTTATTTATAATTTATAATCGACCGAGCGAAGCGAAGGTCTTTGAGTTAACTAGGGCGATTTGCACTTGTCCGTCCGTCCGTCCGTCCGTCCGTCCGTCTGTCAGAGCCTTATAACTTTTGAATTACTGAACGTAATTACTTCAAATTTAGATATAATATGTAAACCGATGGCCTCCAGCCGAAAATGGCTTAAAAAGTTATAAAAATCTTTATTTCAGGGGGGCTCTCATAGAAGCGAATGCGAAGTAAAAAAAAAAATATCGCGTTACATAAAATTGTTACGTATCATTTTAAAGATAATTTTGAACTGAGTACAAAAATAATTTTTTTTTAATTTTTCCCTTAAAATTGACGAAATGGGGGGCTTTCAAAGTGGCGATTTTATACGCTCGCTTGAAGACGCTCTCCAGAAAAATCCGCTATGGATTTTCAAACTGATTTTATGTTTTTAGGTCACTTATATCCTGTACTTGAACAACAAATACTAAAATTATATGAATATTATAAAGAAACGAGATTATTTAATTTTTAATGGGCGTCAGTAATTCATATAGCATCAACATAGCTTCACAATAATGCTAATAGATGGCGCAGTCAGTAACTATTCCCATGGAACTACGAGTTAAATTCAATGTTTGATAAATAATTCAATGTTTTCACTAACGTTCCCTAACCTTTACGGGCTACCTATAAGTTAGGTGATTGATGTTTTCTGTCAACTTATTTATCACGATCCTGTACGGGACACCTAAAAGGATATTGGGACGGATGTTAGGACTTAGGATTGTATTTAGGAGCTACCTACGTTAAGAGACTCCTACTTAGGGGATGATTTAGGTATGTTTGGTGAAAACGGGCATAATAATAATGTCAGTTTTGGTTATCATGTATCGATTGAATGAATAATCATGGGATACCGTTACCGCGAGGTCTCAGTTCGGGGCGAACCACTAGTAATAAATAATTTACTTATACAATATGGAAATATTATGTGTGTATAGTAAGCCTTAATAGTATTGGGTAATACGTCATAGTACCTAACTGACAATTAGCGGGCTGTAACCTGGGAAGATCCACAGTTCAATCCACAAAAGTTGCACTATTGTTATAATTATCTATCCTTTCCTAACTCAAGCTCTACACTTAATTTGGAGCAGAACGTTATGTACCTATAACATGAAAAATATTCTCAAAAACATTTGTTTGAAACATATAATTAACTCGTTACAAGTAAAGCTATTATATTATGAGAGACGCCACACTTGTACTCTTTGTAATTACCTCTTTGTAGCTACATGTGGCGCCGCAAAAACTACAAGTTTACCACACAATGGATCATTGGTAATTATCACAAGCACGGCATGCATGCAATTACCCACTGCCACAACACCGTCATGTGGCTATCTGTAGAGTTCAGATAAAAAACGGTTTGAAGATTCATCATCAGCAACATCAATGGCTCACTATTGAGCGGTCTCCTTTCAGGGAAGGGTTATACGAGTAAGCCGTAGTCTACCACACTGGCCCAATGCAAGTTGTCAGATTTCGCACACCTTTGAGAACATTATGAAGAACTCACAGGTGTGCAGGTTTCCTCACGATGTTTTCCTTCACCTTTAAAGGTTTTTGATATTTAATTCCTTAAACGCACTTAAAGATTCATTGGTCATTAGATAAGAAAAACTCCACTAACCAATGCACCCTGGTTGGCTAAGCCTTACAAGATAACTTTTGCTTTATTTATTTATTTCTCCACATTAATGAATATTATTATAAATTACAACAGTTATTACTATTTTGCTATGAAAATTAATGGGACTTGTAAACTAGGTTAAACCTGTGTTTCAAAATACCAGAGAAGACTGTTCTTCAGAATCCGCTTTCGACGTGGTAAATCCGAATTAGTGGCAGATATTTGACTTGTCATAGTATCAACAAATTAGCCTACATCTTACATAAACATTAATGGCCTTATTTAATAAAATACGAATTTCAACATCAAAAGGCCTTTTTTTGTATAAAAAGCATTATAATTTATAACATACTTACGACAGAATAGAATAGACCAAGAAAACTAACCTGCTAGTGTGCCAATAAAAAATACAAAAGTCTCGGTTTTATTTATGGCTGGAAGTTGCACAAGCGATGCCATAAATTTATCTAACTAGGAAGTTAGGTACCTATCTAATGATATTACTATCGACTCAAACCTTTTTACAACTAACAATTTTGTGCTTATCATTATGAAAAAACCTCATCTTAGCTAATCAAACTAATAAGCTTAAATCATTATACTCGTATTGTAACTAAAATACATAATAAATTTTTTAAATGCAAAAAAATAAACCGTTTAACAAAAAAAGCGGTTCAAATGAGATATTTTTCAGGCGAGTCAACTCAAATAAATAAGTGGTTTTTTTTCACTACTTTATTTCGTTACTTCGTCACAATTATCTTTATAACAGTATTTTTCAAGGTTTTAAACTTTTTATTGTATTTGGAAAAAAGTATATGTAATATTATTTACTAGAATTAACTTCAAATGATGTTTGGTTCAAAGAGCACAGGCGTTTTTTAAACCACTGATAGTTTATTTGTAGTGTAGTCCCAATGACCTTGCCGTTTATTTACTTTGGTATTTGAGAATACAAAATGCATGAAATATTATTGGTAAAAAATTAAAGAGACTGAAAAACTATCTACAACGGCCAAGTAGAATACGTATATTTTAAATGATTTTATTAAAAATAAAGTCGTATTTTAGCAAAAATCTAACAAAAATGAATGAATACGAATAATTATGATTTTAAACTACAAAAAAAGTAAGGTCTGATTTATTTAATAACTGTGGTTAACTTTGGTTGGATACGCATGGCAATTTAAAATGTTCTAAGCAATTTCTGATTTAGATTATAATTTTATTTAAAACCATAGCTTTTCAACAAAGTCAAGCGAAATATATGAAAAAATACTCAATTGTTACAGTCAAAAGCATATTGTAATAATTCATCTTTTCAAAATACGCTAACACTCTTACCTACAAAGTTTACTGTTAATAAAAAAGTCCTTGCCCGTGGGCAGATACACGGTGCGAATCGCAAGTAGGTCACCGGCGCAGTGTCGATTGAATGTAAATGTGTGGGCGCTTCACTATCATCCGCTGAGTGCGCACACCGTAGCTTTATTTAGGAGTTTTAGGACTAGCAAAAAGCTGAGCTTTGTGAGGGCTCGCGTAGTTTTTCTTACGGGTAATAAGTTCTGTTGCAGCGATGTTAAGTCTTTGGTTTTCTAACAGATGGCGTTAGTAGTACAATAACATTCTATCCAATGAATACAAAATTGCTAATGTTATAAAATTATATTTCTTTGACAGCTGATAACACATATGGAAGTGTGTTAAAGCAGAAATCTATAGGCGTGATAGTTTTTCAGTAAAGTGTGCCACAAAAATGCTCAGGTTGTGGGATAGTGTTAGAGCTCGCTTCGCTCGCCCTAATAAAATCAAATCTCGATGAAATATGAATAATAGTATTTATTTTTTCAATAAGTGAATATTGTTGACAGGTTAGTATAGACAAGTTCATATTTTCTGAAGTAGGTACTTAACCTTAATATACGTATGATACCTAACTTACATATTTTCTGTATGGTTAAATGAGTGGATCTACTTTAAGTTCCTTTTTGGGGATAATTTTAAATGTGTAGTTTCATATAAATAGTCGTGTTAAATAGGGTTATTAAGTAAACTTTTTACTGATAAATGAGTGAGTACCTATACGTAGGTTGTATAGGTACTCAGTCATCTATCAGTAAAAAGCTAACCTAATGACCCTATTTAATAAAATGATTTTAGTCTGTTAATCGAAAACACACTGTCTAACGAAACTACATATATATAAATGCAGATAGCTCATACCTATGATGAACACATAGGCTACTTATTATCCCGGAAAATTTCAAAGTTCCCACCGGAATTAAAAACCTTAACCCCCGCGGTCGAAGTCGCGGACATCATCTTGTATGTAATATAAATGGGGGCCAAATCCAGCATGGATTCGACTCCCGGCATGGGAATTTTCAATTTATTAAATTGTATCTATCACTTTATCAGTTACCGATTATGCCGTGCCAAACGATTCAGGTAGGATGCCGTGGAGCAATTAGTAAAAGGTCTGAATTTAATTTAAAATTTCGTCAGTCCCGATTTCGATCCCTGCCGCGTGGTGCGCCTACACACCCTTGCGTGCGCGCAGCTCCGTGCCAATGTCTCGGGTCTCTTTTTGCCACCCTTGAAGGTCACGTGCTCGTTGGAATCACCTTGCAGTTGCGTGTGCGGCGATGCTAACGATTGTTGTACGTGACATTACTGGTGTAGTGACGAAAGGTGATGCTGATGACATGAACTGTTTGGAGTATTTATTACCGTTTGTAGGTACATCTACAGTTGACATTACCACTTTATACATACTACTACTATATGCATACATAGCATAGTTTCTATTGAATTGTAGACTTGTTTTGAAAAGAGCAACCGCCGAGTTTCTTGCTGGTTCTTCTCGGCAGGAACTGAGTGGTAGACTCATCGACGATTCAATAGCACTTTTAAAAAAGTTTATTTGAATAAAAAACATTTCTATTCTATTCTATTCTATTCTGTAAGTCATACAATTTGACTTACAGAATAGACAACTTATTAACTTGTTGAATTGTATCTTGATAGTGTAAAGAAGCCCTAATATTGCTTATTAGAGCTAGCCGACAACGCACGGGACTTTCTACTGCGCAGGGTCGGTTTTGACACTCGACGTCGTTGGTTAAATCGGCACTTAAAGAAATTAATATACCTAATCGCTGAAAATTCTTTTTATAAAACCGACTTCAAACGCACGCGCCACTGTAAAGTAGGTATATAATTTACTGTGTATTTTTAAAAACCGCTCGACCGACTTCGATAAAATTTAAATGGGACCTGGAAAGTATACCCTTTCAAACAAAAAAAGAATTTTCCAAATCGGTTCAGGCGTCTTCGAGTAATCAGTGAACAATGAACATACATAAAAATAAAAGTAAAGAAAAAGATTCCGACGAATTGAGAACATCCTCCTTTTTGATGTCGGTTAGCAGAAGTTAAAAACAGATTTTAGTAGGTATATGTTTGCAAGTACTTAAACATGCATTTTCATGCTAGCTTTATCGTCTCTATATCATTATGAAATAGTCTTTGACGGTTCCATTCTCAAAAACAATTACCAAAATGGCCATCACTGTCAACTGACATTATATTTCACTTATGAACCAACCTATTCGTTTCTGTAATGTGAGAATATGACGTTTACACGAAAAGTAACCACTAATCACACGAACGTTATAGAACTAAGTTAAAATTACAGTCAGAATATCCCACTGCTGGGCAAGGGCCTCGTTTAGAAATTAGAACAATGAGATATCGAAGAGGGTTGGAGGGTATGTTTGAATTTCCCCCAAGAAACTCGCAAACTGAAGCTAATTTTTTTTAATTCTTTATATCTGCGAAGAATGCAAAGAGTTGCGTTAAATATTCCTTGAGCACATTAAAAAAAATCCTTTTATTTAAGGTGGATTTTTTTAAATTTCATCCACACGATCGTGGTCGTAGGCATCAGCTAATCGGAAATAATTTATTTTAATTGGACCAAAAGCAGCGCACGCGCAGCCCAATGCGTCTTTAAAGTTTTACGCTCCCGCCATAAATTATTCAATTTACGACGCACAGTATTTATCAATAATAATATCTTTGCATCGAGAGCAGCCTTAATATCAAATTCAAGACAGTCTGAACGATTTAAGGTCTCACAACACAGGTTTATGTAAATAGCAGCCAATTTACAATACAACATTACGCAGTTCCATTTGCTTTGTCAGATCCCATAAAGAATACACAGACGTGCCGACTGCCAATCTCAAATTCTTCAAACACCTGTAGAATCGGACTGCACCAACCTTTGACTTAAATAAGTATAGGTAGTAATAAATTTAAATTTTATATTTAAATGAGAAAGCCGGGTGCAAGTTAAGTTGTAAACTAAACGTCTCTTGTAGGACAAACACTCGACTCGCCTTCAATCTTGAGTCGCTTGGATTTAGCGACTCCCTACGACTTGATGGCGTCTGTTCACATGTGGGGCAAGGGCCTTGTTAGGGCCTATAGGTATTTAAAGCTACATGCCCTGCCCATTAGCCATTAGTCCATAGCTGGAGTGGCCAGCTTCGCGACTCGTTGAGCTATGTTATTTAACGTTACGGACCTCTTCATTTATGATTTCTTGCAGTGATACACCCAAGCACAGCTCTCTTCATCACTTCCTAATCACCCAATGAGTGACCCTGAGCCTTCTTAAAAATACTTCCTCTGATTCTACTAATTTCTTGTATAAAGAGGTGATCAATTTGACCTTATTATCTGCATTTAGAGAGTCATTGAATTTGAAAAATTAGAGTCATTGAAATAAAATGTCACTCGCATCTTCACACTTAACTATTTTACATGAATTGTTTTATTTAGTATTAGTAAGTCCATCGGACCCATACAATTCAATTGGTTTGGGGCGTGTCGACACCCAATTTATTGGGACGTCTATAGACTCCAATAAAGAACAGTTAGCAACATTCCCATCGCGCAACCGGAACTAGAATCACACATTATATTTAATTTTATACGAATTTAATAACAAGTGAGATGCGCAACCATTGTCTGCGGCATGACCATGTGAAACAACCGCTCGATTTTTTGCCGCCGGTAAAGAGGTGCCGACACACAATCCGGAGCAAGATTGATGTTCCACGATTCGTATGCCCGCTGCGAGCGCCGGCCGTCATAATTAATATTCCATAATCCTTTCATTCTAATATATTACTATCAAAAGCAATCATAGACGGGGAAGGAGATATGCGACAGTCCCCCTTGTCAAATTTCTGGACCACCGGGTCAGAAGCAATTAAATAACTTATCCATAGCCTAGTTCGGTAAAAAATAGCCCTGACTACAATACTAGAGGCGACCAATTTGAGTTTGTAGCTGAGCTTGTATGAAAAATTAATGCAATGTGTTGCTATAGTTTCTATTATATCAATTATGTCTGGTGTCGGGACGTAACAACATTATTTCTCTGCGAATTACGAGACCAGAAATAGCTATTTCCCAATTCCAATTTCCATTATTCAGACATCCTGCCCTATATTTTTGATTAAGATTAAGACAAACTGGAAATGTCAGGAGGGAGTGAAACTGAAAACCCTCAAGTTTTAGTGGGCATTAATCCCGCATAACGGACAATGGCTACCGCCAGCGATTATTCTGCTTACTCCTAGGCTTGCTACTCGACGCTCCTAATACATTACGCTACAATTCCCTTTCACTGTTATTAAAACTTCACCTTTATTACCGGTAGCGGTGTCGCCGTCATGCAATACACCGAATTGATTTCGCCCGTTAAATTTGAATGAGTGTACCGTGAATGAGAATCGAAATAAGATCACGAGCTCTCAGAGTCTCCGCTTCGGGTTTCGGAGGCTTGCAAGCTCTCTTCGAGGCGCAATGACCGCGTAGTGTTGTGTGGAACTTACAAGAGGCATAAGTACATCGGCTCAGCCCACTCGTCAGTTATCTCTTATTCCCTAATACTAATATAACTTGCAGTATAACTAATATAACTTGAAGCAATGATAGCCTAGTGGTTAGGACTGTGGTCTCCTATTCGGGGGGTCGCAGGTTTGATCCCGGAAACGCACCTCTGACTTTTCGGAGTCAAGTGCGTTTAAGCAATTAGATATCACTTGCTTCAAACGTGAAGGAAAACATCGTGAGGAAACCTGCATACCTGAGAGTTCTTCATAATGTTCTTGAAGGTGTGTAAAGTCCACCAATTCGCATTGGGCCATCGTGGTGGACTATGGCCTATAACCCTTCTCTGAGAGGAGACCTGCGCTCAGTAGTGAGCCGTTGATGGGTTGCTAATGATGATGATGATGAATATAACTTTAAGAAGAAAGTGTCTTTGTTTGTCGGTTCGTCCTTCAATCTCGCAGCGATGGATTGACGTGATTTTTTGCGTGGTCATACTTGAGGGCGAAATAGGCTACTTTTTATCTCGGGAAAATTAAGGGTTCCCGTAGGATTTTTAGAAACCTAATTCCGAAGTTGCGAGCAAAAGCTACTTAATACTTATTTAAATAAAATTAATAAATCCTAAGGGTACGTTTATGCGGGACGTTGCGCGGCGCGTGGTAAACTCAAACATAATATGGTCAAGTATGAGAGCGTTCATACAGAAGCGTTTGCGTTGAACGCGGCGGGCAACGCAGCGGGTGACGCGCAACGCGCAGCGTGTGCATTAACGTACCCTAAACCTGCATGCCTGAGCTCTCCATAATGTTCTCAAAGGTGTGTGAACTGTGAAGTTTGCCAATCCGCGTTTGGCCACACTTTGGACTCTTCTTTCCCTCTCTCTTGTTTCCTCACTCTACCTCGTACGTAGGGAGTCTTGTGCCCAGTTAAGGGGCAGGCGTTGATTTAAATGAATGAAAAGTTACCATCCCTAAAATCACCGTGATTTGTGAACTCAAGATGGAACTAGAAAAAAGAGTGAAACCTCACGTAGGTACTCTTTCCGAATCAAGTAACATCACTACCATGCAGCCAGATCTCAGTTCACGATAAACACAAAAAACGCCCCGAGAAAACTACATGTCATGCATCTACGTGTGCTAGTCAATTTCACAGGCCGTCATGGGAATCGAGCCACGAATGGACTTTGGAAAGAAATTAAAATCCGTGCACTCGAAAACTATCTACTGAGCTATCGAAAAGTGCCATCGGACGCATGGACTTGTCTACTTGCGACTGGCATTGTGCGCGAATCCTTTTAGATCGTTCGTTTCGAACGGTTGCACTGTCTCGAAGAATCGAGTCGATTTCAGCAAAAACACCGTACTGCCGATTGCAGCTTAGAGTAAATTAAAAACCGGCCAAACGCGAGTCGGGCCCGCGCACGATGGGTTCCGTTACTTCTGCTTCCTCTTTTTTTTCACAGAGATTTATAAGCCATCTGCGCGGGAGATATTATAGTGCACAAGTGTGTGAGTAATCAGCAAACACAGGTGCACTCTCTATTCCCTCACACTCATAGTCCGATGGGTTGGAAATCCGACACGACGATGATAGAAAATGCCTCTCTTTCTATCGCGTAACTCCCCTTCGGGCTACTTTAGCACATTGAGTTTGCCCGACGGACGGGACGAAAACGCCGGGTAATTGTAGCTTTATACCTAAAAAATGCGGAGTACGCAAGGCCTGCTAGCAATGAGAAAACATTAGATACTTAATAGATAAACCTACCTAACTAGTTACGTAGCAAACAATACAAATTGATATTGAACCTCCGATGTGGGAATAAAACAAAAAGGGAAGGGAAGCATAGTTCAAAACCTCGCTTCACTTTTAGCGGTCACAAAAAGCTCGGTAAGAAATCGAAATCAGATTACGTGCGCGATTATAAAGTTTCCGAACCGAACAAAGCGCGGGAAACCGCAGCTTCGAAATGTGTCTCTCAAACCACATTACATGTTACATTCTGTAAAATACTCTGGCTCTGCTCAAGACTCAACGTAGAGTTAAAATGAGACACAAATATGTCCTGGCATAAATCTGTCTCGTTTAACTTAGACTGAGACCTATAGATCGTACTCTGGCTCTGCTCAAGACTCAAGATAGAGTTAAAATGAGACACAAATATGTGCTGACATCTGACAATATGTCTCGTTTTAACTCAGGCTTGAGTCTGAGCTGAGTGAAAGTGCCAACTATAGATCTCACCCTCATAGCCCGATGGGACGGAAAATTTGCGCGACCGGAAAGAAATACGGTTTCAAACTTTCAACCGTCGGCTTTCAGGTTTTCAACCCGTGCCTTAGTCTCCGTGTTATTGGGAATTTTGGTTTTTCGAATAGGTATGATGAAAAGTCTTTTTTAAAGCGTTAGTAAAGCAAAAAAACATCAATTTGAACAAAGTGATTACAAACTATGTATTTTAATAATACAATTATTTATTACATGTTTATGTTTTAGTTTAAGGTTTTTTAGTAAGTATTAGGTAGGTACAGTGTATAGAAATCACCACTACACCACTAACCACTATACGTTAATACAATTTAGTTATTAGGCAACGGAAATTAACACTAAATGACACATTACGGTTCAATGGGAAACTGTAATTAACATATACCTACTCGTACATATTATGAATAAGTTAGCACTAAGTACGCACTAAATTCTTACATCATTCATTCATAAACGTATGTTTTCCACGTGTTACGAGTACCTACACCACGGTATTTGGTAAAGTCCGTATTCCGAGTAATTCCTAAAAAAATAGACTGAGCTCTCGCGAACAAATTGAATGCGATGAGGATATGTGGACGCACTTAAGGTTGAAGACAAGGGTCTGCCCGTGAAATTCAAATTTAATTTGGTTTTTCGCAATTTGTAAACTAATACGACAAAGTAGGCTTATGACCTTCTTATTGCGCCAGTGGAATTATCATTTTCACAGGTTTACATAAAAATCTTTACTTGAAAATGACCAGTTTAAGAAATTAATCAAAATACTGAGTTGGACGTGAGTTACTCACAAATTAGTCGAATTGCGAAAAACCAAATTAAATTTGAATTTCGCGGGCAGACCCTTGTCTTCAACCTTAAGTGCGTTTAGTACGATTAGTCAATCAAGGGCACTTGTGTGACTAAGCTTAGGTACAAATAATTCTAAATCCGTTTGAACGAGGAGCTGTGGATGTGTTACCTATATGGTGAATTGTTATTTGAACGTATTAGGTAACGCTGCAATTTAAAAAGAAACTTTTTATTAGGTAAGTAAATAGCAAGAAAAGGTTAGAATTCTTTTGCTATCCGCCAACAGAAAAAATCTGTATGGTCAAACTTGCAGTTACAAGCTAAGCACCGCCCACCTCACCAACCAAGCAAAAAAGCCAAGTTCCCAAGCAAGCAATGCCACCTCCACTCACATGCACCACCACACAAGACTTACTCTCTTCTCGACGCACGTTTCGCCCCGACACTGGAGCATCCTCAGACATCATATCGACTTTACAATGCAGTATTAGTGCTTAGCTTGTAACTGCATGCTTGACTATACAGATTTTTTTCTTTTAGCGGATTATAGCAAAATAATTCTAAACTTTTCTTGCTAATCATGAACTTCCGCAAAGTAACGCCTGCTTCTATACAATATTTTTCATTAAATAGATGTAGGTAAAAAAATAAATAAACATATCTAACCTAATCCGTATACCTACTGAGCTGGTATTTTGGCGATTTGTAGTGAACCATTTTCAATATTTTTCGTCACAAATGCCGTTTTCCTTTGCATTTTCCCCTTTATACGGTTTCTCTATATATTCCCTTTAGTCTGTGCGCCCCGTATGAGTCAATGGTCACATGACTCGAGCCGGAGGAAATCACTTTTGTGGCCAACCACACACGTAAACAGCAATTTGGAATCAATCTAAACTTTTTTTGCTCTACGCTCCAATATCAATAGACTTTCGATGCAGCTGATGTGTAATTAGGGTTGTCGATTATGACTTTTTTAAATAAGTAATAATAGGCTTTAATATACATATACATTAATAAAAAATTTACTTTTGAAGCGATGATTCTGATTACCTAGTGGTTAAAACTTAATGCATCCTTCAGGGGGCGGGGTTTGATACCGGCTTTCTGACTTTTCAGGTTCTGTGCGTTCTAAGCAATTAAATATCGCCTATAACAGAGAAGATAAAGATCGTGAGAAAACCTGCTCGCCTGAGAGAAGGCGTGTGAAGTCCAATCCGCACTTGACCAGCGTGGTGGACTATTGGCCTAAACCCTTAGAAAGCAATTCGAGAAAAGACTTTACCGAGTAGTGGGCCAGCGATGGTTCGAGATGAATGAAATAATAAAATAATTTAATTATGTAAAACTTTTCCGCCGATAAATCATAGCAGCGCGCAGCAGAACAAAAGGAATACGAGTAGATCCATAGTTAAAAAAATGTTATTCAGTTTGTCACGATATACCTACACTTCAAACAAAGACGATTTCTTAAAAAGCACTCCAGCTGTTAATGTGCGGCCATTTATCCGTCCACTAAAGAATTAACCTTAATTTGTGCACTTTTTTCCTTGGTTACAAGTATCGATTAAGTAAAATTCTTAATGACAATGAATTTTTAAAATATGACAAAATTTTATATCATTGTCTTAAGTATTTCCTCACGTATCGATTAAGTAAAATTCTTAATGACAATGAATTTTTAAAATATGACAAAAATTTATATCATTGTCTTAAGTATTTCCTCACGTATCGATTAAGTAAAATTCTTAATGACAATGAATTTTTAAAATATGACAATATTTTATATCATTGTCTTAAGTATTTCCTAAGTCCTTTTCAGACTGCGGTAAAATACAATAAATTGTGAAGCCCAATAAAAAGAAGCCAATTTATACAACATACGTTTATAGAACATAGTGTATTCTCGACAGCCCTACACACTGTTTATGATTGCAACATTTTTTTTAATGAAACTGTAATTACAATGTTACTTGTATTGTCATAACAAAAGCCAGTTAATATATTATTACACGTAGGTACTCTCTGTTTCACTATCGTGACCAAAAAGTAACGCAGCTGCTCCCATCGAGGGGAGAAGCTATAGGAAATTATCCGTCTGCCATAGTACCTGACCACTTGGCCATATAGGATGTCTAACCTTAGTACTCTTATAGAACGCTTTAATTCAACGTTTGTGAAATGAACCGCTAAGGTGTGGAACGCCCTTACCAATTTCAGCATCTGTTCCTGCCACGTGTAATTTGAGTACCTTCAAGGCAAGAGTGAATAGGCATCCTAGACCTTATCAGTGTTTTCCATCATTGGTTGTCGTCAAGCGCAACCCTAAAAGAAAAAAAGTTGTCAGAAAATAGTGAAAATTATCCACTAATTAATCACTAACAAAATATTCACTAAAAAAAATTGGTTGTCTGTAAAGTCGGTTTAGGGACGATAGTTTTACGTGATAACGTCATAAAGAAACATTGATGAATAAATGTGTCACAAGCCAACGCTTGGGGCGATCGTGCCTCTCTATCGCTTGTTCCGCGCTCTCGCTTGCACGCTCAGGCTCAGGCAGAACGTGACACTAATTCGCGCGTGCAGCCGGTGTTCATCGATTTATAAGACGTTATCACGTCAAAAAACTTAAACGAAAATGGTCGATCCCTTGTAAACTGAAATTTTAGGTTTATAGAAAAGTTAAATCAAACAAAACTCAACTAACTTAAATATTACAGAAAGTATTTTGTTACGAAGAGGTTTATTTTTAAGACTACTGTTTTACACTACAATGTTTTATTTCAGAGGATTACCATTAAAAAGCTTAAAAATACAAAAATACTTTCAGAAAGAAAGCTCTATTTCCTCTTCTAGGCGTGTAGATTGATGATTGTGACGTAATATGTGATATCGGACCACATTCGACCAAAGGTAAAACATGGTACAATAATGTATTGCAAATGTTTAATGTGTACGGCCTATTATTATTTATGTAACAATCTTGTAACAATTGATTACGTTTATTTACTACGTTAATTGTATGTAACTATCTTGTAACATTTGTAATAGTTTTGCATTAGACTGTATTTTTGAGCCCATGCAAAAATCAAATCGATCCGTAGCTCTGTTGCGGCATGATTGAAGGACAAATCGACAAACAATCACACTTTCACATTTATAATATTAATCAGGATGTAGTATAAAAAGTTATTGGTCAACTCTAATAGAGCAAGGGCCGACTCGCACTTGACCGATTTTTAATAGAAGGGAACAATTTACTTACGATACGAAGTCGATAAGGATGTCAATGTCGTTTGATCGATATGATTAGTCGATTCAATGATTGGTATTTTATCGATAACCATTCGATAACTAAATATTCGCATGACTTAATCAAAATTGCATCATTGTGAGGAACTTCCATTGATTATGATCATTTGTTGAGATCTTAAGCCGTATTAGTGACGTTTTAACCAGAATACTATTTCGATAACTTAATAAGTATTCGAATTGCTACATGAAAATTGCGATATAGGGATGAGGAAAATCTATTTGAAAACAAATTAAATATGAGTAGGTTCCTCAATGCGGGGATCGAACCTACACCTCGGTTGGTTTGTCCTTCAATCACTCAGCAACAGGAAAACAGATCGACGTGATTTTTTCCATGGCCATGGCATGGCATTTGAGAACTTAGAGAGTGACATGGGATACTTTTTATCCTGGGAAATCAAAGAGTTCTCACGGGATTTTTGAAAAAACCAAATAGGTAGGTACGCGTTGACGAATTCGCAGACATCGAGTTGGAAATTAAAAAAAACTTACCTAAGTGACACTCGGGGACTGCCGCGGTAAAGCTATTGCATAGAATTTTTTATCAACTTATGCAATTATAATATTTATGCAATATTTATTTTGCATAATAAAAATTATGCAAAAAAAATTAAAAAACAAACAAACAAGAAACGCGAACTGTCACTAAGTACTTCGCGAGTGAGATTCGATCCTGCGACATCATCAAAGAAAGCGGTCGCTCGCCCACTGCGCCAAATAGAGCTACTTGAGAACCTCTAAAATGCTGAACGCTTACTGAACGACGGTGTTAGGTTCTTTTCGTTACGGAATTTCTTGATTCGGTCGCCGCGCTCAAACTGTTTGTCCTAGTTCAAAGCCCGCGATAAAAGCTATGCAATAGCTTAAAATTGATCTAATTTCAATCAGTTTTAACTTCTACGCAATAGCTAGCCAACTTTTGTAGCATCACTGTTGCGTATATTTTGAGCCTTTGTAAAAATACAGTATGGCAAGAAAGTCTAGAAGCTGAACTAATTTTTTCTTTAATTACAACAGCACTCTATTGAATTGTCTAGTGTCATTGCTGAAATGTCACCATTCTATGATTTGGATTTTGTAATTTATTTAATTTGCCTTAAATTGACTAAAATACCTCAAAATCAATCAAACATTAACAAATATCTCTATCTCTTGGGGTTGCTAGATTCAAAATAAATTGAAGATAGTGGCGCCCCTATTTTTTGTACCTACTTTTTCTTTTTTGCTAAGCTTTCTAGATAAGTATAAATTTTATTGACGCACTTAAATAAAGAATAGGCAATTCTCTGTGGTCATGAAACAATTCCCTTCGTCTTAAACTTCCGTTACTTACGTATGTAATCTATCATGTGAAATAAGAAGTGTAACAATTGCGGTCCGCGAGAATCGATTTAAACGCCAACAATGATACGAATAAATAAAACTCGATACGGTCAACACTCTTTATCGATATTATACTCGGAATGATACTTTCTCTGCATAAAGTAAACAAATTGGCACATTTTGATGTTTGAAATTAGTATAACTGTATTTATGATTTAAAATCGCCTTTTTAAACGATTTATCCCGTCCGGACAGGCAAAGATCAATGGCCTATACAGCCTATTCAACAATGCTTTTTTTTTGTTCAAGTTGGTAAGTAGGTATCATGAAGTATCGAGCATGATAAAAAACGAAATATCACGCGTGATTGAAATGTTACGAAAGCAAATACAACTACGTAACTTTAATCTGTCTAATTCCAAAGACCGAAACGTTTGCCAATCGAACGAAATAGTCAAATCGCAAACTAACAAAACCCAAAAAAGTCGATTGATTGCCGCTTCGAATAATGACAGTGTAACATCAGCGGTTTCTAACAATGCCCAATTTCGAATGGGAATCGCGAGCTCAATAGAAGAGTAAGAAATTAAGCAAATCTCGCACCGAAAAAAACTACTTAGATATCAGTTATTAAAACCTCCTTGGTGGCCAAAAAAGTGTGATAAAGATAATACATAGCTCAGTCTAGTTGAAGCTCGGAACTTCGTCCGTGTGGAGCATTATTAGAGGAAATTTTTTCGTGATGAAAACTATTTATCATCATCATTATCAATCCATCATCAGGTCTCCTCTCAGAGAAGGGTTATAGGTATAGCCCATTGCGAATTGGCGGACTTCACACACCTTCGAGAACATTATGGAGAACTCTCAGGCATGCAGGTTTCCTCACGATGTTTTCCTTCACCGTTAAAGCATGTGATATTTAATTTCTTAAACGCACTTAACTTTGAAAAATCAGACCCGGGATCGAACCTGCGACCCCCCGAATAAGAGAACATAATCGTAACCACTAGGCTATCACTGCTTCACTGATTAAAACTATTATTACTCGTGATTTATTTTTCGGTTTCTGGGTTTCGAATCCCAGGCATTTATCTCTAACTTTTCGGAGATATGCTTAAGCAAAACTATCGCTTGCTTCGAATTTCAACGGTGAAGGAAAACCTCGGAAACCTGCAAGCCGGAGAGTTCTCCATAATGTTCCCAAAGGTGTGTGACGTCTTCCAATGCGCATTTTTCAATTTATCACGATCAAGAGAGGCAAAGGTCGAAGACCATACAGTCTTATTTTTATCTTCCTTATTATAAGCGTAGTTTGTACTTTTGTAGGGCATAGACAATTGTTCGACTTCAAAAACAATGGCCTCTTCACACGGAACGGGTAATATGGAAAGTAACGAAAACACATTTCAAAAGCTCAGAACCAAATTGGTAGAATAAAAATTAACACGTTACCAGCAATTCATTTGTATTATACGGATTCTCCCAGGCTTTGGCGTGTGTGATTCGAATAATCACTAATGTGATCTTCTTACTTAGGGCTGTCCCTTCATTTACCTTATACCTATCTAAAACAATAGAATTGTTCAGCTAGATAGCAAAAAATTAAGCTACATGACGTTGAGGGTAATAATTATATAAATTATGATTAGGTAAAGTCGATAAAGCTTATAATTTAATATTACTTATAAACTTATAATTTAACATAAAAAATTATTTTTAAAAACCGACTTCAAACGCCCGCGCCTGTACAAAGTATATAATTTTTTGTTGATATTCTAAAAACAGCTCGACTGATTTCGATAAAATTTCAATGGGACCACCTGGGAAAACAACAAAAAGAATTTTCCAAATCGGTCCCAGGCGTCTTCGAGTAATCGGTGAACATACATAAAAAAATATATAAAATAAAATAAAAATAAAAAAAGATTCCGACGAATTGAGAACCTCCTTTTTTGAAGTCGGTTAAAAATGCTTATTAATTTTTTTTTATATTTTGAAAATAATATTAGCCACGCAGAATTATTACTGATATTCCCCTTTCCCCTCCGACTAAACTTAAAGCTTGTGATAGGAGTAGGTTGTAAGACAACAGTGCAACATGTTGGGGTTTGTACCGTCGACCTTTTGGTTTTCGGTCCACGCCCTTAACCGTTGGGTTATTGAGGCTAAGAACTTATATGCATACCTACATATTATGTATTCTTCGCCATAACAACCAAACTATTCTAGATATTTAGTAAAGTATATACCTAAGTAGTAATAACACTATCCCACAACCTGAGCATTTTTGTGGTACACTTTACTGAAAACTATCACGCCTATAGATTTGTGCTTTAACATAGTAATTTAACTTCATATCAAGATTCATATCAAGTGTTAAAAAAATAATAATTTATAACCATTAAAAAAATGAACATTAACAATTTTGTATTCATTAGGTAGAATGTTATTGTACTACTAACGCCATATGTTAGAAACCCAAAGAGTTAACATCGCTGCAACAGAACTTATTACCCGTTAGAAAAACTACGCGAGCCCTCACAAAGCTCAGCTTTTTGCTAGTTTATTTAAAGAATAGTCGTGAACTCATTGCCTGTATGAAATACCCACGCATGCGTTGCACCGCCAATAAGTGATTCATCCCCGATTTCGTTGCACCGCCAATAAGTGATTCATCCCCGATTTCGTTGCACCGCCAATAAGTGATTCATCCCCGATTTCGTTAATGTCGCTTGACGTCACTTTATCCCCATCCCTTAATTAATCCTTTAATGAATGTCCGTAAACAAGCATGTTTTCAAAAATAAGAGGTAGAAAAATGACTTCATATGCATATTGAGGTTTTCATTTTCTATCTTACGGAGGAATTAAAAAACCTCTCAGCTGGAGAGGTCGTTGTCATGTAATAGAATATTGAATATTAATGAGCTTTGCATCAGATACCCTTAAAAGAAATCTAGCAGAAATTTCTTATGAATACCTAATAATATGTTCAGAGATATAAAGAAGATTTAAATACAAACCTACTCTATGTAGACTTAGTGCATGTAGGATCTATTGTTCCAGAAAAGTTCAAAAATTAAAAAAAAATCGTACTTAGGTATAGTTTAGTTTTTAATGTCAAAATGAACAAAATAATATATATGTTACGGTAAATGTGATTAATTGAAAATTATTAATAATTACCGATCATTATTAATAATTAACAAGATTGATGGTAAAAGTAATAAATTATTCACTTTTTTCAGTGATTATTAATAATTACTCCTTACTCTTGGTAAATTTAATAAATTTTTAAAAATAACATTCGCTTAAAGTTAAACCGTCGTAAACTTAGCCATCGCGATGGTCTAATAGGGCTTGGGGCGGGTGATGTGTTCGGCTATACAGGATGCGACGGAATTCCCGACTTAAGATCGAATACAAACATGATATTTTTTAAACAAATGCATTATTTTATTCTATTAGAACTAAATATATGTATTAAAACTTAACCGAGTATTATATTCTAATGCAGTGATCTAATGAACAGACTAGAATAAATTTAAACAAGGGTCTTTATTATCTTTATTTACTATTCGCATACATAATTGAAAGCAGGCAATACAAAAACACACATTAAGATTAATCTGAACTTTCTGTACTGTCCAGAACATTCTTTATTCGAACAGTCCTATGATGTATCATGCGATTGTTCAATATTAAAATACCATGTTCAGCTGTCGCTAGGAACATATCACAAGTCAGCCAGCGGACAGCGGCAGAATACCTGATTGGTTGAGCGCGCTTTCACCCCGCGTCCCGCAGATCATCAGGAAAGCCAAGTTTACAGTGGTTTACTTATACTTAGCATTATTTTGTTTCGATAAACAGAGGCGGGAAGGGGTTGTGACAACTGGCGGGGCCAAGGCAATAATGCGTCATTTGTTACCATTAATTTGTTTTGAAAGCACGTGTGCAAAGTGGTTGTTTCCGTGAATAAAACTTGTGGATTTGTGATAACCTAGAGCTTCATGATGTAGTCTATGCTTAGTGGCAACAAAATCAATTCGTAATCGGCAATTCCTAAATCCCCGCAGTTCGGGTGGGCAGTACCCTGCAGTATCAGGATTGAGGAGCTCTAACCTAGAGCTCCATGATGTAGTCTATGCTTAGTGGCTACAATATCAATTCGTAATCGACAATTCCTAAATCTCCGCAGTTTGGGTTGGCAGTACCCTGCAGCATCAGGATTGAGGAGCTATAACCTAGAGCTCCATGATTTAGTCTATGCTTAGTGGCTACAATATCAATTCGTAATCGACAATTCCTAAATCCCCGCAGTGTGGGTGGGCAGTACCCCGCAGCATAAGGATTGAGGAGCTACAACCTAGAGCTCCAAGATGTAGTCTGTGTTTAGTGGCTACAATATCAACTCGTAATCGACAATTCCTAAATCCCTGCAGTTTGGGTGGGCAGTACCCTGCAGCATCAGAATTGAGGAGATATAACCTAAAGCTCCATGATGTAGTATATGCTTAGTGGCTACAATATCAATTCGTAATCGACAATTCCTAAATCCCCGCAGTTTGGGTGGGCAGTACCCTGCAGCATCAGAATTGAGGAGCTATAACCTAGAGCTCCATGATGTAGTTTATGCTTAGTGGCTCGGTCCCTATCCGAAATATCGCTGGTATTTTCTAATAGGTCTAGGTACGAGGAATGGAAATATTGCCATTGGGCGGCACCATTAGGACCACCCATATATACTTGCATCTGGAAATCCTTACTGTTAGTTCGGTTCATCACAGCTTTCGTTGTTATTTTTTTTTAAGGAATACCCGAAAATCCTTAGTGTTGGTGAGGTTAAAGGTGGCTGGAGAAAGGAGCCGGGTGGAGTTTAGAGGGGTTGTCAGACTGTTTCTCGATTGTTTTATCACTTTTACCAAAGACAACAGTGAATTATTAATAATAACCGATAAAAGTGATGAAATTCATAGTATTTATCAAATTTACCAAATGGTGAGGTAATTATTAATAATTACCGAAAATTATTTATAATTATCACATTTATCACATTTACCGTAACATATACATTCGGTGTCTACAATCTACGAGCATTTATAAAATATTCCAAAACTTCGGGAAAATATGGGATTCAAAATAAAATAAATAGGGAAGTCCCGACTTGAAAAGTTAAATATTACGTAAATAGGTTAAAAGCTTTGTGGCAACCCTGCGAATTCGAATTTTGAGCTTTAATTCAAAAACCGTGTAAGTATTGTTGTTAAGAAAGGCAATGAAATAAGCTGACAATTATTATTTTGAGTGAAAGATTAATACAATCGAGTCGTAACAGTTTCTCTTTGAAACGAGACATTTGGAGAAAAGGCAAAAGTTATTGCGATATCATAAATCAGTTCCTCAATAAAATGTAAATAACAGTAGCGGAATTAATTTAATAGGATGCAAAAATAAAAATGCACTCAATGAAACATTTTTGCATTTTCATTGTTTTTAGCGGTTGGTTTATTATTCACCACCTGCATTTTTTTAGCGGTTGGTTTATTATTAACCACCATTCTATATGAGTCAGTTCAGAGTCTATGGGGTTTTAATTCGGTATTTCAAAAATTTTGTAATCACAAAAATAATAATTACCTACTTATATCAAAATATTTTCGTTCTTATTCGAAAATGTTTAGATTACAAAAATAGCAAACATTAAGTGATTACAGTTACCTTAACAGTTAAGTACACCCTAGATTAGAACGTCTACCCTTGCCTTGCAACCATTTTCATTCAGTAGGTCGAGACATTATTGCATGACAAAAGCATAGCTTAGGCAGTTAGACGTAGATTAGGCGTTAGTAAATATGCAGGCACCCCACTAAGAAAAGATTTTTGAAAGTTCACCCCAAGGGTTTAAAGAGGGGGTGAAAGTTTGCATGAAAGTCCGTCATTTTCTAGTTCCAAATTTCAAATCCATGAAACTTGGTATTTGAGTTTTCAATTAAAAATGAAGAAATACCTACGTGTTTAAGGATTTTTGGAAATTCCACCTCCACACCGATTTTCAAAAATTCCACTCGAGTGAAGCCGGGCAGATGATCTAGTCATGTATATTTCAATTTAATTATACATATATCCGTGCAGCGTAGATACAAATCCAAATAATAGCAAGAACTAAATCACTTTCTCTACAAGTATAAGTGCGACAAAGGATAGTGAACGGTCGCCATGTTATTAGTTATTACGGTTGGAATTACAATATTTTATTTTTTGCCCTGTATATCTATCGCTAAAGTTTATTTAAAATTGCGAATTTACCGTATACCATTATTATTTTGTGAATTTCAAAGAACGATTGTTAAAAACTATTGCCGAACGGTATTCACTAGACAGTAGGTAGATGATGCCCGCGAATTTGTCCACGGGGATAAAGTTTGTTTTATATCCCGTGGGAACCTCTTTTATTTTCCCGGGACAAAAAGAAGTTTATATCCGTCTCCGAGATGTAAGCTGTCTCCGTGCCAAATTCCACCAGGATCGGTTCAGCGGTTAGGCCGTAAAACACTAACAATCAAACTGATAACGATTTGAAACCATCCTACTAATATTATAAATTAGAAAGTTTGTGAGAATGGATGGATGGATGTTTGTTACTCCTTCACACCAAAGATAAAAAAAGCCGGCCAAGTGCGAGTCGGACTCGCGCACCGAGGGTTCCATACTCCAAAAGTAAAAGTAATACGATAATATTATATTAATTTGCTTATTTATCGTTAACTTTGTTTGTAGAGGTTTATTGTTAATATAAAAAAAACTATGCCAGTTAGAGCTTTGGTTTTATTTTTCCTGTAAAATATACATAAACCTCTATTGACCATAATTATTTCAGATTTTTCGATTGGTAAACTTCGGAGATAAGGGGGGGGGGGGGGGGGGGGGACACGGTATTTTTTTCGACATTTTGGCCGATTAATCAGAAACTATTATATCTAGAAATAAATAAAAAACTGTTTTAGAATGCACAAGTAAAGGCCTTTCATATGATACCCCACTCGGTATAATTATCTTACTTTGAAATTTCAAACCCCTGATTTTCCCCCTTTTTTAATTAAACTAAAATAATTTTTGCGTTGATTTTATTTTTCCTGTAAAATATACATAAACCTCTATTGACCATAATTATTTCAGATTTTTCGATTTGTAAACTTCGGAGATAAGGGGGGGGAACGGTATGTTTTTTCGACATTTTGGCCGATTACTCAACAACTATTATATATAGAAATAAATAAAAAACTGTTTTAGAATGCACAAGTAAAGGCCTTTCATATGATACCCCACTCGGTATAGTTATCTTACTTTGAAATTTAAAACCCCCGATTTTCCCCCTTTTTTAATCAAACTAAAATAATTTTCGCGTTGCTTTTATTTTTCCTGTAAAATATACATAAACCTCTATTGACCATAATTATTTCAGATTTTTCGATTGGTAAACTTCAGAGATAAGGGGGGGGGGAACGGTATTTTTTTCGACATTTTGGCCGATTAATCAAAAACTATTATATATAGAAATAAATAAAAAACTGTTTTAGAATGCACAAGTAAAGGCCTTTCATATGATACCCCACTCGATATAGTTATTTTACTTTGAAATTTCAAACCTCCGATTTTCCCCCTTTTTTTATTAAAACTAAAAATAATTTTCGATTTTTCTTTATTCCAATGATTTTGGGCCACTAATATACACAACTATGCCAAATTTCATGTCGATAGCTTTAATAGTTACTGAAATAATCGACTGTGACAGACGGACGGACAGACGGACGGAGAAAGTCTCACCATAAGGGTTCCATTTTTACCATTTTGGTATGGAACCCTAAAATATGAACCGATTTGGCTGAGAATGGAAACAGCTCTAGCCCAGGATTAGAATAGAATAGAAATATTTTTTATTCAAATATACTTTTTTAATATTCAAAAGCACTTGTATGCTTTTGTATATTAAAATCTACCACTGTGCACTGGTTCGGAATGCCTTTCCTGCCGAGAAGAACAAGCAAGAAACTCGGCGGTTGCTCTTTTCAAAACTTTTACAATACAGTAAATACTATGCTATACCTATATGCAGTGTTTCCACAATGAGGGAAGTTCCAAAAATGCATACCGACTATCTTCTATCTTAAGATGGCCAGACATAAAGTAGCCCCATTCCCGCCGGTGGAATCCGTTCACGAGCATGACGCATGACCCAGCCATTGCTTCGCTCAACCATATTTGAGGGAACGTAACACATCTTACGCAGGTACTAACATGGTTTTTTGCTGTCATGCGATGGCACAGCCAGTCAAGGTTTACGACTCGAGTAAATAACAGTTTTCCTTCACAAGTCATCGGTACATACTCCAGCCCCCTAGATTTATGTAATGAGGACTTACACTGGACACGCGATCATCGTGAACAATGCAAGGATAGGCTTCGGCTAACCTAGACTTCTTTCTGTGACTAATTAGTCTTCACATCGATTACTATGTATAGGGTTTTATGTTAAGACTGTCCTAGATTTTTTCTTAGCTGCGTTTCTGTACCTATTAAAGAGCCTTCAGTGCACTTATTTATTAAAACTAACTGATGCCTGCGACTTCGTCCGCGTGGATAATTTTTTTTAATCCATCGGGTACTCTTTGATTTTCCGGGATAAAAAGTAGCCTATGTCACTCTCCAGGTCCTCAACTATACCCATGCAAAAAATCACGTCGATCCGTAACTCTGTTGCGGCGAGATTGAAGGACAAACGAACAAACAAACACACTTTCGCATTTATAGTAAGTATAAGTAAAGTTAAGTGTACTTAAATTAAAAAAAATTAAAAAACAAGCTTTTAGTAGCTTCATCATCAGACCTTGGATGTCATCTAGGATCAGAATACTTGTCAAGACGAATAAAACGAGCCCAAACTCGAAGGGTCGTTTTACTACAGAGTTCCCATAGCCACCTTACGCTTCATCAGATCATCTCCATGTCACAATAATATTGCATTGTCATTCGATATGAGATAAGCATGCAAAATTATAGCTCAATCGGACAACGGGAAGAGGTTCTAATTCATCTTCCAAGATTTGACCTAAACATACATACATAATGGCAAGTTAAATAAAAGCTTGTAAAAATCGTAAGTAGGGTTGGTCTGAAAAATCCGCATTGGGCCTGCGTGGTGGACTACGGCCTATATTACCCTTCTCTGAGAGAAGACCTGCGCTCAGTAGTGATACGTTAATGGGTTGCTGATGATGAAGTAGAGTTGGTATTTTCAAATTACCACCGTTGGTTGACATCAACCCTAAGCATCTTGGTGGGTGGAATGCTCCTACAACGCTACGTCATAAGTGGAGGAGTATCTCGCGAAAGGCGGTGCCACCCAAAAACAAGGAGAGGAGAGAAGGAGAAGGAAGACCGATGACGACTGACGTCACATCATCCCAGCAGCCACAGGCACGACCACTTAAGAGTGACCGATTTGGAAGAAGAAGAATAACATTTTTGGACTGCGGTCTGCTATTTGGGGGATTTCTGTTCTGGGCACGCACCTCTGACTTCGGAGTTACGTGAGTTTAAGCAACTAAATGTCACATGCTTCAATGGTGAAGGAAAACATCGTGAGTGCAGTGCAGTGAGTGAGTGCATAGAGAAGGTGCATTGCATTATGTGTGTATTAGTGGAGTGAGTAGGTAAAACTCTGCAAAACTGAGAGTTCTCCATAATGTTCTCAAAGGCGTGTGAAGTCTACCAATTCGCATTGGGCGAGCGTGTTGGACTATAGCCTATAACCCTTCTCTGAGAGGAGACCTGCGCTCAGTTGTGAGCCGTTATTGGGTTGCTAATGATGATGATGATGGTGATGATGATGATGAGCGTGGTTGACTATGGCCTATAGCCCTTCTCTGAGAGAAGACCTGCGCTCGAGACGTTAATGGGTTGCTCATGATAATGATGTCTCATTTTAACTTTGCTTTAAGTCGGAGTAGAGTGATAGTGCCTTCTATAGATTTAAGCCTTAGAGAGAGCCATAAAAATCTTGAGGACGTGAAATCAGACGATCTCATCGGATAAATTATTTCACTGAAACCGCAGAACGCAGGTCATATGCCTGTTATATTCATAGATTTTGGGACTTGAATTCCGATGTCGTACCCCGTCAGAATTCATGGAGATTTCTCGATAGATGAAAATAGATGAAAAACTAATGTACAAATACATTTACATACCTACCTACCTGTCGCTTCTGTAACATAGTTAACTTTTCTATTACAGTATGTCTTTTAGACAGAAGATATTTTTATGATGTGATGGATAGGACAAAACTATCTGGTAGTTACTCTGGCTACTCCGTATCTACCCAAGAAGTGATTTTTCGGGTTCCTACATTTTGTTACTCCTTGGTGGCTAGATTAAAGATAAATTAGCGATAGTTGCGCCCCAATTTTTCTACTCTTTTTCTAAGTCGAAGAAGTTAACCGCTCTATGGTTCAAGATTTCTTCGCCGCAGACGATGGTTCAAATCTGTCGATGCATATTGTAGTTACGAGCATTCGTCCGTTATAACTTTCGCGTCCTTGGCGTGCGCCGCTATCTATCATGTGATCTATTGTACGGAGTCGACATCGGCCCTAAGATTAAAGCGATAATTAATGCTGATTCCATACGACCTAGATTCGGGTCCGCTCGATAAAGTTAATTTACAGTTATAGTTGTAAATCTAGTTGCAAAATAAACGAGCACGCGCTGGCCTGACCATAGACAACACGCGGCGACTCCCACACGGCTCGAAAACCTCGATACGTCACTGAAACACCCGCTCGCCCCCGTGTGTGGCGAATGAATGGGCCCCCGCCGAGCTCCCGACCTATATATAGCACCACGTCACGTGCGATATGCGTATAACCCGACCTCGGGACTGAACACCCTGAATGCAACCCTTTCAATCCGCGACATTTCCTTTCCCCATCCGCCGGGTTACAGGGAAAATACGTATAAATACGCATACGGAGCGAGACGCAACATCACAACAAGTCAACACATGTGCGTGACCCTGAGAGGGCGAGGGAGAGGGTGCGTTGCTGAATGAACGTACTCGGTGAACTTCCACAAGTTATGGGCGCGAAAGGGTTGAGCTGAATTACGAAGTTTAGAGCGCTTTCGATTTCGATATGTTGCATATGGGGCGCCGGCAATCGATCATAAACTTTGCTGTCTACACAAGTTAGTAGTTACAACCAATTTCGCTAAGCTGTTTCGATTGCAACGCTTGGAGTTTTAGTTCCTCTACTGTTTTAATTCAGAATGGTTCTTATCTGTAGCTGTATTCAAGAACTGCATCAGTAGACTATTTTTGTTAATCATAAAAATTAGAATAGAGCGATGAGTAGGCAGAAACGTACTGGTGATAAATGGCCGAATAACAATCAGTAAGCGATAAGCGTAGGGGCTTAAAATAATACTCTTTAAATTATAAAAGCAGTGCTTAGCCTTTCAGATAAGTATTAAAGTATAGTCTAGTACTCGTAAGTATAAATCTTCCTTTTATTATACTAATATTAATACTCTCTGTATCGTAGATAAGCGCTATCATTGATAAGCAATTAAATATCACATTATTCAACGGTGAAGGAAAACACCGTGAGGAAACCTGCACGCCTGAGAGTTCTCCATAATGCCCTCAAAGGTGTGTGAAGTCTACCAATTCGCATTGGGCCAACGTGGTATACTATGGCCTATATTATACCCCTTCTCTGAGAGGAGACCTGCGCTTAGTACCTACCTGGTGAGAATGGATTACTCATGGATTGCTGAGGATCATGGGCCCTGACCCTATTCCATGATTCATAAATATATAACGGTAGGAGTTCTCTAGTATAATAATAAGGTGGGTTCCTTGATCTTCCTGCATACGACTAGAATCTAGACTAAGAAAACGACATTTCGACTCTTGGGTTTTAACTGTTATCATCAGAAAAGATGTTTTATACGAAAAAAATCAATATGATCGGATGTAACATCTAATATTCCATAGTTCCGTGAGTTTTTAAACTTTTCTTGTTAATTTCGTGTGAATGGTTAAATTAAATGTTACTATTTAAAAAAACGCACTCGTACGCGCGCATTTTGTGGAGGAGACGTGCAATACCCGTCGCAGATTGAGGCCGTTTCAGGTTTACGATTAGGTAGGTACAAGTACTTGTACTCGGTCGGTGGCGTGTTTCGTAAATCATTGTCTATGGTCGACCAGTTTCGCGAGGTGTCTCAAACACTGCGATTAGAAAGCGTCAAGTGAGCCGACGCGACTAATTGACCGCAAGCTTTACGCTGTTCTCATACAAATTTGAAATTTTACTCGTTAAAAAAACAATCTCGATCATAATAATAAGAAATAGAGTAGACACGTTAGACGGTACGGTTTTCGCCCGCATAATAATTTGCAATTTTCTTCGCTTAAAATTACTCACAGCTTTTTCTTTTGTCGACAAGTTCAAATTCAAGAACTGGAAAGTACTTATATTATTAATTTATTATTTTGTGACGAAACATAAGTGAGAAACACTAACGTCGTTCAACGATAGATAATATTAATGAATATGTGCATTGTGCAATGCTAGACATGCTATGCTCTTGCAAGGATTCCCTCAGAATACGGTCATATAACGTAGGTACCTACTACATAGTAACTAGGTGATGCCCGTGACTTCGTCGGCGGGGATTGAGTTATTTGATGTCCTGGGGAACTCTTTAATTTTCCGGAATAAAATGTAAATACCTATATGTGTTCATTACTGTAGTGTTAATCCTGTGTAAGAGCTTTCTCTATTCCGTACAGCCAAATCGGTTCATTCATTAGCATTCGCAACGAACTAACCTTACTATACTAGGTATAGGTATTTATAATAACGTATTTCAATAGACATGCAATGCCATAATAGCAGGGTACCCAGTTATAATACCCGTTATTTAGGTATACCTACTTAGCAGATACGAGATATCACATAAAGGCCACTCCACACGGTCGGACAAATTGGCCGGAGATGCGAATGTGTATTGATTGCGGGTAATTATGCAAATAACGAGTGTATATCTGCCGGCCTTAACGAGTGATACGAATTAACGGTTCGTTAGCTCCGGGGCAATAAAGTCCGGGAAATGGACTGAGTTAGGGTAACCAGTTCTCACGGATTTTCCGGAAAAGTCCTGACAACACGGTCGCTTCAAATCTCTAGCTGAATATTCTATAATTTCAAGATGCCATTACAAGTTAGGTAGTTAGGTATATTTACACCAGAGGTTCCCAAACTTTTTTTGCTCATAGACCCCTTTCAAAAGTTTGCTGGTTCCGGTGGACCCCCTGCAGCTAAATTTCTATCATATTTCCAGTCGACAAAAAATGTGAAGATAAATTATGAAAATTGGCGTTGCGAGTGAGTTCCAACCACGAAAACAACATTCTTTGAAAAAAAAAGAGAATTGATTGGTAAATTAATTAATTGATTGTGCTGTGAGTGGATGTCAAAAGTAAAGTTGACCATTCAAAAAGAAGTGATTCCATCTCAAGCTTACATTTTTGACATCTACTCACAGCACAAAAACCAATCAATTCTCACTTATTTTATTTAGAAAACTCGGAGTGGTAAAAATAAAAAAATAGTATATTTTCTTGTGTTGTATTTATTCAAATACTATGTAAGTAACTATTAATTATTATTATTGTTATCATATTTTACAATATTATATTAAGTAAGTATAGTAAATCAAAATATAATTGTACCTGCAATCAAAATTAAACATTAATAACGTACACGTAACACCTGAGAGTTCTCCATAATGTTCTCGAAGGTGTGTGAAGTCCACCAATTCGCATTGGGCCAGCATGGTGGACTATGGCCTGTAACCCTTCTCTTAGAGGAGACCTCGCTGGGTTGATAATAAAGATGACTTATATTAGTGAAACACCACACAGTCGGGAAATAAACAATTACTAATAAATTAGGGACAAAAAGTTCTACCTTTCTCGGATTTCTGTTCCAAATAAATAAATAAGTAATAAATAAAATAAAAGTATGTATAGCAAAAGGCAGCCTACTTACTTTTTCCGTCGCTGGCAATCACTAAGATCGATTCACTTTAGGTACTTTTCTCTCCGAAATTCCGGGAACAAATGAGTAACGTTTATTCTTGGCATTCGTATTTATATTGGTGAAGAATCAAACAAGTTCATGCAAGATTGCAAGCACACACACCACCCACAAGTCGTATTTGGTCCCTTTGCACGTCTGAACAAGCGTTGCAGACGGCGCGTCGGCGGCGGCTTCACTATCGACCCCCGCTTACGAATTGTGAACCCCCATTTTTCTGTCACGCCAACGTAGACCCCCGTCGAGTCTCCCGTGGACCCCTGGGGGTCCACCTGGACCACTTTGGGAATTACTGATTTACACCATAAACCAGTTGATTGTAAAAAAATTCTCGTTGTACAAATACAAATTCTGTTTGCTAAGAAACGATAAGTTACCTATACTATTAATATTAATAGATGAGTTCTAAGCTTTATTATTAATTTCGAAACAAATTTCTTAATATTATTTTTGAGTTACCGACTTTTGGAAACCGTTACCTTTGTACAAGATTTCCTTTTGTTCCACTGATTTTAGCCGCTCTTTCAATCGTAATTCATTTACTTCCATTGAACCGTAGGTACTTTTCATCGCGAAACGACCAACAATAAGCCATACGTGTCGCGGTTATTTGACATTTATCTATACCAATTACCAATAACCAATGAGAATCAGTGATAGCCTAGTGGTCAGGGCTGTGGTTTCCTATTCGGAGCGTCGCAGGTTCGATCCCGGGTACGCACCTCTGACGTTTCGAAGTTATGTGCGTTTAAGAAATTATTATATCACATGCTTTAACGGTGAAGGAAAACATAGTGAGGAAACAAAGTGAGAGTTGTCCATAATGTGTGTGAAGGTGTGTGAAGTCCGCCAATTCGCATTGGGCCAGCATGGTGGACTGTGGTGTATAATCCTTCTCTGAGAGGAGACCTGCGCTCAGTAGTGAGCCGTTGATGGGTTGATGATGATGATACCAATTACCAATCATGTCAGTGCCGCTTGATTTCAAACAAGATTTGCATTTTACTTCGTACCATACGCGGCTACATTAGTCCCGAATTCAAACCAGACAATCCCTTGAATAAATCAATTGTGGCTATCCCACTCAGAATTGTACCCACGTATGAAATTTGTAATTCTAACAATTTGGCGGCCAGCCAACTACAGTAGTAAAAGAATACAATAACAAATGAGTTGTACATAAAAATATTATATAGTTTTTATCCCTTTCTTACAATGCTGTCACATAAGAATAAGATACGTACAACAATGCCCTTTTTTCCTAGAGCGTATTTTTCTATATTTCTTGCAAATATTTTTTCTGCGAAATCAATGTATCTGGGTAGGTACCTACCAATATGAATCAAGGTTTTTAATATGTTATTCCAACTTAATCGAATTGGATTTGTAATATTTTTATTCGACTAGGTATGGCAAAGTGTTTGACAGTTTTTGTATTTGAAACCTGTTAATTTTCAGTACCTACTTAAAATAAAATAAACTTGTATTGAAAGCTAACTTTTGGTGGCTTAACACCGTATATTTTCATGTATTTTTATTCATAATGTTTTGTTCATAACCTTACCAAAACATGTGATAAGTAATAGTAGATTATTAACCAAGGGGATAAAGCAGTGTCTTCTGTCGCGGGTGACGATTTAAATCGCGAGCGTAACGAAGGACTCGAGGTTTACTCCCGAGCGTAGCGAGGGTGTCAAAAACTTAAATCACGAGCGAAGCGAGGGATTTAAGACGAGTCCTGATTGTAGCGAGGGATTTAAGTTCACCCAAGACTAGACAGCTTTATCACCGAGGAAAATACTCTACTTTTCGTACCATATGCGAAAAAAGTTAACACAATAATAATATGAGATAAGCATTTATTGAAAACTAGCTGATGCCCGCGACTTCGTCCGCGTGAATTTAGTTTTTGTTTTTTTTGTATTAAAACCTTCTGTGGAACTTAAGGAACATACAAAAAAAAAAATTAACCGAATTGGTCCATCCATTCTTGAGTTATGCGCTTACCAACATTCATTTTTATTTATATAGAAGATAATGACAATTAAAAGTAAAAGTTAAATAATCAAAATAGACAAGAAGTACTGATTCTGAAATTATTAGGCCTTTCGCACGTTGAAAATTCTTCATAAGTTTTTAAATAATTTTCCTTGGATTTTGTTGGAAGCAAATTATTTATAATTGCAGCAGCATTTGCACTGATGGAATCCGACAATTCACTGTCACTGTCGCTTTGATTGGACATCGTAACGTATTTTTAGAACATTAACTTATTTATAAAAATAAATTAAAATAAACTTAACGTTTATTTATTTGAAGAAAACAAAAACGCGGCAAATTCCTAGACTAATATTTTTTTGTCGGAAAAGCAAAGGCATCAAGCTCATACGGCCTCGTCGGTTTTCGTAATTTTATTTAATAATCATAACTGCATAATAAATGCGTATTCCTTTTTCAAAAAGATGTATAATGCTTTATATACGAACTCAATGGTGTAAACACCATTGAGTTCGTATAAATTTCGGTAAGTATTCGGTAAGTATTCCGTAGTTCAGTATAAATTTCGGTAAGTATTCCAAATTTAAATCACATTCTCCCCCTAGAGGATGAATGAAATTCAGTACAATTTTCTTTCCCTGTTTTTAACAGATTGAAAATGACTATTGTTATGTTCGCTTTTTGTGGCACAGAATGTCACTTTTTTGAGCAAGTGGTACGAAAACTTAATTTTCATCATACCTATTCGAAAAACGAATATTGGCTTCAGAGGATAGCGGGAGCAAAATTTAATTTTATTCCCATGGGAGCAAAATTCAATTTGAACCCCATGGGATCAAAATTTAATTTAATCCCATGGGACTTTTCATTTCTCTCTTCTGATTGGTCCGCGTTCGTGCTTTAGTATGTGTCGAAATTCAAATATGTTTGAGAAGCTGTTCGATAAGTCACGTGATCAATTTGTCGATCGGATGTAAGTACGCCCATACTGTATCCAACATAAATATTTATGTTTAATTATTTAATAATAAATTATGTATTTTTGTTTTATTTAAATTTTCAATATACGATGTCTTTACATAGTAGGTTGATACTCCTATCTTTTTCTATAGGAAATGATGAAAAATATTGTGTGTCATTGGGGGCCAAAATATTTTGTTCTCGGGCGGCGTATATGTTCAGATATGATTAAAAAAAAGAAAAGTTAAGTATATTAGGTAAGTATATTACGTGCTATTAAAAACCCAGTCATTTAGAACTTTCACCCACACCGAAGTGAGCTGGGCTGATATTGAATTGTAAGACAATTTTGTATAGATTAAATTGTCCATATTAGCACTAGATTATCAGTCGTTGCAGTCGCAATTACATGCAGACACTGGGCGACTAAGTCGCGAGCACGTGCAAAAACTATTTCTGTTGGGTGCAACGAAGTATTTTTCTTCCTCAGATATTTAAAAACAAATAAGTAACGCAATCCCATAAGCGCTTTCAATCAAATCGATTCTTTGGACTGACAAAGTGTCAAACAAAAGTTCTATCTATCATGACGCTACCTCGATTTTGTCGCCGCGACATTGTCGAAACTATGTACTCAGCCTAATAATAGCGAATTGTAATGAAGTATTATAAACTGGCATATAAACAAAAAGTAATCATACATTTAGAGCGTTTTTATATAATTGCGTAAGTTTTACGTTCATATTAAGTTAATAACTTAACGATGTCCGTTTCAAAAACTCACGTTGATACGAGAAGTGGAATAATTCATTCTGGTTGAGTTGATATAGCTTGCTCTAACTTGGCACGGGCCACGGACTTAGAACCAGATACAATGTCCTGAAATAAATCTATTTTAAGTTTGAGCAGAGTGAGAAGGCGGTATATTAATATAGATTTCAGGCTGAGATCTATAGATTGTACTCTAGCTCTGCTCAAGACTTAAGTTAAAATGTAACACGAATATGTCCCGACATCAATCCGTCTCGTTTTAATTCAGCCGTGAATCTGAGCTCAGTGAGAGTGCCATCTAAGTATATGCAGCCTCACATATTGCAACCTCAGTCTCGGAGTTTAAAATTTGGCGGTGTTGCCTCACTCAGAGAATAACTAAAGCGGTCAGTCCACGCGTGAACTCTCGCGAGTTGTATGGACTGTGGACGTGCAGACGAATGACATTGAGTCAAAGAATAGAGAGTACGTGTACCTACCACTATATTTATATAATTTATTCAGACGCTAGCTTTTGCCCGCGACTTTGTCCGCGTGGAGCAGGGTTCTTAAAAATTTCGTGAGAACCCTTTGTTAGTCAAGTCAGCTTGATGAAGATTATTCTTTTTTTTATTTTTCGTGACACTCTCGGCAGTGCGGTCGTGACGAATCATGAAGTGACGTCTTGTCACTGTAATCAACGGCAGATGTGATTCGCCTCACGAGAATTCGCCACTTTTTCAATGGACCAGACAGTTTTTTTCCTACCATAAGGCACCATTACGTAACGGTAGCCTTATGGAATCTAGCCTAAGGGCTAATTAGCAATATTATTTTAACGTAAACTTCAACTTATAATTAAATTCTGTATCTAATTTACAGTCCAATAACTGTCCTTAGTTAATTCTAATATACATATAAGTTCACTGTGTTTTTGTGGCCTAGTCAAGTAACACAAGCACTGCACTGATGCACTTATGCACTTTTAAACACTAGTTCGAACGGTTTTGTTCTTTTAAGTCTCCTTTTAATGTCCGTGTTATCGAGAAGCTTTACAGCTTCCAGATTCACATGATGACGAAGTCGATGTTGGTGAGCTTCTGCGTAGTTTTGTATAATCTTGTTCACGAACTCCATCTTAAGGTCCCTGCGGAGATCGTGATTTCTGACATACCTACCAGGGTATTGGATATTTCCCTGAGTACTTTGTTCTGGAATCTCTGTATTATTTGGATATTGCTCGGTTTAGTACACCCCCAGAGTTGTATACCATACGTCCATACAGGCATACCAGGACCAGACAGTAGACTAGTTTTATATTATTGTTTAAAAAATATATTTTTTGCAAAAATTTTGGGTTATGCCACGTTTAAGTGGCAGGATTAAAAGTGAACTCGAAACACCAAGCACCCATACATCTAATCATTGGCAGCTAATAATTAACAAGCTGCGCGCGCGGCGCCGCCCGCGCCGTCACACTAACCACAGCCTGGCGAGCCTTTCGTAATATTAATGCGTATGCTGTGAATCTAATATCCCATGCAATTAGTGCGTTGTTATGAAATGCTTCCTAGCTTCTGTGTAATTACGGAGTAGGATATCTTATTAATCTGAGAGCTAACGAAAAAATCTAAAATATTATCGCGGTCGAAATGTTTCAAAAACGTTAGTTTTTTTGTGATTTCTGTCATTTTATGTAGTACTTATAGGGAGGTGGCTACCTCCCTATAACTATCCCATGGCGACTTCTTGTAGTGTTTCTCAGTAGCACGTTTCATTAACGCGCGTCTGTATTGCAACTTTTTACCGTTTGTCACATTTGCAACGCTCAAAAGAAGCGCATACATCGCATCGCTTCTGCTTCATCGCATATCACTTCTGTGTCGATGCAAATGTGACTTTATTGATTTAGCATCGCTACTAACGCGCAATTATTTCAGGCGACATCAGATAAAAGAAGAGTGGGGAGGGCAAAGTATTATTTTTCAATCTTGCAACTGTAGCATCCCCAGGTGTTTACAAATAAGTATAACTGCCCCTCTAGCCAAGTTACACTTCGTTATATCTAATCTCTTTCTATGTTTGTTGACGTTTGAAGTTTTGGCTAGGGCTAGACTAGATGGCGCTGCAGCTGATCAAAGACAGAAGTGTATTGATAATATTTCGAGGCATTTTGTATTATAAATGTTTTAAATGCTAAAAAAACACAATACAAAATGCCACGGGGGCAGTTCAACTTACTGAAGTATCGGTGCTATATCGCGATTCGCGATAGTAGCGATGCAAAATCGCGGCTACGTGGACCAGCGACAGCGTTGCGACTGTATCTTTATCTTCAGTCTCGTTTAACTGTGTCTTTTTGCGGTTGTATCGCTACTTAATCGCTGCTAAAAATTCGCTGTGGGCGATCTCGCATACATGTACCTAATGCGGTTGGATTTAAACAAATTATTCGCCATCTCTTAGACCGTTACGTATGTGCTTGCTGGTAATAATATGTTATTAAAGATATACCGCGTTGCGGAGCGGATTTGCTTCTCGGACCCAGCTCTGCGGGTTAAGTCATACTCATAAGTGTTGCCATATTACTTAATGACCCAATATCCTTATTAAATTACATTTATATTCTATGGATAAAATTAAACTTTATAATATATTTTTTTAAACCGACTTCAAACACTCGTGCTACTACAACTAAATGAAGTCCTTTTCCTTTCTGAAGTCCTTTTTTGAAGTCGGTTAAAAATAATTTCATTTTCATTCATTCATCTCTGCCCAGCGCTGGCCCACTTGTGGTCACAGTTCTCCCGAATCTGACTTCCCACACCTTTGCTAACATTACCTATGGAGAACCTTCTTCAGGCATGCACGTTTCCTCCTGGTTCAGGTTGAGTGTCGGTAGATTGGTTGTCTTCGTCATTTTGCAAAGTAATCTGTGCTCTGTGTCTGGTCTGTGTTGGACTTTTTTTCCTCTTCTGTGTCGAATCCTGTCAGAGTTGATAGCCTGCCGTGTCTCCTTTAAAAACTCCAGAAGACTGTTATCAAGGATACGTCCACTTTCTTCGGTGCGGTCTCCCGGAAGCTTTCTCAAAACAGCTTCATGATCGAAAAGACAAAGACCCGTGGTTCTAAAAGCACTTTGTACCTACCCTCGCTAAAGGCCAATGTCGTCAGTGCAAGCTGCACCGGCTCGCTGCGCACAAGTTGAAATGGTTTTTTGGCGCTATGTCAAAGTAGCTCCTAAAACTGTCCTACCTAACCTAAAAGTTACCCTTGAAGTTAAAGTAACCCCGTTTGACGGTATTTTTCTCCCTTTTTTTCAAGTTCTTTCTTTTGTGAGAAATCCTATTATGGGGGGGGGGGGGGGCTTTATAAAGCTATAGCTATAAAGAGGAATAGGTACGGTAGTAATTACATTAGTAAAAAAACCGACATTGTGCAAATACAATGTGCATCGGGCGGCTGCACGCACGAAAAAGTGTCACGTTCCGCCTAGCCTGAGCGTGCAAGCGAGAGCGCGGAACAAGCGAACAAGTTTGTAATGGCTCTGTATTCTAAATTCAAATTAATTTTGTTTTAAAACCATGACATTCTATTTACAAACTCAGTCTTTTTTACTTTAAAAATTCGTGTAATTATGGAATATGAGTTCCGTCGTGGCACCAACGCGACACAAACGGCCCGTAACATCAAAAACGTTTACGGAGAGAACTGTACAAACGATCGCACAACCCGTTATTGGTTTTCCCGGTTCCGTTCTGGAAATTTTTACTTGAAAAATGAAGCTCGTGGTCGTCCGGAGACTTTGGTTAACAATAATGAATTAAAGGCGATTGTGGAAGCTGACGAAACTCAATCTACAGCTGAGCTAGCAGCAGCTTTTGATGTAAGCATCAAAACAATATTGATCCATTTGCGACAAATTGGCAAGGTAAAAAAGCTTGATAGATGGGTGCCCCACGACCTTAACGATCGCCAGCGCAACGAACGCGTCGAGACCTGCCTTGCGCTGCTCAACAGGCAAAGAAATGAAGGAATTTTGAAACGAATTGTAACGTGCGACGAAAAATGGATTCTGTTCGACAATCGAAAGCGTGAGAAGTTGGTTAGACCCTGGTTCAGCACCAAAGCAATGCCCTAAACCAGAAATGACCCCTAAAAAGGTGATGGTCACTGTTTGGTGCTCTAGTGCGGGTGTGATTCACCACAGCTTTTTACAAAACGGCATGAGCATTAATGCAGATGTGTACTGTGAAGAACTGGAGAGAATGATGGAGAAGCTTGCACATCTGCAACCAGCTTTGGTCAATCGGTCGTCCCCACTGCTCCTTCACGACAACGCGCGACCCCATACTGCGCAACAGACAGTCTCCAAGCTGCAAGAGCTGGGGTTGGAAGCTCTCCCTCATCCGCCATACTCACCAGACCTTGCACCTACCGACTATTACTTTTCCAAAATTTAGACAACTTTTTAGTGGGTAAAAAATTCAATTACCGAGAGGCAGTACAAAATGCCTTTGAAGGGCATCAATAAACTGCCAATGCATTGGCAAAGATGCGTCGATTGCATGGGTGATTACTTCGAATAACAGAAATAAAAAAGTTTGAAAAAATAAGTACTTTCACTTATTGCATACAAAACGGCAATTTCATAGGTAAAGACCTATTATAATATGTATGTATGTGTGTATCTATATAGCAATAAAGTGAAGGTATCGATTTGTCTCGTCCAGCCGAAGACACCTTCAGGCTGATTTACATCTCGCTAAAGAGAATTCGAGCCGAGACTCGGGAGAACTTAGTCGAGACATGGGATTTCATCATTCATAAGTCATAACTCTATCTATAATTACCAACCCGCTTACCGACTGAAATAAGTTCTAGGTAGGTATGGAAATGGAATTTATTATGAATAAAAAACTTAATTAAGTATACTTTAATTTTAATTACTTACTTTAAATGAATTAAAATTTACTTAATTTAAAACACCTCCGACAAGTGAATCTAAGGCCGGACTATGTACGATATACCTGACAGTGACAACCTGTTACCCAGTTTTCTGCTCCATCATCAGATCCTCCTCCATCATCATCTATCGAAGTTTATCTAACACGTCTACTCATTGAGACCATTCTAATGAGCCCAAACACATCTGCTGTAGGTTTCTGAGGAATTGGGTATCCCGCAGACTACTTGATGCTGCAGCAACAGGTCAAGTTTACCATGCCTTGGAAATAATCCGAAGTAACAGTACACCAAACAAATCAAGCGCACCAGTGAAAGCTTGTAGCAGTGAAAGCTGATGATTTTCAAACGCCTGAGCAGATTTTCATAAATTATAGCTTATTAGATCCACCTCGATTACATTAGCTTTTTAACAGAAAAAACCGCATCAAAATCGATCCATTGAGGAGGCTGCTACGAGGAAACAGACAGACACACAGATATACATATGCACACGTTAAACTTATAACACTCCTCTTTTTGCTTCGGGGGTTAAAACAAGTGAGATATCGTTCCCAAGTTTATAGATCTACGTTTCACAAATCGCTACATGTTCTACCTATTTCTATTTGAGCTCGGTTCACCAAGCGACGAAACTGCTGTAGAATGTAGAAACCTCAGAATTTTTGTTCATTAAACGAGTAGGTACCTACTTATTGATTAGTAGCCATAGTTCAACGGACGACACCTCGTAGGCATCTACGTATTTACGAACCGCCAGCGACCGCCTCGTAATCCGCCATTTATTATTGCCACAGCCTCACAGACAATGGAAATGTATTTTTAGTTTCTACATCGCTCGGACAGACCGTTAGCGACATCTTGTAGCGGCACTTTGTACTTACCGTTCCACAACATTCACAATCCTATTGTTGTTGGTTTGTCCTTCAATCACGCAGCAACGGAGCAACGCATCGAGGTGATCTTTTGCATGAGTATAATCCAATTTATTAAAGTTTGCGTGAATTATCGTAGATAATCCAACGTAACCAAAACCGAAAACGTGACACATTATTTTCTGTCACCAAATTAGTAGGTATGCATGTGGATCTCGGCCAAAATTATTTATTCGCGCTTTCAGTGCATCCAACGCACAATATTATCTAGATCGCTATAATATTAAAAACACCTTATTTACGACAAAAGATTAACTAAGAACATTTTTAAATCACTTAAATATTAGTAAGTACATATTACAAAAGTAAAGTACGTAAGTACAAAATAAAAAGATTGAATAGATAGGTAAGTATTACCTATCTATTCAATCTTTTTATTTTGCAAAGAAACTACCTACTTGGCCGTAAGCCGTAAGCTGTTCGCGAATTTCGTACCTCTATTATAATACGCTGCTGTACGCATCATTCCTTCAGTCATCAGTGAGCTGAGATACTGCTATCGCCATCTAGTGTCGAGTAGCGGAACTACTCATTTATGGTTCATTTCGAAGTTTTTGTAGGTACATCTATCATCATCATCAGCTAGAACTTAATGTTCATTTATATTTTATACACTTTGGGTACATCATTAATTTGTCATTGTGTCTTTTGTTTTCACAGTATATGGAGATACCTAACCTATCCTTACTCTGTGGTTACTGTTTTATTTGTTTTAGAATCTGTGAAAAAAATGAGTAGAAATAAATAGGGGCGCCACTGTCGCAAAATTTTCTCGAATCTAGGAACCCCGAACTAACCCGAAAAGTACGACAGATTAATAGTTTTGATACTTAACTACTTTATTGAAATCACAGTAAGTAGATTTATTGATTCCAAATTTCTTGTTATTTATTTCTTGACATACTTTACCTTTACTAAATATAATAATAGATAGGTAACCTAATTTAAACCCAAATATAAAATTTAAACTAAGTATATTACTACCTACTATCTTTATGTGGTTAGCACCACACTCCTATACTTAATAATCTTAAGATACTAATTACGCACGGGGTTATTGATTAAGATACAACAAGTTTTAAGTACTTAAATATATAATTCATTCCTTACCAACGGACGCTCGGAAAGTAGCAATTTTGTAGTAGATTTGGCAAGATACGCACTCTTGCTCGTTCAAACGACAATTGGCGCACAGCAGTGCAACGTAGTGAAACCATAAAAAATACCCATTATGCCTAAGCGGCACCAAAACACTAATATAGACAGGAATAGAACGCAGTGCCGATTTTAGGGGGGTGAGCTTAAGAGCGTCCATCCTATATAGCTTTAGAGAGCGCAGCAGTTGGTCAATTTTTAAAAGCTTGTGATAAGGCCGAAATTAGACGGTGTCCCGTTCATCATTGCGAAAATGAACCGTCTTAATTCGCCCTAAGGGTGAATTTTCTACGGTTAATTTTTCGAGATTTTTCCTTTCATTTTCGAGGGTCATCGGTGAACCATCCGTCTAAATTCGCCCTTAGGGCAAAGGGCCTTAGGGTTCATTTTCGCAAAAAAATATTCGCAAAAATGAACGATGAACGAGGCACCGTCTAATAGCGGCCTAAGGGATTGGATCTTTTAACCTTATTAATTGTTTTAAATACCCTCTAAAATGTACTTAAACATTTTGTTTGTTGCAGTGTTCGGCATGGAGTCCCCCCTGGGCCTGTTCCCGCCGGGCATGGACCACAAGATGTACCCTCTGATGGACGTCGAGCACCGACCGCCGCCGCTCGACGCGCAGCTTTTCACAAACGTCAAGAAAAAATGTGAGTGTTCCTTCAATGTCCCACCAGAGGCACGCGTGACCCCCTAGAGCACTTGATGTAGATAGTAGATACCCTCTGATGGACGTCGTGTACTGGCCACCGCGGCTCGAAGGGCAGCTGTTCACCAAAGTCAAAAATGTAAGTGTTCCCCCAATGTCCCACCAGAGGCACGCGTGACCCCCTCGAGCACTTGATGTATATAGTAGATACCCTCTGATGGACGTCGAGCACCGGCCTCCGCCGCTCGATGCGCAGCTGTTCACAAACGTCAAGAAAAAATGTGAGTGTTCCATCAATGTCCCATCAGAGGCACGCGTGACCCCCTAGAGCACTTGATGTAGATAGTAGATACCCTCTGATGGACGTCGTGTACTGACCACCGCCGCTCGAAGGGCAGCTGTTCACCAACGTCAAAAATGTAAGTGTTCCCCCAATGTCCCACCAGAGGCACGCGTGACCCTCTAGAGCACTTGATGTAGATAGTAGATACCCTCTGATGGACGTCGTGTACTGGCCACCGCTGCTCGAAGGGCAGCTGTTAACCAACGTCAAGAAAAAACATAAGTGTTCCCAATGTACCATGTTCCCCACCAAGGCACGCCTGCTAAAATATATTAATATTAGATACTTTTGCTACTAATGTATAGGTATGAGCCGTATTTTAATAAAAGCAAAGTAGCCATATTAATTTATAACTAAATATGAAACTAACTTAATATCAAATGCAACGAGCATGTGGACAACAATAGCGCGCTCGACGCGGACGTCAGCAAGCGGCAGACAGTGAGTGCAGCATCCAGCATCCAGCATCCCTCACACATCTCGCAATCGCATCGCGCAAAATGTTAAACGACTATTGTTTCCCGGCGAATGTTTATTAAGACGATCTGATAGCGTATCTCGCAGCGAACAGAGCAGACGGCCTGCGACGTGTGCTCTCAATGAGCCGCTGTGTAGAGCCTTCAAGTACAATGCAGCAGGAGTAAATAACTGAACAGAAACTAAGCTTCATACAACCGTACAGGTTTGGTAAGACCGACGACTGACGTCACATTATCCCAGTCACATAGGACCACTCTGTCAAAAGTGACCGTTTATTTTTTTCTCCACATTTTGAAATTTAAAGATAATCTTATTGGATTTTAAAAAGTTTTTTATAAAGTAAGAATATTAGCCATGTTAACCATGATTACCTAATACTCCCTCCAAATTAAGCGTAAAGCTTGTGCTATAAGTGCGTACGATAAATGTGCAAGAATGGGGTTTAAGCTTTTCGGGTTTCAGTCCGAACTCTCGCCATTGAGCTACATCCGCGATCGATGTGCGCCCATCGCTCACGCGGCCGTCACACGCATGCCGAAGCTAGCTCGTAGTGTTTATATACTCTTTGGCCGAAGCTGCTGCGGAATGCTAACGAGGGGCGGGCATCAGCAAATGGAAAACGTCTTTAATTTCCGCGCTCGCGTGCCCCGCGACGACTATTAAAAGAAAAACTAATTTCCATAATAAAACATCATTCCGGCCGTAATCCGAAACGTTCCACGAATTATCTGATCGGCATCGAGTTAACGTGATCCGTTGAAATTATAAAACTATAAAGTTACATGGGGCGACGTCGCCGGCGTATGCAGGTCCGCTTTTCTTTTTGGCAGACCCGCCTTAATAGTCGCGTGCTCGTGTCGAATTAATGACGAGCCGGCGGGTCGCGGGTCGCGGTCGCACCCGCTCATTTCGCCGTGTGTCGACATTCGGCGCCGGGTTACTGCCGAAGCCAAAACACAGTTATTAGATAGTTGTGCATTCGGTAATGTTGTCGCGGGAGCTCACGGCACATGTCGTGCAACCCCTCCCCCCCCCCCCCTCGCCCGCCCGCTCCCCCGCCGCCCTGCATCGCCTGCTGCTTGCATTCCGCCCGCATATAAATCACTGAATGCGACATCACTGACGTAATTAACGGATTAAGTATTTTACAACTTCAAACACGATTCTTCGCAATCTTCAACCAATAAATAATCATCCATTTTTGGGCATAGAGCTATTTTAAGTAGGTACTGTCAACAAACTCTTATCATCGGTTGTTCGAATTCATTTCACATCGCATCAAATACTTATATGTCAGCCACCTTCCTAATATCGTCACCAAATCTTGCTGTAATGGAATAGTGCTTATTTCAAAACCAAGCAAGCCTGTTTCGATACTTAGTTGGAAGACGTAGACTCTTCGTGATAACCCTGACTCTAAAATAATCCTGGAATAGCTTGTATTATACTATGGTTTAGGAGCGAGTTGATGCTATTATTTTAGGAATTGTTTTGACGCTTTCTGTGACAGAAATCTGGTAAGATGACTATGGAAAACAGCTAGGGCGGAAATTTTTAAGTGTATTGTTGCTTCTTTTTTGAAGAACAAAACACAGATGCACCTATTCCACGCCTCTGGAGTACCACTTACATCTAATTGTTAGATAGAGATACCTACTACCACCACTTATATATGCTACAAGTTTTGACGACCTCCCTGGCTCAGTGGTGAGCGCTGTTGTCTTATAACTGGGAGGTCTCGGGTTCGATTCCCGGCGGGGTCAATTTAGGATTTTATAATTTCTAAATCGTCTCTGGTCTGGTCTGGTGGGAGGCTTTGGCCGTGGCTAGTTAGTAACCCTACCGTCAAAGACGTGTAAAATATAAATAAAATTAGGGGTATGGGTTGAACGTTCACTGCCATACCCCTTCCAAGTTAGCCCGCTACCATCTTAGACTGCATCGTCACTTACCATCAGGTGAGATCGCAGTCAAGGACTAGCTTGTCATCGAATAAAAAAAAAGTGTAACAAATAATGCGATAAATAAATTCTGATTCTCTTGTTGCGCAGGGCGACCCAAGGGTCAGCACAGCGCGCCGCGCGGCGGCCCGCCCCGTTCCTGGACGAACGCGGAGCTGACCGAAGCGTTACAACACGTCTGGAACAAGAAGATGACCACGAGCCAAGCGTCACGGATATTCGGCATCCCGTACAACTCGCTGCTGATGTACGTGCGGGGTAAATACGGCAAGAGCTTGAAGCTCGAGCAGCTGAGGAAAGATTGCATCGGCGGGCCGTTGGAGGTGCTGAACCTGAACTCCGGGAACAACAACAACAACCATCCGTCGAGCAAGCACCACGACAAAGACGAGCACCATCAGAACGCGAGCCAGCGGCCGTCGAGCTCCGAGCCGGATATCTCGTCGAACCCGATGTTCAATCCGTTCCAGCAAGGGTTCTACCCGGAGTTCCCGCCCGGGTTCCCCATGCCGCTCAACATGCTGCATTTACTGCCGCCGAGCGACAAGGCGAGGGAGCTGTACCAGTCGATGCCGATGGCTCTGGACTCGCTCTCGGGCGTCACGAAGGAGGAGGACTGTAAGAGCGACCGGTCGAAGGAGAACTCGGCGGACGAGGAGGGCGACGCGTACCGGCCCGCGCACGCGCCGCACGCACCCGACACGCGCACCCTGCTGCACCACAACGGGCAGGACTAGACCTTCGGTTGAAACATTCAATGTACCTTCTCTACAACTCGTCTGTCTGAATATCTTCCCCGCCCGCGCGGCGATAGAGACGCGAGACATCACTCGCGTCGCTAGAATGGGATCTTTATCATTTATGGACGTAATCGCTCAGGTACAAGCTACGAGTAAAGAAACGACGGTGAAACTAAAGTTCTGTTAGTGTACGCCCGGTACGAATGAGTTGTTTTTTGTTTGTGCCAATTTCACCGTAAAGTTTTGGCACATTTTCAATCAAAAACTGTCAAAACGTCCAATTTATTCCACGGTTAAAAGTCACGTGTTGACAGTTTTTGTATTCAAAATCTATCAAAATATCAATTTTATTCGTCGGTTAAACGTTATCCGGCGATGGTGAAATTAGCACTTAACTATCACGTGTGCAATATCTAATCGGAATAAAGGTCGGTGTACACTTGCAGAGTTTCAGTCTCACCCGGTCACTTGCGTTTCGAAGATCCACGTTCCACGCAGCTCGGGGAGCGAGCGATGTCCGCATTAAAATTAGTTAAATTAATATTTAAAAGATGTGTTAATATTGTAAATGTATATGGAGCGTCTCGTGTAAGTGCTAGGCGATAGTTTATTATTCCGAAGGAGTGCAATAAGGATGAAAGGTGTGTTGTGATTGTTATCGCCGCGGCGATGTTGTTCAAGTCTTATATTGTTGACATTCCATTCCGACATTCCCTCTCTATGGTTAAGTATATTTTTTTTAATAATATTTCATATCAATTAAGGCTCTACGATTTTAATACTTTTAAAAGTCTATCCTCGATCAATTCTTGCCTTTACTTTCTGTGTTATCGATAATCGAATGTAGATAATATTATGTTACGTGCGACTTCTGCATTTCACCAAAGTTTGTAAAATATTTCGTAATGATAGTTTTATTCGATGATAATTATAAACAATTTTTAATATGTAAATAGTTATTATATAAATTAATGGGATATTAAATTTAAATTAACCAATAATTAAGGAGACATTACGTGTCTAAAATTGTAGTGTATATGTAATAATTGTTGTAGAATTAGTGAAGTGAATACAGTGAATAGACTATCGACATGTCGATAGAAATGACGCAGCCGTCACTGAAGGGTCCGCGACGCACTAGTCACACACACAAACTCAATATTCCAAAACGAAACGATCTCTTAGAGGTTCCCGATTGCGCCCCATACGAACAAAGTTTGATTTTAATATTATAAAATCGAAATCAATGAATGTTTGTAGAGCTCTCAAGAATGTGTGTGGTTTGTAAAATGTACCTACGTAAAAATATGTGCTCTCTAAAGATTTTAACACACCACAGACATACATAGATTTTAAGAGCATATTTTTGTTGAGATTGTTTGGTCAATATTCAAATAAGAATTGATAGTGTGTAGGGGGCGCGCTCGAAATAAACTCCTCTTTAATTATTGTAAATCTCAGTGAACAGAAATACTAAAAACTACGTCATAATCTTTTATAGGGAGCCGTAGAAAAGGAAATAGAGGTCATGTAGACCATAAAGTGTACCATGACATGTAGGTAGAAGAGCTCATCGAGTAGCGTTACCAGATGTCCCGCTGGCCGCTTTTAGTAAATCGTCCTGTTTTAGCCCTCGTCCCGCCAGAACTCTAAGCGGTACGTCCAAAATGTCACTTTTGTCATCTAAGTACCTATCCATCATTTAGTGATTTCATCAGTCAGTGATCGAGCAAGACATTACGATGTCTCACAGACCATGAGTTGAGAATTTAGTACTTTCTACTGATGGCTACTCTGTGAGTGTGTATGATATTCTAAAGCGTCCTACAAGTACAACCACCGATCTACAAAATGGCATTGCCATGTCTGAAATCATAAATATGTGACAATTGTTTTTGTCTTATGCCCTTAAGGGGTTGTTTCAGCTTGGGCCAGGTACTTGTACGTTATACCAAAAATAGTATTAAATCATAGAAATGCAAATAAAATAAATGATTTCTTGCAGTTTTACAGTGAATATGAGGTACAAATATAAAATTGATGATTGGGTACATTTGTAGAATAGCAACTCTCGGAGTGCATCCATCTGCTTTTTTGTCTATGTTTGCAATGACGTTAGGTAATCTTAATGTCATTTCAACTGTCAAACATCAATTGCTGGTGTTTCAAATGTCAATTGTGGTTAATTTTATGTCAAATGTCATCATGACTTGTGTAAGTACGTGTCATTTTCAAAAAGAAAGCCATGTTGTTGCCCTTTTATTTTACAAAATAATTTCGCATTGTACCTCGTAAAAAGGACCTTTTAATGAAAAATAAAGAAAAAATAATCACTATTTCATGACCCTAAACATTTTGAAAGACTGTACAAAGACCTGGCCCAGGTTCCATATATATTTGAAACAACCCCTTTGTAACCATAATTATGAATTCTTTCTACATCCCGATTTTTATCCAAGTCCCGATATTTAGAAAATCGGATCTGGCAACGCTACTCACGAGCTTGAAGCCGCCGCGCAATTCGTGATCCATGAGCCCGGCTCGGCTATTCCGGTGGTCCGAGATCACGTCGTGACGTCAGCAAATTTCGAATTAAAGATTACAAAAAAAAACAAAGACCTCATTATTATCAATAAATGTTACAACGACAGTGCGCGCCTGGTTTAGACAAACAAAGTATCTGCACTCAATGTTCAAATAAAAAGGAGCTTTCAAGATTTTAGTGAATAATGGAGGTTAGAATAAATCGGGTCTCAACACTACCTGGCTTTAGATAATTGTATACAATGATTTCGTATTGAATTAGAATATCACGGGACGATATATCGCATGTCTTTAAATGGTTCTATTGTACATAATATGATGTTAAGGCCTGGATTCACGGTTGCAATGATGAACGTTCACCGGAGGTTACAAAGCGCCAATGGATTTTTTGACACGTTCACATCGCATAGGATACAGCTTTGCAAAAAATAGGGGCTATCACTTAGCAAGAGACGCATTAAAAAGTCGACTAGAAATTAGAAAGTTACGGGATAGCTTTATTAATATTTAATTGGTTTTCAAGTATTTCACAACTTTTAACGCATATTAAATATAATAATTACTTTATCCCAAAAATTCATTCAAAACATTGATTGCTCTCAAGGTAGTCTTATGTAAGAACCTATTTGTGTCTCATCTTAACTCTATCTCAAGTTCGACCAGGTCAAAACAAGGCTCTAAGGGTGAGATCTATAGATGGCACTAATCAGCTCAGACTCAAGACTGAGTTTAAACGAGACAGATTTATGTCAGGACATATTTGTATCTCATTTTAACTCTATCTTGAGTCTTGAGCAGAGCCAGAGTGCGATCTATAGATTTCGACTTAAGATTTCAGTCTTACATTGTCAGCTTATTAGAGTTGTATCATTAAAGAAAAAAACCTTTCATTTGTAGACTTGCCAAGCTGTATCAAACATCTTATTTATGCAAGACGGTCTTCAAAATTTCGTGCTTGATTTGCGACGTTTAGTGGACGTCCAACTAAGGACCGTGGATGCAGCCCTTTAATTTATAATAATTTATAGCTGTGTTAAAAATATACGATGTTTTCTTTTAACGAAACCTTCTAAATAACTTGAATATAGTCTTTAACTCTTTAACTAGGTACCTACTTGTTTTGTAGTGATCTTTTTCGATTTCACCATAGAGTACTGTCGCAGAATATATAATGTACTGTAATCGTACTTATCGTATTCGGTTATTACCGCGAATAGCTCATTCATACGAGGTACGTTTAAATATTTAAAACTTGAATTAATCCATAATCGTCGATACAGAATTACGGATCTGCATAACTTAACTGAAGACTGAAAACTATTTTCGACTCTATTTTGTATAATTGTACATTTAACGCAACACTATGACATAATTAAACAGTAAATTCCGGCAAGCAATGAAATCACAAACAGCATAGTCCGAGAACTCGTAAGACATTTTGAGGAGGTATTAATTTGATAAAAGTTGAGAGTTGTAAGGTTTTTCTCCTGCTTTTCCTGAGTGATGAACTATAGACCTGCCACCCAGATAACGGTGGTTTCCCGAAATATGAAAAATACTGTATTTAAATTTTTAAACCTATTTAAACATATAAATAATAGGCTTTTTTTTTAAGGATCTATTAGTAATTTCCTGATATATAGTTTTTTTTATTTGCAGCACGTGTTTCTGCCTATGCTATATATTTTATTACTTTCTTTATTTTACATCAAAAATATTTTGAGACAGTTGACTTCTTTATGCTCGTAAGGGATTGTAATAGGCTTAATCTGAGCACTGTTCTTGTTCTTTAGTTAATATAAATCTACCTACATACAAAATAGTTTATGCAGTGAGTATAGTATTCGCTCGCTCGTATATAAAAAAAGAAATAACTTTACAATGTCAATATTGTTGTCATGTTGTGTTTAAGCAAGAGATGATTATGGCGATCCAAAATAAACGACAGTTCGCGCTTTCATAGGATATTATATTATGATCTTAATGTTCACAGATTAGTAGTTAGAGATTACTTACTATAAATCTGTGTTAAAGTACATAATCACACCCCAATTGGGTATTTGACTATAATAAAAATATCGTTTCAACTGGTGTCATCCCAAAAAATTATTATCTAAAAACATTATTCCATACGACAAAACTAAAAAAATAAAGCTTTATTTAATTAGAAAACATTAAATAAAATTGCTATAATTCTGGCCATGGTCACGTGATCGAAAACGTTCCGTGATCTCGAATGACGTCACAGTCCACACCACCTATGGAATTCTCATTTTGTCAATACATTTCGACGTGTTTGTGCGGCGTAATAGGCTAATTTCGTCTGTTTTTCATCGTTACTATTTTATTAAATACCAAATAGTATGCGACACGCGGCCTAAACACATATTATAAAATTGTCATTGTTTGAAATGTGAACTGTTACGTCATGAGAGCAAATGGAACGTTTCGGCGGCAATTTATTTTTTTGAATTTATTTCTTGATTTTTATGAAAAATAATGAAAATTATGCCGAAATATATGTTTTGTTAGCTTCAGCATAGCATTATTAACAATTTAAGATGATTTTCTAAAAGTAGTCAAATACCCTATTATGGCAGGTCTAGTTTACCATAGATAACGTAGAACCACCAAACAACTTCCAGCTTAAGTATCAAACACCACAAATTGCTTACAAGCTCTCTAACCAAGTCTTACACGTTAGAGTCACGTCATTTTACAATATATCATTACAGGGATTTTATATATTAACGAATGTATAATTGAATATGTACCTATAGTTTAACAAATTTAATAATTATTTATTGCTTCGTTTTTCTCGTAGATTTTACTTTCGCAATTGAATCGACGAATGACGACGATGTTTTTCAACAAACCATAAAGCAAGCCACTCTACGTTTGTCATTTAAATCCAAACCACGTTTGCAAACTAGCTAAATTAAATTAATAGGTATAATAATATAAATTAAAATGCTAAAAATAAGCTTTCTTGGTCTTGATTAAAAATTATTTCAATGAATCGTTTTAATTCAATGGAGTGATAAGTATAGTACATGTGCCAAAAATGAAGTTGAAATCTTAACGTACCTATCGGCAACCTCCTATGTTATTATGCTTTTTTTTATTGCCTATGAAATATATTTTTTTATTAATTCTCGTTTTTAAAGTGTAGATACCGCGCGAGATGCCATCGCGTCGTGTGGAATTGTGACATAGGTAGATAGGAGATGGACAGATACCTAGCCGATTAAATTATTCTTACTGAAATAAGTAACAAGTGTTGCTAGTTAGCTTATATAATGCCTTTTTAATTCCAATATTTCCCAACGAATAAAATTTTCATACAAAAACTGGCATAACTTCAAAATTCCTCAGTTATAAGTTACTCGGCGATGCATCGCGATGGTGAAATAGTTAAGTTGGTATAACTTTTAGCTGAAATTCTGAAAAACTTCGGGTGGGAAGGGCACTTTTTGTAAATCTGTTAATACATACCTACATTTATTTTCACATACTCATACTACTAAAATTAAATGCCAGATCTTTTACAATAGTTGCATCCATCTCAAAGTATAACTCAATTTATTCATGCAGGCTCATGTTAGACCTAGATCTCCATTTGAGCTTAGGACCTGGCTAATGGTTTTGTCCCGGACGGTACCTACCTGCTCATCACTCGGGTCCCGATGGCATTCTACGCGCGTGTTAATGGTAGTTATGTGTTGTATTGTGACTTGTGATTGCACATTTCGTGTCGTCGGTTTATAGAGTTTACCTAATTCGTACAAATTAAAGCAGTATTAGAGTGATTTTTGTTAAAGTTTTAATTGAGACGTTTTTAATTAAGTTTTGTTATTTGTTAATGTGTGCGGCGAGCGGTAGAATGACTATGAGAATATTTTATTTTAGTTTATACAAAATAAGCAATAGGAATCTCATATTTGATATTAATAACATTTAAAATAGTTTTTCGTTGTGGACGAAGTTTATGAATGTTTTATTTGTTCAGATCTATGATGTTATAGAGATAACTAATTACTTGAGTGTAACCGTGGCTGTATTGTGTGGTTTTAATGTCACAGCGTTATTGTAAAAGCCGGAATATTATAATTTTCACTAGTGGTACTACAATCACAAGGAATTAATGTCTATGGTCACCATTTCATACATTTTTTAAGGAACATTAGCAATGCCAAGCATTACTAATTTTCCCCTCTCCCCTCAAAATAAGCGTAGCTTGGTGCAAGGAACGGCAATAGTGAGCGGGTGGGGTTTGAACTGGCGTTTCTTTTCAGTCCGACGCCCTAGTAACCGTTGCGCTATTGAGGTATTTTCAGTTAAATTTTTATTTCACAGTATACATTCAGTGATATAAGCAACCCTAATGTGGTACCTTTTGTCGATTGTCTGACAGTGATTGCACAACAAAAAATGTTGAACATTGCAGTAGGTACCTACGATATCTACTGATACGAATTATACTTCGTATTTTACTGAAATTGGTCCGTCATTTTGTATAAAATCCGTGTCCGTATCAGTCCGTGCAATTATAATATCACTGGTGAAATTACTATGTCACGGCTTTGCAATAACATTAACCACATCAAATAGAGTAGTTTCGGGTTTTACAGGTGATCGTTGGTAGACTAGACTTTCCATAAGATCGATGCGCATTTTTATTATTGCTGAAATGTGTGTAACGTCGTCAGTAAAGGTCAGACGAAATCGTGGGTGTATCGATGCCGAAAAATTTTTGTGAGTTGGCCTCTCCTCACGCATTTTTTCAGTGTACCTAATACTGACGTCACTTACCTTTTTAGCACTGAAAGCCTCACTGGCCTTTTGGCTAAGTGCGAACTATATAACTCTTCTTTATCCTATAGATTGACTAAGATACACAATACGTCGCGTATACACCTGAGTAAAAATATCTGTTTCTGTACCTTATTTCTTTCTTTGACTACCCGCTATATTTTAATTTATGACTACCCGCGTATTGCAATGTTTTCTTACGCTGCTCTATATTATGCATATTTCATACACAGTTTTCATCAGGAGCCAAATCTAAGGACGTAATCTAATAGGTACATAAATTTAAGAAATAACGTATTTTTTTAGTTGATAAAAATATTGTGATTGTATTAATTTTAGTAGAAATCAAATATTTAGTTCCTTCAGTTTTGTTACGAGTATTTATAAATTGTAATTAATTATTATTATAAATAAAAAATGATGAGTTTAGCTTAGACTAATTTGTTCTCACATAATAAATAAAGAATTATAAATATGTAATTATGAATAAGTTGTGTAATTTGATTTGTTGTATTTTCGCCTAATATAATTAATAATTTACAAATTTAAATTAAATGATATCGTTACATTAGGGTGTAAAAAAGATTATCTATTTGATCTTAAAAAATAAATACGAAAAAAATATTTATGTTCTAGTACCATTATATCTTGTAATAATTGAAATTGGAACGATGGAGCGATGTAGTAAAATTCGTTTACGGTCACCGACGTAAAGTGTAAAAATAAAAATGTGAAATACCGCTACACTGTTTCATTATACCTACCTTTCGCCACCTCTCGACAATGCGAGCATTCGACGAGTTGACAAGTTACATAACTCGCTTTGACTTGTCTATCGAGAACGAATCTATTTACATGTGTCTATTCAGCCGTTACGTATGCATGCCTTTTACCTTTTGTCGATTGTGAGGATCTCATAGTACTGAACTCGATACATAAAAGGTACGCTGGATTGGGTATAACCAAAGACTTCTATGTAGGCTATAACTTACAAAATGATTCTCCTACCGATTTGAAGCGCCCTCTACAATACTGAGATAATTCACGTTAGTTCCAAATACGTTCACACTCGCTTCTCTTAGCAAGCAGCGCCAAAATGGCGTTAATCAAATTACTCGATTCTCACGTCGGACGGGTAGTTCAAGGATAGGTAGGTAAAGCCAGTCCAGACTCCAGTGTTTACTTACCTAATAGACAACTTTGCACAACGTTGATCTGCACTATAATATGTCTTGGCTAGATGGCTAATCCCCGTTCAGCCCCCAATTGTTTATTAGTTGCCGATCAATATCGTATTCGTTTGATGGCATTAGCGTCAAAGTAAAATATTCCTTGGCTGTATTGATTTAAAATCACAAATTCAGTACAACAGATTTTAACATGGAGCGTATCGTATTTACCTAAACGTATAAAAATGTATACACGAATTGAGCTCTATTTTAATTCAATGCTATTATGGTTTATTTTAGTTTGACGCTAATGTCACCAAATGAATACGATTTTGATGGGCAACTTTTATACAATCGGGGGGCCGATTGGGCGACGTGGCCGGATTCGATCGATAGAACTATTCATCATCATCATTATCAACCCGTGATCGGCTCACTACTGAGCGAGGTCTCCTCTCAGAGAAGGGTTATAGGCCATAGTCCACCACGCTGGCCCAATGCGAATTGGCAGACTTCACACACCTTTGAGAACATTATGGAGAACTCTCAGGTGTGCAGGTTTCCTCACGATGTTTACTTCACCGTTAAAGCATGTGATATTTAATTGCTTAAACGCACTTAACTTCGAACAGTCAGAGGTGCGTACCCGGAATCGAACCTGCGACCCACGAGTATTACTTATTACATATTTAAATTCATAAAAACAGGTGCACTCTCCATTTCCGCATCCTCGGAAATTGGGCATGGGGGTGTAACACCGCCAACTTCAAGACTTCATTCAGCCTGGCTGTTTCTGAGAATTTCGTGATAGAAAACATAATAACTTTTTGGAATTTACTTAACTACTATTATATTAGGGGTAAAGTAAAACAAAAAAATCGTTATCACATGAAGGTGTACCCTTTTATTTATTATCTTTTAAAATTAAATTAAATACAGTTTCATACATATAAATATAGTTAAAACATTAAAAACACGGTGGATATCATTTAAGTCTAGGTTTTTAGAAGGACGATGTGCTGTCACACAGCGGCTCTCCAGAAAATTTTCTCTTAATTATTGTTGTGTTAATAATATTGTACTAGCAAATATTAACTAACACTTTCCTTCCAAATTAAATGAACGCGGTTCAGTGGAGTCATTCTTGGTATAGCAAACGCTATTTGACTGCACAACTATCCTAGGAAAACCAGAGCTTTCAAACACTTCAAATATTTCATTGAGCAAAATGCAAGCAAGTTATTTATACAATAAAGGTCCATTATCCACTAAAGAGGAGAGTGGAGAAGAGTGGCGTAAAGGGCAGTTTCCAACTTTCCACCAAAGCCGAGATTTAATGTGTACTGACAAGAGTTGAACTGTTTATACGACACGTTTACATCTCTGATCTCCGCAGCGTTACATATTAAGGATTGAATACCTAGAAGACTTTTAATTCAACAAGTTTATAGCTTTTAGATTGCTTTCTTGTTGGTATAACTATTAAGTAAGTCTTAGATACACTCAATCTGGTTTCCTAAAAACTCTCTGGAAATCCTAAAACTCTGGAATCCTACTTTTAATTTGTATATTACAAGTATTTGTACTAAACGCTGCACTCTGCTCATATCTCTCGTTTCCACTGTGATATCTCCACTCTACAACCTACTCAAAGCTCTGTGTCCACTAGGTGAAGCTTGGCGTAGAGATTGTGGGAATGACGATATGTTATTGAACAAAACATCTCTCCTCTCCGATCATCTCCCCTTTGTTGGATACCGCCAGCAGCACGGCACGACACAACACTCCCCATGACTGCAGTAACGCGTCACGACACCGCAATTTATCGTGCCGTACGGTGGTTCGTCGAAAAACGCCCTTAGGGCCAGGGCAGAAACGATGCTTTTACCGGCGGCGATCGGCATTTTTGCGTTCGGACGCAGGCGCAGCATCGAGCAAAGCGACTATGAACTGTCGACAATCGCCGCTGCTAAACGCACCGGGTCTGCCCTGGCCGTTATAGATTTGGAGTACAAGGATCTGTATGTACCTACAGGGTCGACCACTGCTAAGATCTGTAGTAGGTAATTCATCGCGAAAATATCTCCATCTAATGCTATTGGTTGTTCCGAAGTCCGAACTCGTCCTAGTGATGTAGGTACTACACACTTGCAGTAAAAACTTATTCTTTTTATTTACTTTCATATTGACATCAAATAATACTGTAAATCTACCTCTGACCTCACATTGTAAATTCCCGCTTCGCAATTGAAATGTCCCTAGTTTACCGGCTGTGACAAGGAGACTCAATCTGCAACTACTTGAGTTGTAATTAAGATTTAATAGTCTAACTCTTAATAGGTATTAATTTAATAATCAGTTTCATTAATGTAACTAAATAGGGGTGTAGGCTTATTTATAACTAACCTAACGTACCCCCTTCCAAGTTAGCGTAATACCATCTTAGACTGCATTTGCAACAGATGAGATCGCAGTTAAGCTATCTAACATCCAATCTTAAATGTTACATAAACAATAGGGTAGGCAATGTCTTATTGGCTGTATGGATTTCATGTCACCGTAAAGTAATAGTGACCTTTTTCTCATCGTATATCTACCTATACCTACCGATTTCAAAGTTTATTTTTCTTTCACATGTTAATCGAATAACTTAAAAAAAACTAAGTCATCCACATACTATTCACCTTTCACTCAATCAAATCCATAGTCTTTTCTTTTCTTTAACAATTTATATCGACACAATCAAAATAAACACAGAGGTACCAAAAATGCAAATTATTTTAATCCAGTTTTGAGTAGGTAATAGAACTAGCTTGTAATATCTTTGATAAAGTAAAAATTAATAAAGTGTTATTATAAACTGTATAATGTACCGAAATGAGTTGGAAAACTAGAGTAAGGCCCATGGACTTATAATTTTCTGAGGTGACCAACACGGACGATTTTATGAGACAGTCCGGCAAAGTCGCCTACAAAACTTGAGTAAAACTGAAAAACTCATAAGGTTATTAACAAACGACGCAATGTGAAAGCATTCATTGTAGTTTCACATATTATATGAAAATATATACTATACTGGGTAATTCCATGCCAGAGATCTTTGTCCAGCAGTGGACGGACTATCGGAAGGAGACAAGATTTTAGGCAAGCTTTATTAAAGTCGCAACCTTAGAGGCTTATTTCAACTTAAATGGTATATTTCACGTCCTTAAAAGGGATGCTAAAACCATAGTCACACATTACCATCGCTCACCGTGACCGCACACAAAACAAAATTGTTTTATATCACAAGGTATTATGGGTAGAATAGACAGCAATCTGGCAACTAATCTCACAGTAATGAAAAACATGTATTTGTTGTAGTTGATTAGCTATTACATGTTGTATTGATTATATAGTTGTTTTATACTACAGGTAACCTACTTACCTACTGTAATCTCATTTTAGGGCCTGGGCGGACTCCACTGATTATACGGGTCTGCCCGCGAAATTCTTTAATTTGGTTTTTCGCAATTTGTAAACTAATACGACAAAGTAGGCTTATGGCATTCTAATTGCGACAATGGCAATATCGTCTTCACAGGTTTATATAAAAATCTTTACTTGAAAGTGTCCAGTTTAAGAAATTATTCAGAATATCGACTAATTTGTGAGTAAACTCACGTCCAACTCGATGCTCGTTCGGAAGCTCGATGCCGCGTCCGAACACTTCAATGTCTTCAAAAGTCTCCAAAACGCTAAATCGCGCGATTTCGATACAGTGATTGAAAGTCGCCAATAGTATCGTGACGAACGCGTTTAGAGTCGCGCGAAAACGCGACGCAGTCGCAATATCGCCGATCGCCGCTACTAAAAACATCGTGTCTACCCTGGCCCTTACTGTAACACCCAAATCGAATTCGTTATGATATTACATTTTTACTAGAAAGTGGAATTAAGAAAAGTAATTTACTTTAACAAAGGCTTTATAATACTCAGCTACACAAGAATATGCATAGGGGATAATTGGGTTAATAATTTTATCAAACTTTTTGCGTATATTATGGTTTACCTAGTTGTTGGTATACACTGTATTCTCATTTTACTGTAACACCCGAATCGAATCCGTTATTTATAAGGTACATTTCTACTACAAAGCGGAATTAAGAAAAGTAATTTTCTGTAACAATAGTCACACAATAAATAAATAATATGCTTAGACGAGTAGATTATTGAGTTAATAATTTTATCAAATTCAGTTTTTGTGAATTATATTGTGGTTTATCTATTTCTTTTATATATTATTATTAGGTACATTGTATTTTCATTTTACTGTAACACCCAAATTCGATCCGTTATTGCGATAAAAAAAAAATTCTAGAACGTGGAGGAATTAAAAAAGGTAATTTTCTTTAACAAAGGTCTTGGCCAGCTAATGCTCAGCTACAAAATAAATAATAACCTTAGACGAGTTAGGTCAATAATGTAATCAAAATTATTTTTTGTCGCCGCCACCGTATTTTCTTAAAAAGGAAACTTATCAAGATATAAACAAGACTTTTTTTAATAAATGAAGACTTACATGGATATTTTGCCTGCATAATTTTATTAAAATTTCTCTGAAAAACTACTACTTTAGTGCGCAAAAATCTATAGAAATTAATAAAATTTAAGTGCAACTTATTAAGCTCGTATAATACCTACATATTATGATTATTTATTATAAGAGCTATATTACACCAAAAAAGTCTGTTAGTCCGCACTAACTTTCCGAACGGCTGAATTGTATTTAATGGGGTTTTCGCACGTAAATAGAGGATTATACAGATGAAAAGTGGAGTGGGATAAATAATAATACTTAACAAAGAGTAGCCACTCTTTGTTAGGTATTTTTATTTATTGCTAGAAGAGACCTCATGCAGGACGTTGCCGGGGGCTTCAGCTAGTTTACAAATATTTATTAAAAATCTTTTTGGTTGCTTTTGCACACAAGAAGTAATTGTATTCAATCAAACACAAACAAATAATTGTTTTAGTAACTTATAATAATAGTTAATACTGCAAGTGTTTTATTTTTTATTATCAGTATTATTACAAGAAATTCGATGTTCGAACCGTCACAACATTTTTATACATAATCCACTTTTTAATTAATGTTTCTAACTGAAACTTACTTAACAATTGAAATATTTTTGACAGGTTTTGTTTTTTATTTGTATGTGTTTTTCCTTATGACTTTGAGTAGGTAACGTTCACATAAATATGTTAACATACTTACTCAGTCTAATTTTATATAATTTACGTCCTATACATATGTATCTTTCCAGTTGCATCGCTTTGAATGTAGGTGTGATCCATTCCAGTCCAGCTGGAACTTACCGGATTAATGTGAACTGGCCATAAAGAAAATTATTATTATGTAGAGTACTTTTATTTATTTCATACTTTGTATTTGTATAGGAGACTGATCCATCGAATTCAAATTCGACAACATATACATGGCAGTAGTATTTCTTATTTTTTAATTAACAGTATAATTATGGTACATACATTTAACACATAGGTGTATTTTATTCACAGTAATTGTAATTTATGGTAACTATTTCGTAAGTATATTATTTATATTTGTTATGTGCACATTCTTTCACTATCAAATCCCATACAATTTATATTCGTACATTTCTATGTATTGTTCCTTTCGCTTACATCATGACATAGTCCTGTGCTCTGTCACCAAGGTTTTTATTCGCCATAAGTAATTTTAAGTTTTTATACTTATTTTTATATAAGTAAAATTGTTATACAAATACTTTACATAATTTTTCAACGCATGCCGTAATACATCTACTAAAAAACTCAATCATGTTTATATAAAAGCTTAGAAACGTGAGCAGTGTACATTGCATTAATTGGCATTGACAGACGCGCCAATATGGTCGGACACACAACAATATCAGGGCCATCCAATCTAGTCTATTCAAATAAATAAAATTTTAGTGTTGTCTATGATTTCGAAATTGTTGCCTCATATTAAGCTATCATTTAATTTTTGGTTTGGCGGAAAGTTTATAAATATAATATTAATAAAGTAAAAAAAAGTATATTATATAAATATAATGTTTTAGTTTATCCTACTAATATTATAAATGCGAAAGTTTGTGAGGATGTATTGATGGATGGATGTTTGGATGTTTAGATGGATGTTTGTTACTCTATAACTCTACAACGAATGAAACAGTTTGGCTGAAAATTGGAATGGAGATAGCTCATGCCCAGGATTAACACATAGGCTACTTTTTATACCGGAAAATTACAGAGTTCCGCGGGAATTAAAAACCTTAATCCACGCGGACAAAGTCGCGGGCATCATCTAGTAAATAATATACCTCAACGCAATCTTAATCTTTTATTAAAAATATTATCACTAAGTTTAGAAGCTAACTTGGAGTAGAATGTTGTTTCCGTATGTAGTAAAAGTTGGCAGCCGACAAGTTGGCTAGTCTGTCCATGCTCTATTACAAAAAGGTCACACAAAAAGTGAAGTATGTTTCGTTTTGACACGACAAATAAAACAAGAGAGAAAAAAACGATCTCGATTAATCGTGCGCGCTAATAGAATCGCGGGCGAAAGCTGTGTAAACACAATTATTACAAACGAGACCTACGAAAAAACTTGCCTGCAGAACAAAATAAACAATTACTTAAAGACAGTTCACACTTTTCAAGTGCTTGGTCGAGCGACAGCGCAATTGAACGAGTGCTGAATAAACTATCGTCGTCGTTGTCGTCTCAACAGATAGACGTCCACTGTTCCAACAGTGGACGTCTATCTGTTGAGACGACAACTATTACAAGTACCCCACAGAACACGTTTTTTTTTTTAAGCTATTGCATAGCTTTAATCGCGGGCTTTGAACTAGGACAAACAGTTTGAGCGCGGCGACCGAATCAAGAAATTCCGTAACGAAAAAAAACCTAACACCGTCATTCAGTAAGCGTTCAACATTTTAGAGGTTTTCAAGTAGCTCTATTTGGCGCAGTGGGCGAGCGGCCGCTTTCTTTACCGTATGGTGTATGATGTCGCAGGTTCGAATCTCACTCGCGAAGTAGTGACAGTTCGCTTTTCTTGTTTGTTTGTTTTTTAATTTTTTTTCTGCATAATTTTTATTATGCAAAAAAAAATATTACATAAATATTATAATTGCATAAGTTGATAAAAAATGCTAAGCAATAGCTTTACCACGCATTCCCCGAGTGCCACATTTTTTTTTTGTTTGTGTATAACGCTTTTGTGCAGCTGCTGTTTTTAGACCGAAAATTATTTTTGAATTCATTTGTTAAAGACATTAAAGATATCTCTTACTTGACTATTTATCACAAAAAATAAATACTTTAAATCAATACCATTGCTTTTGCGTTACCTACTATTCTAAGTCAGAGTTTGCATTAGGAAACTACAAATACGTGAGGCATAAATTGTAAATAGACCAAGTGCACAAGGCAAGCTATACTCGACCCAGTAACTTGATTGGTGTTAACTAGGCTTAATTAAACAGGTATAATGGATCTAGCGTTTGCATGAGGGCACGAATCAAATAGGTGAGACAAAAAGCGTGAATAGACTATTTAGTTATTTGGAGATTGCGCATTTCGCAGATAGTTACACTTTTTGTGAGCGTTGCAAAGTTATTGTCCCATAAATAAATTAAATCAATCAAGTGTTCCTTAATTACGATTTACAAGAAAAAAGTAACTAGAAATTAATAACTTATAAGTAGGTATATTAACTAATTTAGATCTAAGTATTATCGATTTAAGTTTTAGGCAATTGGTAGAGTGTGTTTAAAAAAGGAACCATTGTGGAATTGGAGGGCGCAGCTGTGCATATTTACCTTATTTTTTAAGCGGGCAATACAATTGCCAGCTCGATTCCGTAACTTCGGTATCAATCGTTAAATCACTGCATCAATGCCAAGTATGGTTTTCCTAATCTATACCTATCTTAAATCAATAAAGAGAAAGATTTCACTTCTTCAGGCTTAGATTTAAAACGAGATGGATTTATGTCTCTGTCTTAAGTCTGAGAAAGGTCAAAGTACTCTCTATAGAATAGTTGCTAAGATACCTTTCAATATTCCGCCATAAGTTCATCTCGCTACTTTTTCCCTCAGTAAGCACCAATCTCGTGCACTTTCATTAACATTATATTAGTGGCAGTGATACAAAATATGTTGGATTGATGAATTCAACTTGATGAAAACAAGCTTTTCACGCATCTATAATTTAATGAAAGAAAAAAATTCTAAGGTAAATTAGTGTAGTATAGCAATAAAATTATTTCTAAGGAATAAGTTAAATTCTCGTTAGTAAAAATTAAAAATTCGTTAGTAACTCAGTCAGAATATTATAACCAATCTAAAGTGTAAGTGTAAGTTGCAGGTCAACTTGCACCACACTGCTCAATATATTTTATTAAAATTTTCTATACCTGTCTTTTTCTAGTCAACTCTGAAATAAACTTGTCAAAAAGGTACAGCGGTAAAATACTAACTAAAACAGTTTGGTGATATTGGCGTTAGGTAGGTTAGGTAAACCGTCAAGTTTTGACATCTCCTTATTAAATGTCAAATGTAGTTACATACAGTCACACAGGGTTCGAAATGATAAATTTTATCAATTAATAATAATAAAAAATTGCGCTCATAAATGTGAATTGTGAACTGTATTTGAACGTGTATTATTTATCGCACTTACGTGTACCGGAACGCAGAAATTCTCTAGAAATGATTGCTACAGTGTGACGGCTGCAATCGCCTTTGAATGGTTGATACTCACTAGCTATAGGCTAAAATGCATTGTTGCAGAAAGAACGCGATAAATTCAACCAATCACAGCAGTTGAGACTGAAGCAATAATGGATGCAGCTTTTACAGAATCGGCCTACATTTATGATAATAATTATTATCCGATAATTATCAAGAAGTATATCTGTTATCTTGATAATTTCGAAGCCTGCAGTCACAGCGGGGCGTGAGTGTGCTAACAGCAAATATATAGATCCACCTACTCATCAAGTCAAGTGACGGAGTCCCTAGTGGAGCGTTTAATATTGCTACTTATGAAAACGAGGACAGCAAAAGCAAAGACCATGAATATTTGGACAGTGGAATTGCGCGGAATAATATTTTAAAATAGCAACCATAGTTCGCATTTTGTCCACCGCGTGTCGCGTTTCGTTTAATCGCGGCGTTAGTTCCGACTTTGGCCACGTGCCTTAAGATATAATATACATTTCATACAACATTACAGTATCTATAATATACATTTTTCTCTTTTAGCGTGTAACCTAGAATGACAAATTGTCTTTTTTTTTTTACACAATTTTTTTAGGTTAGCGGCTGCCAGCGACTCGTTAATGACTCATTAGACACAATTCAAGGAATATCTCATTGCAGCATTGCAATATAGAGAAGTTTTTAAGGAATTATGACACACCCTTATACGTGCGTACATAACTGTTCGCAGTTGCATTTAGATAGTTTCTTAATGCTTTAAATTGTCGAACAAGACGTGTATGCGTGTAACTGTACGCAAGTGAATAGAAATGAACATCAGCTTGAAGAATTTTTAGGTGAATTTTGGGATGTGATTGAATCAATACACATTATGAATTTACTTAATTTAATATTGTACACACATTTGAACCATATTCATCATATACATAAAATTTATAACGAATATACGAGGTAATCGCTTTAACATCTAACAAGCTAATAAGGTTTTATTATAAATTAGCAATACTTTTCTTAAAACCCTCAAATTCCGAAAACTTCAAACCCTCATTGTCGAAGAGCTGGTGGGAAATTTTAGCCTATTTAACGTGCACCAAACATGCATTGAAAGAAATACACAAGCCATAGGTTTACCATCCAATCAAAGAAAATCCATGGGCATGGCGATACGCCACGATCGCAAAATTATAAAGCATTTGTTTCATCCTAACACTTTATTTATACACCTTAGAAAAGCAGCAAAAGTTTGTCAGTTGCACTATACGGTTTGACTGGCATTATAGTTTATATCACTCAGCTGTGCGATTCTCTAAAAATCATTGCTACAGTGTGACGATTGCAATCGCCACTGATTGGCCGATACTCACTCGCCATTGGCTAAAATGCATTGTTGCAGAAAGAACGCGATAAATACAGCCAATCACATAGCCAATCACAATTTGAGACTGTAGCAATAATTGATGCAGCTTTTACATAATTTGCCTGCAGATAAAGCATAAGACTTAATATATTAGATTTCAGTGTTTATGAAGTACCTTCTCAAAATTTTCCACCAGTTCTTGGACCGCAATTAATGATGAAACTTTTATAATAATGGTAATAAATACACGAGCGGCCAGCCGATATGATACAGGTGCAAATTCGATTGTATTAAAAAAATTAAAGCACTTTAATTAAATGTCAAATTATTATTAGAGATTTCATTAATAACACTGTTTTACAAAATTTTAATCTTTGCCTGTTGCCACAAACTTCATAGTTTATAAAACTTACTTATTATGCTAGTTTCAGAATACACCATTCTTTTTAGCAGGAATAAAAAAGGTAACTCTACTTTCGTTCTTCTGTGTGTGTTTCAGTTTAATTTTTGTGTGCAAACGAATTAGCACCATAAGAAATGAAATTTTATTTAAAAAAAAGTATTTATCACAGAGCAGGGTGCAATCTGCTTTGTCGCTTATAAAGATTCCGCCCATTACATATATGTATATTGATGTCGATCCGGTAACTGAAACGAATCTTTTGATCTTTTGACTTTATAGTCGATCATAGGCTATTGACCTCAGTGGCTATGAAAGGACATATCCAGCAGGCCTAGCATGCACGTCGAAGTCATATCTCGCGAAGAGAGAGAGAGAGATATTGTCGATGTAGACTGATTTCTCGTTTACTCTTTTAAAATTTAAAATTCGAATAAATGACGTCGCCACTCGTCATGTTAGAGTTCGGAGAGAAAAATAAAGAAAGCAATTTTACCTCTACTTTTGACGTAACGAGACGAATCATGGTGTGTAACCATGTTAGTTTCGATAGAGATATAGAGATAATACGAGAAAAGGGGTAGACAAAATTTTCTCGCGCGTGCATGCCTGCTGCAATCCTACTAGTGGATGAATGTTTGTTACTCTTTAACGCGACAACGAATGAACCGATTTGGCTGAAATTTGGAATGGAGATAGCTCATGCACAGAATTAGCACTTAGGCTACATTTTATTCCGGAAAATTAAAGAGCTCCCGTGGGACTTAAAAACCTCAATCTACGCGGACGAAGTCGCGGGCGTCATCTAGTGGGTTTGTAAATAATTATAAAATAAAGAAAGTTGAAAATATATGGATTATATGGATTGTGATCGCAAAATGTCCTTCAAAAATAAAATTTCAACAGTTTCAAACGCCGTCAATTTGAGAAAAATGTTTTTTATTTTGTCCCTTTTATTGATCTTTGCCTCCGTTTTACTAATGGCAAAAAATAAAACTAGACACGTCATTTTTGTCCGAGAAACTTTTCAATATCAGGTCTTCTTCTTCTTCTTCTTTATCAACCGATAGACGCCCACTGCTGGACAAAGGTCTCTTGCATGGACTTCCACAGGCCTCGGTCTTGCGCCGCCTGAATCCAGCGGCTCCCTGCGACTCGTTTGATGTCGTCGGTCCACCTGGTGGGGGGTCTGCCAACACTGCGCTTCCCGGTGCGGGGTCGCCACTCCAGCACCTTGGGACCCCAACGACCATCAGCTCTTCGAACTATGTGCCCCGCCCATTTCCACTTCAGTATCGCGACTCGCTTAGCTATGTCGGTGACTCTGGTTCTCCTCCGGATCTCCTCATTTCTGATTCGATCCCGCAGGGACACTCCGAGCATAGCTCTCTCCATCGCCCGCTGAGCGGTCCTGAGCCTACTTATGAGGCCCTTAGTTAGCGACCATGTCTCGGATCCGTAAGTCATCACTGGCAACACGCACTGTTCGAAGACTTTAGTCTTCAGGCACTGAGGAATTTTGGACGAGAAGACATCTCGGAGCTTCCCGAACGCTGCCCAGCCGAGTTGGATTCGGCGGTTGATCTCTTTCTCGAAATTGGACCTACCTAGCTGGACTGTGTGTCCCAGGTAAATATACTCGTCGACAATTTCGAGTGCAGAGTTCTCAACAATTACTGGGTGGAGCGGTGCATGAGCATTGGACATGATTTTCGTCTTGCTCATGTTCATTTTCAGGCCCACCTGTTGAGAAACCCTGCTGAGATCGTTGAGCATTGTATTGAGGTCTCTCAGAGTCTCTGCCATGACTACTATGTCATCGGCAAATCGCAGGTGAGTGATGTACTCGCCGTTTATGTTGATGCCAAGCCCGTTCCAATCCAGAAGCTTAAAGACGTCCTCCAACGCAGCGGTAAAGAGCTTCGGGGAGATAACGTCTCCCTGTCGCACTCCACGCTGCAAGTGGATTGGCCTCGTAGTCTGGTCCTGTATACGTACTGACATTGTGGCGTTTTCATACAAGCACTTCAACACTTGGATATACCGGTAGTCTATCCGGCATCTCTGCAGCGACCTCAACACAGCCCAAGTTTCCACCGAATCGAAGGCTTTCTCATAGTCCACAAACGCTAAGCAAAGTGGCCGGTTATACTCTTCCGTCTTTTGTATAACCTGCCGCAGCGTATGAATGTGATCTATGGTACCAAAGCCTTTTCGGAATCCGGCTTGTTCGGGAGGCTGGAAGTCGTCGAACCTACGAGCGAGACGATTCGTAATGACTCTCGAGAACAACTTATAAACATGACTCAACAACGAGATGGGTCTATAATTCTTCAACAAGGAATTATCACCCTTTTTGAAGAACAGAACCACCACGCTCCTGTGCCATGCTTCCGGCGTTGTGCCCTCGTGGATGACGGAATTGAACAATCGCTGAAAGATCTTAAGTACCGGTTTTCCACCCGCTTTCAGGAGTTCCGCAGTGATTCCGTCATCACCTGGCGCCTTGTTGTCCTTGAGCTGTTTGAGAGCCATTCTAATCTCGTATAGGCTGACGTCCGGGATATCTTCGGTATAGTGTCGGGTCAGTTTGGCTCTGGGATCTTTCGCCAAATCTTCAACAGGTTTTTGTGTCGTGGTATATAACTGTCCATAGAACTTCTCAACCTCTCCCAAGACCTTAGGTCGAGAAGAGACGAGACGGCCGTCATCAGTTTTCAGCCGCGTCAGCTGGCTCTGTCCAATAGACAGTATCAGGTCTGTCAATGGGTAATTACCATCGCTTTTTAAATTGTAGGAGACTACCTATCTACTTATTGTTATAAAGAGTGAAAATTCTTTAATTTTATTTAATGAGCGAAAAACTTTGTACTCGGTTTTATTCGCAATTTGGCTGTTTAGGTAATTTTCGTGATTATAATATGTCGAGATAAATAGTGATGTTAATTATTTACTTATAATAATAATTATTATTATTATTGTTACAGGGGAGATAACTAACTTACTTTGAATTAAAAAATTACAGACCTTTGCATACTTTAAATTATAAGTGTAATTATGTACAAATAACAAGGTTATACGAAATAAATAATTTAAAGAAAATCGTCCTTGTTGTTTCCTAGTTCCTTAAAGATCTTATAAAAAATTAATCCTATATTTATAAATTCGTTATGGATTCATAATTCGGTAGTTCGGCAGCTACTATTTGTTTTTAAAATAATGTTCTGGAGTTCTAGCCACTATCTATCTAGCCACGGGCAATAAAGCGATCATACTGCGTTTTGAATAAATATCGTTGCGTGGCAGGTGCGTGATCGCGTCGTGTTAAGAGTATGTTTCCACCTATATATTATAATCTCCCCTGTGCCAAACCTTAGAATAATTCCAGCATAACCCATACACACAACATTTATACGGAATGTTTTATTCCAATCAAATAACCTTAATGAGACTCGGCCTTCCGTCAAAGTTATTTTTCTGTGGGTAATTGCGTTGTACAATAGCAATCATTATGACCGAGTAATGAAGTCATATGTACCGTAAATTCATTCGTTTCGTTGATCGCGATTGGACTACGCAATTAACCCTTGTCCATTTATGTTAGTAGAGATTAAGTTGAGGTTAGTAAAGAGTTTTGGACGGCTTTGGAAAGTTTTATATTTGCGTTTATTTCAATCACTAATCTCTAAAACTGTTAATCTATTGCTTAAAACTGGATTGGTTGTCAATGACAGCCTAATTGGGTATTTGACTGTAGTCAAAATGTTGATATTCATTATATATATTATAATCGAAAATGTAACATGTAAGCATAATATTTGTAAAAACAGATAATAAATTGGTCCAAAAACAAATAACTTATAGAGCTTTAAAGTTTCCTGTTAGACAGAGAGAGCGCTACTGAAGTGTGATGTTAGCAGCTTCATACACGCTCCATAGATTATTTCGTTTCAGAAATAGACAGAGACAGGCCAAAATCCAAAATGGCGTCAATCAAATCCAACATGTGGTCAATCAAATCCAAAATGGCGTCAATCAAATCCAAAACTGCGTCAATCAAGTAGGTCCAAAAAAATATGAGGACAGCTTCTCCAGTGTTAGTCATTGATTAATAATATTATAGAGGTCAGTGATTTCAATAGATTAGTAGGTAAAACTGACAGCGATGGTTTGAATTTTGAAAGCGACGATCAACCAAAGGGTCAGCATTAGTTGTTTATTGCACATTACGGACGAGTCGACGAGAAATACATTTTGATGACGTCATCGAAAATTATCTAATTCCCTTTAATTAAATTATGGTAAATTCGCCGTGTGCGTCTCGACTCGGCTGTTATGTGAGATCAGCTAACATTATATATTATTAAATACCTAGTACATGCATTAATCTTTTAAATAATAATAACTATTTACATCATTAGCGTAGAAAATAAAATTTATCACTCACGAAATTGCATTGAAAATTATTATAACGCGATCAAGAGAATCCGCCATTTTATATTTCTATCTTGAACGTGAGCAATACAAATAGAAAATGGCGGTTGAATTTTTATCTTGATCGCATTTTATTTTAAATTGGAATTACATTCAAACGCTGCCATTTTTGCGCGCTGTAATAGTACACACTGACGTCACACATCAGAATCGAAGGACCCTGATTGGCAGATAACTATTGTTGTATATACACTGTACATTTAACCAACAAATAAATTTGACGTTTTAATAGATTTTCAATACAAAACTGTGAAATTCACCCCTCGGTTAAACGTTATTCGGCGATGGTTAAATCGGCATTTAATGTAATTTCTAGTACTTATTTAAATAAAAATGGATGGCTTAGTTATGATTTCGAGTCAACAAAGATTACAGAAAAAAATATTTAAGCCACACAGTAATTTCGCGAGTATTTTTGTTCAACCAATTTCGACGGAAGGTCAGTCGTACTCCTCACTTGCTCCTGTTCGCTTGCAAATACCTCGTTATGACGGCGTGCAGTTCGTGCGGCAGCTTGGTGCGGTCCCGCTTGCACGCGTACGCGCGCACGCGCGCTGCGAGGTGCGCGTAGAGGTCCAACAACGCTTGGAGGCCTATGTTGCGGAGAGCTTTCGCGTTCTTATATAGAATGTTATCTAACTCAGTCTTGTTTATCAGTACTTTCTCTGCTTCTGTAAAAAAAATATATGGTGTAATCAATCTTATTTAAAAATCTTATTTTGGATTTTCCAATTCCTTTACCTTTTAAAAAAATACATGCTTTCAAAACGCTCCTCTGTAAAATAGCAAACTTACGACGTGAACTTACGTAAGTTTACCGTGGATGAGACGATGTGATACCATGAATAGTTACCGAGTAAAAAACTTTTAAAAATATTATGTATAGAATCAAACCTTTTATGAGCAATTTCTCAATTTATTGTCTTTGACACATATTAAAATTCTCCTGTACCTTTAAAGTTTTACTTATACTATTATAAATGCGAAAGTGATTGTTTGTTGATTCTTTTGCAATCATGCAGCAACGATCATCGTGGATGTTTGCATGGGTATAGTTGAGGACTTGGGAGTGACATGGATAACTTTTTATCCCAGAAAAACAGGGGTTCCGCGGGATGCTTCTAAACCTAACCCCACGCGGACGGAGACGCGGGTAAAAAGGTAATGTAAGAATAAAAAACATACCACTGGAGGCATCGTTGCCCGAATTCCGTTTCTTTGGTGATTGCTTTGTGGGCGTCCTCTCCGTCGACTTGCGACTAGCGGGACTGCAATGAGAACACGACAAAATTAAACTTGTGATTCGCCCCGAACTAAGCCCCCATAAACCCGAACTAAGCCCTCGTAGACCCAAACTAAGCCTTCGTAGATCCGTACTAGGCCCTCGTAGACCCGAATTAAGCACTCGTAGACCCAAACTAAGCCCTTGTAGAACCGAACTAAGCCCTCTTAGTCTCGAACTAAGCCCTCGTAGACCCGAACTAAGCCCTCGTAGACCCGAACTAAGAGTTCAAAGCTGCATCAATCATTGCTACAGTCTCGATTGTGGTGATGGGCTGAATTTATGGCGTTCTTACTGCACCAGTACATTTAAGCTAATCAGAGGCACACTGTAGTAATCATTAAGACAATACTGCAGCTGAAATTGTATGAAGTTTTGCCAAAGATAAATTTTCGGCTTATTTTCATATATCTCATCAATATATTCTTACCTTTCGAGTGTGGGTGAGGGGTGTAGTGAATGACGACGCCCGGTTTAAATTATAACCGCATAGGAGAGTCGCAACAACGCCGCGACTGCGTCTGTGCTCATCGGGTTTTGTTGCAGTAATTGCGGACGCGGTCGTGCGTCGCAAACCAAGTCCTGTGGAAGTCCATGCAGGACTTTGTCTAGCAGTAGACGTCTATCGGTAGTTAAAGAAGTGCGGACGTAACTGCCGTTCACAAACCGGTCTCCTCAGTCATTGGAGAAAATGCTTATACCACCTAGAAGACCTAAGTGATAGCCTAGTGGTTAGGACTGTGGTCTCCTATTCGGGGGGTCGCAGGTTCGATCCCGAGTACGCACCTCTGACTTTTCGGAGGCAAGGGCGTTTAAGCAATTAAACATCACTTGCTTCAACGGTGAAGGAAAACATCGTGAGGAAACCTGCAAACCTGAGAGTTCTTCATAATGTTCTTGACGGTGTGTGAAGTCCGCCAATTCGCATTGGGCCAACGTAGTGGACTATGTATGGCCTATAACCCTTCTCTGAGAGGAGACCTGCGCTCAGTAGTGAGCCGTTGATGGGTTGCTAATGATGATGATGATGACCTTGAAGACCTAAAGGCGTTACCTTTCGAGAACATGGTTGATGTGCGAGTGTGCTGTGAGGTTCAAGAGGGAGTCGTCGTTGGCCGGCCGCCGCAGGGGCGCGTCGTCATCAGACCCTGAAGAGCTGCACGTGCCGTTATGTAGCGGCGTCGACGTGATCGGCTTGTTTTCCTTCGACTCTTCATCTGTTATCAGTATACTTGAGTCTTTGAAATTCTGAAATATAAAGTCCACATCATCATCAACCCATCAATGGCTCACGTTAAGCGTTATAGAATAGAATAGAAATGTTTTTTATTCAAATCAACTTTTTTACAAGTGCTTTTGAATCGTTCGATGAGTAGACTCATCATCATCGATGAGTCTACCACTGGATCGGAATGCCCTTCCTGCCGAGAAGAACCAGCAAGAAACTCGGCGGTTGCTCTTATCAAAACAAGTTTACAATACAATAGATACTATGCTATGATGTATGCAGTGTTTCCACAATGAGGAGAAGTTCCACAAAAGCATACCTAATTATAAATCAGCACATGTTAATACGGGCAGACAGAAAATAGCCCCATTCCCGCCGGTGGCACCCGTTCACGTGCATGACGCAATACCCAGCCATTGCTTCGCTCAACCATATTTGAGGAAACGTAACGACGTTATAGGCCATAGTCCATCACGCTGTCATCCTTTTTTTGAACCTACTTAATTTTGGGTCTTTAAACAGTTACGAGTGTCCTAAGAACTAAAATTAGTAACGGCACTAGCTGACAATTGATGGTACATAAATACTTTTTGGCACTTCCTGCATCCCTATATTATTTAGTTCCAGAGACACTCGTATGTCAAATTGATCCATAATTTAAGCTGTCATTTGTATAGGGAGAGCCAGCCCAGTGTTAATCACAGATTAATTATAGTGTTGGGAACCCACAGAACATCGGTTCTTATATCTTATCTGATACGTAATCTAAATACCTTCTGCACCGTCTTCGGTCGTTTAACCACGTATCCCTTGGACCACGCGTTAATTCTTCTACGTTTGCGCTTCGCTGAATGCGTCTCGCTCTTTTCGCCGTTCTGTGGTGTCCGCGCAGTCTTGCTGTCGTTCTGTTCGACTGCTGTCGCGTTCAAACTGTGCTCTGAAATACACCAGTCATGTTGACACAGGTATTTTGACAGTATGGAACTACTACTAGTAAGAGTTATATAGACTCAGTATATTTGAGGAGTGAAGAGTCATCATCATCTCCTTGTCCTTGTCCCATGCTATGTGGGGTCGGCACAACATGTCCTGTAAGCCATGTTGTAAGTGGTTCGGCACACACCTTCGACAACATTATGGAGAACTCTCAGGTGTGCAAGTTTCCTCACGATGTTTTCCTTCACCGTTAAAGCATGTGATATTTTATTTCTTAAGTCCCTGGAAATAAATCTCTGGAATGGTGTGCAAACTTACGCAAGTTAGAAGCAGTGTAGATGAAGTCGGGCAGGTCATTATCGGCGGCACCTCCTTCCACAACGCGTCGCTTCGCTATCTCTTGGCACTCGAGCTCGAAGTCGCTGTCCATTTCGACGTCGATAAGCGCATGCGCATGATCCCTCAACGCGCACGCTTCGTGCCGGATCTGCTTGTCTGACGACGTTCTATTGCAACAAGCAAAAAGTTTAAAATCCGTAACCTGACTACTTAAAATTTTAAAAATAAATTAATTAGTACATAAAGTATATGTACTATAAAATAGTACATCTATATATATAAAAGAAAGTGGTGTTAGTTACACTATTTATAACTCAAGAACGGATGAACCGATTTGGCTCAAAATTGGTGGAGAGGTAGCTTAGAACCAGGAGACGGACATAGGATACTTTTTATCCCGTTCGACCGCGTTTCCGTCAAGTCAATATAAAACCTGGTATAACAAAAATGCATCTGACATGGAATAAAAAAACGAAAATGACAGTGGAAGAACAAAACGTAAATGACAGCTAAACGTAATTTTGTATTTGGTCAATTATGGTAAAAACAATTATAAAAATTATAGTTTAACGTAATTGATAATATCATCAGTAATATGTTTTCTCTTTGAATCATCATTAACAATGCCGCGAGCAAGACGATCAAATGTTTCCTGCTACAAAGCTACGGATTGACGTGATTTATTGGATAGGTATAGTTGAGAACCTGGAGGGTGACAAAGATTTCCCGCGGGATGTTATGAACTAAATCCACGCAGACGAAGTCGCGGGCATCAGCTAGTATAACATATAGTAGTAAAGTACTATAAAATGTAGCCATATGTCAACCGGACCGCGAATCGATTTATACCTTATTAATCAAAAGCGCTACGGTGAAATAATCGTAAATAGCTACATACATACATAGACTGCTATAAGCATAACCCTTCCGTTTGGTTTTACCATAGTCGGGTAACAACAGGTGATTTTCATACTCTCGTTTTAAAAACGACCTATTCTACCACTTTATGTCAAGCATAATATTATTAACTCCCAAGTCTATTAATTATATTTTTTTATTTTAATAAGAAAAGAAAGAAGATACTTTAAAAAGAAAAGTAAGATCTTTTTAGTTTTGTTCTTAGAAAATTATGATGGACACCTCCTTTTCACAACTATCCCAGCAACAAGGACAGAATAAATAAAATATATTATAAAAGTTGCTAGATACGGCAGTTATTAATTGTTGTACATTTTTGTCGTACAACTTTTAGTAATAATAAAATATATTAGTAATAATAGTTTAATAAAATATGAAAAGTTATAAAATAGTTACCATGTTATTTAACATTGCTTTACTATAACAAGGAGTGATGTAGAATGTTTTATAACAATTGCAACAATACAGCAATTTATAACTTTCAAATAGAACTATGTAGTTTCATGTTATACACATATTATGTTATGTTAGTAAGTGTTTCGAGGTGCGGAAGCCAAAATAATATCTAATGAATTGTGACAAAATACTAGAACTGTACAGAATGTAATCGTATTATTCAATTAAAAAATAACAGTTATATAACATGCTTACATTCAGAGCATTATTGTTGTCTGCATACTTTATATTATTACAATGAAATTGGTAGGAGTTAATTTTTAGTATAGTTCTTGCAAATCATGTACACAACATAAGTAAAAAAACCGCAAAACAAAAATAACCTAAATACAAGTTTACTATAACATGCCAATACTACCAGATACGTAATATTATGTATAAGTAAATCTGTAATATTAAAATAGTATCTAATTTTTTTTGTATTCTAATTAATACATTATACTTCTAAAGTAATATGATATGCACAAAAGGTTAGAGGATGTTATTAAGTACATAATATATTACTGTTTACATAATTACGATACTTAAATAAAATAAATACTATATAAGTTATTTTTGTTAGCCCATACCTAGACATCGCTCTAGCCCTTTGTATGGCACCAGGAAATATGAAAAAAACATGTGATGATTAATTGGTGATGATGATGATGAGACGTGAAATAGAGTGCATGCAAACTTTATCATGTAAATATCTTAAGGCGTTCCCTCACTGGGAGCATTTGCTTGTAATGTAACAGTTCAAATTCGAGCATAACATCAGTGAGTGAGAAGAACCGAGCATAAAGCTGGAGATTGACTTGTACCGTTTGTTTGTTATGTACAATTCGAGGTGATCTTGTTACAATACGCCGACACAGACTGACTTGTAGCGTGTGAAAGTGATTGTAATGTATCATTCTAGCTCTTGGCTCAAGTGTACTCCATTTGTGCTTGTGCTTTTGCGAATTGTACTGACTTATAATGCAACACTCAACGGGAATTCGCGAAAAAACCGACAGTCGAGTGGAGCACGCGGCGCTCGCCGCGAATGATACATTACAAACTAACGTCACAAGTCAGTCTTTGGTTTGAGTTACAAAAACTCGATACATTACACCAAAATGTTACAAGTCAGTCTCCAGCTTTAATTTGTTATATTACAGGCAAATGTTCTTCGATGATGACCGCCTTTATAACGAACAGCGTGTATAGAATACCATTTGATATAGAATCATAGAGCATAGGTATTGGAAACAAAACCTTTACGTAAATATTTATTTTGTGTTATATTACAATTATATATTTAAATTAAATTATTGCGTTAAATTGTCTTAAATACTCGAAAATCAATTATACATTAACAAAATTATCTGTAGTAGCACTCCGTATCTATCCGAGAAGTGATTTTCGGGTTGCTACAATTTGATTGTTATTCTTTGGGTTGCTAAATTCAAAATATATCAGCGATAGTCACCCTCTATTTTTTTCTACTCTTTTTTGCAATGCTTTTGGAAACCACTAGAAGCCATTTTAAATGCGTCTTCTAGTATGTAACTAACCTATTGTTCTTGGACATTGAATAATGTTAACTTTCCCACATTTTCGAGTTAGGGCGACTCCTAAGGCCTAGAAAGTTCGCTTTTACATCGGAATATATATATAAAATATCTTGTTATACGGGCGTGAAGGCACAGTCAGTTAGCGGATGGAATTCGAAGCGATCAAGTGCGGAATAGTGAGTGAAAATAAGTTCAGTGATTTGTGATTAGTTAACACACGTTTTTCTGTTACAAATGGAAATTTATGCGAATCCTAAGTCTCGACACTATACTTCCGGCCTGTTTCACAACTTGCTGATACAGTGCCTGATATACAGTTGTGGTCATATAATTAAGAACGCCTATGTAAAGATAATTTTTTCATTACAAACTAGTATAACTTAATGCATGTATCATTTTTATTTCTCGTGGTATCTTTAATACTTTTCCATACTATTAGTGTATTCATTTATACACAGTATTAATAAATCAATTAAAAGATAAATTTATTATATTAGATCTGAATATAGTACTATTATTAACTGGCTGGTCACATAATTAAGAACACTGAACAGTTTATTTTCTTATTCAAATTCAAATAGAGAACACTCTTTGGCTAAGTCTTTTTCGAATAATTTTTGGCGCCATTCAGTGCTGTAAAATTCTAAAACTTGATTACTTTAACAAAAAATATGTGTAAAAATAAAAATTGTGATAAATCTACGAGGGAAGTCATAATTAAACTTCGTGAGAAGAATAGGTCGTATAAAAAGATAGCTGATCATTTGCAATGCTCAAAAACAATGGTTTTCAATGCTGTGAAGCATTTTAACAGGTATCAAACAACTTCAAATATTCCGCGCGCACCTAAACCGAGAAAGACATCTCGTCGAGATGATAGGAATATCGTTCGTTTGGCAAAACGAAATCCTTTTAAAGGTTCTAACGAACTAAGAAAAGATTATTTTGGTGAAAACAACCCTTCACCGATCTCGGCACGCACTATTCAAAGACGTTTTGTAGAAAATAATTTGCACGGTAGGATAGCAAGGAAGGTACCCATGCTGAAGCGGTGTAATAGGCAAGCCCGTCTCGCATTTGCAAGAAGGTATGAAAACTGGACTGTCAGACAGTGGAAAAATGTCCTTTTTTCTGACGAAATAAAAATAAATAGAGCTTGTTCAGATGGAAAACGATACATCAGACGACCTCCGAATAAATCATTTGACTCCAAGTACACTAAAGTGACATTAAAGCATGGCCGAGGAAACGTAAAAATCTGGGGGTTTTTCTGGTCATGGAGTTGGACACTTTAGACTGATAGAAGGAAACATGGATCAATTCCTATACAAAAACATACTGGAAGAAACAATGTCACCGTATGCTGAAGACGTGCTTCTAGTTATTTGGACATTCCAGGACGACAATGATCCGAAGCATACTGCACGCACCGTTAAGGAATTCCTCATAACACAATCAGTTTCTGTCTTAGACTGGCCCGCTAACAGTCCAGATCTAAATCCAATTGAACATCTTTGGTGTCAAGTCAAGAAAAGTGTATCGAACCGACATTGTAGCAATTTAACAGAGCTTTACGATGTTTTCTTACAAGAATGGAACTCTATTTCTCTTTCAAAATGCCAAAAACTGATAGCGTCAATGCGTCGCCGCTGTAATTTGTAAAGCAGTAATTAAAACCGTAGACATGCCACTAACTATTAATTCTAGTTTAAAATTACTATTTTTTCACATTTATGTAATTTAATTAATGTAGTTTTCATCTGTAATAATTTTCGATGCAGTTTAATAATCGTTCTTAATTATTTGTCCAGCTGCGGTTGTGTTTGGATTTGTTACTATTAGAAATAAATGAAATTTATAAAAAAAATAGTCAGCGATTTTGTATCTCTATTCCTAATCCAGTTTACTTATCTATGTGGCTATATCAAAACATAATTAATAACTTGTAAGAAGAAACACAAAGCTACACATAACATTATATTGAAAGAAAAAAACTGGAACTACAAATCGTTCTTAATTATATGACCACAACTGTATATCTTACAGTTAGATTTTTGATCTGTTAGATTCGACCAGATAGTCTTTTTCAGTTAAATGCCAGATTGACTTATCAGATACTTGTGAAACAAAAACTTAGACGCTATCCGTCAGATACTTGTGGATAGGCTACGAGTATATAGTGCCTGTTTCACCACTTTCTGATAAAGTGCCTGATAGCCTATCCACAACTTATCTGACAGATAACGTTCTAATTACTATTTCACAAGTGTCCGATAAGAATCTAGCAGATAAATTCTAAAAAATGTCAAACAGACTTATCTGACAGCTATTTTGTCAGTTAGATATATATCACTTTAACGGATAGCGGTGAAACACCCCCATAATCTTGTAAACTGATAATTAAATTTCATTCGTACCTGTCAGGATTATACTCCAAAGCGTTAGCACAGATCAAGTCGACGTCTTCCAGGAACTGCTTAGCGCAATTGTACTGGTGCATATCCACCTTGGTCATCATGGTCTCCAGGTCCATAGGCACCTTTATGATGTCCAGATAGTCTGTTACCTGCAACAACGCTATCAATTCAACCACTTGAATCTTTGACATTTCAGTACTTGAATACAATAGAAAAGTTTTTGGAACGAAGCTCCTTTTCGGACGTTTTGGCGGATGGAGGCTAGGCGAAAAAAAGTGTAAGAGTTTTCTGTGACGACACTTGTTGCCTTCGTTTATTACACAGGTTCCATTATAGCTTTGGTGGAGTAGCGGCTAAACGAAGGAGAGAAACTATCGGTTCGCGGGTTCGAATCCTGACTTATTATTTATTGACGTGATAACGTCTTATAAGTCGATGAACACCGGTAGCACGCACGAAAAAGTGTCACGTTCCGTCTGAGCCTGAGCGTGCAAGCGAGAGCGCGGAAAAGCGATAGAGAGGCACGATCGGCCCAAGCGTTTATAGAGAGCGCCCGCCAGTCATCGTCATGTTTCTTTATGACGTTATCACGTAAAACTATCGTCCGTAAACCGACTTTACAGATAACCAATCTTTTTTATTTTTTTATTACTTATTAATTTATAAATAAAAGGAACTTCGTTCCAACCGAGTGTTACACGACACTCACGCATTTTTTATTCAAATAAAACTTAGCATAAAGTGCTTTTGGATCGTCAAGTGAATAAACCACTAGTTGAGAATGCAGTTCCAATCCATAAGAATCAGAAAGACACTCGGCGGTTGCTCTTTCTAAAATATTATGTTGTGTAGGTACAGTTTATTACAGTCTGAAGAATTGCGGGAGAATCATATGCACGCTTTTTTATCATTTATACTTCAATTGCATAGTTATCTTCAATTGAATAGGCAATTTCGAAAATGACACATCTCGTATTTTTGAATAATACCACTTTTTTCCATAAATGTGAATAATATATAAAATAATAAAATATAATATATATATATAAAATATTATGTTCTCGCACCTCTTTACTTCAAATAAAATACATAACGTATTAAAATTGCCACCAGTATCATGTTATTTATAGCAATAATTTCGGAAAATTCACAGTTCTATTTTTATGGAATCATTTATGAGAAGAAACGGCGCTTTCAAAATAAACGACATGTGCCCTTTTCGAAATTGCTTATTCAATTGTACAATATGTTACATCCAATTTTCCCTAAACGGGTTACAGTTTTTTCTTGTATTATTACCTCGTTCAAATCCACAGGCTTAGTAAACTTGTAGAACCGCCGATTGGAAGCCAGTTTTCTGCAAATGTCGCGCAGGAATATCCTCAGCTCACGCAGTTTGTAATCTTCCTTCCTCTTTCGTCGCGCTAGCTCCACCTCGCTCTCACGCGGCGGGGGAGGGGGCGGGGCTGAGATAAATATTCATGAATGAACTGCCAGGATAAGGATAGGATTCAATAATAAAAATTAGAACAAACAATACTTGGTAAAAAAGCTCTATTTTGAGACGGAAAAGTATAAGCACATGACAAAGACATGTCCCAGTTCAGTATGGAGGGTGGTTTTTTATTCTGAGTATCCATAAACTAGAAACAAACTGCCATCACGTTAAAGAGAAAAAAAATATTAAACTCCGTAAAAATAATCATTTTAGAATACACAGTTTTTTTTAATTTGAAAAATATCGTTTGTAGAAAATATTTTTCGATGGATCAATATATATATATAGATCTAACAAATCTTACTACTTACATAGACAAATTATATTTTCAAGTTTTATTAAACCAGTGTTTAATTAAATAGAAGGCTTTTTGGGTCTCTATGCAAATACATTAAAATCATCCTAGTTCACTAAATTCAAATTTAAAAAACCAATTTTGGACAAACCACCTTTGATTTTTGTTAAAATGCAGTAAACATTCGAATAGCGCTGATAGATAATGGTTAAGCTTTCGGCCTTTTTTTCGGCGGGTACGAGGTTCAATCACAATCATTCACCTCTGACTTTTCGGAGCTATGTGTTTTTAAGTACTTGCCTTAATGGTGAAGGCAAACATCGTGAGAAACCCCGCACGCCTGAGAGTTCTCCATAATGCTCTCATAGGTGTGTGTGTGAAGTCTGTCAAACTGCATTTAGCCTAGCTAGTGTAGTGGACTATGACCTTAACACTTCTCAATCGAGAGACCTTGACCTCCCTGGCGCAGTGGTGAGCGCTCTAGTCTAATAGAATAGAATAGAATAGAATAGAATAGAATAGAATAGAAATATTTTTTATTCAAATAAACTTTTACAAGTGCTTTTGAATAGTCAATGAATCTACCACTGGCTAATGACTGGGAGGTCTCGGGTTCGTTTCCCAGCTGGGGCAATTTGGGAATTAATAATTTCTGAATTGTTTCAGGTCTGGTTTGGTGGGACGCTATGAATAGAATAGAATAGAAATATTTTTTATTCAAATAAACTTTTTTACAAGTGCTTTTCAATCGTCGATGAGTCTACCACTGGTTCGGAATGCCGTACCTGCCGAGAAGATGGAATGGCCGTGGCTAGTTACCATCCTACCGATCGTTAAAGACGTGCCGCAAAGCGATTTAGCGTTCCGGCACGATGGCGTGTAGAAACTGATCAGGGGTAAGGGTTGAATGTACACAGCCATACCTTTCCCAGTTAGCCCGCTACCATCTTAGACTGCATCATCACTTACCATCAGGTGAGATCGCAGTCAAGGACTATCTACTAGTGGACCAGCGAACATACCTCTAGGTAACGGGGGCGGTGGTTCATTATTTTCAATGATAGGCGGTTGTAGGGGTGCTTCAGTGAGGATCGGCTTCAGGAAGTTGATCACTTCGGAAGAGGTGGGTTCACGCACTCGGTACACGCAGTCTCTGTAGGCCGGGAACAGTTCTTGCAGCTGTAAACAATACAGACTGATTATTCAATACATCAGTGGCGTGCCGTAAACTTCGAAGATAGGCAAGCCAGGTGCTTCCGTCTTCTTTATTTATGTTGTCTCGACGAACTCAATAAAGCACACAGAAATTCACAGAACAGAAGAAATACTACTACTAGACATAATTACATTTACAACTCATTTAGTTTTGTACGTGAATCTGTTATATTGACTTTTATTTATAACTTTTACTAGTTTTTGAATAGCGCCGCGCGCGGTCGATGAACTGATTCGCGCGAAAATTTAAACTTGATCGATTTATGAGTGAGATAATGTTATAATAATAAGCCTAATAATATTAAGCTGATATTAAGGCATGCCAGGCTTTTTGGCTTGTATAGAGAGTTCGCCCCTGCAATACATCCTTCGATTTTATTCATGACATATTAGCCCTTGACTGCGGCCGCGCCGCCGCCGCTCAGGCAGCACCACACGTCCATTATGTCGCGGATGAACAGGATACAACGTATCGCACTGGGTAGTGTACCTGCGGGGGTAGGCTAGCGTGCGCAGGCGCGGTGGCCACCAGTATGGTGTTGTCGCCCGCGGCGCGCGTCCGCCACAGCTGCAGCAGCAGCGCCGCGCCCGCGCCGCCGCTCAAGCAGCACCACACGTCCATTATGTCGCGGATGAACAGGATACAACGTATCGCACTGGGTAGTGTACCTGCGGGGGTAGGCTAGCGTGCGCAGGCGCGGTGGCCACCAGTATGGTGTTGTCGCCCGCGGCGCGCGTCCGCCACAGCTGCAGCAGCAGCGCCGCGCCCGCGCCGCCGCTCAAGCAGCACCACACGTCCATTATGTCGCGGATGAACAGGATACAACGTATCGCACTGGGTAGTGTACCTGCGGGGGTAGGCTAGCGTGCGCAGGCGCGGTGGCCACCAGTATGGTGTTGTCGCCCGCGGCGCGCGTCCGCCACAGCTGCAGCAGCAGCGCCGCGCCCGCGCCGCCGCTCAAGCAGCACCACACGTCCATTATGTCGCGGATGAACAGGATACAACGTATCGCACTGGGTAGTGTACCTGCGGGGGTAGGCTAGCGTGCGCAGGCGCGGTGGCCACCAGTATGGTGTTGTCGCCCGCGGCGCGCGTCCGCCACAGCTGCAGCAGCAGCGCCGCGCCCGCGCCGCCGCTCAAGCAGCACCACACGTCCATTATGTCGCGGATGAACAGGATACAACGTATCGCACTGGGTAGTGTACCTGCGGGGGTAGGCTAGCGTGCGCAGGCGCGGTGGCCACCAGTATGGTGTTGTCGCCCGCGGCGCGCGTCCGCCACAGCTGCAGCAGCAGCGCCGCGCCCGCGCCGCCGCTCAAGCAGCACCACACGTCCATTATGTCGCGGATGAACAGGATACAACGTATCGCACTGGGTAGTGTACCTGCGGGGGTAGGCTAGCGTGCGCAGGCGCGGTGGCCACCAGTATGGTGTTGTCGCCCGCGGCGCGCGTCCGCCACAGCTGCAGCAGCAGCGCCGCGCCCGCGCCGCCGCTCAAGCAGCACCACACGTCCATTATGTCGCGGATGAACAGGATACAACGTATCGCACTGGGTAGTGTACCTGCGGGGGTAGGCTAGCGTGCGCAGGCGCGGTGGCCACCAGTATGGTGTTGTCGCCCGCGGCGCGCGTCCGCCACAGCTGCAGCAGCAGCGCCGCGCCCGCGCCGCCGCTCAAGCAGCACCACACGTCCATTATGTCGCGGATGAACAGGATACAACGTATCGCACTGGGTAGTGTACCTGCGGGGGTAGGCTAGCGTGCGCAGGCGCGGTGGCCACCAGTATGGTGTTGTCGCCCGCGGCGCGCGTCCGCCACAGCTGCAGCAGCAGCGCCGCGCCCGCGCCGCCGCTCAAGCAGCACCACACGTCCATTATGTCGCGGATGAACAGGATACAACGTATCGCACTGGGTAGTGTACCTGCGGGGGTAGGCTAGCGTGCGCAGGCGCGGTGGCCACCAGTATGGTGTTGTCGCCCGCGGCGCGCGTCCGCCACAGCTGCAGCAGCAGCGCCGCGCCCGCGCCGCCGCTCAAGCAGCACCACACGTCCATTATGTCGCGGATGAACAGGATACAACGTATCGCACTGGGTAGTGTACCTGCGGGGGTAGGCTAGCGTGCGCAGGCGCGGTGGCCACCAGTATGGTGTTGTCGCCCGCGGCGCGCGTCCGCCACAGCTGCAGCAGCAGCGCCGCGCCCGCGCCGCCGCTCAAGCAGCACCACACGTCCATTATGTCGCGGATGAACAGGATACAACGTATCGCACTGGGTAGTGTACCTGCGGGGGTAGGCTAGCGTGCGCAGGCGCGGTGGCCACCAGTATGGTGTTGTCGCCCGCGGCGCGCGTCCGCCACAGCTGCAGCAGCAGCGCCGCGCCCGCGCCGCCGCTCAAGCAGCACCACACGTCCATTATGTCGCGGATGAACAGGATACAACGTATCGCACTGGGTAGTGTACCTGCGGGGGTAGGCTAGCGTGCGCAGGCGCGGTGGCCACCAGTATGGTGTTGTCGCCCGCGGCGCGCGTCCGCCACAGCTGCAGCAGCAGCGCCGCGCCCGCGCCGCCGCTCAAGCAGCACCACACGTCCATTATGTCGCGGATGAACAGGATACAACGTATCGCACTGGGTAGTGTACCTGCGGGGGTAGGCTAGCGTGCGCAGGCGCGGTGGCCACCAGTATGGTGTTGTCGCCCGCGGCGCGCGTCCGCCACAGCTGCAGCAGCAGCGCCGCGCCCGCGCCGCCGCTCAAGCAGCACCACACGTCCATTATGTCGCGGATGAACAGGATACAACGTATCGCACTGGGTAGTGTACCTGCGGGGGTAGGCTAGCGTGCGCAGGCGCGGTGGCCACCAGTATGGTGTTGTCGCCCGCGGCGCGCGTCCGCCACAGCTGCAGCAGCAGCGCCGCGCCCGCGCCGCCGCTCAAGCAGCACCACACGTCCATTATGTCGCGGATGAACAGGATACAACGTATCGCACTGGGTAGTGTACCTGCGGGGGTAGGCTAGCGTGCGCAGGCGCGGTGGCCACCAGTATGGTGTTGTCGCCCGCGGCGCGCGTCCGCCACAGCTGCAGCAGCAGCGCCGCGCCCGCGCCGCCGCTCAAGCAGCACCACACGTCCATTATGTCGCGGATGAACAGGATACAACGTATCGCACTGGGTAGTGTACCTGCGGGGGTAGGCTAGCGTGCGCAGGCGCGGTGGCCACCAGTATGGTGTTGTCGCCCGCGGCGCGCGTCCGCCACAGCTGCAGCAGCAGCGCCGCGCCCGCGCCGCCGCTCAAGCAGCACCACACGTCCATTATGTCGCGGATGAACAGGATACAACGTATCGCACTGGGTAGTGTACCTGCGGGGGTAGGCTAGCGTGCGCAGGCGCGGTGGCCACCAGTATGGTGTTGTCGCCCGCGGCGCGCGTCCGCCACAGCTGCAGCAGCAGCGCCGCGCCCGCGCCGCCGCTCAAGCAGCACCACACGTCCATTATGTCGCGGATGAACGGGATACAACGTATCGCACTGGGTAGTGTACCTGCGGGGGTAGGCTAGCGTGCGCAGGCGCGGTGGCCACCAGTATGGTGTTGTCGCCCGCGGCGCGCGTCCGCCACAGCTGCAGCAGCAGCGCCGCGCCCGCACCGCCGCTCAAGCAGCACCACACGTCCATTATGTCGCGGATGAACAGGATACAACGTATCGCACTGGGTAGTGTACCTGCGGGGGTAGGCTAGCGTGCGCAGGCGCGGTGGCCACCAGTATGGTGTTGTCGCCCGCGGCGCGCGTCCGCCACAGCTGCAGCAGCAGCGCCGCGCCCGCGCCGCCGCTCAAGCAGCACCACACGTCCATTATGTCGCGGATGAACAGGATACAACGTATCGCACTGGGTAGTGTACCTGCGGGGGTAGGCTAGCGTGCGCAGGCGCGGTGGCCACCAGTATGGTGTTGTCGCCCGCGGCGCGCGTCCGCCACAGCTGCAGCAGCAGCGCCGCGCCCGCGCCGCCGCTCAAGCAGCACCACACGTCCATTATGTCGCGGATGAACAGGATACAACGTATCGCACTGGGTAGTGTACCTGCGGGGGTAGGCTAGCGTGCGCAGGCGCGGTGGCCACCAGCATGGTGTTGTCGCCCGCGGCGCGCGTCCGCCACAGCTGCAGCAGCAGCGCCGCGCCCGCGCCGCCGCTCAAGCAGCACCACACGTCCATTATGTCGCGGATGAACAGGATACAACGTATCGCACTGGGTAGTGTACCTGCGGGGGTAGGCTAGCGTGCGCAGGCGCGGTGGCCACCAGTATGGTGTTGTCGCCCGCGGCGCGCGTCCGCCACAGCTGCAGCAGCAGCGCCGCGCCCGCGCCGCCGCTCAAGCAGCACCACACGTCCATTATGTCGCGGATGAACAGGATACAACGTATCGCACTGGGTAGTGTACCTGCGGGGGTAGGCTAGCGTGCGCAGGCGCGGTGGCCACCAGTATGGTGTTGTCGCCCGCGGCGCGCGTCCGCCACAGCTGCAGCAGCAGCGCCGCGCCCGCGCCGCCGCTCAAGCAGCACCACTCGTCCATTATGTCGCGGATGAACAGGATACAACGTATCGCACTGGGTAGTGTACCTGCGGGGGTAGGCTAGCGTGCGCAGGCGCGGTGGCCACCAGTATGGTGTTGTCGCCCGCGGCGCGCGTCCGCCACAGCTGCAGCAGCAGCGCCGCGCCCGCGCCGCCGCTCAAGCAGCACCACACGTCCATTATGTCGCGGATGAACGGGATACAACGTATCGCACTGGGTAGTGTACCTGCGGGGGTAGGCTAGCGTGCGCAGGCGCGGTGGCCACCAGTATGGTGTTGTCGCCCGCGGCGCGCGTCCGCCACAGCTGCAGCAGCAGCGCCGCGCCCGCGCCGCCGCTCAAGCAGCACCACACGTCCATTATGTCGCGGATGAACAGGATACAACGTATCGCACTGGGTAGTGTACCTGCGGGGGTAGGCTAGCGTGCGCAGGCGCGGTGGCCACCAGTATGGTGTTGTCGCCCGCGGCGCGCGTCCGCCACAGCTGCAGCAGCAGCGCCGCGCCCGCGCCGCCGCTCAAGCAGCACCACACGTCCATTATGTCGCGGATGAACGGGATACAACGTATCGCACTGGGTAGTGTACCTGCGGGGGTAGGCTAGCGTGCGCAGGCGCGGTGGCCACCAGTATGGTGTTGTCGCCCGCGGCGCGCGTCCGCCACAGCTGCAGCAGCAGCGCCGCGCCCGCGCCGCCGCTCAAGCAGCACCACACGTCCATTATGTCGCGGATGAACAGGATACATCCGCGGTCAGCGCGACGACACTCCGAGAACAGCTGAAATGGTACTTACTTGTTAAAATCGTAACATTAAGTTTTAGACCAGTACGATAAGGCTGGTGTTTTATTATATGTTAAAGCTTAAATGCATGTCGCATTGTATGTCAAAGCTTAAACGCATAGACAAAGTTTCTATATTGTTAACGGTTAAAATAAAATAAAGGCTTCTTGTCTACGTCACAGACGCAACGCCATCTTTCAGAGATTCAAACGCTACTTTTTGCGTCTTGATAAGATATTACTACAAGTATAACAATATAAAATTAATGGTATACAATACGGAGTATTTCTTTGGCTTCATTCAGTAACTCTGCAAATTCTTATCAGGTTTTCATGTCGCACTCTGAACTTACCGATATCAAAGCCTGCTCCTGTGTGAACGCAAGTGCGGAATGCAGCGCGGCGACGCTCAATTCGCGAACCGCACAGCGCTCCAGCTGTGCCAGTAGCGCGGGCGCTAAATGCGTTTCCGCACACTCTCCCACTATTAGCAGAACATTCGATGCGGGCGGTGCATCTAAGTGCCTATGACAAAAGAGATAAAGGATTTTTTTCTTTGTACAAGTTGAGTTTGCATTACAGTTGATTAGTTGGTGCGCGACATTTGGTGCGCTTTCAACTCGCGTTAGACGCATGCGTTTATTACATGGTAGGTAGGAAATAGATGGAGATGAAGTATATAAAGTAACTACTAGTCAAGCCGGGTGCCATCCGCCATTTTATGAGCCTTATGTACAACACATTATGTATTCACTCTTATTGGTTGAACTTCAGCTGTCAGCCTGTCAAGTAGTTGCGTGTTATTGGATTTGTGTCAATGGAGTATCGACTTGTCGATATTATTATAGGTGACGTTAAACGACTTGAATAAATTCTAATGCATTAGGTACTGCTCATCACCATATTATCAGATAATACAAGAAGTTTGGTGTTTATAGTTGAAATTTATATCATTTATCCGGTTATTTTAATACTTCACATAAATAATAAATGCTAGAATCTAATACCTCTATATAATAGATGATAATGTCCGTGTTTTCTGCTGTCGTTTCCGGCTAGTGAAAACTTAAAGAAAAAAATGGATGGGTGCTATAGGCGTGGAAAATATAAATATAACACACATCCCTCTACATAAAATATGAAAAGATCGTGTGATACATTTCTTTTCTGCGGTAAGAGCAAGAGGTGGATTTAATAATAATCCCTGACTCCTAAACTATTTAACTTGTGTGATAATAATATATTGTGTGATATAAAATTAAATTTAAATTAAAGTGATTTTGATCAAACTTCGTTACTATCTGTAATTTAGTCCAATTTGAAAGATAGGATAGTTTTTTTTTTTGATTAGGATAGTTTATTTGTTTTATTTATATAAAATATAAGTTGGCGGTACGAAGTTCGCCGGGTCAACTAGAATTCTATATTTGTTTATTTATATGTAGGGCATGCAGATAGCTGTCTCATGCTAAGCACGTCATGTTTCGACTCTACCACCGCTTATAGAAAGAAATTCTACTACTATGAGCCAGCAAGTTGCTCTTTTAATGAAAAGAAATAGTGGTTTATAATTAACAAACGATTGATACATATTATAATTTATAAATGAGTACTTTTTTATATATGGTGATCTCTTTCAATTTCACAAAACGGCAGCGAAACTGTTTGGATATTCCAAGATCTTTAAAAACCTAAATCCACGCGAATAATATGTACCTGATAGAGTACAAACGTACGTTACGTAATTATTATAACCTATAAATACTACGTATACATAAATGCTTGATTATCGCTTCACTCCTTATCGATGTCGATAGTTTCGAAGCACACTCCCTAATGGGCGGCCATTTTATGAGTTTTTTTCTGTAGGTATGCACCCGATTTTTGTAGGTAAGGCACCTCCATGTATTTGCTACCTTAATGGTTTATTACCTAAACCTATCATGCGTATGCCTGTTCGCTGGAAATAGCTCATGTTAGCTGACACACGTCAGCGCATGCGCTGACGCATTGCTTCGGGATCTTACATGACGCATACCTCTACGCAAGGTGAAACGCAAGTTGAAAGCGCATCAGACAGAAAAAATCTAGAGATAGTAGAGACACTGACTGACAGTTCTAAACAACGACCCAGTAGATGCCATAAACCTATGCATTCGTTAAGCAAACAATTCAGTCAACCAGCTGAAACGTGCGGGCGGCGGAAACTGAATACTTACTGGTCCAGTCAAGGTCACGATTAAAGAGGGCGAACGAATTTATATAAGTTCATGTTGCCTTATGTGTTATCTGAAAGCGTTCGCCCAATATTCGGCGTGTACTGGGTATATATGGTCATTGGTTCTAAATCTCCTGCCATCCCTTTCATAATGCTCCCTGTGTAGATTTAGGCTGAGATCTATAGATCGTACTCTGGCTCTGCTCAAGACTCAAGATAGAGTTAAAATGAGACCTGAATATGTCCTGACATATTTAACTAATTATTGAGTCTGAGCTGAGTAGAAGTGCCATTTATAGATCTCACCCTTAGACCTGTCAGATAATATCTTTACTAACTGTGTAACTGAGTAAACTGTGTAATTCTAACTATCTATACTTATAATAAAACTGTAACTGGAAGATTTCTGTACATTTAATATATTTTGAAAATTTTAACTGGGGGATGCTTTATTATCGATACTGAACCCAAAACAGATTTTTATTTAATTTTTGTCTGTCTGTCTGTCTGTCTGTCTGTCTGTCTGTCTGTCTGTCTGTCTGTTCGCGCATCACGCGAAAACTACTGAACGGATTTAAATGAAATTTGGTATAGCGGTAGCTGGTACTTCGGGTCAACATATAGGATAGTTTTTATCCCGATAAAACATAAGGTTACTCCAGGATAGGGGATGAAATTTATTGTTGATTTTACTCCATAACTCAGTCAAATATGAACCGATTTTAATAATTCTTTTTTTATTTAAAAGTGTATAATATCAGGCATAGTTTGTCTAATTTTGATGAAGATCTAATAAATATTATAGGAGATAGAGGACATAATGCTTCACGGGTAGCAGCAAAAGTCACACATGTAAAGGACAACGATCGAATACAGGCATTCCATATTTATATGAGGGTTTTAGCCATAGACATAGACTTTATCATTAACCTCCAGGCCCTAGATGATTATAACATTGTGTTTGTTTTGTAGCCTACCCGTGCGAAGCCGGGGCGGGTCCACTAGTAATCTGTATAAATTCTATGCATAAATTTTATAACCGCTGTGTACACATATTAAGGGTTGTTACCTGGTACCCAAATCTATTGTTATTGTATTACGTTTATATTTGGTTGCAACCTATTTTGTGTACCTTTTCAATAAATAAATAAATAAATAAATAAGAGACCGCGCATGGCCGCCTCGAGGTCACCTGCTGTCACTGCGACCTACAGACTAGCACCTCACCTCCCGCGTCCCTGCACAGGCTGCGGCTCCTGTATCATAGCGGCGATGGATCGCAGCTGCGCCTGCAGCAGCGGCACGCTGTAGTGCGGCAACCGGTGCGCGGCCGCCGGACTGCTCCGAGCCCCCGCCGCCACGAGACCGCGCATGGCCGCCTCGAGGTCACCTTCCGTTACTTCCACCTACACAAATAACATCATCATTTGAAACTATCACTGTCCCACTACTGGGCATAGATCTCCTCTCAAATGAAAAGCGATCATGCCATAATCCACCAAGCTGGCCAAGTGTGGAATGGCACCTTTCCCCACACCTTTGAGAACATTATGGAGAACTCTCAAGCATGCAAGCTTGCATTTCTCATGATATTTTCCTTCAATGATAAAGCAAGTGAAAGGGGTTGTTTCAAATATATATGGAGCCTGGGCCAAGTCTTTGTACAGTCTTTCAAAATGTTTGGGGTCATGAAATAGTGATTATTTTTTTTTCTTTATTTCTCATTAATAGGTCCTTTTACGAGGTACAATGCAATTATTTTGCAAACTAAAAGCGCAACAAGATGGCGTTCTTTTTGACAATGACACGTACTTACACGAGTCATGATGACATTTGACATAAAAATAACCACAATTGACAGCAATTGACATTTGACATACCAGCAATTGACGTCCTTACAAATAGACAACAAAAGCAGATGGATGTACTCCGGGAGTTGCCATTCTACACATGTATCCTTTTATCAATTTTTATATTTGTACCTCTTATTCACTGTAATACTACAAAAAAGCATATTTTATTTCAATTTCTATGATTTTATGCTATTTTTTGGTATACCGTACAAGTACCTGGCGCAAAATGAAACAACCCCTTTAATTGTTTAAAACGCACATAATTCCTAAAGGTCAGAGATGCCAGGGCCTGGTCCCCTCAAATCATGGATAAGGCATGGGTTCTGAGGAGCTCAAACGGCAACCTTGCACCATGAAGCACAAACAGGAACTGACTTACAAAGACTATCAATCACTAGATACAAGCAACTTTATCTCTCTGTTTAGTCTCAATAAATTCTACAAATGGGAGCATACATTAGCTTAGATGAAATTAAATTCATTTTCTTGAACAATTCCCTAATATTTGTCCCTAAAAGCTACAAAGCCAGTTTTACTAATGATTTAAAGTGTAATATAAAACTTACATTATCAGGAGCTATAACCAATGCGTGTTCGCTTTCGTAAACTTGTGGATAAACTCTCCGTAGCGCTTTCAAGACCGCCTCCGAACACAAAGCTTTTAGATCCGATCCTGGAATGAAAAAACACTTTTAATCTATTTGTTTAAAAATTTATTTTTATGTAAAATAACTCACTGTCAACTAAACGTTTAAAAAAAATTCATTACAAAAAAAAATTAAAGAAATATCAAGCCTTTTTTAGGCTTGATATTTCTTTAATTTTTTTTTTTATTAATTTTTAATTAAGTTAATTAGTAGATGATGCCCAGGACTTCGTCCGCGTGGATTAACTCCGCGGGAACTCTGTAATTTTCCGGGATAAAAAGCCTATGTGTTAATCCTGGGTATTCGTTGTGGCGTGAAAGAGTAACAAACATCCATCCATCCAAAAATCCATCCATACATCCTCACAAACGTTCCCATTCATAATATTAGTAGGAATATAAATATTAGGTTATATATGAGGGCAAAGATTCATGTATCCTACCTCGTATTCCGGAATAACAAACATTGCCGCGGGATTATAACAAACTTATATCCACGCAGATAAATGCGTGCGCAAAAGCTTAATTAAAATGAAAATGATACTGAGAAGAAGTAGACAAAATTTACCTGGGGGTCAAAAGCATTAGAAACTTTCATAAAATAGAATAGAACAGAAATGTTTTTTATTCAAATAAACTTTTTTACAAGTGCTTTTGAATCGTCGATGAGTCTACCACTGGTTGGTTCGGAATGCCGTTCCTGCCGAGAAGAACCAGCAAGAAACTCGGCAGTTGCTCTTTTCAAAACAAGTTTACAATATAATAGATATTATGCCATGTATGCAGTGTTTCCACAATGAGGGGAAGTTCCACAAAAGCATACCTAATTATATCTAATTATAATTCAACACATGTTAAGACGGGCAGACAGAAAGTAGCCCCATTCCCACCGGTGGCGCCCGTTCACGAGCATGACGCATGACCCAGCCATTGCTTCGCTCAACCATATTTGAGGGAACGTAAGAACCCGCATCAAACATATAAAAACCAACCTCCATATCCATTAGTGATTTCGGCTATATGATTCAAAGTGACGTCACTCAGTCTGGGTTGCCAGTGTTTGGTGTAAATGTCGAGAATTTCCCGCCTCGCCGCCGCATGCGGTGGGGGGAAGTGTAGCTCCCGGTCGAAACGTCCCGCACGACGCAGCGCGGGGTCTACTGCGTCCAAACGGTTAGTTGCACCTATCACTATTACTTCCCCTCTGAAACAATGTGAACTCCTTATTAGTCCATTGAAAAGTTACATTTGGGGTTGCGTTTTTTAGAGGACGCAATTTTATTTTTTTGATGTGTAGGGAGGGTCAGTGTAAAGCTAAAACCAAGTAAAAAATGTTAGCAATTTTTTTTATCAGATAAATAGTTTAAGAGATATATCGTAAAAACCATTTCAACCCCTATTTTCAAGATGGCGGCCGTGGGACAAGGGTGGCGACCCCACAAACTTGGTTTTAGCTTTACACTGACCCCCCCTACACATCAAAAAAATAAAATTGCGTCCTCTAAAAAACGCAAGGTAAGGCCTAAAAAATGTAACATTTCAATGGACTATATATTTTTCAACCTATAAAAATACATTTTAGGTACATCATTTAAAACCACCGGATACACTTTGGGTCTTCCTCTTTGATCCTATACTTATGAATCCTATACTTATAATAACGAAATAGAGCAACGATAAATACACGATTACTTAGCTAAACAGCCCATGTAGCCAAGTAACACTTTGTTGTGTCTATTCTCTTTCTACGATAGTTGCCACTTGAAGTTTTAGCTAGAGCTAGACTAGATGGCGCTGCAGCTGATCAAAGACAGAATTGTTTTGATAATGTTTCGCGGCATTTTGTAGTGTTTTTTTAGCATTTAAAACATTTATAATACAAAATGCCGCGAAATATTATCAAAACACTTCTGTCTTTGATCAGCTGCAGCGCCATCTAGACTAGCTCTAGCTTAAACTTCAAGTGACAACTATCGTAGAAAGAGAATAGACACAACGAAGTGTTACTTGGCTACAGGGGCAGATCAAAAGTTATAAGAATATAGTTGACTCCCTATAAATAAGTTAGAGGGCACCTATCAAGCAGTAGAGATTTTTTCAATGTACGCTAATCTGAAGAAAGAACTAAAGTAATATTTATTTGATATACACTATAAAGTGTAACCTTGTACCTTAACATTTTTTTATTTAGGCTATCCATTGGTGAAAACAGGACATAAATGTCAACATTACTTGTTGAGATTGAATGACAGACAGACAAACTTGACAGAGGCCCATAATTATTATTGGTCGGTGCACTGAATTCTCATAACTCTAGGGTTAGATTCCTTAACGAAAAGTAATCAAAAATGGCTAAGGAACATGTGTTCTAAAATGGATATTTTCGGAGAAAATAATTTTTCTTTTGTAAATAGATCCAAAATTGTTTCCCATATGCCACATCCTTGTTTTTGCGACGCTGCCAAACTTAATGTTTTTGCTGACCGTACAAACGTACGTACAAAGGGACAGCGTTCATTGATTAGTAAAATTAAGACCATTCATAATTTATGCGACGTTGTCGGTTTTTACACAAAGGTGTGTGTAACATGGATAGTCGGAAATATTTGAATTACTTTTTTATGAAACCTGAAAAATTTTTTTTTTAAATAAAACAAAATATTTCTTATGCAGTTCGATTCTTATATGTGGTCTGTTCAATACCTCGAAGTTATGGGAATTCGTCATAAACACGTTGTATACGATATGTAACAAAAACCCTGTTGTTCCTTTTAGCTACTGTATACATGTAACCATTAATGAAAATCTTATTTACAAAAATCAATCAGTTACTTTTCATAGTCAAGACAGTTAATAAAATAGACACGTAAAAAAATGTTAGTAACATCTGAAAGTGAAAGTGTTTGGTGACACGTGATGAGTTCACGATCTTAGTAGGAGGTACCTAAGTGCGAGCGGCTGCCGTCTGCGGGCGCGCGCGGCTCGTAGGATACGACTTGCTATCTCTCTCGCACGCGACGCCTCGCGAAATTGCAGGGGTGAGAAATCATTTTCATTTTACAAATAATAACGATTTAATAGTTAAATTGAATATTTTAAGAGTTTTTCCAAATAAGTTGATTTTCTATGTTTGAAAACCGATTCTCATAATGCAGCTCACAGGAACAACAGGGTTTTCGTTACACAGTGTATATCTAACCTGTCACACACGCCGTCCATCTCCGCCAGCAGCGTGCCGACCACACTGGTGTGCACTTGCTCCTGCCGCACGCTGCGCACCGGCGCCAGCGCGTCGATCTCGTCGAAGAATATTATCGACGGCTTCATCTTGTTCGCCTAAATATATAACTAACTATATAACTAACCTGTCACACACGCCGTCCATCTCCGCCAGCAGCGTGCCGACCACACTGGTGTGCACTTGCTCCTGCCGCACGCTGCGCACCGGCGCCAGCGCGTCGATCTCGTCGAAGAATATTATCGACGGCTTCATCTTGTTCGCCTAAATATATAACTAACTATATAACTAACCTGTCACACACGCCGTCCATCTCCGCCAGCAGCGTGCCGACCACACTGGTGTGCACTTGCTCCTGCCGCACGCTGCGCACCGGCGCCAGCGCGTCGATCTCGTCGAAGAATATTATCGACGGCTTCATCTTGTTCGCCTAAATATATAACTAACTATATAACTAACCTGTCACACACGCCGTCCATCTCCGCCAGCAGCGTGCCGACCACACTGGTGTGCACTTGCTCCTGCCGCACGCTGCGCACCGGCGCCAGCGCGTCGATCTCGTCGAAGAATATTATCGACGGCTTCATCTTGTTCGCCTAAATATATAACTAACTATATAACTAACCTGTCACACACGCCGTCCATCTCCGCCAGCAGCGTGCCGACCACACTGGTGTGCACTTGCTCCTGCCGCACGCTGCGCACCGGCGCCAGCGCGTCGATCTCGTCGAAGAATATTATCGACGGCTTCATCTTGTTCGCCTAAATATATAACTAACTATATAACTAACCTGTCACACACGCCGTCCATCTCCGCCAGCAGCGTGCCGACCACACTGGTGTGCACTTGCTCCTGCCGCACGCTGCGCACCGGCGCCAGCGCGTCGATCTCGTCGAAGAATATTATCGACGGCTTCATCTTGTTCGCCTAAATATATAACTAACTATATAACTAACCTGTCACACACGCCGTCCATCTCCGCCAGCAGCGTGCCGACCACACTGGTGTGCACTTGCTCCTGCCGCACGCTGCGCACCGGCGCCAGCGCGTCGATCTCGTCGAAGAATATTATCGACGGCTTCATCTTGTTCGCCTAAATATATAACTAACTATATAACTAACCTGTCACACACGCCGTCCATCTCCGCCAGCAGCGTGCCGACCACACTGGTGTGCACTTGCTCCTGCCGCACGCTGCGCACCGGCGCCAGCGCGTCGATCTCGTCGAAGAATATTATCGACGGCTTCATCTTGTTCGCCTAAATATATAACTAACTATATAACTAACCTGTCACACACGCCGTCCATCTCCGCCAGTAGCGTGCCGACCACACTGGTGTGCACTTGCTCCTGCCGCACGCTGCGCACCGGCGCCAGCGCGTCGATCTCGTCGAAGAATATTATCGACGGCTTCATCTTGTTCGCCTAAATATATAACTAACTATATAACTAACCTGTCACACACGCCGTCCATCTCCGCCAGCAGCGTGCCGACCACACTGGTGTGCACTTGCTCCTGCCGCACGCTGCGCACCGGCGCCAGCGCGTCGATCTCGTCGAAGAATATTATCGACGGCTTCATCTTGTTCGCCTAAATATATAACTAACTATATAACTAACCTGTCACACACGCCGTCCATCTCCGCCAGCAGCGTGCCGACCACACTGGTGTGCACTTGCTCCTGCCGCACGCTGCGCACCGGCGCCAGCGCGTCGATCTCGTCGAAGAATATTATCGACGGCTTCATCTTGTTCGCCTAAATATATAACTAACTATATAACTAACCTGTCACACACGCCGTCCATCTCCGCCAGCAGCGTGCCGACCACACTGGTGTGCACTTGCTCCTGCCGCACGCTGCGCACCGGCGCCAGCGCGTCGATCTCGTCGAAGAATATTATCGACGGCTTCATCTTGTTCGCCTAAATATATAACTAACTATATAACTAACCTGTCACACACGCCGTCCATCTCCGCCAGTAGCGTGCCGACCACACTGGTGTGCACTTGCTCCTGCCGCACGCTGCGCACCGGCGCCAGCGCGTCGATCTCGTCGAAGAATATTATCGACGGCTTCATCTTGTTCGCCTAAATATATAACTAACTATATAACTAACCTGTCACACACGCCGTCCATCTCCGCCAGCAGCGTGCCGACCACACTGATGTGCACTTGCTCCTGCCGCACGCTGCGCACCGGCGCCAGCGCGTCGATCTCGTCGAAGAATATTATCGACGGCTTCATCTTGTTCGCCTAAATATATAACTAACTATATAACTAACCTGTCACACACGCCGTCCATCTCCGCCAGTAGCGTGCCGACCACACTGGTGTGCACTTGCTCCTGCCGCACGCTGCGCACCGGCGCCAGCGCGTCGATCTCGTCGAAGAATATTATCGACGGCTTCATCTTGTTCGCCTAAATATATAACTAACTATATAACTAACCTGTCACACACGCCGTCCATCTCCGCCAGCAGCGTGCCGACCACACTGGTGTGCACTTGCTCCTGCCGCACGCTGCGCACCGGCGCCAGCGCGTCGATCTCGTCGAAGAATATTATCGACGGCTTCATCTTGTTCGCCTAAATATATAACTAACTATATAACTAACCTGTCACACACGCCGTCCATCTCCGCCAGCAGCGTGCCGACCACACTGGTGTGCACTTGCTCCTGCCGCACGCTGCGCACCGGCGCCAGCGCGTCGATCTCGTCGAAGAATATTATCGACGGCTTCATCTTGTTCGCCTAAATATATAACTAACTATATAACTAACCTGTCACACACGCCGTCCATCTCCGCCAGCAGCGTGCCGACCACACTGGTGTGCACTTGCTCCTGCCGCACGCTGCGCACCGGCGCCAGCGCGTCGATCTCGTCGAAGAATATTATCGACGGCTTCATCTTGTTCGCCTAAATATATAACTAACTATATAACTAACCTGTCACACACGCCGTCCATCTCCGCCAGCAGCGTGCCGACCACACTGGTGTGCACTTGCTCCTGCCGCACGCTGCGCACCGGCGCCAGCGCGTCGATCTCGTCGAAGAATATTATCGACGGCTTCATCTTGTTCGCCTAAATATATAACTAACTATATAACTAACCTGTCACACACGCCGTCCATCTCCGCCAGTAGCGTGCCGACCACACTGGTGTGCACTTGCTCCTGCCGCACGCTGCGCACCGGCGCCAGCGCGTCGATCTCGTCGAAGAATATTATCGACGGCTTCATCTTGTTCGCCTAAATATATAACTAACTATATAACTAACCTGTCACACACGCCGTCCATCTCCGCCAGTAGCGTGCCGACCACACTGGTGTGCACTTGCTCCTGCCGCACGCTGCGCACCGGCGCCAGCGCGTCGATCTCGTCGAAGAATATTATCGACGGCTTCATCTTGTTCGCCTAAATATATAACTAACTATATAACTAACCTGTCACACACGCCGTCCATCTCCGCCAGCAGCGTGCCGACCACACTGGTGTGCACTTGCTCCTGCCGCACGCTGCGCACCGGCGCCAGCGCGTCGATCTCGTCGAAGAATATTATCGACGGCTTCATCTTGTTCGCCTAAATATATAACTAACTATATAACTAACCTGTCACACACGCCGTCCATCTCCGCCAGCAGCGTACCGACCACACTGGTGTGCACTTGCTCCTGCCGCACGCTGCGCACCGGCGCCAGCGCGTCGATCTCGTCGAAGAATATTATCGACGGCTTCATCTTGTTCGCCTAAAACACTCGCTGAATTAAAACATAAACCATCATAATCATATTTCTGACTTTGTTTTAAAAATAATATATAAAAATTCTTTTAAAAAAAACCGACTTCAAACGCCACTGAAAAGTATACAATAATTTTAGTTTGTACACGTATGTTGAATTCGGGCGGGCCTAAATAGAAACGATGAAACGAATGCGCCACGCTAGCCAAAATTTTAGTTTGTATGTCCAGGCACAGAATATAATAGTACTTGGTACAGGTATGTTGATGTCGGGCTAGCATTGCAGTTTCATAGTTCTATTGAGGCCCGACTTCAACATACGTATACAAACTGAAATTATTTTATACTTTTCAGTGGCGTTTGAAGTCGGTTTTTTTAAAAGAATTTTCATATATTAGGTCTTTACCTATGAAATTGCCTTTCTTCAGTACTGGTCATTTCAAATAAAAAAAATTTTGTAATGGCTCTGTATTCTAAATTCAAATTAATTTTGTTTTAAAACCATGACATTCTATTTACAAACTCAGTCTTTTGTTTTTTGATTAGCGTTGTATTTTCATTACATTTGAACATTTTTCGTCATAATGGATACCTTAAAAATTCGTGTAATTATGGAATATGAGTTCCGTCGTGGCACCAACGCGACACAAACGGCCCGTAACATCAAAAACGTTTACGGAGAGAACTGTACAAACGATCGCACAACCCGTTATTGGTTTTCCCGGTTCCGTTCTGGAAATTTTGACTTGAAAAATGAAGCTCGTGGTCGTCCGGAGACTTTGGTTAACAATAATGAATTAAAGGCGATTGTGGAAGCTGACGAAACTCAATCTACAGCTGAGCTAGCAGCAGCTTTTGATGTAAGCATCAAAACAATATTGATCCATTTGCGACAAATTGGCAAGGTAAAAAAGCTTGATAGATGGGTGCCCCACGACCTTAACGATCGCCAGCGCAACGTACGCGTCGAGACCTGCCTTGCGCTGCTCAACAGGCAAAGAAATGAAGGAATTTTGAAACGAATTGTTACGTGCGACGAAAAATGGATTCTGTTCGACAATTGAAAGCAAGTTGGTTAAACCCTGGTTCAGCACCAAAGCAATGCCCTAAGCCAAAAATGACCCCTAAAAAGGTGATGGTCACTGTTTGGTGGTCTAGTGCGGGTGTGATTCACCACAGCTTTTTACAAAACGGCATGAGCATTAATGCAGATGTGTACTGTGAAGAACTGGAGAGAATGATGGAGAAGCTTGCACATCTGCAACCAGCTTTGGTCAATCGGTCGTCCCCACTGCTCCTTCACGACAACGCGCGACCCCTTACTGCGCAACAGACAGTCTCCAAGCTGCAAGAGCTGGGGTTGGACGCTCTCCCTCATCCGCCATACTCACCAGACCTTGCACCTACCGACTATTACTTTTTCCAAAATTTAGACAACTTTTTAGTGGGTAAAAAATTCAATTCCCGAGAGGCAGTACAAAATGCCTTTGGAGAGTTTGTTGCCTCCCGTCCAGCTGATTTTTACAAGAAGGGCATCAATAAACTGCCAATGCGTTGGCAAAGATGCGTCGATTGCATGGGTGATTACTTCGAATAACAGAAATAAAAAGTTTGAAAAAATAAGTACTTTCACTTATTGCATACAAAACGGCAATTTCATAGGTAAAGACCTATTATTATTATTTTAAGCTGTTTAGTGTAGTAGGATAAATCTACACATTCTCTGATCGCGAGCGATTCGTTCTATCACCGAAGATATTTATCAGATCTTCACCAAAATGGGACCAACCTGACGGTATGTCCTTTCAAATAAAAAAAATATTGAAATCAGTTCAAATTTGACGGAGTTATGGAGTAACATCGACAAAAAAAAACGCAAAATTTGAATCAACCACTTCATAGACCAACTTTAAAATAGATAATTTAAGTAAAGTTGGTGTGGTCCTAATTTTAATACAATGAAAGGATAAAGATATACTGAACTAGAATTTAATCCTAAATAGAAGAAAAAATATAAGATTAGATGGTTAAAATTTTGTTTAGTGTTCTTACCTGTTGAAAAAGCAGCTTCAAATGCCTCTCGCTTTCTCCAACCCATTTCTTCAAGCAATCAGCTCCTTTCCTCATGAAAAATGCCACCTTCCTCCCGCCGACCAGGCTACATTCGTTCGCGAGGGCTCTAGCCAGCAAAGTCTTTCCAGTGCCCGGTGGTCCATGGAATAGAACGCCTTTGGCCGGTCGTGTTTTGAATTTGTCGAACAACTCTGGGTACATAAGGGGGAATAGGACCATTTCGCGGAGGCATTTTATATGTTCTTCTAGACCTCCAACCTGTAAATAGGACAGTCACCGTTTATTTAGGTTTTAGTATAGTTGTTAATAAGATTTAATTAAGTCTCGCAATAAAAGAAATAGATTTATCTAAAGGGGTCTGTGAATATGGCCACTGGTAATGCGCTTACGGCGCGTCTGTGTAAAAACAGGTGTATAAATATGACTTACAGATGAAAATCTCACGCTTCCATCCACTTCTATAGGTTGTATGTCCCGCAAAGCTCTATCGGTTTTCTTATCTTCATTCATGGACTTTGTTTTTTGCCTAAAAATTACAAATTATCAGAAAATTGTATTAAAACTACCTCAAATATTGCTGTGCTTTTTGAACTAGATACAAAAAAAAAATTGCCATGATTAACTAAAATAATTAATATCTAATAATTAAGCATGGACATTATTCATCGACTTGTGACGCCAACAAGCGATTTAACGTTCAAGCACGATAGCGTGTTGAAAACTAGTAGGGGTATGGGTTTAAATAAGACAAAAGTAACCCCTTCCAAGTTATCCCACTCATCGTCATCACTTACCATCAGGTGAGATCGAAGTCAAGGGCTATGTAATCATCAAACATAATTTAATATAAAAAATTATTTTTACAAAACAGACCTCAAACGCCCACGACACTACAAAGTATATAATTTATTGTTGATTATTTAAAAACCAATTTCGATATAATTTAAATGGGACCACCTGGGAAGTATACCCTTCCAAACAAAAAAAGAATTTTTCAAATCGGTTCAGGCATCTTCGAGTAATCTGTGAACATACATTAAAAAAAAAAGATTCAGACGAATTGAGAACCTCCTCCTTTTTTAAAGTCGGTTAAAAATAAAGGTGTTGATCGATTTTGGTGCTAACAGTTGATACGCAAGCCCTTACCTGCCCTTGGTCTTATTCTTCATGGAAACATTGAGATCTTCTTCTGTATCCGAACTGGACGAACTACTGGAACTACTACTTGATGGAGATTGTGCTGAAAACAATGTACATTTTTTAGAATAGAATAGAAGTATTTTTTATTCAAATAAACTTTTACAAGTGCTTTCGAATAGTCAAATGAATCACTTGCCCTTCTTAAGGAGAAGAACCAGCAAGAAACTCGGCGGTTGCTCTTTTTCAATACAGTTTACAATATTATGTACTATGCTATGTATGCAGTGTTAAGAAAGCAGGGGAAGTTCCAAAAATGGATACTTACAACTCAATACATGTTAAAAAAGTTCACGCACACATACATACGATATTCTACTATCTAATCTTTTATTAATTTCTGAATCAGGCCACGGCGGCCAGCCATCTGTGCGGAAGATATTATAGTGCACAAGTGTATGCGCAAACACAGGTACATTCTCTATTCACTCAAGTCTCAAATTCCGATGGGATAGAATTCCACACGGACGGAGAGATTACATATAAGGTTAAGAAAGTGCCGCGCGCGCATATATTATGAGTTTACTATCTTACTTATAGCATAGCGATACTGCGTTTATCAATTCCTTAAAAAAATTTCTGATAGAAAGAGCGTATTATAAAATAAAAGATTTTTTTGAAGAAAAATAATGGTGTCCGTCTCTCTACTTAAACTAGTAATTGCTGTGCCCCAACGGGGTTCCAATGTAAATATTATATATTGTAAGTTGGAATGCAAGGAATAAATGAATAAATTAATACATAAACTTACATCTTATTGTTTTCCTACGTAGTAACTTTGGTTTCCTTTCTCGCAAGCTATACGGCTTCTTCCTTATGGTAAAAGTTTTTCCTGAAATATTTTTTTTTATCAATATTTAGTTTTACTGATATCTTACTTTGTCTAACGTCCAGACTTCAGCGAGACAATAGAGTCAGACTATGTCACACAATTTGACACCTCGAAATATTTACCTCGACCTCAGGCTAAAAAGCGCAGTCCTATAAAAGAGACCTATGTCCAGCTTTGGAAGTTAGTCTTATATGAAGACAATGTTATAACTTGAGCAGATTTCATTTAACCCATCCTATACTACATATATAACTAACGTATAGGTCTGGAGATAATAGGGTGTATTCAAATTAATTTGCTAAAGCATATTATTCTTCTGCTGCTGGACAAAGGTCTCCTGCATGGACTTCCACAGGCTTCGGTCTTGCGCCGCTTGCATCCAGCGGCTCCCTGCGACTCGTTTGATGGCGTCGGTCCACCTGGTGGGGGGTCTGCCAACGCTGCGCTTCCCGGTACGGGGTCGCCACTCCAGCACCTTGGGACCCCAACGACCATCAGCTCTTCGAACTATGTGCCCGCCCATTTCCACTTCAGTTTCGCAACTCGCTGAGCTATGTCGGTGACTTTGGTTCTCCTACGGATCTCCTCATTTCTGATTTGATCTCGCAGTGATATACCGAGCATAGCTCTCTCCATCGCTCGCTGAGTGACCCTGAGCCTTCTTATGAGGCCCATAGTTAGCGACCATGTCTCGGATCCATAAGTCATCACTAGCATATTAAGCATATTATTATAATTATGTACATTATTAGGCCGCAATACACCTGTAAGTTTTACTCACTAAAGTCGCTTACGTGAGCAACTTACGAAATGTAAACAAAACTGTGTCATGAAAGTCGCTTACGTAACTTACGAAATCTAAAAACCACGTAAATTACTTCCGTAAACTACTTAGTTCTTACGTAAAAACTTACTAACTTACTAATGTTTGAAGCCGCAATAGCCCAACGGTTAAAGGTGCGGACTGAAAACTGTAAGGTCGCAGGTTCGAATTCCGCCCATTGCCCTATTGTCGTACCCACTCCTAACACAAGCTTATTTGGAGGGGAGGGGAAAATATTAGTCAACTTCAACTTGGTGGATATTCTTTACAAAAAAAATGAAATTCTAGCCTAATGAGGAGATTGTAAGTAGAGACGTACCTCTAGGTCTGAGTCTAGTCTCTCTCGGCGCTAGTTCCACGTATCTCGCGGGCTGAGCCGCGCGCGTACGCGTGGACCGGCGCGGCCGGAGCCCCAGCACGCTGCCCGACTCCGATGACGAGGATGATGATGCTGATTAAGGTGTATCCATATTATATTATAAGCAGTGATAGCCTAGTGGTTAGGACTGTGGTCTCCTATTAGAATGCCTATAAGCCTACTTTGTCGTATTAGTTTACAAACTGCAAAAAACCAAATTAAATTAGAATTTCGCGGGCAGACCCTTGTCTTCAACCTTAAGCATTTAAATGTCACTTGCTACAACGGTGAAGGAAAACATCGTGAGGAAACCTGCACATCTGAGAGTTCTCTTTAATGTTCTGGAAGGTATGTGAAGTCCACAAATTCGCATTGGACCAGCGTGGTGGACTATGGCCTGTAACCCTTCTCTGAGAGGAGACCTGCGCTCAGTAGTGAGCCGATGATGGGTTGCTAATGAATATTATGTATGCGTATGTATCCACAAGCAAAAAGTTTAAACACTGTAACGTCGGGTTAGTGTTTACAGAAAATTAGATATAACATCAGTCATATTGATTTTTTTTGGAACGAAGTTCCTTATCGGTCGGTGCAGACTTGGCGGATGGGCGAAGAAAAAATTTCTTTGGCCCCATATAACACAATAGTTATTTCTGTTATATGGGGTCAAAGAAATTTTTGTTCCCCGAGGGCGTTATTTTGAATTCAGAGCGAAGTGAAGGATTGTATAGTAGAATCCCGAGCGCAGCAAAGGATTCTAAAGTAGAATCCTGAGCGTAGCGAGGAATTCAATATACGCCGCCGGAGAACAAAATATTTTGGCCCCAAATGACACACACTATTTTTCATCATTACCTATGTCGAGAAAAAGCTAGGAGTATCAACCTACTATGTATAGACATTACCTATGCGTAAATTGAAAGTTTATTAATTATTATTTATGGGCGTATATATATCCGATCGACCAATTGATCACGTGACTTATCGAAGACAACAGCTTCTCAAACATTTTTTGAATTTCGAACGGAATGAGCGATCAACAGGTTTCTGCAACGAACGCAGTACCAAATACCAATACACATACTAAAGCATGAACGCAGACCAATCATAAGAGAGAAATGAGAGTCCCATGGGGTTAAATTAAATTTTGCTCCGATGGGGTTAAAATTAAATTTTGCTCCCGCTATCCTCTGAAACCAATATTCGTTTTTCGAATAGGTATGCTGAAAATAACTATTATTAATTGTGTTCTCAATTTATAACTTCTAAAATGTTAGCATAATCTTCCTGCTTATTGCATTGTATAGTTTAGGACCGAGATAATTTATGAATTTCTGAGCAAAAACTGTTTTTTGTTGTGGGATAATATACACTTTATCTATTCTACGCCTTGTTGTAAAATCCGGTTGATTTGTATGTTGCGTAACAATCGCATGTTTTATAAATAGTTGACGTACTGTTAGTACCCCCAGTTCAGAATATAAAAGGTTGTTGTTAAAGGGTGTTTGGGCTGTGTACAAGTTTGTTTTCTTACCTGTGTCTTGAGGGCCTTCAACTTTCTTCTTACTCCTTCTGCCTCTGCCCCTAGTGGTTCGAGCTGGGGTCTGATTACTGACAATACAAGACAAACAATTAAAATGAAAAAAAAAAACACAACTGCATCACCTCCTTCTGGCTATTAAGTACCACTCTACCCAGAGGTGACCGGAACTAGAACTAACCTGAAATCAGGGAACTACTTGAGGTCAGAGAACTAATCTCAGGTGACTGTATATGTAATGAAATTAACCATTTCTCAGTAAAATAGTTAACTAAAAAAACGACTGGAGCGCTAAACTGTTTAATATTCCTAAGAACCTGCCCAGAAGTGATACGTACTTAATCCAAAAACCGCATTATAGTCGCGAAAGCAAAGATCGAGTAGCTGAAGTTGAATAAAGAAACGAAGAAGGCAGTCTTCTGGCGTAGCTCATGTAGAAAACTTGATGCTTTTCATGTAGAAAATGCTTAAATGTAAATAAAGAATTGAATTGAATTGATAGCGTTCTAGCCGTCGCTACCAAATGATTTGAAATAGTTTAATTATTATTATTTTATCCATCTGCCATTGGCGTTTATCAGATATGGGGTATATGTTAGTCTTAGAAATAAAGTGTGTCAAAAATATAATCTCATACAAATTACGATATATATTTTATTAATTTTGCCAAATATGTAAAAAGTTCCAATTATTATTATAAAACAATAAATCTCCTTTGTTATTTTTTTGTACAGTTAAATTCTATGGGAATGTACCTTTGAGTAATAAACCAGCAATGGAGAGGACTTGACCCCTAATTTATTCGCAAAAAAGTCTGTCAATTACGGTGGGGGGCGAGGTAGCACACATGAAAACTTGCTTACTACAGTTGCATTTTTCCATCACGTCGCTATGCACGCACACAATATAATTAGCAAACACTACCTTAAAGTATATGCACACTATCACATTCACACACAGGGACGCTCTATCATTACATGAAACAATCGCATCATTTGTGTAAGCATTTTAGGGATTTGACACTATCGATTATCGACTTTCGATAAGTTTTTCTAATAATTATTTACAACAGAGTTACTTTATTCGAGAGTAAATTTTTTTGTTCGAGATCTTTAACATGGTAGGTATATAGAAGCGCTAGGAAACGAGGTTCTTGCCGTTATTTTAGTCATAATATGCCTTTGCTATTAGATTGACTCTTTGTAGGGTTTTAGTACTTGCGTAAAGATACAGCTAGAAACTTTGGACTATATTGACGCTGGAAAGCGATCTAGCTTATTTCGAAAAATAACAAAATGACTTTTTTATATATTTGGAAGAAAAAGATACTGCGTCGGATTGTCGGATTTTCGTTTTCCTATGACATTATTTTTCTAAGATACTATGTTGACCTTCTCTACATGTTTATATTATATTTTTTGTTATTCATATTTTTCAACGTACTCAAAAATGCTGTAAATACTAAGACACCATCTATTTTTCAATATTATACAGATACTTCAAAAAAGTTATCAATACTTTTTAGCAGTGCAGTGCACTTAGGTGTACCTACTGTAAGGACTTAGGATTATCTGATTATTAACAGATTTTGTAGATACCAAGGTATTTACTCCGTCACTATACTCTCAATCTCATGCTGAAAGCATGCTGTAGGTACCACAGTATATCACCTTAGAGCAGCTGTTTAGTTATGATTTAAGGTTATAAGCCACCAGGGAGTGCTGTACTTTGTCATAGATTTTTAATAATATTGTTTATTAAGTTGAGAGACATTTAATTTTTATTTGAATACGTAGAGGGTATTAATATTGAACACATTGATTTTTTAAGTAATCTTGTTTAAATAAACATACAGCATTTTTAATGAAACATCATTTGTTTTATTTATGTTTAAAGCGAAATTTACGATGTATCTATTTCTAAAAAGTATATTAAGTACAAACTGTTAGAACTACATCATGTTTCCTTAAAAATAAATACAGCATAATTAGCATTTCAGAGTTTAGAGTTATTTCGTGGTTTCATATGTATCAAATACCAAGTTACAGCAACATTGCTTCTTGAAATTGAAAAACTATTAGTCGAAATTGATATAAAACTAATGTATAAAACTAAAGTAATTCTACTTTAGAATTATATAATTAGTATCATCTGATGTGTTACATTAAAAAATATGCTTTTTGAAAAAAATCTGCTCCTGATAGCTTATTATGAGCTGTTATGATTTTTTAAAACGTTATTGGCTCTGGTTTAAAGTTCACTTTTTCGATTTACAAGATCGTTTTCCAGCGTTGAATAATATTCTCTCAGTCCAGTATGGAGGAAACATAAAAAGGAAAAACTGAACCCTAAAAAAAAATTTATTTAAAGTTATGATTGGTAAGTTAAAACTTGTACCTACATACTTTACTTGGAAGGCTTATTTTTTTCATCTACTTCATCTGAACGAAGTGTATATTTGTTTGTAATGCTAGGCTGCCGCCATGGCTATAGTGGCCACCCCATCTGTTATAAAACACCGCCAAGCTATTTAGCTTTCCGGTAAACCTAGCGCGATGAATAAGAAGTATGGGTACTTTAATTCAATTGCCAAGTTTTAATGAACCAAATATGTATAGAATTTAAATATTTTTTTTCGTCAATGAACCATTAGTAAGACGATAAAAATATCTCGGTATAAATAATTTATACAATCCCCCCACCAATATCGACATATGAAATCTTGCTGTCCAGCCCTAATTTTATTGCGGTGTGGCCGACTTCATAAAATTAAAGTCCTAATTTTCGAGTAAGAAAGACTTACGTAGAACTTATCATTATTATTAAACAATTTTTTAGTCTCGTTTTCATTATTTTTTGTATTATATTTGTAAAAATCCTTTCTTAGCGGATGCCTACGTCATAGTAGATATGCGTTGATAAATCAGTGAGTCAGTCACCTTTTCATTTTGTATATTTAGAAAATCATATCACACTGGCTATATGGAAATATATACCTATAAATTTTGAAATAATTGAGTAAAAAAACTAATTTTATGAATTCGCTGAGTTTATGGAGCTCTAGCTGCATCAATGCATTTTAAACAATAGTGGGAGAGTACCAGCCAATCAGACACCATTGCGATCGTTATAATAATGCAATCATTTTAACCGACTTCAAAAAAGGAGGAGGTTCTCAATTTGAATTTTTTGTATATTTGTTACCCAATTATTCCGCCTAATAATGAATGGAATTTGATAAATTTTTTTTGTTTAGTAGGGCATACTTCAGAGGTGGTTCCCATATAAATTTTTGTTGATATAATGTTAGATGTTACTCCATAACTACGTCAAATCTGAACCGATTTCAATTTTTTTTGAAAGAAAGCATAATAAGGTTGGGCCTATTTAAAAGGTGAAGAGAAGATGATTCATATCTTCGGTGATGGAGGAAGGAACTCAATGATTAAGAGCAAATTGCTCGCGATCAGAGATATACACAAAAAAGCTTAAAATAATAATGTAAAAAAAATATCTTTAAAAAACCGACTTCATACGCCGATCGGGCAAAGTTGGGCTAGCGTCGCGCATTAGTTTCATCATTTATATTTAGGCCCGCCCGACTTCAACATACATGTACAAATTAAAATTGTTTTATACTTTGTAGTGGCGTTTAAAGTCGGTTTTATAGAAAGAATTTTTTATCATTATTTGATAATCCCACAGACGATCAAAGTTCGTATTTATATATCTAGTCATATTTTACTTAAAGCTTATAAATTAGTCGTTCACCCCTTCCTATTCTATCGTGATTTTAATACTATGGGATCAATTTATAATGCAGTTCAAGATAAAGGTCTCTAAACGAATAGTAAGTAAGAAGATTAATTTTCAATATTTTCCCCAAATTATTTCATGTACGATTAAGTAGCAACATTTTCAGATCGACAGTTTTCTTAAGTTTTCTGCATAAGTATTGCATTATTTGGATAAAATAATACATCAGAAGTAAATAAATGTTATCCTTTAGTAAACTGGATGTTTTTTTAAAGTTTTAAATATGGTTGTAATATCGTCGTAGCTTCCATATTAAGACATGTAATTATAACAACTAAAAGTAGTATGTAAGCAAGAGGCTATGAATGTTATTAAAATCAGAATAATTATATTAAATGAACCAAAAAGTTTGTTACATGCTGGGATGTGAATCTGTACATTAAAGAACTGATTTTTTTAAGTATTAATCTTTCAAGATTATTTAGTATTGATAATTATCATTAAAAAAATGTTTGAAAATATAATATATTAAAGAACAAAAATAAACTACTTTGCTTACTCTAAAACACTGGGTGAAAATGTATAGGGTAGGGTAATGTATAGGCTATTAATATGCTTTTCTTTTCTCAATGAAGATTTTGGATTTCTCTTAAAACATACAATAAATATAAATAATAATCAACTGCATAATATCTTTTCCATCCTGTATATATTTCGTGAAATTAAATGTGTTTGCGATAGTTATGTATGTGTAAATTATAACCATACGTACCATCCATCCATTACCAACCGCTAACCATACGTAGTTGACAGGCGCGTGACTCGAGTCAAACAGTTTTATATAACGAGTAGGACCACTGCTCATACCCAACTTACAGAGGGGTACGCGCGTCAATTCTTCTCCTGTGTTGGTTTATTACTCAAAGGAATGTACCCAGAGGTTGGTTCGCTCACCTTTCACTGTCTTGCACTCCATTTTTCTCCTCTGTTTTAATTTCTTTCTCCGTTTTCTCCTTCGGCTGTATTTCTTCTGCTTCTATTTTCTCATGTTCTACTTTCTCTGGTTTGGTTTCAACTGATTTCTTTTCTATTACAGTCTGGTTTTTTTCATCATCCGAGTCTGATTCTGAAGCATCCTGTATATGTTTAAAAAATAAAACCACTTTTATTATTAAAATCAATTGAAATTAAAACTTTAAAGCTAGATTTCATATCACGCAGTTATGGTATGGTATGGTATGGTATGGTTTATGCTATATTTTACCACCAAAAAATGTTATTTTGGATTGAACTTACTATAATTTCACAATTTTATTTAATAGTTTTTTGACAGCTCAGTCTCACTGACAATATTATATGAGGGTTGACGACATCAGACGATGTATACAGGCGTCGCAAGACATGTGGAAATCCATGCAAGAGACCTTGGTCCATCAGTGTACAATGTGCATTATTCTATCCTTACTAATATTATAAATGCGAAAGTATGTTTGTTTGTTGTGTTTGTTTTTCCTGAATCAAGCTGCAACAGAGCTACCGATCGACGTGATTTTCTGCACGGGTATAGTTCAAGACCTGGAGAGTGATGAGTTTATTCCGGAAAATCAAAGAGTTCCTGCGGGATTTTAAAAACTAAACCCACGCGGATGAAGTCGCGGGCATCAACTAGTTGGTTAATAAAGAAGGAGTAATATAAAATGAAGGATGTTTGCCTTTTTATTATTAGTAAATCTGGCGGATGTCCGTCTCAAACGCGACAGCTGCGTGTCTTCATCAGTGTTTGTTGGTGGATGGCTGCGGGTCTAAAAGAAAAATAAAGAAGTATCTATACTGATTCATACCAGGCCCGGCACACTCAGAATTTTAAGTATAAAGCTAGAAGTATCTACCCGGCGACATCCCGTCGTGACGGGCCAATTCAATGGGCTAACGTAGTCCGGAGGGATAAGAGTTAACTACTACAGTTTTAGCAATACACGAAGGCGAGTGAGCTTTACTTGTGGTTACTTCGTGTACATGCACATTGCATAAGTGTGCGTGCCTGTCAAAGCCTAGGTGGGAGCGGGCAGGCACGAGCATTGCGCTCGCTCACACATACAGATACGACACACACACAACCATAAGTCAGTCGCCCTCGTGAATTGCAAGAACTATAGGTGAATATAACTGTAGGTAATTTAACCCTGTGCAACCTGAATTACACTTAATGGCATGGTAAGTTTTATTTAAATAATGTCGTGGAGTGAACTACTATGTATGAACTACTGTACTATTATGTATTCTGTGTCCATACTAATATTATAAATGCTCAAAAATCTCTGTTTCCTTTTTGAATATTAAAGGGTTCCCACAGGATTTTCCTCAATCCATATGAATCTTAAAGTTGTGGTAAGGGATTATTTATTTATAGTTACACTATAGAACATAGACATTGGATGGAAAATAAATTCTTACCAGTTTCTTGGTAACCCTGGCCTCATCACCCGAAGAGAATTCATCCGAGGAGCTGGTGCTGGGAAACCCATACAAGTCCGGGTAGCCCTTAACTTTGAGCTCGTTGGTGATCCAGCTCTCGTTGAAGTTGTGATGCAGCAGCTTACGCTTGCGGCAACTACGTCTCACGTCTGAAATGTCTTACATGAGCTTGCTTCGTAGCATTAAACTAAAGAGAACTCAATTACTTTAACAATAGCCTGAGTAGGTTAGGCGCCGACTGAACGGTACTGTTTTATATATTTTTACAAGCTTTTATTTAGCTTGACCAGTTTATTTATTTGTTTGTTTGGGTCAAATATAGCAAGATGAATTAGAACCACTTCCCGGTTTCCGATTGAGCTGAAATTTTGCATGTTTGTGTAAATCGGATGACAATGCAATATTATTGTGACATGGAGCTGATCTGATGATGGAGACGGAAGATGGCTATTGGAACTCTGTAATAAAACGATGTAAACCCATCAAGTTTGGGCTCGTTTGATTCGTCATGACAAGAACTCTGATCCTAGATGATATCTAGAGTCTAATGATGTAGCTACTAAAAGCTTGTATTTAAAAATAATTTTTTTAATTTACACTTATTTAAGTTTATTTATAGATATCTGTATATTTACGTCATGTCCCACACCCTATTTGGTGTACCCTTTTCCAAAATAGTAAGACAAAAACGTACAAACGAAGTTCCATTAATAATAAATTAATATTAAAAATAAAAATAATAATCTGACCCCCAACCGATAGTTTCACTCCTCTGTTTAGCTGCTACGCCACCAAAGCTATGACAGAAGGTGTGCAATAAGTGAAGGCAACACACAAAGGTCATGACGGTCGTGGTTTTTACACTTTTTTCACTTAGCCCCCATCTGCCAAGTCTGTAGTGTCTGATAAGTAACTTCGTTACAACAAACTACACTAGACTTCCCATTTGTAAGACCCTCACTACTGCACTGCTCACAGGAAATTCAATAAATCTAATATATAAAATTCTCGTGTCACAATGTTAGTTACCTTACTCCTCCGAAACGGGTGGACCGATTTTTATGAAATTTTGTACCCAATATGGGTAGGTCTGAGAATCGGCCAACATCTATTTTTCATACCCCTAAATGGTAAGGGTGACCAACCACTAAATATTTTTGCTGGCAGTACGTAGTTCGCTGGGTCAGCTAGTGACATTATATAAAGATGAAAGTTTGTATGTTTGTATACTTAATACTCTTTCAAGCAAAAAGTACTGGACAAGGAAAAGTCGAAGTCACTGTCATCATCTAGTTGTTTAATAAAGTCAAACTTACTTTGTTGTATGGGTTTGTCTTCACTGTCTTCCATGTAATTCTTCCTTGGGCCGCGGTTGCGACGAATCTTCATACTTCGGTTGGTAGAATCATTGTCGTCAGCAAAGAACACTCTCACTTGACGGGATCTGAAACACAAACTTTTTTCTGCTGTTTTGCTGACAAATCGTTATCATAATTTAGAAGAAAACACTAATATTATAAATGCCAAAGTGTTTGTTTGTGTGAGTTTATTTTGTGTGTGTATTACGTAATGTTTTGCATTGTTGTAGTTGAGCACTAGCAGACTGACATGACTTGGAGTGGAGTGACCGGAAAACGAGAGTTCAAACGTCATTACTTTAATTATGTCCTTTGCAGGTACATACTTAGGTTGACACAGAATCGAAAACCACAAACGATATATTCTATGCTGTAACATTGTTTTGTAAAGTTGTAACAATTTTAAATGGGCTGATAAAAAGAGGTTACAAATTGGAAAGTGGATGTGGTTTACAACCACTGTCCAATCATTTTATCTAAAGCCCTAGTAAAAATATGCCAGATGGCACTAATGTCCAACATGGGACATTGCTTTGTCCCTTATTATATGTGAGTAGTGCCTTAACTACCTTCTTGAATACTTTTCAGGTTCTGTGTCACTCTCAGGAAACATTATACGAGGCATTTTGATAGCTTGAAGTCTGTTACGGCTGTCTGAAAAAGAAAATACAAATCAACATTTGTTACAATCCAGTGTTAGCAATTGAAAAATATCAACATAACAATAATATTTCTTTTTCGTCAAGCTGGTTCAAAAGTGAATAATTTTAAAAAATATAATTATATTGCACTAAATAGATGCCTTCCAGGGATTCGGCTGTCAACTGTTGTCAGAAGCACTAGTGCTCTCCAATAATTTCGTGATTTGCTAAGAAAAACTGTGATTTAAGTACTAAAAATACTACCAAATTGTAGTTAAAGTGTCCATCTCGTGGTGATAGTGTTATACAGCTCTAAAATTCACTATTAAATTTGGAATAAGCGATTAATTAACTTGAAATCGATCAGTGAAAACAATTCTACCCCCACAAAATTTTATAAATCAACAACCGACAAATAATTACTGTCAGTGTCACTATCGTAAGATAGGGTTGCCAGAGCTCGGAAAAAGTTGCCACATAAGAAAAATTTTCTACCAATTAGTAGAAAATGGACAAACAAATGGAATTACTTCTACAAAAAATAGATGAGAAAATAGACACGAAGATGCATGAATTAAAAGAAGATTTCATGAAGCACACCAGTTCAATAACCTCAAGTATTACATCAACAATAGAAGAAAAGCTGAATCCACTGGTTGAAGAGAACCTTAAACTTAACAGTGAGGTGTCGACACTTAAAATGAAAATCAGTAAGTTGGAAAGGGAAGTTAAGAAAAATAATATATTACTTCATGGACTAGAAGAAACCGAGAAAAATAACAATGAGCTTATGACTTTGGTTGTGGATTTCTTAAACAAAATAGTAACTGAGAGAGGAATACGAGAATTTGATATGTGGGAAATCAGTGAGATACAGAGGTTGGGGAAAAAAGAAGACAAAAAGAGGAGACCAATATTAGTAAAACTTACTTTGGCTTGGAGAAAACTTGAAATATTAAGAAATAACAAATATTTCCCAACATCCACATATGCCACTGTAGATTTTCCTAAAGAGGTCTTGGAAATAAGGAAAGAGCTAAAACAGCAACAGCAACAAGAAAGAAAAAATGGAAACTTAGCAATAATTCGATATGATAAATTAATAATTAAAGGGAAAATAAACCAAGAAAAAGGGATTGAAAAGAGGAAACGAGCCCCGTCAAACTCACCACCTCAGTCTAACAGCGATGATAGCCCACAACCAAAGGCTCCAAGTAAAATAAATAAAACAAATGCTTTTGAATATATGAACCGCTCCAGACAGAACTCACAAACCGAAAATAGCAAGCAATAGCAATCAAACAAAATCTACCCACAAAGGCCGAACAAAAGAAAAAACACAGAAACAAACAATAACAACAAATCACACTCCCCAAGCCGGCTGGTCCCCGTGGGGAATAACGACCATCACCCTCCATCTATTACAAGGAAGATAAAAAGTGAATCTTTACAAATATGCACATATAATGTGAGATCCCTCTCTTCAACTGAAAGATATCTTGAACTTACATATGCTCTTGAAAATGTTAACTTCGACATTTTGGGTCTTTCTGAAGTTAGAAGAACAGGCTGCAATATACAGGAATACAAAGACTACATTCTATGTTACATGGGAGAAAACAAGGGTAAACACGGGGTTGGCTTTTTACTGAAGAAAACATTTAAAAACAAAATAATTAATTTCACAGGACTATCAGAAAGGGTTGCTCTGTTAAAATTGAAACTAGAAGACTTACACCTCTCACTAATACAAGTCTATGCACCTACAGAAAAAGCGAGTGAAGAAGAGATACATATATTCTACAACACCATCACAGAAGCACTTTCCAAAGCTGACGACAAAGTTATATTAATGGGCGACTTTAACGCTAAAATAGGACACCCCAAGGAAGGCGAGAACTTAATAATGGGTCAGTACGGATATGGCGATCGAAATGACCGGGGCGACCTACTGATAGACTTTGCTTTCGAACACAAGCTATCAATAATGAATACATATTTTAGGAAAAGAGAAAACAGGCGATGGACGTGGATTTCACCTGATCAAAAAACAACAAATGAAATAGATTTCATACTAACAAGCCACCCCCAACTCATCACAAACACAGAAGTGCTCAACAATATAAAATTCCCCTCTGACCACAGACTTTTAAGAGCCTCCCTCGATTTAAAACAGCCAAGAAAAGATAGGAAAAACTACAAACCTTCAGTTACAAGTCTAAAAACTGACAATGAAATTAAAAGTTATAGGAATAGCCTGCATTCACATCTAGAAACCAATTTTAAAGAGACTCTGAGCATCCAAAACTATTACAACATTTTAGAAGAATCCGTGTTACACAGTTTAAGCACCAGTAACCAAGAGAGAAAAAAACAAAAAATATTTAGTAAAGAAACTGAGGAACTAATAAAGAAACGAACTGAACTAATAAAAACAAAACCCAAAAATAATATCATAAGAAAAGAGCTAATTGAAGTGTTCAAAATTACCAACAAATCTATTAATCAAGACTACAAAAAGCATAGACAGGACATAATCACAAGGAACCTTACGAATTATAGAAGTACAAAAAGAGCCTTTAAAGACCTGAAACTACAAAAAACGTGGATACAGAAGTTACAAGACAACACAAGGGAAACAAAAACGAGAAAAGATATTATCAACCATGCCACAAATTTTTACAGAGAAATGTATAAGAGAAAGATACATAATGACACTCCACAAACACAAGATTATAGTGATTTCAGAACAGCATTAAACCCAATAACTGAAAGAGAAGTGTACGACCACATTAGAAAGCTAAAAAATGAGAAAAGCCCAGGACCCGACGGTATAACCAACGAAGCTATTAAATTAGGGGCACCTGTTCTACTCCACCATTTCACCAAGCTCTTCAACATGATATTAGATGCCGAGATAGTGCCAAAACAGTGGTGCACTTCAGAAATAACACTTATCTATAAAAAAGGAAATCCATTAGATATAGGCAATTACAGGCCAATCAGTCTGATGGCGAGTACATACAAACTGTTCGCATCTATCATCCTAAGCAGAATAGCACCTACAATTGATGACTCACAACCAATAGAACAAGCAGGTTTCCGTTCGGGTTTAAGTACAACTGACCATCTACAGGCACTGGAACAAACAATGGAGAAGTACAAAGAATTCAACAAGCCTCTATATCTAGCATTCATCGATTACAGTAAGGCTTTCGATACAATTAGTCATAACTCAATCTGGGAAGCACTGAAACTCTTCAACGTCGATAGAAAATATATAAACATTCTGAAGAACATATATGCTAACAGCACTAGTAAGGTAAAACTGGAAACAAGAGGTGACCCAATCAAGATTGAAAGAGGCGTGAGACAAGGAGACCCCATCTCACCAAAACTCTTCATAGCTGTATTGGAAACTATCTTTAGAAAGCTAAACTGGGCTCACAAAGGTATTAAAATAGGCAAGAGATACCTAAAGCATCTAAGGTTCGCAGACGATATTGTCATACTGGCTGAAACACCAAACACACTTCAGGAAATGATATGCTCTTTAGCTATGGAAAGCTCCAAGATAGGTCTGGAAATGAATGCAAACAAGACTAGAGTAATGACGAATAGCTATGAACAACCAATATGGGTCAAGGGAAATCGCATAGAATATGTTAAAACTTATACATACCTAGGAAAACAAGTGACATTTAGCAAGACAAATAATGAAGAGGAAATACAAAGGAGAGTAAACATTACATGGCAAAAATATTGGTCACTAAAAGAAATCCTAAAAGGCCACTATTCCCTGAATCTTAAGAAAGTAGTAATGGACACTTGTATACTACCCTGCCTATTATACGGCTGTCAAACATGGGTTCACACTAACAGAACCAAACAAAAAATTACAACCACCCAGAGAGCAATGGAGAGGAGCATACTAGGAATAAGAAAAATTCACAAAGTGCGAAGTACAAAAATTAGGAAAAAGACAATGCTGACAGATGCTCTAACACAAGCACTAGCACTAAAGTGGCGATGGGCAGGACATATCGCAAGGTTCACTGACGACAGATGGACGATACGAACCACTAACTGGAAAGGTCCACTAGGGAAAAGAAAGGTTGGAAGACCGACGACGACGTAGCCCAGACTGCTGGCACAAACTGGCTGACCCTTGACAAAGATCGGGAGCATTGGAAGCGGATGGAGGAGGCCTTTACCCGATATGGGACTACATCTCCAATAAATACTGATACAAATAACAATACTAACTAGAATAAGACAAACACTAACACAACTAACACTTATTTCATCTAAAAGTAATAATACAAAATTGTAAACACCATGAGATTAGAAATAAAAGGCTTATTATTATTATTATATTATTATTAAATAGATGCCTTTAACTTTGTTGGTGTGGATGTAGATTTATAATATAGTGGCCTATGGGCACTCTTTTGTTTCCTCATATGAAAAGAAGCAGGGTTCGAGGATATATATCAATGGATTTTTTTTAATTTGTTTTGTTACATAAGTGTTACTATGACCATTGACTGATTAGAATTTATAAAAAAAGGTTTTGTTTTTGAGTTGCGTTTTTGATATACATGTTTTTAGTTGATTTTGCCTGATCTAAAATAAAATTTTATGTTTTGGTTTCATTTGTCTGATTTTAAGTACCTAAATAAATAAAACATTAAAACATTTTAGTTTTTTCATAATTTTAGTATGTTTATGCACATATGCAAATAGTATTCATAAATAATACAATAAAATATTAATATGGCTTTCATACAAAATTGATATACCTATATCAAACTTGATATATATATCGGATATATATCATAAATATCCGATATTTTGATATTTATAATAAATATCGGATATTTTCGAACCCTGAAAAGAAGCTTGTCTGTCTCCAGCTTGAACTCTGTGCTACATTTTATTAAGATCGAATAAGACACACAGAGACGTGACGTGACAAGACGCGCACTTTTCTCGGCAAAGGTACTAATTTTAGTGAGATCGCTCAACGATCTGGACACATGTCGAAGCTTGGCTCGTTACGTGGTCTTACGCCGCGCCGCAGAACGTCTCGCCGATTACGACGACGCAGCTCTATCTTCAAATACTACACCCCGCGCGAATCCACAAAAATACGATTTTCAGCGCGATACGCCTCGCGGCGCAGCTCAATGTGTCTCGGTGTGAACTGACCCTAAAAGCTCAGCCTATTTATCTATTTGTGTAAAAACTTAATATTATGTTTTTATTTTTAAAGTAAATATTTTTGGGTGTTTGACTATATTACTGCTTGCATAATCCTCTACCTGCCTTTGGAAGCCCCTTTAAAATTAGTTCAGTTTCTAAACATAAGCCTGGACAGAAAGATAGGCAAATATTTTAATAACACATGTTTCAGTTACACTATCATTCAAATAACCGTATTGCAGCTTAATAAGATACAGCTGTCTAAATTGCAGACAGACAGTTCCATTTTATTTATATGTTTAAAAATATATACATTAAAATTTAAAAAATAGCTCATCATGTATCTTACATTTAGTTGGCCAATGCTGTATTTTTCTCGTGACTTTATATTGGCTGCTCCGTAATTCTCTTTGAGACCAATTTGATGCCTGAAAGCCAACCAAATGTTATGATGAGACAATACAAATTTATTATACCTTCTATTGAATCTGGTAATCCCTAAAAATGGCCACTTTTTTATTTACCATTAACATAATATTGATAAATATTTAGAGCCTCTTGAAGTTTTGATTATCACATTGCTGCAATCACAAAATTGCTTTATTGATTGAATTAATTTTATAATTAAGTAATTAAAAAGGTAACAAGTAATATGTTCTAGAAAGGTATTTATATTCTACCAACTACATGGATGCAAATATTATACTAATATAGTTACTAGCAATAAGAAAGGACTGTGCAAAGTTACAAACAGTCTTTTAATAAGTATTAGTGTTATTTATGCCTTTCTTACTGATAAGGTCCATCTGAATACTCATTATAAGTCTCAATATTGATCTCATATATTTCTTAAAGCATTTCTCATATGAAATGAAAAATATTACAACTAAATACTATAAACTTGCCTTGGAATTTGAAATTAATCAGCCATAGTTTGAGAACTATGAAGCAAGCTATAAAGTAATAAATTAATTATTGATTTTAAGACACTAAACTCAACAATGAAATGCACAATCAAAGATTTCAACTGGACAATGCCATATGGAATTAGTTTCAACTATATTTGATATAGAACTGAATTAATGACTCAGCAAGATTATAGTGCCAGTATTTAACCTTGTAGTAACTCTTGAATTGTGATGCGAAGCTATTCAAGCGCATGCAATGCAAGTACATGCACTCGGAACATAACACAGGTAAAATGACACATTTCACTAAAAGCGATTCCAAATATAAGAATATCAGTGAGAATTGTTCACCTTCTCATCAGACACGCTGCCAACGTCGTTTATAGAATAATTCCCTTCGTCGACCTCCCCGTTTTCTCCATTGCTGCGACGGGTTTTCACCATTGCAATGTTCGATACTTATGTCGTAATATTACATCCAAGCTCACAAAACGATTATGTAACAGCTCGAAAACTTCATAAACAACTCAAAAACGAAATATTAACTACTTTCAAAGCTTGAAATAGAGTCATAACACGACAAAGGATCAGCGTTATCGTCCCCACATGTCGTTTTGGTGCGCCATGTTACACGGACGTTCACATTATCCTATGCTAGCAATGAATTGAGGAATAACAAATTCACACTAAAAATTAACATATAGACATCGCTTACCTCGCCTAAAATATAATTTCCATTAAACACAAACTATTTAGATCGTAACTTATCCATCGAATCAAATGTGATTTGGAGACGAATTCGTTCACGTTTGCTTCAGTTTGCTTGGAGATGTTTTTATTGGCAAGTGTCAAAAATTCCCGCAAATTTGACACTCGTCAAAGTTCAATCTATGTACTCATGGTAGGTTTAGATTTGCTACCTTCATGCTCTTTAGTCATTGATTTTTTCACTATTCAATGTAAAGTTCGGCTGCTATGTACTGGGGATAACCTTTGGGATAACCTTCTCTGGTTTATAGATAACCTGCATCTATGGATAACCTGCTGGAGCTTTTTAATTGATGTTCATATTTCTCATTTCTCCATTTTTTAAATCAAAGTACCGGTAACGGTCTATTTCGAATAATTAAAATTTTTTAAATATTTGCATGCCATGGCCGATACATAATGCTACGTTTACATGCGTGCTAAGGCTTGGCAAACATCCACAAGCTCCAAGCCTTGACAAACGCTTGGATGCCATTTACACGCTTGCGAGTGTGTAGTGTGTTACGGACAGGCAAACTGTGCATACAACAACAGAAGTGATGGAAGATGTAGACGTAGACTTTCTTTTTATCTTTGTGGTTTACGTCCTTTGGATTCCATATGCATGAACACTATGCCTCAAGAAAGGCCATAGTTTCGTCGTTTGACTAACTACTGATCTATACTAATATTACAATGAGGAAAGATTATTTTTTGTTTGTTTGTTTGTACCGAATAGGCTCTGTAACTACTGGACCGATTTTAACCATTTTTTCACCAATAGAAAGCTATCAGGAAGTAACATAGGATATAATTTATTTTCAAAAAAATTAGAGATCCTTAAGAAAATTGCAATAATGCAACCCAAGGTAGCAAAATTTTGCCTATAAAATGCATTATTTGGTGTGTGCTGAGAAAACTATTGATGATACATAAAAATTATGTACTACATGATTAAAGTAGGTAGGTATTCATTATTTTCTACAAAAAAGTCCCCAAGGGAATATATCTAGCTATCATATTTAAGTCACAATAGTAACTTTTGTGTTCTAAAATTTAATTAGATTGCCTTTACTGTCGTACGAGTAGTATTCATTCTTCCTTACTATAATATTATAAATAGTGTGTTTGATTGTTGGTTTGTCCGTTAATCACGCTGCAACAAAGCTACGGATTGACGTGATTTTTTGGATAGGTATAGTTGAGAACCTGGAGGGTGACATAGGCTTCCCGGAAAATCCCGAGTTCCCGCGGGATTTTAAAAATTAAATCCGCACGGACAAAGCCGCAGGCATCAGCTAGTGATAAATACGCCGTCGTATACAGCGCAGCGTAGAAACACCCGTTCGGCGCGAGCTCATGAGCGACACTAAACACGCAACAACGTGTAAATACGTCGCAAGCGCTTGCCTCAAGCTTCTTTTGATCTGTGTTCAAAAACCGACTTATGCCCGGATCGGCGACAAGCTCACGCAAGCCGTCGCAAGCCAAGCCAAACACCCCGTTCCTTTGAGTATTATTAATACTCAAAGCCCCGTTCACACGCTTGTATTTGTGGACACTTGTCGAGACTTGCCAAGCGTGTAAACGTAGCTTAATAATGTTGCAATATCCAAGCGAAAACAAATAAAAATTATTGAAAAAATATCAAAGGGTCTGGGTTAGAAGTGAGAACAATTATTAAAAATTATGGAAAAAAAATACATATCAAAGGGACACTCTGTGGTAAAAGTTTAGAACCACTTTAGAACCCAGAGGCCAGAACCATAGACCACGAACACTAGGATACAGAGAAATACGTGTCAACCATTACCTTCATGGTGTCAACCTATGGTGTCAACTGTCAGATTTTTATTTAGTATCCATGGTAGTACACGAGTCTGCCCGCGAAATTCAAATTTTAATTTATTTAATATCGACTTGTGAGTAACTCACGTCCAACTCAGTTTCTTAAACAGGTCACTTTTAAGTAAAGATTTTTATGTAAACCTGTGAAGATGATAATTCTACTGGCGCAATTAGAATGCTATTAGCCTAGTTTGTCGTATTAGTTTACAAATTGCGAAAAACCAAATTAAATTTGAATTTCGCGGGCAGAACTGTGTCTTCCACCTTACACTAGCGGCACGCTATGATGGCCGGTTTGACACATTACAATAGTGATGTGGAATGTCAATTTATTCTCGAACAAAAAACAATTAAGTTTTGTTTTTGTACCTGATTAAATAGGTTTAATAAAACAAAAATGTATATGTTTATTTAATTTATTTGAACGAACTGAATATTTGAATGAAAATGAATATACATACTTTATATGCACACAAGAAACATATGAATACAAAAGATACCAAAAAAGGTGCCACAAAAGGCCATAATTAATCAGATTCGTCCATACTACTATTTTCACTGTCGTCACTGCTATCATCACCTACATTAATAATTATATGTTCGTTTTCTATAATATTATCTATTTTCACATCTCTTTCATAATCTTCCCTTATTAATTTAACAGTTCTATTCACAACCTTTTCCCAGTCTCCTTTAGTCACATGTTCACAAGCTTCTTCTAATAATTTTAGCATTTTTTTTGTGGTAAATGGGGGTTCTGTATTGTGTCTTGCAGCATATCCCTTAATTTGAGCCCACACCAACTCAATCGCATTATACTCACAATGGTAAGGCGGTAACCGTATAACTCTGTGCCCATGTTCTAATGCTATTTCGTCAATGACGTATCGGATCTTGGTTGGTTTGTTTTCTTTTAAAAGACGTACTAATTCCGCTTTTAACATATTCATGTTTGCATCTACGCCATTTTTACGAAGCCATGCGACGATATCAGCTTTCTTTTGGGATTGGGCAGGTGGCTTGTCAATTTGCATCGAGTGGTATGGGGCGTTGTCCATAATTATAATAGATGGTTCAGGGAGGCTACACAACATTGAGGTAAACCATTCAGTAAACTTTTCTCCATTCATGTCTTCATGATAGTCTCCAGTGGTTTTTGACGCAAAAGCCATGAGAGAACCTTCGACAAACCCGTTGATGGTTCCGGCGTGACAAATTATAAGTCGCGATCCTTTTCCTACAGGAACTTTGGAAGTAGATGCTGCTGTGTCATCGTTCCAAGAACGGCCTACAGTATGGTTAGCATTAAGCCATGTTTCATCCAAGAACACAACATTTTGCCAATTTTTGATTTCTTTCACTTGCCGTAAAAAAGTATACCTTGCCATCGCTATATCAAATCTTTCCATCAATATTTTGCGTTTGTTACATTTTTTGTATCGAAATCCAATGGTCTTCAAAATCTTCGTTAAAGAACTTTCCCCACCGAAGAATAATCCAGCTTCCTTCAGTGAATGCACCAACTTTTTTCTTGTTGGATACTCCTTCTGTAAATAGTAGCCGTAAACATGTCTTCGGATAGCATCGGCATCAAAGCTATCGATGCCTACGACTGGTTTTGCTCGTTTTCTCTTTTTTGGTGTGTGAAGTTTATTTTCTTCTGTGCCAGTCTCGCCATATTTTTTTTTAGTTATCCGTCTAACAGTTCGTTGTCCAATATTAAGCGCATCAGCTACGCGTTCAACCACTGACGTTATAGGTAAAATTGGCCCTCCATTTTGAGCTTCACGATCGAAATAGTTACGAAGGCGTATTACGAACTCACGTGTCTGACTATTTAGAACAGTTCTCTGCGTACGTTCGGTCATATCGACGAAATCCACAACAAAGGGCTTGAACAGAGTCCAAATTAACGAGCAAGGGTCAACAGTAATGCAGTATCAATATTTGAAATCCAAAGCCAGGTCAAAACTATATCACAATCGCATTGCACTGACAGTTTATACTTTTCGAAGCAACGTCAATTCGAAACTGCTTTGTTTTGCATTGAGCATTGACGCGAGTTTGCCGGAGGTAGTAGTTGTGCTAGCCAGCGATCCTATGTGACGATCGTATTAGATTCCATTTTTAAAAATTTTCAATTTAGAAAACCAAATGCCGAGTTGTGGTATATATCATATAAAAATAAAAATTTTACCTTTTGTATGAAACAGCTGATATTTTTTTGCGATTTCAGAGGTTTGTCCACATAGTGAAAATTGTTCATATTCACAAGTACATTCACCCCTTAAATGGTGCAAACTGATTTTTCTACACTTGTATACATTTTAGAAATCAATTTAATAAATAAATTTTGAGTCCTAAACCTAAAACTACATTCGATAAAATTTATGAATCTCTGCACATCACTATCGTCAATAAAGTAATACAATTATTTCCTTCAAAGTCGTTATCAATTAATACGGAACTTCATGAGCGGACAAACGTCAAACCGGCCATCATAGCGTGCCGCTAGTGTAATTGGTTTTTTTAAAAATAATTCCTAGTTCCAAGGTTTCTATCCTAGTGTTCGTGGTCTATGGTTTTCTGAATTCTGGACATATTCTGGGCCTGTTTTCTGTAACTCAGTTGCTATCAGAAAATGGTAGCCACTGACATAGGTATATTTTTTATCCATTGAAGGTTTGCTATGAAAATAAAAGTATCATTTTCGTAGCAAACCTTCAATGGATAAAAAATATATGTCAGTGGCTATAATTTTTTCCAACTGAGTTACAGAATCAGGGCCAGGTTTATAAAAATCTGTGGATTCTGTGGTTTTGTTTTGTTGTTGTTTGTGGTTGTTGTTGTTATTAAAAAGAAAAAGTTTTACAAATAAATTATTTTAATAATTAATAATTAGTGACCAATGTTTGATTAAAAAGCCTACATAATTAAAGTTTGAATTTTACTAATAATACGTTATTGAGAACTCTCTCACAAGCTTATACCAAACTAATCAGTGAGTATTATAAAGAACTATGAATGATAAAAAAAGTTCTGCTGAAACCCTGAGAGTAGAAGTCGAAGACAAATCGAACAAGGATGGTGAGGACATAGGTGAGGACATGGACGAAGAAATATCCGCACGTATGACGGCTTCATACAGCGAGATATCTTTTCATTCTGACAATGGTCAATGTACTGACGAACCGACAAAAGAACCTGGCCCATCAAGACCTTACGATCTTCCATCTGAAAACCGTAAACAGGAAAAAATTCCCTTAGATGGTCAGTTTCACTATGAAGGTGATATGACACATTATGTGGCAGATGATTTAGAATTTAAAATTAAACTCTCCAGTCCAATAGCCAAGAGAGGTGAAACACCAATATTTGGTAGTTCTAGTGCATCTCGATCTAGCACACCATCTGGCAAACTGTACAGGCAAATATTGGCCCCACAGATTGGCCAAATAGATATTACAGTTTTAAATGATCTTGAATATGAAGCTCAAAAGATAGCACAGTCTGTTGATAATTTGATAGAGAATCTTTCTAGCATTTTACATTCCAACTCTTCACTCACAGCCGAAAACATGGAAGTCTATAGAGATGCTGTGGGGAAAACCTGCGATGCGATGGACAATAATATTAAAAGCATGTACACAATCCTTGCAAAAGGTGAAGAGGTTTCTCAGGCTATGGTCCCAGTACAAGCTCAGGCAGCCAGGATAGCTGAAATCAAGAGGCTTTTGCAAATATTTGAAAGCTACTTCTGAAATTTGGTCTATTTATGTTTAAAACTCCTAAACCATGTAGAAGTTGAAACCTACAGCAGTAAAATAATTAAGTAATTATTTAATTTATTATCAAGTTGTAGATTAAGTTTTTAAATAAATTATTTATCATTTAAGATGTTAATATTATGGCTTACAAGTTTTGAAATTTAGATATTTTGATTTTGATATTTATTTTATTAATTAACGGATGCCAACAGTGCATACACAAAACTATGTTAACTTAATATTATTTACAAATTTTTATTTTTAGAAACAACACATCTTTTTATAATCCATTAGTAAGAATGAGCAGAATGTACAACAATTTGGCATCCAAGGCTCAGGAGAAGCTAGATATCTTTGACCCTACAAGATAAAAATAAAAAATGCATTGTTTCACATAGCAAATAATTCGCTATGAAAATATTATTGTTGCAATCTGTTTTAAGCTTAGTAAGTAATTCAATTGTTTTTATTTCAATTTTTGTTAACTTTGAATATTTTTATTGTGATTCTAATAAGTAATTGAACACACATATTTTGGCAAGCAGTCAGTTTTGTGACCAATCTGTTATTTGTAATGCTATTTTTGTTGGGTTGCTAGCTGTTTTATGTGTCAAATAAATGAGTAAATAAGTTTCGATATTGATTTATTTCACTCTCATCACAGCTTCCATGTACTTATTTGTAAACTCAAAGGTTCTTGCTTTGTATTTGAATGATAAGGAAACAGCCTATGCACTCTATATGCTCTACATCTTCTAATGCGATAGGCTACTTTGTTGTGATTCTTGATACGACAATAATCTTGATAACATTAAGTAGACAAAAATTTCCCAAGGGGCTTATTTACAGCAATCCATATTGACGAAGTCACCAGCTAGTGGTAAATATCATCATCATCATCATCATTAGCAACCCATCAACGGCTCACTACTGAGCGCAGGTAAACCCTCCTCTCAGAGAAGGGTTTAGGCCATAGTCCACCACGCTGGCCCAATGCGAATTGGCGGACTTCACACACCTTCAAGAACATTATGACGAACTCTCAGGTGTGCAGGTTTCCTCACGATGTTTTCCTTCACCGTTAAAGCAAGTGATATTTATTTGCTTAAATGCACTTGACTCCGAAAAGTCAGAGGTGCGTATCCGGGATCGAACCTGCGACCCCCCGAATAGGGGACCACAGTCCTAACCACTAAGCTATCACTGCTAAAACTGCTGTGGTAAATATAAACCACTTATATTTTCAGAATGGTATAGAGTGCTACTGGGATGAAAGGAAGTCTATCCTCTACCTCCATGCAGTCACCTGCCTAGACACCAAGCGGCTGGCATCTTTAGCTGCTGATCTTAATATATATACTCCAAGAGTACCGTTAAATATGCTGATGCAGCACACTTTCTGGTCCCATGTGGAGGGCTCAGCATAGAGTGATGCAGAGCTCTGGCACTGATCTTCCATCTCTGTCACATTGTGGTGCTGTCTCAACCCACACCTGTGTTTGTTCTGGGCTACATGCAGTTGTTCAAGGCTGTTGATGGATATAGGTATGATAATGTGTGGTAAGGGTACCCATGACCCACAAGTTTTTAAAAATAATTCTAGTTTTGACGTGATAACGTCTTATAAATCGATGAACACCGGCTGCACGCACGAAAAAGTGTCACGTTCCGCCTGAGCCTGAGGGTGCAAGCGAGACCGCGGAACAAGCAATAGAGAGGCACAATCGGCCCAAGCGTTGGCTTGTACCGCCCGCCAGTCATCGTCAATGTTTCTTTATGACGTTATCACGTAAAACTATCGTCGTAAACCGACTTTACAGACAACCAATTTTTTTAAATTAATCGTTTGTGATAAATAGAAAATCCTCATAATACTCTGCTATCGGCTTGTGCTCCCAATGTTCATGGGTGGTAATCACTTAACATCAGGTGACCAGTCTGCTTGTTTGCTCACTATATTTTATATGTTAAAGAATGTGTTGTTTCCATAGACTTAATAATTAACTAAGTAAGAAGACATACAAAGGAGCTAACAAATCTCTTACGGCAATACTTAGAGATAGAAAAGGAAAGTGAATCTGATATTGCTAAGACCAGATTTCAAAGACAAATTCTAAAATTCACTGTAAAACATGACTTCTAATGCATGAAATTTAATAAACGTGAATCTTATCCTAATTTTCCACACTTTAAGGGATATTTTCTTATAATGCGATATAGATCTCGTGAGATTGCGCTGACAAGTGGGAATAAATCCTTTTCTGTTTTATTTTGTATACCTTTTATGTATGTTACGTTAATATGCCATAATTTGGTTATAGCTTGCTGGTCGCAGCTGCCGAGCGCGCGGGCGCTGGTGCCGGTATACCTGCAGTCACCGGACCCCCAGGAGGAGGAGGGCGGTGCGCTGTTCGACACGCTAGCTACGGACGTGCGCTTCTCACAAGCTCGCTGTGCCAAGGTAACGATCCATATCACATGTCACTTATATGTGACCAGTGATCATAAATATCGAGTCTAGTAGGACGATGGGTGCGCGCCCGCAAGCGGGCCGCGGTTTTTCTGCTCATCAAGTAGACCTTCGGGTCTTGATCATCTTTTAAAAAACAAAAATATTCTTCCTTTCCTACTTTTATGCTCTCCGAGATATACACCGACGAATTTTGTTTAGCCGCCATCTTGAATCCGCCATTTTTCAGTTTTTTCCGCTCACTATCAATGGGATGAGGCTTAGAGTATTTTTTGTTTAAACAGCCCCCATCTGTCTTTAATACCCGCGCGCCGTGCTCCTCATCCATCTTTCAAATCCTCGATGATCATCTCGCTCCATGTTTTTCTCCAAATCATTTGTCAGAATAAGACTTCTTCTTTAAAAATAAATTTTGAAAAGGAATCCTATCAATATCTTGTTGGAAAAATAAATTCCGCTATCTTGGATTTTTTTGTGTTCGTCAAATAGACCTTCGGGTCCTGATCATCTTTTGGCATAAACCACTCTTTCATCTTTTATACTCTCCGAGATAGACACCGACAAAGTTTGTATGGCCACCATTTGTGCAATACGCTGCAGGCCGTCGACTTCCCCGTTTTCCGGCCCTCCACGCCGAGCGTCAGGTGACTAGCTTCGTTATTGTATCGCATACAAGTGCGGCATAGTGAACATCCAATATGGGTATAGGTTCCAGTGAATAATCCCGTCTTGCCTGGCAACCCACAGGGCGGCGTCAGTGAAGGGCGCGGAGGACGCCAGCTCGCGGGCAGAGGTCAAGGAGGCTGAGGGGGCGGGGGCGAGCGAGATGCCCGCGCTGCCCTCCCCGAGCTGTCGCCGGGCTCCGTGGGGGAGGAGGACGAGGAGGAAGCAGAGGCGTACAGCGACGCCGGGATAGAAGTCGTCACTGTGCAGGAGACCAGTGCGCCGGGTGAGTTGAAGCTTCAACTATTTTGCTGTGAACACATTTTCGCACAGACTCCTCTTAAATATTAATTTTGAGCTTACCTAAACATATAAAATTTAAAGCAGCAATTTAATTGAGTCCAGACTAGACCTAGACTTCAGACCAAACTGTTTAATTTTTTCATCCGCTGCCATATCCCTAACTATTCGAAGATCGAACTGGCAAAACATTATTCAAGTGAGGGTGGATAAAAACGCTTGTAATATTAACTCGAGTGTGCAATACTAGTTAGGAAAATCTACTTGTTTTGAGCTAGAAGACTGCCCGTACTAGTCGGCCAGTGTAGATGTTGCGTCCCAGAATTCACCTGCATATTGTCAGCACATTGCCCGTTTCGACCACAGAGACAGCGATCAGGCGCCAGCCGTCGACGACGGACCTGCCCGGCCGCACACGGGCAGCCTTCCCGAGCTGGTCGCTGCTGTGCCTGGGCGCGTCGTCCTGCACCTGCAGCCCGGCTTCCTGCCGCACACCAACTGCCTGCTGCTCTGGACGCGCCGCCGCCGTGGCGAGAGTCCGAGAGGGCACAGGTATGTACGGGCACAGGTTTGTATGGAGTTGTTCTCCCTGGCTCAGTGGTCAGCGCTGTTGCCTTATAACTGGAAGGTCTCGGGTTCGATTCCCGGCGGGGTCAATTTGGGAATTTATTATTTCTGAATTGTCTCTGGTCTGGTCTGGTGGGAGGCTTTGGCCGTGGCTAGTTACCACCCTACTGTCAAAGACGTGCCGCCAAGCGATTTAGCGTTCCGGCACGATGGCGTGTAGAAACCAGTTAGTGGTATGGGTTGAATGTTCACTAACATACCCCTTCCAAGTTAGCCCGCTACCATCTTAGACTGCATCGTCACTTACCATCAGGTGAGATCGCAGTCAAGGACTAGCTTGTCATCGAATAAAAAAATAAAAAAAAAGTTGTCGATCGTGATGGCTATCACACTGTGAGCGGTCGTGTGCGCAGGTTCATGCCGTATGGTTCGCAGGCCGTACCTGTGCCGCGCGCACGTGCTGGCGCAGCTGATGCGCTGCACGTCGTCACGCCCAAGGCCTCCGTGCACGTCACGCTCAACCCCAAGGAGACCGTCTCTCCAGAAAGCTCACGCGCGCAATAAGAGAATTGTAATTCATTTCGAGTTGGTTTATTCAAATTCAAATTCAAAATTATTCATTTCACGTATGCCAACCTGTGGCTCTTATGACACGTCATGACTCTACCACCGGTTTGGAAAACCGGATTCTGCTGAGAAGAGCCGGCAAGAAACTCAGCAGTTGCTCTTTTCAAAATAATCATTTTACAATATTAATAAGTAGACATTACATTGTAAGTAATAAGTTTTTGTACTATCTTGTGGGCAGCTGGATGCCAAGCTGATTTAACCCATGCATCTTTGTTAGAATAGAATATAATGTTTCGACGATGAGGGGAAGTTCCAATAAAAAAATGTACTACAATTCAATTCATGTTAAGACGGGCAGACAGAAAGTAGCCCCATTCGCGCCGGCGGAATCCGTTCACGAGCATGACGCATGATCCAACCGTTGCTTCGCTCGACCATATTTAACCTCTATTCAGCACGCATAGTACTCGTAGTTCCTAAAGTGCGCGGTCGCGTGCGCAGGTACAGCCGGTGTCGGGCGGCCGGTGTTGGCGCCGCTGGGTGCTGGTGCTGCGCTGCCCGTTCGTGTACTCGGCCGAGCGAGGCGTGCTGCCCCGCGCGCGCAATGCACGCCGCCGGCACCGTGCTCGCGCCCGTGTTCGGAGCAGGAGTGACCGCGACGGATATGTACTACTAAGGTAACTAAGGTAATGTTACGTTCCCTCAAATATGGTTGAGCGAAGCAATGGCTGGGTCATGCGTCATGTTCGTGAACGGCTGCCACCGGCGGGAATGGGGCTACTTTATGTCTGCCCATCTTAAGATAGAAGTTAGTCGGTATGCATTTTTGGAACTTTCCTCATTGTGGAAACACTGCATATATATAGCATAGTATTTACTGTATTGTAAATTTGTTTTGAAAAGAGCAACCGCCGAGTTTCTTGCTGGTTCTTCTCGGCAGGAAAGGCATTCCGAAACAGTGGTAGATTCATCGACTATTCAAAAGCACTTGTAAAAGTTTATTTGAATAAAAAATAGTTCTATTCTATTCTAAAATGGTTCTTATGTCCGCTGTCTGGATAAGCAGTGATAGTCTAATGGTTAGGACTTTGGCCTCTATTCGGGGGGTCGCAGGTTCGATCCCGGGCATGCAGCACATGACTTTTTGCAGTTATGTGCGTTTAAACGAGTGGCTTCTAACCCTTCTCTGAGACCTGCGATCAGCAGTGAGCCGTTGATGGGTTGATGATGATGATATGATCTGGCTACAAACGGCACGAAGTTGTATACTGTGACGATCCAACAGTGGGCGTCTATTATAGATTGAGTCGACGATCGTCTTGTCAACCAATGACTGCCTGAACATTTGCAGTGAGAGCAGCCGACGAGTAACCGACTTAGTAGACGAGTAGAGTAGTAGACGAGTTGAGTACCTGTATCAAGAATTATCACATAAAATCTGTACAACATGCCGCTCTTCTAGTAATGGAACAACTTCATTGTCTGTTGGTTAATAGTTCTATGCTTCTTATTGATGTATTAATATATATATAGCTGCTGGGGCTGATTCACTGACTGATTCACTGATTCATTCACTCACTCATTGATCACCTCTCCTGTAAAATTTTGTATGAAAAAATTTTTTTTCACTGATGGTTTCGTATAGAGGAAAAAAATTCATTCGGAGGAAAAATATGGAGAGAGCTGATGATTGAGGATTTCGGAGACGGGTGAAGAGCACGGCCAGGGTATCGAAGATAGGTGGGGGGTGCTCGAACAAATGTCATTCGAAACCTCATCCAATTCGCAGTGAGCTGAAAAAAAATTCAAAATGGCGGAAAAAAGATGGCCGCCATACAAATTTCGTCGGTGTCTATCTCGGGGAGTATAAAACATGGAAGAATGGTTTCTTGGCAAAAGATGATCAGGACCCAAAGGTCTATTTGATGAATAGAAAAAAATCCAAGATGGCGGATTTTTTTTTCTTCATACAAAATATATGGCGAATATTGAAGGGACTAGAAGCTGAGAACTATGCAACACTTTGATACGGTATCATTTCGAAATTTAATTTTTATTGAAATAAAATTTTTATTTTAATTCTCATTGTGACAAATGATGAATTATGATGATCGAGGGTTTGGAAGATGGGTGAGGAGCACGGCCAGGGTATTGAAGATAGGTGGGGGGTGCTCGAACAAAAGTCACTCAAAACCTGATCTAATTGGCAGTGAGCTGAAAAATAATTCCAAAATGGCGGATTCAAGATGGCGGCCATACAAACTTCAACGGTGTCTATCTCGGAGAGGATAAAAGATGGAAGAGTGGTTTCTTAGCAAAAGATGATCAGGTCCCGAAAGTCTACGTTATAAATAGAAAAAAAAATCAAGATGGCGGAATTTTTTTTCTCCATACAAAATATAATGGCGAATATTGAAGAGACTAGAAGTTGGGAACTATAAGACTGATACGGTTTCATTTCGAAATTTATTTTTATTGAAGAATTCTCATTTTTACAAATGATGAACTATCATGATCGAGGGTTTGGAAGATGGGTTGGGTGTGCTCGAACAAAAGTCACTCGAAACCTCATCCAATTAGAAGTGAGCTGAAAATACTCCGAAATGATGGATTCAAGATGGCGGCCACACAAATTTCGTCATGGTCTAACTCGGAGTGTGTAAAAGATGGAAGAGTGGTTTTACTGTTCTTTTCAAAAATTACGTTTCTTATGGTTAGTTACGGTTCTTTTGCCCGCGACTTCGTTCGCGTTGATTTAGTTTTAATCTTGGGGGAACTTTTTGTTTTTCCGGGATAAAAAGTATTTAGTAAGTATGTCACCATCCAGGCCCTCAACTAAAATATCCATGCCCAAAAATATACCTCGATTCCTATATAAAATAAAATACTTGAATAATGGAAACTTTCATACAAACATTCACTTCCAATTTTGACCCTTACGGGGGTGAAATTTTCAAAAATCCTTTCTTAGCGGATGCCTACGTCATAATTTCATTTCGGTAAGCCAAATTTCAGCTTGATCTGTCAAGTCGTTGAAGCTGTGCGTTGATAAATCAGTCACTTTCCTTTTATATATTCAGAAGAAAAAGAAGATTCTCATTCTGACAAATGATTTGGAGAAAAAATATGGAGATGTCTATCGGACACTTGACACGCTGGCGCTTCCACTGTGCTCGCTAGCATAGCAATGTGTTCACTTCAGTAAACACTAGGACTGTAGGACAGCAAGTAAGAAGACAGAGGACAGTAGACAATAGAAGATAAGTCAGTGCGCACATAAAACAGCAGTTTGTAGTAGACAATGAACAGTAAGTAATAGACAGTGGACACATCGGATAGTGGGAGACATTGGTACAGTGGTAGTAAGTGGTAGACAGTGATTGAAAATGGTAGACAGTGATAAAAATAGTAGAAAGTGGAAGATAGTGGTAGAAAATTTAAACCATACCCCTGATCGGTTTCTGCGCGTGATCATATCGGAACGTTAAATCTCTTGGCGGCACGTCTTTGCTGGCAGGGTGGTAACTAGCCACGGCCAAAGCCTCCCACCAGACCAGATCAGAAATAATTGAGGAAAAATAAATTCCTAAATTGCCCTGCCGGGGATCCAACCTGGGACCTCCCACTTATAAGACCACAACGCTAACCACTGCACCAGAGAGGGCGTCGGACTCACACAAGACCAGGCCAGAAACTATTTAGAAATGATAAATTCCCATATTACCCTACCGGGGATCGAACCTGGGGCCTACCACTTATTAGACCACAACGCTGACCACTGCACCAGGGAGAGCGTCGGACTCACACCAGATCAGGCCAGAAACAATTTAGAAATAATAAATTCCCATATTACCCTACCGGGGATCGAACCTGGGATCTCCCACTTATAAGAACACAACGCTAACCACTGCACCAGGGAGGGCGTCGGACTCACACCAGACCAGGCCAGAAACAATTTAGAAATAATAAATTTCCATATTACCCTACCGGGGATCGAACCTGGGACCTCCCACTTATAAGACCACAACGCTAACCACTGCACCAGGGAGGGCGTCGGACTCACACCAGACTAGGCCAGAAACAATTTAGAAATGATAAATTTCCATATTACCCTACCGAGGATCGAACCTGGGACCTCCCACTTATAATAAGACCACAACGCTAACCACTGCACCAGGGAGTGCGTCGTACTCACACCAGACTAGGCCACAAACTATTTAGAAATAATAACTTCCCATATTACCCTACCGGGGATCGAACCTGGGACCTCCCACTTATAATAAGACCACGACGCTAACCACTGCACCAGGGAGGGCGTCGGACTCACACAATACCAGGCCAGAAACTATTTAGAAATGATAAATTCCCATATTACCCTACCGGGGATCGAACCTGGGACCTCCCACTTATAAGACCACAGCGCTAACCACTGCACAAGGGAGGGCATCGGAATCATACCAGACCAGGTCAGAAACTATTGAGAAATGATAAATTCCCATATTATAAAAACGAAGATCGAACCTGGGACCTCCCACTTATAAGACCACAGCGCGCACTGCACCAGGCACGTCATCGGATTTCCACTAGACCAGGCCAGTAACTATTGAGAAATGATAAATTCTCAAATTGCCCTGCCGGGGATCGAACCCGGGAACTCCCAATCATAAGACCACAGTGTTCACCACTGCGCTAAGGAGGTCGTCGGAAACCCACCAGACAAAATTTGAAACAATTTAGAAATGATAAATTCCTAAACTGCCCTGCCCGGGACCGAACCCGGGAACTCTACGACTTATAAGAGCACACGCGTTCACCACTGCACCCAGGGAGGTCGTCGGACTATTAAATCCCAGCAGATATTTCACTTCTTAACTCTATCAGCGTATCTGGTGGCGTAAAATCTAATAATAATTCATCTTGCGATAAAGTATTATTTTAAGATTATAAAACGTAAAAAATTTGTTAAACTAGAAAGCGGCCCTAGAAAATACTTTATTTATCTTCAAAGTTTAAAAATAGAACGAAACCACGCGCGGTCGAATCTTTACTATGGGTAAAGGATTAAAATGTAGAACCGCGCGGTGGAATTGGCGCACACACATTTAAAAAACTTAATTTAAACTAATGTACATTTAAAAAACCTCGCTACTGTTTAGCAATAGATATAATTTTAAATAAAGAACTAATTTCCGAGCAAGAGGGAGAAAAAAGATTCAATCGTTTTTATGATTTTAGTCTGTGGTTTTCTATCTATACTTTTTAGCAGCTCTTAGCGCTGTAAGAAATTACAACTCTAATGCTCTTTTTACGGATTAAGCGCTACAGCGACAATATAAGATAATTCAGAGAACAATGTGTCGGGATGATTTCGGAAATCAATGTTATGTCTCTATATTGATTTTTTGATAATTATAAAAACGGTTTTAAATTCTAACAATTGTAATAAAAGGTATAAAATATGCCGAGAATAATGGTACCTATTTCGAATGTTTTTTTAGTTTTTAAACGAATAACAAATTAAGAAGATGATGTTCTTTTGTTTAAATCCGTAGACTGAAAAAAAAACAAAAGGCGGTAAAAATTTTACCTTTTAGCTTTCTTTCTACGTTGTATTTCTTCTGCGTAGAGTGTTCTAATTGTTGTAAAAATATTTTTAGAGATTAATCAATCTCAACAAATTATTGAATTACATAATATTCTGCTAATTTCAGTTTGGTATTATTTTGTATTAAATTGTTTTTAAGTGTTGTAGCTGATTTCGTGGTAAGTGACAATATTTTATTACTAAATAATGATGTCGTCTCTTCGCACCGTGAAAATTAAGGAATCTGCTAATCTCGATGCTCCTACTCGAGAAGTTCTCTTACTTAATATTCCCGGTGACGGGAACTGCATGTTTTCAGCGCTATCTTTTCATATCTACGGTCATATAAACCGATCTCAGGAAATACGATCGCGTATAGTTGAAAATATTGTATCGAATTGGAATCGATATGGTATGTTTACGATGCGTAGTGACGAAAGCCCGTATTTGTCGGCCGAAGAATATTACAATGAAATGATGCAAAACGGAGTTTACGGCACTACCACCGAATTGGCGATGGCAGGAGAAATATATACAGATTATATGTTTAAATTATACATAGAAGGTGTTTATGCCCAAGTGTTCGGCACAGGACCAATAGAAAAAATGATCAATTTTACAGGGCACCTCACGAGCGGTCATTTTGATGTTTTGATCGAAAAAAACGTTAATCAGGTCCTTTCATTGAAAAGTAACATTAATGAACTCCTTTCGCCCTGTATTAACTCATTTTCGATTAATGTAGATAATGAGCGACTTTCGCCCAGCAGTGGGAAAATCAAAGAGGCCAAATCTTTAACTTTTACGGAGTTGCAGTCCTATAGTATAAAACATAACCTTCGTCCATGTAAAGTAGTATTAGAGCGATTGCCTGTTGATAACCCACAAATAACAGAACTATTACAAAATAAAACTGATAGGAAAGAAATATATCAACAAAACAGCAAACGTTCACGTGGTAGGCCAAAAAAAAAAATTACTGCAGCTGAAAAAAAACTCAAGCATTTGGAAGCTGTTCTGCGTTACCAAAAAAGTAAGCCACAATCTAACAGGAAAGCCGTGAGTCGTTATAGCGAGGCACACCCCGACGTAAATCAAGGCGCCGTAAAACGTTACACCGCGGCACACCCCGAAGTGAACAAAGACGCCGTAAAACGTTACACCGCGGCACACCCCGAAGTGAACAAAGACGCCGTAAAACGTTACACCGCGGCAAACCCCAAAGTGCACCAAGATGCCGTAAAACGTTACACCGCGGCGCACCCCGAAGTGAACCTAGACGCCGTAAAACGTTACACCGCGGCACACCCCGAAGTGCACCAAGACGCCGTAAAACGTTACACCGCGGCGCACCCCGAAGTGCACCAAAAGGCCGTGCAAGTATATACAGCTGCGCATCCTGAAATCAATACACAGGCTGCGTTAAAATACCAACGCTTGCATCCTCAAGTTCATCGAGAATGTGTTAGTAGATATTCTAAAACACATCGAGACGAAATAGGTCGAATCAGAAATATTCCTTTAGAAATACGCGGGCTGGGTTTAACGGGTGCATTACAAGGCAACGATTTAGATAAAATTAAACCACTTCGTTTAAAACATTCTCTTCTGTGTAAAGAAACTTATAAATGTATTCACTGCGGCGCAAGACTTTTTGATGAAGAAAAGTCTCGCACAAAGTGGTGCTGTGGACAAGGCAATTATAACGTTGATCCACTTGGACCACTAGATGCCCAGTTTTACGCAAACCAATATTTTTTAAAAAACGCTAGAGCGTATAATAATCTGTTCAGTTTTTCAGCTCTAGGTACAACTCACGGCTTTCAAAAACCGCCTGCGGGTCATGGTCCTACCTTAGTAAAAGTTCAAGGGCGCATTTACCATCGCGTCTTCGATTTGGCTTATAATGGTAGTACAAATAATACAGCATTATATATACACGATGGCGAAGAACATCAAAGATTAGGAACTCAACAAAATTTATGCCCTAATCTTATCAAGGAAATTTACGAGTACTTAAAAAAAAAGAATCCCTTGATAAAGGATTTACACTTATTAAATAATCACCCGAGTACAGAAGCTCGATTAATTTTTCAAAATACAAGTCGACGTACTCATGGACCTATACTAGGAGATAGACCGGTATCGAATGAGCTTGCAGGTTTGATTGAAACTTCAAACGAACATCACCCGCGAGCAGTAGTAATATGGAAAATTGGCGAGGCAAAACCACACACAGTACACTACTTACACCCCGCGTATGAAGCATTTCAATATCCTTTACTGTTTCCTACAGCTCCCGAAAGATATTCCATTGATATTAAAGATAAAGCAGGCAAAAAACTTAGTCAAGTAAAATACTATCGGTGCCAACTCTTATCTGAAGAGCGGTTTGCGATTTTAAGACGCCTTTCGCAAGAATACTTTGTTGATATGTGGTGCCGCACTGAAGAAGAGCGTTTACAGTATTTCAAAGGGATTCAAAGTGAACTAAGAATTGCAACCCGGCGTGAAATCGACGAAACGATCGCAGGCGAAGGCATCAGACCTGGTAAAATATATTTACCCGCGAGTCTCACGAACAGCCCGCGTTATATGCAAATCAGGTACCACGACGCTATGGCCATTGTTGCACGGTTGGGGAAACCAAGCTTTTTCCTCACTGTTACATGTAATCCGAAATGGCCTGAAATAACAGAAAGTTTATATCCCGGCCAACAGCCCACAGATCGTCCCGATTTGTGTGTGAGAGTATTTCAACTAAAATTGACAATACTGTTGAAAAAAATTAGATCTAAAGACTTCTTTGGTACCGTTGTGTCACTTCTACATGTTATTGAATTTCAAAAACGGGGTTTACCTCACGCACACATTACGTTCCGCGTAGAAGGAGGAGGACCCATCGATAGTATGGATATTGATAAATTTATTCAAGCAACTATACCTCCACCGGAACAGGGAAGGCTGAGACAGCTGGTTTTGCAACACATGGTTCACGGCCCATGTGGAACTGAAAGGTCACCCTGCTATGATCAAACTGCTGGGAAATGTTCGAAAAACTTTCCTAAAAGTTACACTGAAGTGACGTACACGGATGAACGAGGCTCAGTACACTACAAACGTCCAGCTAGCGACCAGCCGGCAATTAATGAACGAAATCAAACTTCGGTCACTAACAGGTGGATTGTGCCCTACAACCCGGCGATACTACTGTTGATGGAATGTCATTGTAATTTGGAAATTGCATCAACCTCCAAAGTGGTAAAATACCTTTACAAGTACCTGCACAAAGGTCCCGATCACGCAAAAGCGGGTGTGACAGAAGATGTATTCGACGAAATAGAACACTATGCTCAATATCGATATGTGAGCGCCTCTGATGCAATGTGGCGTCTATTAGAGTTTGACATCAGCTGCAGATACCCAACTGTCGTTGCATTACCGGTACATTTACCCGACGGAGACGCGATAATTTTCCGTACCGGAAACGAGGCACAAGCATCAGAAAATTATATGTCGAAATTGAAAATTTACATGACGAGGCCTTCAGATCCTGAGTTGGATGAATGTACTTACATAATGTTTTATGAAAGGTACAACGTCGAAACACAAGTCCGACCTAATCCTACTGTACAAGTATTGGCTCATGAATCTGGAAAATACTTTATTACAAAAAGAGTACGAGGCGAGATTGTGGCTCGGATTGTCTTTATATCTCCTACACTCGGTGAACTTTATTTCTTGCGAATGTTACTCATGCGTTATCCGTGCCGGAGCTATGAAGAACTGCGAACTGTTAATAACGTAATTTATGATACTTTTCAAAAAGCAGCGTTTGAACGTGGTATTCTGAACGATAACCAGGAGTACGAATCGGCAATAGAAGAGGCAGCTGGCTTCAAGACCGGTAAAGGTTTACGTCAGCTTTTCTTCGCACTTATCATGGACGGTGCCCCAGCCCTGCTATTGTGGGATAAATATCGTGGTCATTTGTGCGATGATTATCACAGAGGGCGTGAATCTGAAATGGAAGCCGCTTACGACCACGGCCTTCGAGACATTGAACAAATGTTACGTGCTCATGGCCGGTCGCTGTCAGATTTCGGTTTGCCAGAAGTACGAAACAGTATAACCGAGCTTGAAAGAGAAACTGGAAGATGGAACGATGAAGCGATTACCATATTAAATGAATGGGAGTCAAAATTAAACTCGCAACAACGGGCTATATATAACACAGTCGTGTTACTTACTAAAGATGATTGTGAGGATACGCCCTCGGTGTTCATCGACGGTCCCGCCGGAACCGGAAAAACCATCTTGCTTAACGTGATTGCTGCAAAAGTACGTTCTAATGGACATATTGTTCTATGTACGGCTTCCACAGGCATAGCTGCACTAAATCACGACGGAGGTGTCACAGCACATTCGATGTTTAAGCTTCCATTAGACTTTGAAGGTGGTAATGTAGTGTGGGGGGTATCAAACAACTCTCAAAGAGCAGCGCTAATCAAAGCAGCACGTCTTATTATTATTGATGAAGCACCAATGGCTCACAAGTTTCTACTTGACACAATTGATCGTGGCCTAAAAGATCTAATGGAATGCAATAACAAACCCTTTGGAGGTAAAGTTTTAGTACTTGCCGGTGATTTTAGACAAATACCACCGGTGATAACAGGAGCAGGAGAACGTGACATATGCCGGGCGTCCATAAAAAATTCTGATATTTGGCGCTACATTCAAAAATTCAAATTGACTGAAAATCAGCGTGCAAAAGAAGACCCCAATTTTGCTAACTTTCTATTGAGTATTGGAGAAGGTGAAGCCGAAACGACCGAAGAAAACTTATTAATTTTAAAAAATATCAATTACGTAAACAGTTTACAACAATTGATTGATAATATATATCCACAGCACGACGTCTGTGATCCAGAAAATATATGTAAAAGGGCTATTCTGTCTGGAACTAATGAAAACATAAGAGATATCAATCAAAAAATACTTGAATTGATACCTGGACCAATAGTCATCTGTTTCAGTGCCGACACCACAAACCATCTGAATGACAACTCAGCTGAACGATTAGAAGGCAACGTTTTAAATTCTGTCACAGCACCCGGGGTACCAGATCATGACTTGAAACTGAAAGTAGGCGCGGTCGTAATACTTATTCGAAATATTAGTTTCACTCACCGTTTAGTTAATGGTACTAAACTAATTATAGATCAAGTTTCGAAATTTACTCTAATAGCGCATCACCCAAATAGTATTGAGCCTATCGTAATACCTCGCATAACATTTAAATTTAAAATCGGGCGAAACGGTGTAGAAATGACCCGCAAGCAATTCCCTGTAAAATTGGCTTATGCTATGACATTTAATAAATCTCAAGGACAAACTCTTGATCGTGTGGGAGTTGATTTGAGAAGCGATGTATTTTCACATGGACAACTGTACGTCGCTTTGGGCAGAGTGCGACACAGTCACAATTTGCACGTCTTGATCCCGCCAGAAAGAGTTAGCAGAAGTTACGGTCTTACCAAAAATATAGTTTATAAATCATTACTGACCTAAAATTCAAAAGCAAATCGTACGAAAAAACCTTAATTTATTTTTCAAAGTTTGTTACAATAATTCATTTAAAACACATGATACCGCGAATAGTAAATAATGTGTAATTATATATAAATATTATATAAAACTGTAATATAAGTAGATCGCGTTTTATTAGATATTTTAAACTTTAAACAATAAGTAATATGTTCACTTTCTATACTTATTTCAGGTTTTTATTAATATTTTATTTCAAGAATATTTATATTTTCACAGTAATTACAGCTTAACAACATTGAATTTTCAATCAGATGGCTTTATTTCATTCTTACTCCACAAATAAAATAAATTATTTTTATATTTTATTTAGAGGTTTAATGTCTGCTCCAAAACAGTATTATTTATCAAAAAACATGGCTGAATTCCAAGGATTATTTGCTTGCTATATCAAACTTATTTTTAAATATTAGTATTTGTAGATTGCATTGTCTTTTTAGTTTTATTGTGCTTTTCATATTTATTTGATGTCCTTCATGAGCACATTTGTTTTAATGTTTCTTTTATTTATTTATCTATCGTGGAGCATGGTCGCAAAAATATTAAAACTTTTATAATATTTTTGCTAACTTGCAATAGGTCTCATCCTCAGGCATGCAGAATATTTTTTATGATTTAAATTTTTACTTTGTTTTAAATGTCTGACGATGGGAGAACCACGTTAAAAAAAACGAGCTGAGGGCATACCTCTTTAGGTGGCATGGAAACTGGCCCAATACACTTTTTATTTATTTTATATTTAGATTTATTTTATTTAGGTTTTAGATTTTATTTCGTTTTAATTAATTTAGATTTAAGATTGTTTATGTTTCATTATAAGTTGAATATTCTATATTTTTTTTAGTTGGAAAAAATCTTACAACATTTAAATTACCTATCGATTTTAAAAATATCATAAAAAAATTAAAAATAACAACACAAAAAAGTTTATACATAATAATAGAAAGAATCCGAAGCTAATTTTGCTGTTTCAGGTATTCATTTTATAAGAGTTTGTAATAGTTTCTTCAGTGGTTATATTTTTCTCCAAGTTTCACGAGATCTGAAGATAATATTAAATTCTTAATATAATATAACAAACCGCCAACTGTTACACACTAACACTTTAAATCCAAACTGACCCCTTTTCCTGTCGTCCACTACTCAACGCGGTCCGCTTTAGCGGGCCGCGCACCCACGCGCCCTACTAGTTCTATTATATATCCTGTATATTCTAGGATTCTTATTCCTGTATTCTATTATAGGTGCAGCCGGTGTCGGCCAGCTCTCCAGATGCGGCCCACGGAGAAGATGACCCTGTATTATTTTATCAATTAGACAGGATGTAATGGACACTGTGACGAAAACTTTCTGAATAGGTTACACTTAATGCCTTTATGCAGCACTTAATGCCTGAAGCAGTGATTGCTTGAATATGTTTTTGTGTTTGGCCTATAACCCTTCTCTGAGAGGAGATCTGCGCTCCGTAATGAGCCGTTGATGGGTTGCTGATGATGATGATGAATGCCTATATCATTATTATTAACTACAAATACAACTCATCTCGGGAATGATAGGTCACCAATATTGTAATTTTTGAGCACGCAATGTATCGTGAACAACAAACTTAGATCAAGACATGCTTTTTTGTATTTATATTTATGAAATCAGAATTTTCTACTTCTATATTTTGGAAATAAAATTTCTTGTTATATTGTACCAGAACAATTTAGGAGCACCATTCTACTAAATATCTGCCTGATGGGTCTGTAAGCGATTAAAGAACTTACATTTAGTTTCAAGAAAGGTGCTTCTGCACAGTATATGATTTTTTAATTTGTTACTATGTCATGATGTTCTAATGTTTGGCATGCCTAATTTATGGGGTAACACTCTACTTGTATTAGGACAGCTGTGTAAAAATCCATTGTAAACAAACCGAAAATAAATAATTAAATTGAAATTTCAAATATGTACACTGAGTTTTCAACTAAAACTTATGTTTAAATGGTATGCAATATGAAACATTAAACTAGCGGCACGCTATGATGGCCGGTTTGACGTTTGTCCGCTCATGAAGTTCCGTATTAATTGATAACGACTTTGAAGGAAATAATTGTATTACTTTATTGACGATAGTGATGTGCACAGATTCATAAATTTTATCGAATGTAGTTTTAGGTTTAGGACTCAAAATGTATTTATTAAATTGATTTCTAAAATGTATACAAGTGTAGAAAAATCAGTTTGCACCATTTAAGGGGTGAATGTACTTGTGAATATGAACAATTTTCACTATGTGGACAAACCTCTGAAATCGCAAAAAAATATCAGCTGTTTCATACAAAAGGTAAAATTTTTATTTTTATATGATATATACCACAACTCGGCATTTGGTTTTCTAAATTGAAAATTTTTAAAAATGGAATCTAATACGATCGTCACATAGGATCGCTGGCTAGCACAACTACTACCTCCGGCAAACTCGCGTCAATGCTCAATGCAAAACAAAGCAGTTTCGAATTGACGTTGCTTCGAAAAGTATAAACTGTCAGTGCAATGCGATTGTGATATAGTTTTGACCTGGCTTTGGATTTCAAATATTGATACTGCTTTACTGTTGACCCTTGCTCGTTAATTTGGACTCTGTTCAAGCCCTTTGTTGTGGATTTCGTCGATATGACCGAACGTACGCAGAGAACTGTTCTAAATAGTCAGACACGTGAGTTCGTAATACGCCTTCGTAACTATTTCGATCGTGAAGCTCAAAATGGAGGGCCAATTTTACCTATAACGTCAGTGGTTGAACGCGTAGCTGATGCGCTTAATATTGGACAACGAACTGTTAGACGGATAACTAAAAAAAAATATGGCGAGACTGGCACAGAAGAAAATAAACTTCACACACCAAAAAAGAGAAAACGAGCAAAACCAGTCGTAGGCATCGATAGCTTTGATGCCGATGCTATCCGAAGACATGTTTACGGCTACTATTTACAGAAGGAGTATCCAACAAGAAAAAAGTTGGTGCATTCACTGAAGGAAGCTGGATTATTCTTCGGTGGGGAAAGTTCTTTAACGAAGATTTTGAAGACCATTGGATTTCGATACAAAAAATGTAACAAACGCAAAATATTGATGGAAAGATTTGATATAGCGATGGCAAGGTATACTTTTTTACGGCAAGTGAAAGAAATCAAAAATTGGCAAAATGTTGTGTTCTTGGATGAAACATGGCTTAATGCTAACCATACTGTAGGCCGTTCTTGGAACGATGACACAGCAGCATCTACTTCCAAAGTTCCTGTAGGAAAAGGATCGCGACTTATAATTTGTCACGCCGGAACCATCAACGGGTTTGTCGAAGGTTCTCTCATGGCTTTTGCGTCAAAAACCACTGGAGACTATCATGAAGACATGAATGGAGAAAAGTTTACTGAATGGTTTACCTCAATGTTGTGTAGCCTCCCTGAACCATCTATTATAATTATGGACAACGCCCCATACCACTCGATGCAAATTGACAAGCCACCTGCCCAATCCCAAAAGAAAGCTGATATCGTCGCATGGCTTCGTAAAAATGGCGTAGATGCAAACATGAATATGTTAAAAGCGGAATTAGTACGTCTTTTAAAAGAAAACAAACCAACCAAGATCCGATACGTCATTGACGAAATAGCATTAGAACATGGGCACAGAGTTATACGGTTACCGCCTTACCATTGTGAGTATAATGCGATTGAGTTGGTGTGGGCTCAAATTAAGGGATATGCTGCAAGACACAATACAGAACCCCCATTTACCACAAAAAAAAATGCTAAAATTATTAGAAGAAGCTTGTGAACATGTGACTAAAGGAGACTGGGAAAAGGTTGTGAATAGAACTGTTAAATTAATAAGGGAAGATTATGAAAGAGATGTGAAAATAGATAATATTATAGAAAACGAACATATAATTATTAATGTAGGTGATGATAGCAGTGACGACAGTGAAAATAGTAGTATGGACGAATCTGATTAATTATGGCCTTTTGTGGCACCTTTTTTGGTATCTTTTGTATTCATATGTTTCTTGTGTGCATATAAAGTATGTATATTCATTTTCATTCAAATATTCAGTTCGTTCAAATAAATTAAATAAACATATACATTTTTGTTTTATTAAACCTATTTAATCAGGTACAAAAACAAAACTTAATTGTTTTTTGTTCGAGAATAAATTGACATTCCACATCACTATTGTAATGTGTCAAACCGGCCATCATAGCGTGCCGCTAGTGTAGTGTTATTTTTATTGTTTTAGATTTTACCTTGTCAAAAGACGTGTCGGAGGACTACCTACCTACTTCCATTCTTTATAAATTTTCCAGACAATTTGTTACTACAATGTACCTACTACCTATGTTAAAATTACTCCTTACTAGAAAAGCTTTATAATAATAATAATAATAATTTATTTTTATTTTCAGATAAACATCCATAGCATTATCATATTATACATTATTTGGTTTAAGACTATGTTAGTAGGATTTTATTCTATATTCCAATAATAATTAATTCATATAGGTATAGTCCCTTTCTGAAACACTGAGCTTGCATGTGCATGCCAATCCAGTGTCTCAGAAACGGATTTTCAATTTTTCCACCCAGGGTATTCATGATACCATTGGAGGCCCCTCGAATTCTATTCATCACTGATGCTGCTCTTTATAAACAACCTATCCGCAAAGATGCCGTTATTTTAGGTATTTGGTTTTCAGGATGTATGATAAGTTTATCTAAGTAAGATGCTCAATTGACCGAATAAATTAAACTCCTAAAATAAGATACTCAATTGACTGAATAAATTAAAGTCCTAAAATAAGATGCTCAATTGACTGAATAAATTAAACTCCTAAAATAAGATGCTCAATTGAATTGTTACAGCGTGGTTACAGCGCATGCGCCATCTTGCCATTTGCCAACCAATCGTAAACGATGGCGGCAAAATAATCAATGTCTTTTTTGTAACTCCTAAATTTAGAGCTTTATTTTAAAATAAAATAATAATTCACATCATTTGTAAAATTATTATTATCATATTTATAAGCAACTTAAAATATTTTAAAATTATTAAAATAGAATTAAGTACTGAAAATGTAGTGAAAGTGGGCGTGGCCTGTGTCTGGTTGGGTATCATTGATAGGGGGAGTGGGGATGGTGGTAGGGATAGTGAAGAGTGGGTGCGGCTTCGTGCTTCGTCGTACTATTATATATTCTGTGGCTGCGCGTAGTACGCTCTCCAGTCGACGTTTTGCTGCCGAGCAGGCAGAGTTAATAAAGTTCAGCAACTTTGAAATTTTGCGGCTCCCATTCCGCATTTACATCGGGTGAGTTTTTTTTTATATTCCAGTTTTGTACGCTGTGCGTTTGAAATTTATACAGCCGTGTTTTTTGTATAATTTTGCTGCAGTAATTTAACTGATTCAAATGAAAGTATATATTTTTATCTTTATTTTAAGAGGGGTTTTATCAATGCTGAAATGCCACCCCCGTAAATTCACCAACGTAATATAATACATAATTATTAAATATTAGAATTTACACTGCGATTTTAATGAATGATCGAGTCTCCTTGGACAAATGTAGATAGTTCAAGTTGATGCTCAAGTTCTTACTTCATTCTACCCTCAAAAATATTGATTTTACCTTCTTTAGTGCCTTAAATTTCTTACTACCCTCGGTTTATTTTGATGCCACCCCCTTAAGTTCACCAACGTAATATAATACATAATTATTAAATATTACAATTTACACTGCGCTTTTAATGAATGATCGAGTCTCCTTGGACAAATGTAGATAATTTAAGTAGATGCTCAAGTTCTTACTTCATTCTACCCTCAAAAAAATGCATTTAACCTTCTTCTTTAGTGCCTTAAATTTCTTACTACCCTCGGTATATTTTGATGCCACCCCCGTAAGTTCACCAACGTAATATAATACATAATAAAAGGTGATATTTGTATAATTCGTACACAAACAATCCTTACACTAAAACATTCACAACTTATTATACGATACAATGACAGTGTCCGGCTCTATCCTCGCGCGATGTGCACTCTTTCGCACCGATCTTAGGAATGCTGAATGCGTGAATATCGAGTCGGTTGCCAGCGCACGGGCATGGTGTGGTAGTCTACGCATATCTTTGGGTGGGGTAGTCTAGGCACACAGTTGGGTAATTTTAATATTACAAACGACATACTTGGGCGTCCCCTTACAATAATTATTAAATATTACAATTTACACTGAGATTTTAATGAGTGATCGAGTCTCCTTGGACAAATGTAGATAATTTAAGTGGATGCTCAAGTTCTTACTTCATTCTACCCTCAAAAAATGGATTTTACCTTCTTTAGTGCCTTTAATTTCTTACTACCCTGGGTTTATTTTGATTTCGCTTGTGTTAAAATGGATTGCATTTCGCAGGAATCGAGTCGTGGCGGCGGTTTGCAAGAGAAGTCGCTCCCTGGCGGAGATTTTGAATTTTGACACACTGAATTTGCCGACGACGCTGCAGCACCGAAAGAAAATCACGCTAACGTGAGTGCTTTGTATTTTTGTATGATGATTTTATTTACATACTAGTTCACTTTACATACTACTGACAGCAGCCCGGCAGCCCCCAGGCGGCGCAGAGCCCGTGCGCGCTGGTGCCCACTGCCTGCTTTTCCCGCCCCAGGAGAACCCCTCCGCCTACGCCAGCTACAGGTGATTGCATTTGTATTTTTATTTTATTTAGTATTATTAATATTATATTTTTTAATTATAATTTCAATTCTAAAAGTATATTACATGTCAATTTTAAAAAATATTTTTTCTTGAAAATGATAATTAATTTATCATTTCTCATAATTCAATTGAATTAGAACATTTATTGGATTAATATTTATCCCCTAATCCTTTGGATTTATACCAATCGATATTTTATATTATGAAACTTTATCTCATCTTAACTTCATAATGTATTTAAAACTGAGGAATTAATAGATTTTATCTACACTAATGTTATAACATTCTACTTATGTTTCCAATACTTGACTTATAATTACTACTGTTATAGCGCAGATAACAAAACACTCAATTTAAGCAATTTCACATGATGGTATAATATCCACATCGATATCGTAAAATCTCATTATAACATCAATAAAACGCGACCAATTAACCTGGCGAGCCTTATGTCAAAATCCTCATACAAGTTGTATAAAATTTTGATATTAGGCTGGCTTTTGAAAACAGTTGGGTTATACGTGAAAACTTCGTCGAAACTACTAAACTTACATACACAAAACTCTTTGGTAAGATCTTTTGGCAATATTATAAAAAGTCACCGCCATATTGAAATTCTTTGTTATTGGACCGATTTCGTTCAAAATCGATATTTGGGCTTCCCTGGGGTCAAATAAGAGGAAATGATTGACAAAATTATAAAAAGTGACCGCCATATTGAAATTCTTTGTTATTGGACCGATTTCGTTCAAAATCGATATTTGGGCTTCCCTGGGGTCAAATAAGAGGAAATGATTGGCAAAATTATAAAAAGTGACCGCCATATTGAAATTCTTTGTTATTGGACCAATTTCGTTCAAAATCGATATTTGGGCTTCCCTGGGGTCAAATAAGAGGAAATGATTGGCAAAATTATAAAGTGACCGCCATATTGAAATTCTTTGTTATTGGACCGATTTCGTTCAAAATCGATATTTGGGCTTCCCTGGGGTCAAATAGGAGGAAATGATTGGCAAAATTATAAAAAGTGACCGCCATATTGAAATTCTTTGTTATTGGACCGATTTCGTTCAAAATCGATATTTGGGCTTCCCTGGGGTCAAATAAGAGGAAATGATTGGCAATATTATAAAAAGTCACCGCCATATTGAAATTCTTTGTTATTGGACCGATTTTTACTCTTTTTGTTTGATAATTAATTGCATTAGTGAAGATAAAGTAGTGTATGCAACTGCATATAACACGGGTATTAAAACACTCGTTACTATTATGAAACTCGCTGCGCTCGTTTCATAAACTCACACTCGTGTCTTAATACCCTTCATTATATGACAGTTGCATAAACTACTATAATGGATCAACCTTTATTTTTATTTGCTTTTTTTTGTTCTTTTTAATAATCTTCTGGTTTTATTTCCTTACATTTTTACAAGTAGTCATTTAAATCTTCCATAAACTTTATCATTAACTTTATGATGATTTAATAAAAAAACATATATATTTATTCACATAATTACTAATGGTACCCCTATTATTCTTATACCTTTTAAATAATTAGTAATATTATTCGACCAGGAACTTTAGCAGTTCGATTAACAGCTAATATAATTGCAGGTCATTCACTTTTAACTTTATTAGGTAATCAGGAATCAGGAACCTTTTCTTGCAAATCTAAACTATTGTTTTTATGTTGCAGGTTGATGGAGCCGACGGCCATCGACGCGCTGACGAAAATTCAGATGAAAAAATGGGAAAACAAGCGACAGAGGGCGGGTGGGAGCATTCTCAGGAGATGTCGACTTTACAATGAGTATTTTAAAGTGGACTTTAATACTCATTGGAAAGTCGACAACTTCTGAGCATGCTCCGGTATCCCCGGTGGTGGTGCATGTGTGTGGTAGTGCTTGTGAGTTGTGGTGCATGTGAGTGGTGGTGGCATTGCTTGCTTGGGAACTTGGCTTTCTCGTTCTTTTCTGATGGGAGACCTGCGCTCAGTAGCGAGACGTTAATGGGTTGCTTATTTTGGGTTTCAGCTTTGAAATTTGTTCTTGTTTGCAGCGGTCATGACGGCGACGAGGAGCACCGGCGCTACTGGCAGCAGCCCGGCAGCCAACCGGCGGCGCAGAGCCCGTGCGCGCTGGTGCCCACCGCCTGCTTCCCGCCCCAGGAGAACCCCGCCGCCTACGCCAGCAACAGGTGAGTGCATTTATATTTTTATTTTATTTAATATTATTAATATAAATTATATTTTTTTAATTATGTCAATTCTAAAAATATATCTAAAATTTCAATTTAAAAAATATTATTTGTTCCGTCTTCGATATCCGGAATCCATGTTGAGTGTAGCGTGTCTTTTTCGTTTGTTCTGACTTAGCGATACCCTCGCTTCGGGTCCCCACCCTGTATCCGTTTCCGCTTTGTGTTCAATATGGCAACGCCGCGGTATTGCGGGTGAGGCCATCTTATTTTCGCATTATAGCGTCGTTTTTCGTATTGTTCGGACGTGTTTCTAAAAATTTCTTAATAATCCTAAATATAGTGATATATTATATAAAAGTATATCAAGTGTTAAGATTTATATCAAGAATAAGAATCCCTCGCTTCTGCGATGGAGAATAACGACAGCAGTAGGAGACGGCTGCCATTTTGAGCTCATAGCGTTGTGTATTTTCGCCGCGTGCGCGTCAAATCTAAGATTATTTCGTTAATCCGTCTCTCTTGGCAAAAAATATTGCAAGCAAAGTGTTTAAAATATATAGTATTAGTGTTAATAGTGCATATTTTCTATCACGGGGAAATTTCGGTTACGCGTAAATGAACCCCACGTGCACAGAAGAAGCTCAAGTTCGCAGAGGAAAGAAGAGGCAGGAAAATGGTTTTTCGGGCAGTTCATCAGCGCAGCAGGAGTCTGATGATATATCCAGAAGTGGTTTGTATTTTAAGCAAATCGGTAAGTTCAATTTTTATTTTTTCTGGTCAACAAGAAGCCTTCTTGATAAACAACGTGGTGAATATATTTTCTAATAAGAATTCACTTTGCAATCACCGCCTGACAATAAGGTGGAGAATTCTCAGATAAATAAATCGAAATTATGCGTTTCATTATTTCGATTATATTAAGTCCACAGAAATAATAACGATATTTTCAGATTACTCCTAGTTTTCATTGAAATATTTCATATAAAATCCCTCTTAGTTCACAACCCTTATTTAATAACGAGGCAATTCGACGTTATTTAAAAATAGGGGGGGGGGGGGGGTGAGCAATAATCGTGATAGCTACGAGTAAGAGGGTAAGAAATTTTATTCATCGAGAATTTATAGGTTAGAAATACTAGAACAGAAAAAATACAGTCCTAGCTACTTTTTTTTTTTTTCACGTTCTTTTTGGTTCCTTCCTATTCCTAAGTCGGACCAGCCAGATTGGAAGATGAATCAAACCTAAGTACCTACTGCCATAATTAACTGACCATCATTGGATTTTTATCAACAACAAAACCATTCGCGTCCACTACGGATTGGACAGTACAATTTGGATGACTTCTCTTGGCAAACAGCTCTTACCCGCTCGCCATTCAATCCTGTGTGTAGTTTCAAGTACAGGTAACATTTTGATGTTGAAACTTTTGAAACTTGAAACTGTTGAAACTCCTAGCATGAACGAGCAAATTCGACACCTGTGTTGGTTCCGACTCGACACCTATTTCTATTGTATAGATTTCTATTCTATATTATAGATTATATGGATTATGTTTCTATATTATGGATTTCTAGGAGCTGTCGGAACCAAAAGTTAGTCCCTCAGACAGGCCAAGTTCCTAATGGGGTTGACACAACTTTGCCATGCTGGCTCCGACGCAATGCCTTGAGTTTCTCGGCATATGGGACACAAAACGCAACGTGGAGTCCTTGTCGGAGCAGCGCCCCGATTCGGAACCTTGCGATGACATATTTATCGATCGATTCGGTTTGTTGTCGTATGATAAGATCTATTTTCTGTGAAATTGTCGAAATACCAACCAAAATGAACCAACGAACATTTCGTTCGACTTCTTGATTCTATCAAGCTGTTTACTGTTTTTGTATAAAAAAGTCAAGAAGACAAAAAAATTTTTTTTTTTTTTGGTATGTAAATGTTTACTATATTATAGGTATATTGACATTAAAAAACAATAAGTAAAATTTTGGTAAAGTAAACAATCTTCTTAAATGCACGTGTATCTACGAACGTTCTGAATTGCACATTTTCGATACGAGATCGATAGGTACCTGATCGTATTGAAACGGTAGGATGTCGAAGGGTGTAGAATCGGGGTGCAAAAGTACTTTACGCTACACAGTTGAACTTCAGCATCACTTTCAAAACGAAAGTGGGTCTCTCATTCAGTACTAATTTCTAATGAGAGACAGTGGCATTACAGGAACAGTCGAAAGGCAGTTGGTCCCTCAGACAGGCCTAGTTCCTAATGAGGAGACAACTTTGCCCAAAGTATACGCTGTATGGTGTACTACATAGCCGCTAAGGAGTTAGAATTCTGGCGTCCATTGCTATATAACGATCGAGCTGCGAATGGTCAAAATATTAATGCGAGTCATCAGCTGGTAATGTCGAATCTAGCAACAAAATATCTCCTTGCATGTCCCGGCAAATCATGTTAAGTAATGCATGTCAGATTTATACTGAAATATATGATATAAAGGAGATGAGCCGATGGCATCCTTTGAGGAGCGTCTAAAGGAGCTCACGCCAAACGCCATAATAAAAAGACCCAGCCAAGGACCTCCTACCTCTACACGTATAATAGGTCGGGCCAGTTACACTGTGTGCCGTGCAACAGTATTTGAAAACAAAATTTGGTTTCGCGAGCCATATTTGCTCCCATAACCGGTTCTTGCCAAGACCGCCGTAAACGGATATGTCATGGAGGACATCATCATCATATGATACAGTAAAATGCTCCACACTACGCATGGCATTACAGAATTAGTAGAAAGGCAGTTAGTCTCCCAGACAGGCCTAGTTCCTAATGGGAGACACAACTTTGCCTCGTCTATTATTCGCCAAGGATGGTTTCAGTGTCGAACAGTGCAGCAATACAGTCGACATCTGCTGATATCCATCCCCCAGTCCCCCTGCAATACATATTCCGAAACCACCAACGACTTAGGTCAGGTTTTGAACGTGGGGAATACCAGTGTAGATCTGTTTGCTTACACACGGCTCATATTTGCTTCGAAATACGTGTCAAAGGATTCATAGAACGAGAAAGCCTTTGCTTACAATGCCTTTCTCTGTCACTGGAACTAAAACCCGGGCTGGCTGTAAGCACCACTCAACCTATGGAAGGGTCGATATGTTCAAATATTTTGAAATGCAGAAACTATATCAGATACCAGCTCTTCCAATAATACTGATGAAGACTTAGACTTAAGGTTAGCACTCATCGGAGGTCCAGAAGCATATTTTAGGAGGCATAATTGATTTGTGCCGGATAGACTTGGCTTATACAATTTATAAATCCTTATAACTATCCTCTTGAAAAAGAACTGTACATCAGTTTTTTGAAAAGTATAACTAAGTTTACACAGATTTCAAAAGTTGCAAAAGGCGGGTGGGAGCATTCTCAGGAGATGTCGACTTTACAATGAGTATTTTAAAGTGGACTTTAATACTCATTGGAAAGTCGACAACTCCTGAGCATGCTCCGGTATCCCCGGTGGTGGTGCATGTGTGTGGTAGTGCTTGTGAGTTGTGGTGCATGTGAGTGGTGGTGGCATTGCTTGTTTGGGAACTTGGCTTTCTCGTTCTTTTCTGATGGGAGACCTGCGCTCAGTAGCGAGACGTTAATGGGTTGCTTATTTTGGGTTTCAGCTTTGAAATTTGTTCTTGTTTGCAGCGGTCATGACGGCGACGAGGAGCACCGGCGCTACTGGCAGCAGCCCGGCAGCCAACCGGCGGCGCAGAGCCCGTGCGCGCTGGTGCCCACCGCCTGCTTCCCGCCCCAGGAGAACCCCGCCGCCTACGCCAGCAACAGGTGAGTGCATTTATATTTTTATTTTATTTAATATTATTAATATAAATTATATTTTTTTAATTATTATGTCAATTCTAAAAATATATCTAAAATTTCAATTTAAAAAATTTATTGGATTAATATTTATCCCTTATACCTTAGGATTTATACCTAATCGATATTTTTTATTATGAAACTATATCTCATCTAAACTTTTAATACTCTGGGTTTATTTCCTTAAATTTTTACAAGAACTAGTCATTTAAATCTTTCATAAACTTTATCATTAACTGATTTAATTAACTCTACATACATATTTATTCATAATTCCTCATGGAACCCCTATTCTTATACCTTTCATAGTCTTTATTGAAACATTTAGTAATATTATTCGACCAGGAACTTTAGCAGTTCGTTTAACAGCTAATATAATTGCAGGTCATTTACTTTAACTTTATTAGGTAATTCAGGAATAAATATACCTAATTATCTATTTTAACCTTTTCTTGCAAATCTTACTTATTGTTTTTATGTTGCAGGTCGACGGAGCCGACGGCCAGCGACGCGCTGAAGAAAATCCAGATGAAAATCCGGGAAAACAAGCGACAGAGGGCGGGTGGGAGCACCCTCAGGAGATGTCGACTTTACAATGAGCATTGTAAAGTCGACTTACAATACTCATTGGAAAGTCTACATCTCCTGAGGATGCTCCGGTGTCTCCGGTGGTGGTGCATGTGTGGTGGTGGCATTGCTTGCTTGGGAACTTGGCTTTTTCGTTCTTTTCTGATTTGAGACCTGCGCTCAGTAGCGAGAGGTTAATGGGTTGCTCATGTTGGGTTTCAGTTTTAAACTTTTGTTCTTGTTTGCAGCGGTCATGACGGCGACGAGGAGCACCGGCGCTACTGGCAGCAGCCCGGCAGCCCCCAGGCGGCGCAGAGCCTGTGCGCACTTGTGCCCACCGCCTGCTTCCTGCCCCAGGAGAACCCCGCCGCCTACGCCAGCAACAGGTGAGTGCATTTGTATTTTTATTTTATTTAATATTATTAATATTAATTAGTTTTTTTAATTATAATTTCAATTCTAAAAATATATCTAAAATTTCAATTTTAAAAAATATTTTTTCTTGAAAATGATGGTTAATTTATCTCTTAATTGAATTTAATTAGAACATTTATTGGATTAATATTCATCCCGTACTCCTTTGGATTTATACCTAATCGATATTTTATATTTTGAAACTTTATCTCGTCTGAACTTCATAATGAATTTAAAACTGAGGAATTAATAGATTTAATGAATCAACCTCTCAACCTGGGTTTATTTCATTACATTTTTTACAAGTAGTCATTTAAATCTTTCGTAAACTTTATCGTTAACTTCATGATTTAATAATACTCAACATATATATTTATTCATATAATTCCTTATGGAACTCCTACTATTCTTATACCTTTCATAGTCTTTATTGAAACATTTAGTAATATTATTCGACCAGGAACTTTAGCAGTTCGTTTAACAGCTAATATAATTGCAGGTCATTTACTTTAACTTTATTAGGAAATTCAGGAATAAATATACCTAATTATCTATTTTAACCTTTTCTTGCAAATCTAAAGTATTGTTTTTATGTTGCAGGTCGATGGAGCCGACGGCCAGCGACGCGCTGAAGAAAATCCAGATGAAAATCCGGGAAAACAAGCGAGAGAGGGCGGGTGGGAGCATCCTCAGGAGATGTCGACTTTACAATGAGTATTGTAAAGTCGACTTACAAACTCATTGGAAAGGTTACATCTCCTGAGGATGCTCCGGTGTCTCCGGTGGTGGTGCATATGTGGTGGTGGCATTGCTTGCTTGGGAACTTGGCTTTCTCGTTCTTTTCTGATTTGAGACCTGCGCTCAGTAGCGAGAGGTTAATGGGTTGCTCATGTTGGCTTTCAGCTTTAAAAACTTTTGTTCTTGTTTGCAGCGGTCATGACGGCGACGAGGAGCACCGGCGCTACTGGCAGCAGCCCGGCAGCCAAACGGCGGTGCAGAGCCCGTGCGCGCTGGTGCCCACCGCCTGCTTCCCGCCCCAGGAGAACCCCGCCGCCTACGTCAGCAACAGGTGAGTGTATTTTTATTTTATTTAATATTATTAATATTAATTATAGTTTTTTTAATTATAATTTCAATTCTAAAAATATATCTAAAATTTCAATTAAAAAAATAATTTTTCTTGAAAATGATTATTCATTTCTCTTGAATTGAATTGAATAACATTTATTCGATTAATATTTATCCCTTATACCTTAGGATTTATACCTAATCGATATTTTTTATTTTGAAACTTTATCTCGTCTGAACTTCATAATGAATTTAAAACTGAGGAATTAATAGATTTAATGAATCAACCTCTCAACCTGGGTTTATTTCATTACATTTTTTACAAGTAGTCATTTAAATCTTTAGTAAACTTTATCGTTAACTTCATGATTTAATAATACTCAACATATATATTTATTCATATAATTCGTCATGGAACTCGTACTATTCTTATACCTTTCATAGTCTTTATTGAAACATTTAGTAATATTATTCGACCAGGAACTTTAGCAGTTCGTTTAACAGATAATATAATTGCAGGTCATTTACTTTTAACTATATTAGGTAATTCAGGAATAAATATACCAAATTATCTATTTTAACGTTTTCTTGCAAATCTAAAGTATAATTTTATGTTGCAGGTCGACGGAGCCGACGGCCAGCGACGCGCTGAAGATAATCCAGATGAAAATCCGGGAAAACAAGCGACAGAGGGCGGGTGGGAGCACCCTCAGTAGATGTCGACTTTACAATGAGCATTGTAAAGTCGACTTACAATACTCATTGGAAAGTCGACATCTCCTGAGGATTACTCATTGGAAAGTCGACATCTCCTGAGGATTACTCATTGGAAAGTCGACATCTCCTGAGGATGCTCCGGTGTCTCCGGTGGTGGTGCATGTGTGGTGGTGGCATTGCTTTCTTGGGAACTTGGCTTTCTCGTTCTTTTCTGATTTGAGACCTGCGCTCAGTAGCGAGAGGTTAATGGGTTGCTCATGTTGGGTTTCAGCTTTAAACTTTTGTTCTTGTTTGCAGCGGTCATGACGGCGACCAGGCGCACCGGCGCTACTGCAAGCAGCCCGGCAGCCCCCAGGCGGCGCAAAGCCCGTGCGCGCTGGTGCCCACTGCCTGCTTCCCGCCCCAGGAGAACCCCGCCGCCTACGCCAGCAACAGGTGAGTGTATTTTTATTTTATTTAATATTATTAATTATTAATATTAATTATATTTTTTTAATTATAATTTCAATTCTAAAAATATATCTAAAATTTCAATTTAAAAAATATTTTTTCTTAAAAATGGTAATTAATTTATCTCTTTTGAATTGAATTACATTTATTGGATTAATATTTATCCCTTATTCCTTTGGATTTATACCTAACCGATATTGTTTATTATGAAACTATATCTCACCTGAAATTTTAATACTCTGGGTTTATTTCCTTAAATTTTTACAAGAACTAGTCATTTAAATAACTCAACTAACATATTTATTCATAATTCCTCATGGAACCCCTACTATTATACCATTCATAGTCTTTATTGAAACATTCAGTAATATTATTCGATCAGGAACTTTGGCAGTTCGTTTAACAGCTAATATAATTGCTAGTCATTTACTTGTAACTTTATTAGGTAATTCAGGAATAAATATACCTAATTATCTATTTTAACGTTTTCTTGCAAATCTAAACTATAGTTTTTATGTTGCAGGTCGACGGAGCCGACGGCCAGCGACGCGCTGAAGAAAATCCAGATGAAAATCCGGGAAAACAAGCGACAGAGGGCGGGTGGGAGCACCCTTGGGAGATGTCGAGTTTACAATGAGCATTGTAAAGTCGACTTACAATACTCATTGGAAAGTCGACATCTCCTGAGGATGCTCCGGTGTCTCCGGTGGTGGTGCATGTGTGGTGGTGGCATTGCTTGCTTGGGAACTTGGCTTTGTCGTTCTTTTCTGATTTGAGACCTGCGCTGAGTAGCGAGAGGTTAATGGATTGCTCATGTTGGGTTTCAGCTTTAAAAACTTTTGTTTTTGTTTGCAGCGGTTATGACGGCGACGAGGAGCACCGGCGCTACTGGCAGCAGCCCGGCAGCCCCCAGGCGGCGCAGTGCCTGTGCGCGCTTGTGCCCACCGCCTGCTTCCCGCCCCAGGAGAACCCCGCCGCCTACGCCAGCAACAGGTGAGTGCATTTGTATTTTTATTTTATTTAATATTATTAATATTAATTATAGTTTTTTTAATTATAATTTCAATTCTAAAAATATATCTAAAATTTCAATTTAAAAAAATATTTTTTCTTGAAAATGATAGTTAATTTATCTCTTAATTGAATTTAATTAGAACATTTATTGGATTAATATTCATCCCGTACTCCTTTGGATTTATACCTTATCGATATATTATATTTTGAAACTTTATCTCGTCTGAACTTCATAATGAATTTAAAACTGAGGAATTAATAGATTTAATGAATCAACCTCTCAACCTGGGTTTATTTCATTACATTTTTTACAAGTAGTCATTTAAATCTTTCGTAAACTTTATCGTTAACTTCATGATTTAATACTCAACATATATATTTATTCATATAATTCCTCATGGAACTCCTACTATTCTTATACCTGTCATAGTCTTTATTGAAACATTTAGTAATATTATTCGACCAGGAACTTTAGCAGTTCGTTTAACAGATAATATAATTGCAGGTCATTTACTTTTAACTTAATTAGGTATATTTATTCCTGAATTACCTAATAATCTATTTTAACGTTTTCTTGCAAATCTAAAGTATTATTTTTATATTGCAGGTCGACGGAGCCGACGGCCAGCGACGCGCTGAAGAAAATCCAGATGAAAATCCGGGAAAACAAGCGACAGAGGGTGGGTGGGAGCGTCCTCAGTAGATGTCGACTTTACAATGAGCATTGTAAAGTCTACTTACAATACTCATTGGAAAGTCTACATCTCCTGAGGGTGCTCCGGTGTCTCCGGTGGTGGTGCATGTGTGGTGGTGGCATTGCTTTCTTGGGAACTTGGCTTTCTCGTTCTTTTCTGAAGAGACCTGCGCTCAGTAGCGAGAGGTTAATGGGTTGCTCATGTTGGATTTCAGCTTTAAACTTTTGTTCTTGTTTGCAGTGGTCATGACGGCGACGAGGCGCACCGGCGCTACTGCCAGCAGCCCGGCAGCCCCCAGGCGGCGCAGAGCCCGTGCGCGCTGGTGCCCACTGCCTGCTTCCCGCCCCAGGAGAACCCTGCCGCCTACGCCAGCAACAGGTGAGTGTATTTTTATTTTATTTAATATTATTAATATTAATTATAATTATATTTTTTAAAATTCTAAAAATATATCTAAAATTTCAATTTAAAAAATATTTTTGCTTAAAAATGGTAATTAATTTATCTCCTTTGAATTGAATTACATTTATTGGATTAATATTTATCCCTTATTCCTTTGGATTTATACCTAACCGATATTTTTTATTATGAAACTATATCTCATCTAAACTTTTAATACTCTGGGTTTATTTCCTTAAATTTTTACAAGAACTAGTCATATATTTATTCATAATTCCTCATGGAACCCCTACTATTCTTATACCTTTCATAGTCTTTATTGAAACATTTAGTAATATTATTTGACCAGGAACTTTAGCAGTTCGTTTAACAGCTAATATAATTGCTGGTCATTTACTTTTAACTTTATTAGGTAATTCAGGAATAAATATACCTTATTATCTATTTTAACGTTTTCTTGCAAATCTAAAGTATTATTTTTATGTTGCAGGTCGACGGAGCCGACGGCCAGCGACGCGCTGAAGAAAATCCAGATGAAAATCCGGGAAAACAAGCGACAGAGGGCGGGTGGGAGCACCCTCAGTAGATGTCGACTTTACAATGTAGTCTAGGCAATGAAGCTAGTGGACCCCAACATCAATTCCTCAGGCGACGAAACTTTACAGAATGATAAAGTATCAGTAGTTAAACGTATTTTATAAATATCCAAAAAAAAAATTAGAACGGAAGTTAGGTATTTTTACCTAAACTCTTTTATGCTTAATATCTCAGTTCGGCAAAATGCTCGGTCAAAACTTTCTTCACCTGAAACATTCATGTAAAGTCTAGAAACAAAATATAAAATATCCAAAATATACTCCTAGTCGAAACCACCAAATTTTGAAAAATACGTTTTTTCAATGTAACTTGCAGCGAAAAATTGCTCTGTGAATTTTTTTTCACTGGAATGTCCTTTTATAGCCGTTTTGTACCTACAACTTGAAAATCCAAACAATATACCAAGAGACTATATTTTTTTCAAAAACTACCCTTTTACTCACAGTGCAAAATTTCTCCATCCATTTTTTTTATTGATATGATTACAATTATTTTTTTTGTATCAAGTATCAAAATATCCAAAAAAATAATCAAGCGCATTAAAAACTATAAAATTTTAGAAAGAAATATTTTATATATTTTAATCCATCAAGGGAAGCAGGAGCGTGGTGAGTTGACGTAATGGTCCGGAAGCCAGTGACAGATTTTCATGACCAAGTCCCTCCCAATTAAAACTTCGTGAAATGCATTAGGGATTTATATTATGAATATTCGCGACCGTCAGCTGCGACTCCGTGGGTGGGGCGGGCAGTGGCAGCCTCCAACGCATGGAGAAAAAAAAAGTTTTTTAGTCATTTCCTCCCATTTGAAAATTTGTCAGATATATAGAAAAGAAATAAAGTCAGCTGACCATAGCATGGTCCACCATGTTATGGTTAGTTTTCCTTCAAAATATTAGGTAAACTATAATCTGTCAAATTTTCAAATGGGAGGAAATGACTAAAAAACTTTTTTTTTCTCCATGCATTGGAGGCTGCCACTGCCCGCCCCACCCACGGAGTCGCAGCTGACGGTCGCGAATATTCATAATATAAATCCCTAATGCGTTTCACGAAGTTTCGCTCGAGAGGAAATAATTGACCGAATTTGTACCTGGCTCCCGGACTATAACGAGACTTTATCTATTCAGTGACGAGACTGACATTAGTATCTGCCTTTTGTGACGCGAGCCAGTACTCGATAATCGAATGTATGTCGTAGAGTCGACAGTTCAATTTTCAATCAAAAACTGTTGACAACTACAGTGACTGTGTCGGTCAAATGGTTCTGAACCATATTGTCATGGTATTAAAGCGAAAAATCGCACGCAGATCTAAAACTAGTTTAAATGCTGAGACAAAAACTGCTTTAAGAGTGTATAATAATTTGCAATTTTGTATTTTAAGTTATTTGTAATTAGGTAAAAAATAGTAAGTCGTCAAAAGTACGTCGCGCGTCTATCACTCTATTTCTCACTCACGAGAACACAATAATTTGCCATCCCGCTCAAAAAGGGGCACGAAATCCATATCATAGCGACATTACTGCACAATTTTAAGGGCGCTAATGCAAATCCGTTAAACTATTGGAGTTTTCGGATCATTTTGTAACTAATTCGAACAAAATACAATGGAACTAAAAACTACTACACAGAGATTGGTCCTTTATCTCCAATTTTTGGTTTTGGTTTGGTGAAAAATCTTTCTTTTTAGTACTATAAAAATGATTTTTCGTCACCTCTTCACACCGATAATTGATGATTTAGGAGCGAGTTTAGTTAGGTTTAGGTACATTTTTTCTGCATAACATACCAATTTTGAAAAGAGCTGACTTTCTTGCCGGCTCTTCTCAGCAGAATCTACTTTCCGAACCAGTGGTAGAATCATGACGTGTCATAAGAGCCACAGGTTGGCCTACGTGAAATAAATTTGAATTTGAAAGAAATGGATATTATTATTTTATAAGTTGTTATGGCTATTTTTAACTGACTCCAAAAAAAGGAGCAGGTAATCAATTCGACGTTTTTTTTGTGCCGATGTTACTCCATAACAAGGAGTGAGCAGGAGCGTGATGACGTCACGAGACCCGACTTTGTCTGCCCACGGCGACGTGAGCCTGTAGATGTCCAACGAGCGCAATCTCTGCGCGCGCAGTTCGTCCGAACCAACCGAGTATGACCGAGTATACTTACTCGTGGTTACTCGTATTTCGTTCGACTAAGAAATTAGAGACGGCCATTAGTGACCAAGGCGACCATTGTTATTAGCAAATTTGTTTGTTGTACGCGTAATCGTTATGGAAAAATTTTGTATTTTGTGCAATAAGAGCTTTGCCGGCTTAGAGAAAGTTACAGTGAAAAAAAAGGAGTTGAAACGATTAAAAAATGCAGCATAAAAAAAGGGGCGACGGATTAGAGCATAAGCTTCACGGATTAGAAGAATTAGACTTACACGTCTCTTGCAGAAAAGCATACATAAACGATAATATGATCAAATCATTTTTAAAAAAGAAAAGACTTAATTCACAAGAACCATCTTCAGAGTTTGATTACAATTCCAAATGTATTTTCTGTAATGAGAATGCCGATGTGAACAAATCAAATAAAGAAGTTGTACATAAATATAATTGAAATTTTTTCCGACAATTATTTAAACATTTTTTGGAGTTTACTCCTTAAGAATCGATTTTAGCAGCCCGGTATGAGAAAAATCCGGACAGTAAAATCAATTTATCAATGACCTTGTTACGTTTTTCACAACGTTGAAATTTCTACCCTAACGTTGAGTAAATAAGGTTGGTTTTCGCTTGAGTTGTCGAATGCCCGTGTCACGTTTTTCACAACGATGCAAATTTCTACCCTAACGTTGAGTAAATAAGGTTGGTTTTCGTTCACAACACCGTACGGAGTACAACACCGTGGCTATTCAAATAGTTTACACATAAGCCGAAAGATGGCGCTAATCTACACGTGAACGAAAGCCAACCTTGTTTACTCAACGTTAGGGGTGGAGATTTGCAACGTTGTGAAAGGCGTAGCGCGGGCATTCGACAACTCAAGCGAAGACCAACCTTATTTACTCAACGTTAGGGTAGAAATTTCAACGTTGAGTATGAAGTAAACTCCAGTTGTGCGTCGTGAGCTGACTCACACAATTTTTTTTTCACTTACAATTAAGACGGAAGTTCGAGAAAATTTTGTTAGTTAACAATTGTTTAACTTGTTGAAAAATTAACTTTAAGTAAAATTTCCAACGAGAATAAATTATTTATAGTGTTCAAAACACACCATAATTTTTTCAAATTTTTAAATAAATATTCAATACCTTAAATAAATTAATTAATGTGCCGTACTCGCTTTTGACGCCGCGCGCGCAACCTAAAAATGTCGCGCGCAGACCTATTTTCAGCGTTAAATTAAAATTATAAATAATGGAGATAGAGTTCCGGGAGTTCGGAGTTTTTTATTGAAAATTTCCTCTTCTTTTAGAATCTTTTTTTGAAAATTCTTAAATATTAATAGTTTATGAAATATTGGCAAAAAACGAAATGCCATTTTTTTTTTATCTTTAATTGTTTATAACTTTTGCAATTTTTTATGTGCTAATACACGCTTTTGGAACATTTTTCTAGGCGTCATTCCGGATCCAATGAGCTATCGCACATAATTTTAAGATCAGTATCTCTATTTTGTACCATTTTGAACTTGTCAACTAGACTATTAGAGCCACTTTATGAGCAAGTGTGTTGAAAAAAAAGTTTTTAGTTTCTACACATTATGTTGACATTGGGCGTGTTTTTATGCTCGCCCGACTTCAGAATGAGGCATTAGAATTGAAAAGTTGGATCCAGAAAGTATTGGGGAACCATCTCGAGAATTTCTTCTAGCAAGTGAAATAAAAATTATCCAAATCGGTTCAGAAATCTCGAAGAAACCGCTGTACATACAACACACGGTGTTTGAGGATCCCTAAAAAGTGTCATGCTCTTTTTATTTATTGTATTGTATTCATTCATAATACAGGAATCTTGAATAAAAACAGTATGTCACTTTTTTAGGGTTTTCCTTAAATACCGTGCATAAGTTAAAAAAATAAGTGCTGAATTGAGAGCCACTTCCTTTTTGGAAGTCGGTTAAAAAGGTTTTGGTAACAAAGTAATCAATGAAGCTTTTGCCAAAAAACAATTGTTTTTAAACATTATAGAGCTTCATAATTTTTTATACTTTTTCAAAATAAAGATGTTATTTTTTGGTTGTTTGAAGCAGATATATACCTATTATTTTATTTTCAGTGAAGGAAATGAATATTAGTTAATATAAGCTGTTATGGCAATTTTATGTTGTTTTTGTTTAAATTTTCCCAAAATAAACTAATTCGGAGAAACAAATTATGTTTAAGGGCCCTTAATTAAACTATTGAAAAGCTCATTCATTATCTGGAAGCTAAGTCGCTACAATTAGTGGTTGTATAAATAAATTAATGTTGAGGTACACATTTATGTTTATTATTTAGCATCGTAGAAGTCATGTAGTAATATATTATTTGTGAAGTCGCTTCGCTCGCGCACGCTAAACTATACCCAATGATTGAAGCATTAAGGTACATTATCGCGAAAACGCAGTTTAGATTTCAAAAAATTCTGTTTCAATATCGATGTTCTTCGTGATATTTTTTTGGATATTTAGGATAAGTGTGTAAATGTGACTACCTACTATGTTAAAAAAAAGAAATTGGATAGAGAAATTTTTCATTCCGAGTTATAAACAATTTTCAGTTGAAGTAAGATAAATAGATTTTGGTATGGATTTTTTTTTGGATTTTCTTACACGTTATGCTAAATTACATTTTAAGGACATTTGAAAATAAAAAATTGACTGAGCAATTTTCTGGTCGAAATTACGGACAAAAAAAGGAAACCTCTTTAAAAAATGACAGTTCCGTTTGAAAAAAGTTTTGGATTTTTATCAAGTACCTCTTATTAAGGCTAATAATTAGTTTGGTAAAAAAAAATTGGACGGAGAAATTATTCTGTTCAAAATATTAAGCTATTTGTACTTTTAGGTATAAATACCCAACTTCCGCATGGATTTTTTTTTGGATATTTTTGTGTAAATTTTGGGTCATCCCATACTACAACCTCGCCAAATTTCATCGACTGAGGATTTGATGTGGGGGTCTCCATACAACAGACCGCCCCATTGCCTAGGCTAAATGAGCATTGTTAAGTCGACTTACAAACTCATTGGAAAGTCTACATCTCCTGAGGATGCTCCGGTGTCTCCGGTGGTGGTGCATGTGTGGTGGTGGCATTGCTTTCTTGGGAACTTGGCTTTCTCGTTCTTTTCTGAAGAGACCTGCGCTCAGTAGCGAGAGGTTAATGGGTTGCTCATGTTGGGTTTCAGCTTTAAACTTTTGTTCTTGTTTGCAGCGGTCATGACGGCGACGAGGCGCACCGGTGCTACTGCCAGCAGCCCGCCAGCCCCCAGGCGGCGCAGAGCCCGTGCGCGCTGGTGCCCACTGCCTGCTTCCCGCCCCAGGAGAACCCCGCCGCCTACGCCAGCAACAGGTGTGTAGTTTTATTTTATTTAATATTATTAATATTAATTATATTTTTTTAATTATAATTTCAATTCTAAAAATATATCTAAAATTTCAATTTAAAAAATATTTTTTCTTAAAAATGGTAATTAATTTATCTCTTTTGAATTGAATTACATTTATTGGATTAATATTTATCCCTTATTCCTTTGGATTTATACCTAACCGATATTTTTTATTATGAAACTATATCTCATCTGAACTTTTAATACTCTGGGTTTATTTCCTTAAATTTTTACAAGAACTAGTCATTTAAATAACTCAACTAACATATTTATTCATAATTCCTCATGGAACCCCTACTATTATAACATTCATAGTCTTTATTGAAACATTTAGTAATATTATTCGACCAGGAACTTTAGCAGTTCGTTTAACAGCTAATATAATTGCTGGTCATTTACTTTTAACTTTATTAGGTAATTCAGGAATAAATATACCTACACTAGCGGCACGCTATGATGGCCGGTTTGACACATTACAATAGTGATGTGGAATGTCAATTTATTCTCGAACAAAAAACAATTAAGTTTTGTTTTTGTACCTGATTAAATAGGTTTAATAAAACAAAAATGTATATGTTTATTTAATTTATTTTACTTTATATGCACACAAGAAACATATGAATACAAAAGATACCAAAAAAGGTTTTTAAAAATTTTCAATTTAGAAAACCAAATGCCGAGTTGTGGTATATATCATATAAAAATAAAAATTTTACCTTTTGTATGAAACAGCTGATATTTTTTTGCGATTTCAGAGGTTTGTCCACATAGTGAAAATTGTTCATATTCACAAGTACATTCACCCCTTAAATGGTGCAAACTGATTTTTCTACACTTGTATACATTTTAGAAATCAATCTATATCTATACTTATAATAAAACTGTAACTGGAAGATTTCTGTACATTTAATATATTTTGAAAATTTTAATTGGGGGATGCTTGACTATCGATACTGAGCCCAAAACAGATTTTTATTTAATTTTTGTCTGTCTGTCTGTCTGTCTGTCTGTCTGTCTGTCTGTCCGCGCTTCACGCGAAAACTACTGAACGGATTTAAATGAAATTTAGTACAGCGGTAGCTGATACTCCGGGTCAACATATAGGATAGTTTTTATCCCGATAAAACATAAGGTTACTCCAGGATAGGTGATGAAACTTTTTGTTGATTTTACTCCATAACTCAGTCAAATCTGAACGGATTTTAATAATTCTTTCTTTATTTGTGAGTGTGTAGGACAAGAAATACAATGACCAATTTTGGTGAAGATCTGCTAGATATTGTCGGAGATAGAGGTCAAAACTTCTCTCGGATAGTTCCAGGTCACTCGCATACGATATATACGTATATAGATCTTATTACATTCATACCATAGCCATATCTTGACCTGAGCTATTCATTACATACTAATTTTAGACTATATCACTGACCTCCAGGCCCTAGCTCCTCAATCCTGATGGTGCAGTGTACTGCCCACCTAAATCATGGATATTTACGAACTGTCGATTGTGAATTGATATTGTAGGTGCCAAATATTTAAAATATAATAGTGTAGTGGAGCCGTAAAAGAGGACTCAATTCTGATGCTGCTGGGTGCTGCTCACCAATGATAGGTAACAATTAGTATGAACTACTTAGGGTAGTGGTATAACGCAGCCGTAAAAAAATTCGCGTCTCCGTTTTCCGTTTACTAAAATTTCCCACAGTAGCTTTGTATTCTTAGATGGCATCAATCTATTCAGCTAATTTAATTATCGCTCGGTTCGGTTTAGGAATCATCCACCTCCCTTCTCCTCCCCATGCTATAACTACTAATGGTACCAACTTCTCAATCCCGATGCTGCTGATGATAATACCCACCTAAATAGTAGGTGTTTACAAAATGTCGATAATGAATTCATATTGTAGGTACCAACCAAGTGAAGACTACAAAGTGGCATAGTGCAATCGTAAAAAATGTCTCACTCGCTTCGTTTGCAAGAATGTCGATTGTAGATTTCTTTTTAACCGACTTCGAAAAAGGAGCAGATTCTCAATTCGTCGGAATCTATTTTTTCAATTTTTTATGTATGTTCACCGATTACTTGAAGGCGCCTGAACTGATTTGGAAAATTCTTACTTTTTTGTTTGAAAGGGTACTTCCCAGGTGGTTTTTAAATTTTACCGAAATCGGTTGAGCGGTTTTAAAAAATTTAGAAAAAAAATTATTTACTTTGTTTTGTAAAAAAATTATATTAAATTATGTACTCATTAGTAAATGGACTACACAGAGGCGTAGTGCGATCAAAAAAACCTTCGCGCTCGCTTCGCTCGCGAAAATATCAGTTTTCAGTTGCTACTGCGGGTGCCAAGTATGAACTACAAAGAAGCGTAGTGCAATCGAAAATTTTCGCGCTCGCTTCGCTCGCTAAAATGTGTCTTCTTGATTGGTATTGTAAGAACCAAGTATAACGAACCAATAAAGCAACGAAAACTGCAATATCTGGTACATATAATGCGTGGCGATAAGTACAAGTTGCTCCAACTAATAATACAGGGGAAGATACAAGGTAGGAGACCCCCTGGAAGAAGACGGACCTCTTGGCTCAAGAATCTCCGGACATGGTTTGGAATGGGTACTCGATCCTTATTCCGCGCAGTTGTGTGTAAGGTCCGAATGGCCAATATGATAGCCGACCTCCGGTAGGAGATGGCACCTCAAGAAGAAGAAGAAGAAGAACCAAGTATGAAGGAAACAGTTATGTAGTGCAGCCCTAAAGAATTTTGCGAAATGTCTGTTTTGGATTGCCAAGTATGGACTACATAGTGATGCAATGAAATTGTAAAAATTTTCGTGCTAGCTTCATTGGCGAAAATTTCTTAATTGTTGTTGTGAGTGTAAACCGAGTATGCTCGCTTCGCTCGCGAAAATATCAGTTTTCAGTTGCTACTGTAGGTGCCAAGTATGAACTACAAATATGCGTAGTGCAATCGAAATTTTTTGATTGTAGATTGCTTTTGTCTATACCAATTAGTATGGATTACACAGAGGCGTAGTGCGATCAAAATATTTTCGCGCTCGCTTCACTCGCGAAAATTTTGGTTTTCGCCAATGTAGGTGCCAAGTTTAAACTAAAAAAGAGCGTAGTGCAATCTAAAATTTTTGCGCTCGCTTTGCTCGCGAAATTGTGTCTTTTCTTGATTGGTATTGTAAGAACAAAGTATGAAGGACACAGTTAAGTAGTGCAGCCCTAAAAAAATTGCAAAATGTCCGTTTTGGATTGCCAAGTATGGACTACGTAGTGATGCAATGTAATTGTAAAAAATTTCGCGCTCGCTTCGCTCGCGAAAATGCCTTTTCTTCATTGTTATTGTAAGTGTAAACCAAGTATGGAAAACATAGTTAAGTAGTGCAGTCCTAAAAAATTTCTCGCTCGCTTCGCTCGCGAAAATGTCTTTTCTTCGTTATTGTTGTTAGTGTAAACCAAGTATGCAGTACATAGTTAAGTAATGCGTTCCTAAAAAATTTCGCGCTCGCTTCGCTCGCGAAAATATCTCTTTTCAGTTGCTATTGTAGGTGCCAAGTATGAACTACAAAGAAGCGTAGTGCAATCGAAAATTTTTGCGCTCGCTTCGCTCGCGAAAATGTCGGTTGTAGATTGCTTTTGTCTATACCAATAAGTATGGACTACACAGAGGCGTAGTGCGATCAAAATATTTTCGCGCTCGCTTCGTTGGCGAAAATGTCTTTTCTTAATTGTTGTTGTGAGTGTAAACCAAGTATGGAGTACATAGTTAAGTAGTGCAGTTCTGAAAATTTCGCGCTTGCTTCGCTCGCGATAACGTCGCTTTTGTGTTGCTTATGTAGGTGCCAAGTATGGACTATATGGTGGCGTAGTGCAATCCTTAAAATGTCGCACTGGCTTTACTAGCGATAATGTCGATTATAGATTGCTTTTGTAGATACCAATTAGTATGGGCTACACAGAGGCGTAGTGCGATCAAAAAATTTTCGCACTCGCTTCGCTCACGAAAATTTCGGTTTTCAGTTGCTACTGTAGATGCCAAGTATAAACTAAAAAGAAGCGTAGTGCAATCGAAAATTCTCGCCTGCATCACAATGAAGTTGCCAATCCATCATTGTCTTCAATTTTACCAGTTACCAACTCCTCAATCCCGATGCTGCTGGTCCTGCCTAAATTGTGGGTATTTACAAAATTTCTATTTTGAATTGATATTGTAGGTTTGCAGGTACCAAGTAGGTACAGAATATTATATAGTGGCGTAGTACAATCGTAAAAACCTCACGATTAACATAAAACAATTCTTTTTTATTACTTTTTCCACGCGGACGAAGTCGCGGGCATCAGCTAGTTTAATAAATAAATTTTGAGTCCTAAACCTAAAACTACATTCGATAAAATTTATGAATCTCTGCACATCACTATCGTCAATAAAGTAATACAATTATTTCCTTCAAAGTCTTTATCAATTAATACGGAACTTCATGAGCGGACAAACGTCAAACCGGCCATCATAGCGTGCCGCTAGTGTAATTATCTATTTTAATGTTTTCTTGCAAATCTAAACTATTGTTTTTATGTTGCAGGTCGACGGAGCCGACGGCCAGCGACGCGCTGAAGAAAATCCAGATGAAAATCCGGGAAAACAAGCGACAGAGGGCAGGTGGGAGCACCATTGGGAGATGTCGACTTTACAATGAGCATTGTAAAGTCGACTTAAATACTCATTGGAAAGTTGACATCTCCTGAGGATGCTCCGGTGTCTCCAGTGGTGGTGCATGTGTGGTGGTGGCATTGCTTGCTTGGGAACTTGGCTTTCTCGTTCTTTTCTGATTTGAGACCTGCGCTGAGTAGCGAGAGGTTAATGGTTTGCTCATGTTGGGTTTCAGCTTTAAAAACTTTTGTTCTTGTTTGCAGCGGTCATGACGGCGACTAGGAGCACCGGCGCTACTGGCAGCAGCCCGGCAGCCCCCCAGGCGGCGCGGCGGCGCAGAGCCCGTGCGCGCTGGTGCCCACCGCCTGCTTCCCGCCCCAGGAGAACTCTGCCGCCTACGCCAGCTACAGGTGAGTGCATTTGTAATTTTATTTAATTTAATATTAATTATATATTTTTAATCATTTCAATTCTAAAAATATATCTAAAATTTCAATTTTAAAAAATATTTTTTTCTTGAAAATGATAATTTATCTCTTAATTGAATTGAATTAGAACATTTATTGGATTAATATTTATCCCATATATTGAAACTTTATCTAAACTTCATAATGTATTTAAAACTGAGGAATTAATAGATTTAATGGATCAACCTTTATATTTATTTCCCTCCTTTTTTTTTGTTCTTTTTAATAATCTTCTGGGTTTACTTCCTTACATTTTTACAAGTGGTTATTTAAATCTTTCATAAACTTTATCATTAACTTTATGATGATTTAATAATACTCAACATATATATTTATTCATATATTTACTCATGGAACCCCTACTATTCTTACACCTTTTATAGTCTTTATTGAAACAATTAGTAATATTATTCGACCAGGAACTTTAGCAGTATAACAGCTAATATAATTGCAGGTCATTTACTTTAACTTTATTAGGAAATTCAGGGATAAATATACCTAATTATCTATTTTAACCTTTTCTTGAAAATCTAAAGTTTTGTTTTTATGTTGCAGGTCGACGGAGCCGACGGCCAGCGACGCGTTGAAGAAAAACCAGATGAAAATCCGGGAAAACAAGTGACAGAGGGCGGGTGGGAGCACCCTCAGGAGATGTCGACTTTACAATGAGCATTGTAAAGTCTACTTACAATACTCATTGGAAAGTCTACATCTCCTGAGGATGCTCCGGTGTCTCCGGTGGTGGTGCATGTGTGGTGGTGGCATTGCTTGCTTGGGAACTTGGCTTTCTCGTTTTCTGATGGGAGACCTGCGTTTAGTTGCGAGACCGTTAATGGGTTGCTCATGTTTGGTTTCAGCGTTAAATTTTGTTCTTGTTTGCAGCGGTCATGACGGCGACAAGGCGCACCGGCGCTACTGGCAGCAGCCCGCCAGCCCCCAGGCGGCGCAGAGCCTGTGCGCGCTTGTGCCCACCGCCTGCTTCCCGCCCCAGGAGAACCCCGCCGCCTACGCCAGCTACAGGTGAGTGCATTTGTATTTTTATTTTATTTAATATTTTTAATATTAATTATAGTTTTTTTAATTATAACTAGCTGATGCCCGCGACTTCGTCTGCGTGGATTTAGTTCATAACATCCCGCGGGAAATCTTTGTCACCCTCCAGGTTCTCAACTATACCTATCCAATAAATCACGTCAATCCGTAGCTTTGTAGCAGGAAACATTTGATCGTCTTGCTCGCGGCATTGTTAATGATGATTCAAAGAGAAAACATATTACTGATGATATTATCAATTACGTTAAACTATAATTTTTATAATTGTTTTTACCATAATTAACTAAATACAAAATTACGTTTAGCTGTCATTTACGTTTTGTTCCACTGTCATTTTCGTTTTTTTATTCCATGTCAGATGCATTTTTGTTATACCAGGTTTTATATTGACTTAACGGAAACGCGGTCGAACGGGATAAAAAGTATCCTATGTCCGTCTCCTGGTTCTAAGCTACCTCTCCACCAATTTTGAGCCAAATCGGTTCATCCGTTCTTGAGTTATAAATAGTGTAACTAACACCACTTTCTTTTATATATATAGATTTCAATTCTAAAAATATATTTAAAATTTCAATTTTAAAAAATATTTTTTCTTGAAAATGATAGTTAATTTATCTCTTAATTGAATTTAATTAGAACATTTATTGGATTAATATTCATCCCGTACTCCTTTGGATTTATACCTTATCGATATTTTATATTTTGAAACTTTATCTCGTCTGAACTTCATAATGAATTTAAAACTAAGGAATTAATAGATTTAATGAATCAACGTCTCAACCTGGGTTTATTTCATTACATTTTTTACAAGTAGTCATTTAAATCTTTCGTAAACTTTATCGTTAACTTCATGATTTAATAATACTCAACATATATATTTATTCATATAATTACTCGTGCAACCCCTACTATTCTTACACCTTTTATAGTCTTTATTGAAACAATTAGTAATATTATTCGACCAGGAACTTTAGCAGTTCGTTTAACAGCTAATATAATTGCAGGTCATTCACTTTTAACTTTATTAGGTAATCAGGAATCAGGAACCTTTTCTTGCAAATCTAAACTATTGTTTTTATGTTGCAGGTCGACGGAGCTGACGGCCAGCGACGCGCTGAAAAAAAAACCAGATGAAAATCCGGGAAAACAAGTGACAGAGGGCGGGTGGGAGCATCCTCAGTAGATGTCGACTTTACAATGAGTATTGTAAAGTCGACTTACAATACTGCCCACCGCCTGCTTCCCGCCCCGAGAAGCCCGCCGCCTAAGCCAGCTTAGCTAAGGCGACGTTTTAGCATACGCGATTCGCCGCGCGATGCGCGGTTCGGCGCGTCGCGCGTCGTCGTCGAGAGAGAGCGAGCGAGCGACGCACCACGCGTCGCGCGGCGAATCGCCTATGCTAAAACGTCGCCTAAGGGTATTTTGTTATACTTAGTCATGTTTGTTCTGTCTAAATAATATAAGATTTTACGTACATAACGTTGTCTTCATTTGGACATGGTCCTTAATTTCTTTATCTATCTGTAATACTAACTTCCCCGCGCTCACCATCCCATCAGACACGGTGTACACAGAACACCGATATGACGACATCGATATTCTTACTAATTTCTTAAACTGGACACTTTCAAGTAAAGATTTTTATATAAACCTGTGAAGATAATACTGCTATTGTCGCAATTAGAATGCCATAAGCCTACTTTGTCGTATTAGTTTACAAATTACGAAAAACCAAATTAAATTTGAATTTCGCTGGCAGACCCGTATATTACTGTTATTCGTAAGTTTTCTTAAGGTGGATTATACGAGTCTACCCGCGAAATTCAAAAATTTGGTTTTTTCCATTTTGTAAACGAATACAACAAAGTGGGCTTATGGCATTCTAATTGCGATCATCTTCACAGGTTTACATAAAAATCTTTACAGTAAAGTTTTATGCAAACCTGTGAAGATGATAATTCTACTGGCGCAATTAGAATGCCATAAGCCTACTTTGTCGTATTACAAAATGGAAAAAACCAAATTAATTTAATTTCGCGGGCAGACCCGTATAATCATCCTTAAGTGTTTAGCGATCAAAAATTAAGCTTTATGTATTAAAGTTAAGTTTATAATAACCCGAAGTTGTTGCTAATACCAGCTAATACAAAACAATGTATATGTTTGGGTAAATGCCTTGATTAAGGTAAATGTGACTATTTCAGCCATGGAAATAGGAATTACATGTGCATATGGCAGCACTGGCTTCATGTTTGCTTGGAGACCAAGAAGCCTAATTCCCAATTCCATGCTTGCTGTCAAAGAGATTGACAGTGACATTTGACCACCCACATGAAAAGTGATTTTGTTGTTTGTGTCAATCTTCTTCCTCTGTCAATCACAGCTGTCAATCGTTGACACAGAACACTATTACTCCCAGGGGGGGTCAACTTTGTATGGGGCAGATGTAAATACCTACTAGGGTACCAACCATGCCAACATGACCAACCATAGGGTCAACCATGTCCCACACTTGCAGATTCCATTTAAGAAAAACTATTTACTATTAGTACACCCTATAGTAAGTGTATACAAATTACCAAAATGCTATTAGAAATACTATCTTTTATTAGGGCGAGCGGAGCGAGACCTAATACTATCCCACAACCTGAGCATTTTGTGGTACACTTTACTGAATAACTATCATGCCTATAGATTTGTGATTTAACACAGTAATTTAACTTTATATCCAGACGTGTTATCTGTCAAAAACAACATAATTTAAAAATCATTAACTTAAAAATCATTAACAGTTAGAAAACTATGCGAGCCCTCACAAAGCTCAGCTTTTTGCTAGTATTATGCTATATAATAATTGTAATAGATTACTAAAAAGAATAAAATTGTTTCTTTTCAGATGTGAACTATGCTCAGTACATTTTTTTCCTGAAACAGACTACTCTTCATCATCCCTGCAGGTGAAATTGTACAGTGAAGATAGAATTTTGTAACGTTCGACAAAGAAAACTAATAATATATTTACATAAAAATAAATGTTCATTTATATTCGCTAGAACAAAAAACCCGTTTTTTTTTTCTTTTAAACCTGAACTGAAACCTTATTGATATGGTATTTTGACTCTAAAGAGTTTTGTATTTTAAAAATACCAAGTTCTCTTTAAGAGTCAAAATACATTATCTAGAAATTTAATTTGGGTAAGTAGCTTATTTCCACATTTGAATCTCCCGCCTTCAAAGAGTTGTCACTGGGTTGAATATAGATGGCGCTAGTAAGAACGGTCCCCCCTTTTTTAATATGAAGTTATCATTCTTCTCCGCTAGGAGAAATAGTGTTCTGTGATTACTCCTAGCGGAGATCTCAGATCACAGGCCAGGGGCAGTTCACGCCCCTACAAATTTCCATACCCCTACAAAATCCGTAGCAAAATGATGTTTGACAATTCTGAACACCACGTGACCATCTGTGACATCCATTTTATCATGGAACTAGGAATTACGACTACGTATTTTATTCTGTGATCTCTAACAGTGATTTTACCCTACGGCATTTATTAGTTTGGAGTCGTCATTTATTTTATTTGTTTTTAACGGTGAGTTGTGATTTCAGAGTAGTTGCGTTGATTAATTACCGTATATTTGTTCCCATAATAGCAACTGATATCTCAATTTATTGAGATGAATTGCAAGTGTTGTGTGCCTGGTTGTAATAATTCGCGAGAGGACGCTATATTACAAAAAATATATGTTTCCACAATGTGAGAAAGGACTCCAAAAGTGGCTTAGGATAATTAATTGTGACGATTTGCGACATAAAAGTGTTACCGAACTTAGGCGTTTGCAAGTGTGTCATAAGCACTTTGAAATAAGTTTCGTGACACAAAAATCAACGTATTATTGGAACAGCATTTCCTACATTATTCTTGGAATCTGAGATCCTTAGTGGCACTCCATCCACTCTTCTGGAGGATCCTGAAGACACTAGTAAGTTGAAATTTAGTTTTTTTGTATATATGCTTACGTAGATATGTAATGCCTTGATTCAGAATCAGCAAGGTGAATAATCTATTAAAAGCATAGGTAGTTTAGAACCTTTGTTAATAAATTCTAAGGCTTATACCTAAATGAATCCTTTTTATTTTCAAGACCAGAGAATCAAAATCATTGCTATGCTCGTATGATACATTATGATTATAACAAGACTGATATGATTCTAAACAAGACCTGCAATTCCTGCAAATATCACATTCATCAAGTAATAAGGGGCTTTTAGGTGAGAAAATATTTTTAACTGTTATTTGAGAAAGTTATTTAGTTACTGACTTCGATTGAAACTGGGTTGAAAATTGGTTAATCATCTACAATATATTACTTAAATTATCTTACATATAACCAGCAACCTTGCGGATAAACATTATTTAAATTTCCCATGGGTACTGATTGTCCACACTCAAAATTATAATTTTAGTTTTAATAATATAATGTTGATGATATATATTAATGATAAACAAACTGTTGTTTTTCAGATGCAGTGTCATCTACTTCCAAAAGAAGATTGGTGGAACACTGTACTACTTTTTATTTCTTGCATATTACCAGCAACCTTGCAGATTAACATTTGGTATTTAAATTACCCATGGGTACTGATTTTTCAGACTCTAATTTATAATATTACTTTTAGTGCTGATTTCATCAACGTCGAGTGACGTTTATCCCAGGAATAAATTGGGCGTTTTGACAGTTCTTGTATTGAAAATACTGTCAAAATATCAAATTTATGCCCGTATAAGACTTATTTTACGTTGGTGATATTGGGCCTTAATGATATGAAATGTATTTGATAATAATATAATATTCATAATTTATGATAAACAAATTGTTATTTTTCATTGCCATTACAAATTGAGCGTTTGATTGATATTTGTCCAAATGTTAATCAAAAGCCTCGATGTAAGAGTTGTATGTATGCGCTAGTATTATTATAATAATTAATTAATTTGAACCTATAGCACCTACAGGGGAGGTAATATATATATATATATATACACCTATAGTAGGGGGATGCCGGGACAGACGTAGTCGTTATTCCTAGTTCCATGACCGGGACTGTAAAAAGAGTCTAAAATGCAAGTATCCAAAGCTTCTTTTCACAAAAAATAAGAATCCAGAGCACCAATCTTAAAAAAAAAAAACAAATGCTATGCTATTGGTTATAGCAAAATGATGCAGCCAGCCAATCACTGGCTTTGATTGTACCTAAGGGATAAAAATTTGTATGGCCGTGAGTACGGCCGTGAGCCATCTGATACGTAGCAGGGGGGTGACACTTTCATACAACGGGAAAATTAATTTTTTGCAATGCCATCTAAAAAGATTACCCTCTGTAACTGGCTCATAGAATTATTTCTCAATTGGTACCTAGATGTCACTAAGTCTGTATTTAATTACTCTTTGGTCTAAGTCAAACTAGGTTATTTATTTACTCTTTGATACGTAGTATCCTAATCCTCTAATCTGTGTCACAGGCGGAGATTCTCCCTTTATACACTGTAGTCTTTGGCGGAGATCTTTGATCATCTTTGATCGGTGGGTGGTTGTTGTGGACGGGGTTCGATCGAGATGTATTCTAAAAATATAAAAACGGTTTATTAAAATCTAAAGAAAATGTAAATTGAATTACTAACATGAGTGCTAACATCTTAACAAGATTACCCGTGCAGTGGTTGGTCTCATGACCATTTAGTTCGCACCAGGCGTACAGTAAAACACGATGGGCGACGTTGTTAGCTTATTTTCTGTGATAATCATGAAATTTAAATCAAAGTTTAACCAGAGCAAGCTCTACTTTCATTGTGATCTGCAATGGGATAAACTGAAGACTGTGAAATGGATGAACGAAAGGGCTACGTCTAATAAGGCGTACGTTCCAACCAAGGTGAGTAAGGATTAAGATTTCAAAATACTTTGGAGGTCTTGAGAATCAATAATCTTAGTAAGAGCATATTCTAAGTTGGTACTACAATAGTTATGCACAATCCAGTTTTTAAATGCTAAATATAAAACCCAATTGTAAATTGTTGGGGTTTCAAGATGCCGGAGTGGTGATTTATCGCCAGTGAGTGTTGACAGACCCTCACTAGGCAGACCACTGAACCGCTAGAGGTGGCGCAAGACTGCAGGTGGAAGAGTTGTCCAGCTATGAACAGCTGTGAATAAATAGAACACTCCATAAATTTGGATTAAATATCCAATTTTCGTTTTTGCATAGGGGGCCTGAACAAAACTTTGGGGTACATTGCCAATTTGCCACCAACTACTCTGATCAGGTGGAAACTAAGGCCGCTATTTTAAATTTTCATTCAGCTTTCCAAGGGTTCATAGTCTGCTGCTGTCTGAGTTATTACTCTTGCTAGTGTCGTACTATATAATGAAAATGCGGTACCAATTACCTTGCTTAATATCTTATATCTTTCTCTCTCTCTCCTTAATCCCATAGTCTCCTTATTCTCTTTTTCCTTATGCCCTTTGCCAGATGCTTATTGGCAATATTATAGTTTGGTTCTTCTCTGTAGCATGGTTACATTGTCAGTGTGCGGTAAGAACATCCTATGTGCTGTGGTAACCATGTCCCTTACTCATTTCTGCGAGAAAAACCTTGATTGCCATTTAAGACCACTAAGGAAAAATAGATGGTCATACTAATATTATAAACTAGTTGATGCCTGGGACTTCATCCACGTGGATTTAGTTTTTAAAATCCCTCGGGAACTCTTTGATTTGCTGGGATAAATTGTAACCTATGTGTTAATGCTGAGTATGAGCTATCTCGGTTCCAAATTTCAGCCAAATCCATCCAGAAGTTTTTGTGTGAAAGAACAAACATACACACACAAACTTTCGCCTTTATATTAGTGTGATGTGATGCAAAAGTTTATGAGGATGGAACTCCACAACAAAAGAACTGATTTGGTTGAAAAACGGCTGGACAAAATTTTCTCATGGCCTTTAGCCCTACTGGGCCATTCTGGAGAATGGTGACACATGGCCGTAAACATCCTTTAAAGATTCACTAGTAAATGGGTTGAAGACAAAAATTTTCTCGGGGCGCGCATTTAGCTGCTGTAGGCTTCAGCTGTGCATCTATATCATCATCATCATTATTAGCATCCCACCAACGGCTCCCTACCGAGCGCAGGTCTCTCAGAGAAGGGTTTAGGCCATAGTCCACCACGCTGGCCCAATGCGAATTGGCGGACTTCACACAACTCAAGATCATTATGAAGAACTCTCAGGTGTGCAGGTTTCCTCACGATGTTTTCCTTCACCGTTGAAGCAAGTGATATTTAATTGCTTAAACGCACTTGACTTCGAAAAGTCAGAGGTGCGTACCCGGGATCGAACCTGCGACCCCCCTGAATAGGAGACCACAGTCCTAACCACTAGGCTATCACTGCTTAGTGGATCTATATAAATCATTTGAAATATTTTTGGTTCAGGTGGAAAACGTAGCGAACGTATGCACGCACGCACTATGCGTTGCGCCCGCATCGATCGGCGCGCGCGAGCTGCTAACGCGCTCCGTGAACGCACCGCAAGCTATAGCCGCCGTGGTGTACGGGTTGGCACTATGTCTCCTGTTTGCCGTTTCAACTACCTTCCATTCTGTATGCTGCTGCAAATCTGAAACGTAAGTAAACACGACTAAAGGTGAAGACAACTGGCTACTTTTAGCGGCAGCGATCGCGGCGTTTTTATGGCCTTTTTTGCGATTCTGCGATCGAAAGCTTCGAAAGCCATAAAAAGGGAACGCGTTTGTCGCGATTCGCACAAGGCCATAAAGACGCGCGATCGCTGCTGCTAAACGTAGTCAATCTGCCCTCTCCTTAACACAGTTAGTAACTAAGCAAACAGAGGAAAAGCTACATAAAATTGTGAACGTGCTGTGATAGGTAGGTACATAATATTATGTTGAGGTCACTTGAGTTCTTCCTATGTAGACGATTTAAGTATAATTATATAATATTTGTATAGCCTACTCGAAAGGTAGTTCGATTTTATACGGTTCAATGACTTACTCCTGTAAAGGACTTTGTGAAATTCAATAGGTGCCTATCGAATATCCGAAAAGTATCAAAGGGTTGAAAAGCCCCTAAATATCAAAATCCATTCGCAACAAGTAGCATGATTTGTAAGTCTTCTGTCTTTTCGTTTTGTAAAATCTATTTCACTGACTAATAATGTTTTCCTAAACCAATTTCGAATGTAGACCAGCTAACTACGCTGGAGATATTATTGTTCAAAAGTGTGTGCGCAAACAATGCTCTCTCTATTCCATTTGATGGCAATACGAAACGACCGGTGGGGGATCAAGCGCGCTACGTGCTCTCTGAGGCTCCATGTAAAAATCGATTTTCGATTCGATTTGAGATTCGACTGAATTTGTGTCTTTAAATCACTAAAATCAAGGACTATTATACTTTTACGCTAATGTCATCGAATACGAATACGATCAATGGAATAACTTAAACAATTGGTACCCAGACCCTAGATATCATCTAGGACCAGAGTACTTGTCGAGGCTAATCAAACGAGTCCAAACTCGACGAGTTTTATTACAGAGTTCCAATAGCCATCTTCCGGCTCCATCAGATCAGCTCCAAGTCACAATAATATTGCACTGTCATTCGATTTACATATGCATGCTCGACTCAATCAGAAACGAAGTGGTTCTAATTAGGCTTTGAGTAATAAACCAATTATTACTCAAAGTAATTAGGGCTTGCAAATATTCGAAAATTTTTGGTATTCGAATATTCGCCTTTTTTTCGGGTATTATGCGAATTATTCGAATAATTAAAATAAAACATAAGATGTTATAATAATCATGTTTTTAACTGCCAATCTCTTACTTTGAGTCTAATATCTTTAAACCAAAACAAAATCTTACTTAAAAATTAAAGAACTGTTTGGAATTTGACTGTTATGGCACTAATTCAGTCCCCCAAAAAATATAAAAAGTTGGTACTTAACAAGACAACCACAATATATTAGTCGTATAAACCGAGATATGAGTGTGAGTATTGTAATAATATTTATCTACACTAATGTTATAACATTCTACTTATGTTTCCAATACTTGACTTATAATTACTACTGTTATAGCGCAGATAACAAAACACTCAATTTAAGCAATTTCACACGATGGTATAATATCCATATCGATATCGTAAAATCTCATTATAACATCAATAAAACGCGACCAATTAACCTGGCGAGCCTTATGTCAAAATCCTCATACAAGTTGTATGAAATTAGGCTGGCTTTTGAAAACAGTTGGGTTATACGTGAAAACTTCGTCGATACTACTAAACTTACATACACAAAACTCTTTGGTAAGATCTTTTGGCAATATTATAAAAAGTCACCGCCATATTGAAATTGTTTGTTATTGGACAGATTTCGTTCAAAATCGATATTTGGGCTTCCCTGGGGTCAAATAAGAGGAAATGATTGGCAAAATTATAAAAAGTGACCGCCATATTGAAATTCTTTGTTATTGGACCGATTTCGTTCAAAATTGATATTTGGGCTTCCCTGGGGTCAAATAAGAGGAAATGATTGGAAAAATTATAAAAAGTGACCGCCATATTGAAATTCTTTGTTATTGGACCGATTTCGTTCAAAATCGATATTTGGGCTTCCCTGGGGTCAAATAAGAGGAAATGATTGGCAATATTATGAAAAGTCACCGCCATATTGAAATTCTTTGTTATTGGACCGATTTTTACTCTTGTTTTTTGATAAATTGCATTAGTGAAGATAAAGTAGTGTATGCAACTGCATATAACACGGGTATTAAAACACTCGTTACTATTATGAAACTCGCTGCGCTCGTTTCATAAACTCACACTCGTGTTTTAATACCCTTCATTATATGACAGTTGCATAAACTACTATTATATGCTGCCTCGTTGGTCCAACCAACGTTGGACCAACTGCCTCGTTGGTCTAGTGGTTAGCTTGTTCAACTGCGGATGACGAGGTCCCGGGTTCGATTCCCGGGTCGGGCCGATAAAAAAAAAAATGTATTGGGTTTTCTACCAAAGAAATTCTCAGTACTAACCCGGAGTTAGGAAGTTGGTGGTTAGTCACCCCCGTGCCTCGGAGAGCACGTAAAGCCGCCGGTCCTGCGCCTGATCTCTCTCCGGTCGTGTCGGATTTCCGTCCCATCGGACTATGAGAGTGAGGGAATAGAGAGTGCACCTGTGTTTGCGCACACACTTGTGCACTATAATATCTCCCGCGCAGATGGCTGATCTCTAAGGAGGTTGGCCGCCGTGATCGGATTCGGTCGGGAGGACATTATTATTATTAATATTTATATATCAATAAAATCAAATAATCAATTACAAAAACAACAACTTGCTTAAAATCTTTTATCATGTAACTAGAAATAAAATACTAAATTACATTACCTTACATTACCATACATTATTTTTGGTTCTTCATACTACTTACTTCGTATTACTTACAAATCTTAAAAGATTTAAAAGAAAGATTTTCAACGTTGATAGAATACAAATAGGTAATAATTCAGTATTAGAAATTATGAATTTGGACCTAACTAGCTGGACTGTGTGTCCCAGGTATATTATTTACTCGTGCACAATTTCAAGTGCAATATGCTTAACGAGGGTGGAGTGGAGCATGAGCATTGGACATGATTTTCATCTTGCTCATGTTCATCTTTAGGCCCAACGCTGAGAAACCGCGCTGAGATCGTTGAGCACTGTATTGAGGTCGCTCAGAGTCTCTGCCATAACGACTATGTCATTGGCAAATCGCAAGTGAGTGATGTACTCACAGTTTATGTTGTTGCCAAGTCCGTTCCAATCCAGAAGCTTAAAGACGTCCTCCAATGCAGCGGTAAATAGCTTTGGGGAGATTGCGTCTCCCTGTCACACTCCACGCTGCAAGTGGATTGGCCTCGCAGTCTGGTCCTGTATACGTACTGACATAGTGGCGTTTTCACACAAGCACTTCAACACCTGGATATACTGGTAGCCATCCGGCATCTCTGCAGCGACCTCAATAAGGCCCAAGTTTCCATCAAATCGCAGGCTTTCTCATAGTCCTCAGACGCTAAGCAAAGTGGGCGTTAATGCTCTTCCATCTTTTGTATAACCTGCCGCAGCGTATGAATGTGATCTATGGTGCCGCAGCCTTTTTGGAATCCGGCTTGTTCGGGAGGCTGGAAGTAGTCGAACCTATGAGCGAGACGATTCGTAATGACTCTCGAGAACAACTTATAAACATGACTCTGCAGCTAGATGGGTCTATAATAATTCTTCAACAAGGTATTATCACCCTTTTTTGAAGAACAGTTCACACTACCACCCGACTGTTCATGTATAACCCTAACCTAACTTTAGATTTTGGCGAACATAGTACTTGTTAGGCATAAGAAACAGAACTAATACTTCAATTTGCCGCGGCATTACATAACAGAGAGCGTTTCTAAACTGACGACGCCGTATGTAAACGGCGGAATCATACAAAATGCCTGCGACATGCACATCAATATTCAGAGTTTGGCTTTCGGAAAATTGGTCGAATATTCGAATATAGCAGATTTAATATTCGAATATTCGGACAAGAAATATTATTCGAATAATTCGAATATTCGAATATTCGAATGCAAGCCCTAGTTCTAATCCATCTTGCAAGATTTGACCTAAACATACTCGCTAGACATACATACATACCTACATTGCAAGTTATTTATAAGCTTGTAATATGATATAATTTAATATAAAAATTCTTTTTAAAAAACCGTCTTTTAATCGCCCGTGCCAGTACAAACTATATAATTTATTGTTGATATTTTAAAAACCACTCGACCGATTTCGATAAAATTTCAATGGGACCACCTGGGAAGTATACCCTTTGAAACAAAAAAGGATTTTCCAAATCGGTTCAAGCGTCTTCGAGTAATCGGTGAACATGAGAACCTCCTCCTTTTTTGAAGTATCCCCCCTCCCCCCAATTTAGACTAACGTTTTACTAGGCAGTTTACATACTACTGAATATTCAGACTTGAGTAAAGTAATTCGATATCTAATACGTATAAGTGCCCGCCTGTTTATATTGGAAAGTTGAAACTGTCTTCATTGTTTCGAATGACGTTCGTGAGCTAATCCACTGGGAGCTATTACTTTTAGCTGAGCTTATCTACATATTAGGTAGGTATATACGCTTAAGACAAACTGCAAGGAAATTGGATAGGTACCTATCTGTTTCCACTTTTTAACAGACTTCAAAAACGGAGGAGGTTCTCAATTCGTTGGAATCTTTTTTGTTTATGTATGTTCACCGATTACTCAGAGACGTCTGAACCAATTTGGAAAATTCCTTTTTTTTGTTTGAAAGGAATATTTCCCTGGGTGGTCCCATTCAAATTTTATCGAAATCGGTCGAGCGGTTTTTAAACAATCGACAATAAATTATATACTTTGTAGTGACGCGGGCGTTTGAAGTCGGTTTTTTAAAAATTATTTTTATTAAACATTTTGACCTCTCGTGCCTCTTATCTGTACAGATAGACAAGACCACTATATGTATACATATTATACATATAATACACCCAAACACATTTTTTTTCAATATAGAAACTAAAATAAAATCAGTGTATTGTGTACCTATATCATAAAAATATATCGAGAGTAACTTACTATCTTCTATCTTAGACTGCATCGTCACTTACCATCAGATGAGTTCGCAGTCACGGGCTATGTTGTCATGATAACCTTACTTAGGCCATGTGGTAAATTCTATAATAATAGCATTATAATGTAGGTACATATCGGGATTTTCAGCATCAATTGCTTGCACATACCTAGTTTGAAGTCAGGTTCAATCGATATCTGTTGTTTGTTCACATAATCTTCTTCTTCTTCGTCAACCGTCCATAGACGTCCACTGCTGGACAGAGGTCTCTTGCATGGACTTCCACAGGCCTCGTATAATACATTCACAGGTTCATATAGTACATTCATATAAATAAAACATTAATATGATACATTCATATAATACGTTCATATACTAAACATAGTATCATACCTATAACCTATCATAAAATATAATAACCAAAGCAGTGAATGTCTGAGGGTAAGCAGTGCTTATGTAGCTTGAGGAGATCCCGCCACTTTTCAAACGACGAAAAAAAGGAGGTTCTCAAGTTGCATATAATATACATTTTTTATTACATACCTGTATACCTATCCTAACGCTTTAACGTTTTCTGAAATGAATATAAATTTTCAACTTTATACAAACCTTATATCCCTTTAAAACACTAGTCACAAACTTTTGCAGTTAAAACTTTTCTCTCTGAAGACGCGCGTGCATTAGGTACAAAATAGGTTAAATACCCAAAAGGTAACTTTGAAATACCTAAGTAATGTCTAATTCTTTTCTCTCTTCCTCGTTTTCTTCATTGCTAATCCCATTATTTACACGGGCGCGTAGAGTTTTTTAACAGACTTCAAAAAAGGACGAGTTCAATTCGTCGAAATCTTTTTTTTATGTATGTTCACCGATTACTCGAAGACGCCTGAACCGATTTGAAAAATTCTTTTTTTGTTTCAAAGGGTATACCACCTCCCAGGTGGTCCCATATAAATTTTATCGAAATCAGTCGAGCTGTTTTTAAAATGTCAATAATGTCAATAATAAATTATATGTATACTTTGTATAGTGGCGCGGAAGTTTGAAATCGGTTTTTTAAAAATAATTTTTGTATATTAAATTATTGGTATTTAAATACTGTGGGTTCCTATCTCCTAATCTATAAAATCTATTCCGATTTCCGAACGTAGAATCGTGACGTGTCATAAGAGCCACAGGTTGGCCCACGTGAAATAAATAATTTTGAATTTGAATTTATCAACAGTTTTACGCAGGAATCCTAAATATTATTTCAAATTCGCAATGACATAAGTATTATTACCTAAGTTAATGATACTTTGTCAGTTCCATCAAAATCAGTTAGGCGGTTCTTATTTTATTTATTTCGTGGTTCTAAACATGAGCCCGGACAAGGCCAATTATTTTAGAAACCCATGTTTGGATTATGGTATCGTTTACAATACAATCATAATTATTATGAACATAATAAGTGGTTTCCGTTTTCGAAATCACAGACAAGTTTCAATTTTATTTATTTGTATAGATATTCCCTAAACATGTACCAACCCATCACCAGCACTTCAAGCTTGGTGGCTTTTAATTAACTTTTCGGGTGCTCTGTCTACGTAGAGAGGCCTGACGTCATAACTTTGAACACTTCGCTAAGTGTATCCGTATCAAAATGGATGGAACCCTTAGTAGCCTCGGTGCGCGAGTTCGACTCGCACTTGGCCGTTTTTTTTTATTTGCTTACATTTACTACAACTTAAGTAATACAATGGTTTGGTTGTGGTTGGTTTCATCATTAATCTAAGGGTTTCATCAAAATCGGTTTCTTTATTTCGGTATATTGAAGTCGGTTTAATTTCCCCTAAATTTAAAGTTAAATACTTTAAAGCCAAATTAATTCTTAGATAGAAAAACTAATTCAAATGTAAGTATAGAAATAACCTAATAATTTGAGAAACCTCAAATAATTTTGTTCGTCTTCTTCAGTTAGAACTATCGGTTCGTCATAAAGGAAATATTTACCTATGTAAAATTGCTGCCCAATGCCAAGCCCTCTTTCCCTCTGAGCAGAGTCCCTGCCAGATCACAAACGATAGCCGATATTTGTTACCCAAAAACATATTTATTTCGAAAAAAATCAAACGATAATGATTGACTACAATACCTACTTGCTTATTAGCTTTTGCATGCGCAAAGCTACTCTACTCTCACCCGTTTACTAAAAGATCATAAATACATATTAGATTATCTAAACATGCTGAAATCGGAAAGCCTGATGGCTTTCCAATTTTCAGCATGTTTAAATAAATATAAAAATTATATAAAAATACAATTTAATGATATGTAGTTTTTCATATTTTTTTTATGTCTTTCATCACGAGAAATAATCGAGTGGAGCGAAGCGTGAAGTTTGAATTAATCAATTTAATTGAGAAAGAACAATAAACATAAAAAATTGATTAAAAATTTGTTTTATGTTATGTTTAAAATTAATCATTTCATCGATTAATTATTCGCATGAAAAAAAATGCAAAATTTAAGTAAGAAAGCAAAATAAAAAATATTTGATTAAAATGTTATTGTGCATACTATATATACATGGTAAATCTATGAAATAAGTAGGTATTATTTTACCAGACCAATTGTTAAATGTTAATATAATTAATGGAATCTCTAAGGGAGAGGGCAGACTGGCTACTTTTACCGGCAGCGGTCGGCGTTTTTATGGCTTCAAGCTACTGTATCGCGTTTTAGCGATCGATCGCAAAAACGTCAAAACGCGAGATTTAGCGTTTGATCGCTGATTTCTGCGTTTGATGCGCGATCCGATCCAAAGTTTTTTTAACGGTAAAGGGAATAGGGTTTTTAAATTTTGGAAACCATTTCCTTTTTTTGATCCGGGGGATCCCTAAACCCTAAACCCGGATCGGATCACGCACCAAATGCAGAAATCAGCGATCAAACACTAAATCTCGCGATTTGGCGTTTTTGCGATCGATCGCTGAAACGCAATGCAGTCGCAAATTCGCTAAAAGCCATAAAAACGAAGATTGCTGCCGCTAAAAGGAGCTAGTCTGCCCTCTCCCTAATGCAACAATACTTCACTAAGTATTTAAATTTTATTTATATAAAGTAAAAAAATATTCGTGAAATTAATTAACCAGTTTGTCGCTGATGTCCACAGAATGTGACATGCTCAAAAACATAGATTTTGATGAAGTGATCAACGGTTTTGCCCATCTCAAATCTAGAATGGATCCTAGAATAGAATAGAATAGAAATGTTTTTTTATTCAAATAAACTTTTTTACAAGTGCTTTTGAATCGTCGATGAGTCTACCACTGGTTCGGAATGCCGTTCCTGCCGAGAAGAAATATAATCAACATATAGATTTTAAGCACTAACCTGTGGATGCTAAAAGAGTTACTTTTGTGGATAATAATATTATAATATTATTATCTATTCATTTAATGTAACTGTAAAAAAATAAAAATAAATCTAGAACTTTGCTCAATCTTTGTCTATCTATTCTAACAAAATAGTGCTCTGTCTATTTCATAGGGGCCCCATTATCCTGGGCACATTACAAAAGGCCGGTAGGTTAATGACTGCCCTGCCCAGTACCCACTTATTTTACTAATCTGTGCTATTAGTTCATCTTTAACCTTTCTATCCAAGGGTCGCTCGGGTCAAATGTCAAACTTCAGGCAATTGTTCCGTACAAAGAAGTAATAGCTCGATATTCTCATTACTTAATGATATCTTGAGCAATTAGTTCTTAGATCTACGTCACTAGTAATTAATTTTATATTATTTTAAATAAACGTATACTAAAGTAGCTCTTATCACAAACTAAATACTTTTACTTGTAGCTAATTCTTATAAACTATTTTTGCTTAATGTAGGATGTAGTTAGATATCGTTAAAAGTAGCATGAATATTGTTCTAATGAGCGAGAAAATGCTTTTCTCAAAGAAAGATAGGTACTTTCAGGAGCTGCTAAAAGCTCTTTGTGCAGCGGAATTTCTAAGCTCTGAGCAAAGCACAAAGTGAGTTTTAATCTCTACTAGCATTCGCCCCAGGCTTCGTTCATATTAAATTAGAAACCCCTATTTTACTTTGTGGGTTGAATTTTCCCGTATGTCCTGTATGTGTGAATTTGTAGGTATGTCAGAGCCTTTTATCTCCTGAATTAATGAACCTTAGTGTTAGTAGAACGTCTTCCAACGCTGCGTATTCCGGTGCGACTGCGAGGTCTCCGTTCGAACAACTTCCAACATCAGTCCTTCGAGTTATGTACCCGTCTAGATATTCCTAGTCCACCGCCTTGTCACTCACTCAGTTGGGCAAGGTACTGTTTTATAGGTATAGGCCTATATAGGCTAGATGATGCCCACGACTTCGTCCGAGTGGATTAAGATTTTTTATATCCCGCTCTTTCTATACTCTTTAATTTTCCGGGATAAAAAATGTAACCTATGTGTTAATCCGGGGTTTGAGCTATCTCCATTCCTAAGCCAAATTCGTTCATTCGTCGCTGTGGCGTTAAATAGTAACAAACATCCATGATTCATCCATACATCCCCTCACAAACTTTCACATTTATAATATTAGTAGGAAGGAAGTAGGACAGAAACTACTTCCTACGATAGTAGGTAGGTATTATTTATATTTTGAAAACACTTCAATGTTTACTAAGCTTTACACTGTTTGCGATTAATTTTAAATTAAAACGCACATTACTAAATTAGTAATGTGCGTTGATGAGTTCTTTCTATCTCCGAAGATCGTTAAGTAATCTTTATAGTTCTTCAACGTACTTAAATCTGATTATATTATAAAAGGAAAAGGTGATTGACTGACTGACTGATCTATGAACGCAAAGCTCAAACTTCTGGATGGGTTGGGCTGAAATTTGGCATACTTATAGTTATTATGACGTAGGTCGTAGGCATCCACTAAGAAAGGATTTTTGAAAATTCAACCCCTAAGGGACTAAATTAGGGGTTTGCAAAAATCGAACTTAACGTGAGCGAAGTCGCGGGCAAAAGCTCGTCAGATATATTATAATTGTGTACCTACGTACCTTCAAATACAATAATTGTGTACCTACGTACCTTCAAATACAATAATTGTGTACCTACGTACCTCCAAATACAATAATTGTGTACCTACGTACCTTCAAATACAATAATTGTGTACCTACGTACCTCCAAATACAATAATTGTGTACCTACGTACCTTCAAATACAATAATTGTGTACCTACGTACCTCCAAATACAATAATTGTGTACCTACGTACCTCCAAATACAATAATTGTGTACCTACGTACCTTCAAATACAATAATTGTGTACCTACGTACCTTCAAATACAATAATTGTGTACCTACGTACCTCCAAATACAATAATTGTGTACCTACGTACCTTCAAATACAATAATTGTGTACCTACGTACCTCCAAATACAATAATTGTGTACCTACGTACCTTCAAATACAATAATTGTGTACCTACGTACCTCCAAATACAATAATTGTGTACCTACGTACCTTCAAATACAATAATTGTGTACCTACGTACCTCCAAATACAATAATTTCTTTCTTCGTCAAACGATAAACGTCCAGTGCTAGATACGCGTCTCTTGTACTTCCACGCGCCTTGATCTTGCGCCTTTAATATTCACAAGTCCATCTTATTTGGCAACAATCAACATGCCGTGTTCGCCATTCCAGCACCTGGCTGCTACCCAATCGTTTAAATAAAATAAATAAAGTAATATGTAATACATATTTATAAAGATTACAGTAACACTTTACACTATACATGAACCCTCCCCTTTTTTGAAGCTGTTTAAAACATTTTATGGATTCATTTTCAGCAGTTACCTTCCGAATATAGCAGACCTATAGAACCTTTCAATAGAAAGAAAATACATCAGGCTTTACAAACCCTTGACAGCTACTTGCGGGGCCCAAAGGAGCGAATAAGTCGGTAATTGAATCTCCTTTGAAACGCAACAAATAACTTCCCGTCGTCGCCTAAATTGGTTCCTGCGAATTGGATTGCCGATTGGCCAGTCTAAAGACGATACTAGAACTAGACATATTGCGTCTAGTTAAGTTAGCAACTATTGGGCAAAGCGTCCTAGGTATTCGGGATATCTTTTACCTGACTACGGGAAAGCCAAAGGGGTTATGATTTTAACATTCTATGTGTATGTAACTATTTACGAATGTTCCACCATTGCGCGCAAATTACTGAACCGATTTTGATGAATTTGGTGTCAATCGATTCATTCTTGTGGTCATGTCAGGTATACAATATCCAAATCCAATTTTTCGTACTCGGGCTACAGTTTCTAAATTTTTTGGGTTTTAATGTCTAAAATTAAGATTCTCTCGCTCGATGATGCAGTTTCTCGATATACTATAATATTTTTTTACATTTTACCTAATATTTCATGTTTCTGTTGTTGGAATTATGACAACAATTTATCCTTTACCCTTGCCCCTCCAAATAAGCGGCAAGCTTGTGCTAGGAGTGGGTACGACAATAGTGCAACGGGTGGGGATCGAACCTGCGAGCTTATAGCAATCAATACTGGAAAGCACTGATGAGGTCTAGGTTGGAGCGCGCTTGCCTAGAAAATGCCTATTCACTCTTGCCTTGAAGGTACTGAGGTTATACGTGGCCGGAAACACAGATGCTGGAAGTGCGTTTCACACCTTAGCGGTTCGTTTCAAAAACATTGAACTAAACCGTTTAGTGCGAGTAGGATGGATTTCAACCACGTAAGGGTGCCAATGATCACGATTTCTCGAAGTTCTGTGGTAAAATGGTGAAGCTAGGTCAAATGATTTAAAGCAGCTGATCTTCTGCACATCCCATCAGAAACACATCTAGTTTGGAATGCTCCTAACGCACCAATCATAGCCTTCAACGCTTCATGCTAAAAGCATCGTAATTTCGCAGTCCAACGAACCGCTTCCTCCACAAACGCGATTGCTTGTCTTGAAAACATTGTTCATTGTGACTGCAAGCTAGATAAGGTAAGGCCTTGTCTGATAGTCGAATAGCGTTGCGAGTACTTACAGTGCCACCAACTTATCTGTTCTGAAGGTTCTCTATGCCGGTATAAGTATTCATGGTGTTTGCTGCTGTCAGTTCTTTCTCGTGCGAGTGCCGTACAAAGTTATGAAAATGCAGAACCGATTTCCTCGTAAATTTCTTGTATCTTACTACTAAATTGGCAAGTCCGTCGACTGAAGTGGTGCGATTTTCTAAACTTATTCCATTGATTGTAAGCTTATTCGATGACATTAGCGTCAAAGTAAAATAAACCATAATTATATTGATTTAAAGCTCTATTTCGTGTACCTACATTCTTATACGTTTAGGTATGAACGATACGCTCCATAACGCTCCATGTTAAAATCGGTTGTACTGAATTTGTGATTTTAAATCAATACAATCAAGGATTATTTTTACTTTGACGCTAATATCATCGTATACAAATACGATCAATGGAATAACTTTTAGACATTTGGTACCCAGATAGGTTGGTGGATAATGGATTTATATGCTTTGTACGACAGCTAGAGTCTGACGATTGCAACCACCTCAGCTCGCTACGGTCTCAATTGTGGACATTGGCTGAATTTATTGTATCCTTGCTGTTGCAGCAATGCCAATTTAGTTAATAGCGAGAGTCATTGCGATTGTCTCAATAGCAATCTTTTTAGACAATCACTGAGCTGTTTGGCTGGCCCGACTCGCACTATTCGTTAAAATGTTCAGTTGCCGCGAGGATAACGTAAATTCTGCCAATCACTGCGTCAAAATGCGCGCATAGTATGGAGCTTTTATGAACTGTGACGTCATAAACATTTGACTCACATGTAGTAGTTTAATTAAAACTGAGAGCAAGCGTGTATTTTATTAATTTTGTGAGATGCTCTATTTAATAATAATCATCATCATCATCATTATCAACCCATCATCGGCTCACTACTGAGCGAGGTGTCCTCTCAGAGAAGGGTTATAGGCCATAGTCCACCACGCTGGCCCAATGCGAATTGGCGGACATCACACACTTTCGAGAACATTATGGAGAACTCTCAGGTGTGCAGGTTTCCTCACGATGTTTTCCTTCACGACTGTGAACATGAAATATCGACTGCTTTCGTTAAAGCATGTGATATTTTTAATTTCTTAAACGCACTTAACTTCGAAAACTCAGACGTGCGTACCCGGGATCGAACCTGCGACCCCCCGAATAGGAAACCACAGTCGTAACCACTAGGCTATATCTGCTTCTAATAATAATAATCAGTAAGAATTAATTATAGCCTAGTGGTTAGGACTGCGGTCTCCTATTCGGGAGGTCGCAGATTCGATACCGGGCACGCACCTCTGATTTTTCGGAGTTATGCGCGTTTAAGCAATTTTATATCACATGCTTCAACGGTGAAGGAAAATATCGTGAGGAAACCTGCTGATGTGACTTCTCCATAATGTTTTCAAAGCTGTGTGAAGTCTACCAATTCTTATTGGGCCAGCGTGGTGGACTATAACCTATATCCTTTTCAGAGGAGACCTGCGCTCAGTAGTGAACCGTTGATTGGTTGCTGATGATGAAGAAATAAAATATTTATAGCAAAGGCAACATCCCAATTAGGAGTTTAGTTAAATAATCTCGACATAAGTGCTAAAAGAGATAATGAGAGATAGGCAATCGATAAGTGTCTGTTTTTAAACAAATCCATGAGAATTTCAAAACATCACGCGCGAAGTCATGAATAATGCATGTTATCCTAATCATACTAATATTATAAATGCGAAAGTGTGTTTGTTGGTTTGTCCTTCAATCACGCTGCAACAGAGCTACGGATCGACGTGATTTTTTGCATAGATATAGTTGAGGACCTGGAGAGTGACATAGGCTACTTTTTATCCCGGAAAATTCCCGAGGGACTTAAAAACCTTAATCCACGCGGACGAAGTCGCGGGTATCATCTAGTCGTCTAAAAGTACGATTACTACGTATTTGTCACTATCTGATCCTCTCGCGACGTCGTCCGCGTAGATTTAGTTTTTAAAATCCCGCGGAAAATCTTTAATCTTACGTCTATTTAAGGTCTTCAACTATGTTTATATCTACATATAAATAAAGTCAATGCGTAGCTCTGTTGCAGCGTGATTAAGGGACAAACCAACAAACAAACACTTTCGCAATTATGTATATGATAATAAATAATGTCCTCCCGACCGAATACGGTCACTTCGGCTAACCTCCTCAAAGATTAGCCATCTGCGCGGGAGATATTATAGTGCACAAGTGTGTGCGCAAACACAGGTGCACTCTCTATTCCCTCACTCTCATAGTCCGATGGGAAGGAAATCCGACACGACCGGAAAAAGATCAGGCGCAGGACCGACTGCTTTACGTGCTCTCCGACGCACGGTTCGTGCTCTCCGAGGTATTAGTAAGGATGTCTCACTGCTCACTTACCTACTTGTTCTAACAACGCATCTCACTGCTTCGCATCAAGCTATAACCACACTAATTTTGCAGCAAAATGAAGCACTTCCTCCACCGATGCGATCGCGCGATGATCTACATCTTCATCGCGAGCTCGTACTTCCCCTGGCTGACCGTCGGCACGCTGTCCTGCTGGATGCTGCAAGAGCTGAGATGGGTGATCTGGCTGCTGGCTGTCCTCGGCATCACGTACCAACAGATCTTCCACGAGCGGTACAAGATGCTGGAGCTATTGCTGTACTTGATAATGGGAGTGGGGCCCGCGGTGATCATTGTCACGTCTAATGTATGTCCTCTTTGTGTTTACACGCTTTATAGTTTATGCATGCTAATCTGCATTATTTTTTGGCACAATTTTTTTTGGAACGAAGTTATCGGACGGTACGTACGGACTTGGCGAATGGGGGCTACCTAAGCTAAAATGTTTAAGAATGTTTCCGTCACGAGTCACGACCCTTGTGTGATGCCTTCGAGCTTCGTTTATTACACACGTTCCGTCATAGCTTTGCGTAGCGTAGCGTAGCGGCTAAATGAAGGAGTGAAACTATCGGTTCGGGGGTTGGAATCCTGACTTCAGATTATTATTCTTTTTATTTTATTTATTTTATTATTAATTTATCATTAAAAGGAACTTCGTTCCAACCGAGTGTTCCACGACACTCATGCATTTTTTTAAATTATAAGAATACGATGTAAAAGATTGCACTAGAATGTGAGACGCGCTAAAACGCATTGTGTTCCACCCTGCATAATTTTCACATTTCATAGAACGGTCGCATACTAGCGACTTGGCAGGTCAATAGTGTTAACAGCTTAAAGTGTGTGAAAGTCAAAAGCTTTATGTGCTTTGGACGCGATTTTGCCATGCGTTATGCGTGCGATGCTGTCCGTCGCGGCTGTGATTTTTGCGAGCCTTTATAGTTTATTCGTTGTATCTAACATGGTGCGGGTGACAGGTCAATAGAATGTAACCTATTTCGTACCATATTGTTTCAATTGGAACGTTCAATTTACCAATACAGGCGTGGTTTGGTTTAAATTTGTATACTACTAGCTGATGCCCGCGACTTCGTCTGCGTGGATTTAGTTCATAACATCCCGCGGGAAATCTTTGTCATCCTCCAGGTTCTCAACTATACCTATCCAATAAATCACGTCAATCCGTACCTAGCTTTGTAGCAGGAAACATTTGATCGTCTTGCTCGCGGCATTGTTAATGATGATTCAAAGAGAAAACATATTACTGATGATATTATCAATTACGTTTAGCTATCATTTTTATAATTGTCAAATTTTTTACCATACTTAACCAAAGACAAAATTACGTTTAGCTGTCATTTACGTTTTGTTATTCCACTGTCATTTGCGTTTTGTTAATCCATGTCAGATGCGTTTTTGTTATACCACGTTTTATAGTGACTTGACGGAAACGCGGTCGAACGGGATAAAAAGTATCCTATGTCCGTCTCCTGGTTCTAAGCTACCTCTCCACCAATTTTCAGCCAAATCGGTTCATCCGTTCTTGAGTTATAAATAGTGTAACTAACACCACTTTCTTTTATATACACACATCAAAAGTGTCTAGGGATCAACATATATTTTTGCAATAACTTTTCTCCTGATTGATATTAATTAAAATTTTCTTTAAGGATTCATCAAATAAAGTGTTTTCGTTTGTCACAGTAACGATAAACCAAGTCACCTTTGCATTAATAAAGAAATTTGCCATTTTCCTAATAAAGGGATTTTTGACATTTGAACCACTAACATTAAAGTTCGAAAAAAAGACTGAAATAACAGTTTTCTTTAAAAATTTATTGGGTAACTTAAACAATTAATAATCCGTGTTTCTACCGCGAACACTAACAACACAAGAACATCGGTTTGGCATACTCAAAATGAGTTCATCCAAATCACGCTGTGGAATGGCCGCCCATGTTCGTTGCAACAACAAAAAAAGGTCTTCTTGCCCTGGATACCCTCCATATTCGGCAGAGCTCTTCTCTGTAGCATATCCCATGCATGCTCAATCGGGTTCAAGTCTGGCGACTGAGCAGGCCAGGGCAGGACATTGATGTTAGCTGCGGCGAGAGTCTGTCTTACAACTCTTGCGGTGTGCGGTCGTGCATTATCATGCATTAACTGAAATAAGGGACCGATTTGCACTTGTAGAGGAACGATGACGTCTGATACAATCGTCTCAGCATAAATTTGAGCGTTGAGGTTGCCTCTGATCCAAATCAACTCAGTTCTTCCTCCGATCCAAATACGCGCCCATACCATGATGGTTCCACCACTATAAGGATGGACTTCCTGGCAGGATTTTAATCGCTGTTGGCGTCCAGGGACTCATCAGAAAAGCACACGAAACGCCATTGTTCTTCTGCCCAATTTCTGTGTTCAAGAGCCCATTGATATCGAATCCTACGATTGTGCATTGCTATAGGTGGTACCCGTAGCGGTCTTCGGGAATGAAGGTTCACTTCATGCAAGCGGTTTCTGACTGTTTGGTCGCTAATTAAGTTCCCTGAAGAGTGATGAAGCCTCACGGCTAACATCATGGCGGTTATTGTTGGAGCTCTTCGAGTTAAGATTTGAATGTATCGGTCTTGTCTCCGTGTGGTGCAGCGATACCGTCCTCCATGGCGCTCAGCCACGGTACCAGTGCTTCGGTAACGTGTCCAAAGTCGACTGATAACACTCTGACTTGTATTCAGAGCTAAAGCCACAGTACGTTGCCGGGAACCAGCTTCTATCATTCCCACGGCTCTGAGCATTTCTTCCCTGCTTAAATGACGTCGCCGCTCCATAATAACGTTGGTTTTAATCAGTAGTAGGGAAACAGTAGCACTAATAATGTCTTCAATGCGTTGTATGTTTTTATAGGGAAAATATTGACAGCTGATTTTCATCTTTTACTCGAATTTGATTGACAGTTCCTGATTCAAATTATGAAATGCACCAAAAAGGATCCATATAAATTTATAAAATCATAAATTTATTACAAAGCCACATCTCAATCTCAAGAAATCCGCATAAAAATGCTTGATCCCTAGACACTTTTGATGTGTGTATGTATATAGATTATGGAGTGTAGATACGAAATATTTTTGTGAAAACTACATTTACCATTATGTTAACTTACTAGTTTGTTAGTTTAGTTTCTATATAAGTACCTAATTAGCTAGTGTAGAAATATATTTTTGTGACGAGCTACAGTGTAAATTTGATCCGGTAATCTCATACTTTATATACGTCACATTTCGTTGGATAATGTTGCAACTTGCAAGCGGATACTACTGTTTCAAAGAAATAATCTCGAAGGTTAATGATATTAAGTTTAAGGTCAAGTTTATTTTCGTAAATCGTATTGTTTTCTAATTGCTGTTGTTTTTTCACATGTATATTGTTTATTCGATTATTATCTAAGACATATTTGCCTTAGATAAGAACCTTATCGACATCGACAGCTAACTATACATATTGTGGCCAAAAAATGTTTTATAACTCTTGCTTTAAATCAACGGAGGGGTTGGGATTTCAAAACCCTCCAACTCTATATACATTTATCAGAAATAGATTAAGGCAATGCATTTTTTATCAGTGAGTTATCGACCGAGCGAAGCGAAGGTCTTTGAGTTAACTAGGGCGATTTGCACTTGTCCGTCCGTCCGTCCGTCCGTCCGTCCGTCTGTCAGAGCCTTATAACTTTTGAATTACTGAACGTAATTACTTCAAATTTAGATATAATATGTAAACCGATGGCCTCCAGCCGAAAATGGCTTAAAAAGTTATAAAAATCTTTATTTCAGGGGGGCTCTCATAGAAGCGAATGCGAAGTAAAAAAAAAAAAATCGCGTTACATAAAATTGTTACGTATCATTTTAAAGATAATTTTGAACTGAGTACAAAAATATTTTTTTTTTAATTTTTCCCTTAAAATTGACGAAATGGGGGGCTTTCAAAGTGGCGATTTTATACGCTCGCTTGAAGACGCTCTCTAGAAAAATCCGCTATGGATTTTCAAACTGATTTTATGTTTTTAGGTCACTTATATCCTGTACTTGAACAACAAATACTAAAATTATATGAATATTATAAAGAAACGAGATTATTTAATTTTTAATGGGCGTCAGTAATTCATATAGCATCAACATAGCTTCACAATAATGCTAATAGATGGCGCAGTCAGTAACTATTCCCATGGAACTACGAGTTAAATTCAATGTTTGATAAATAATTCAATGTTTTCACTAACGTTCCCTAACCTTTACGGGCTACCTATAAGTTAGGTGATTGATGTTTTCTGTCAACTTATTTATCACGATCCTGTACGGGACACCTAAAAGGATATTGGGACGGATGTTAGGACTTAGGATTGTATTTAGGAGCTACCTACGTTAAGAGACTCCTACTTAGGGGATGATTTAGGTATGTTTGGTGAAAACGGGCATAATAATAATGTCAGTTTTGGTTATCATGTATCGATTGAATGAATAATCATGGGATACCGTTACCGCGAGGTCTCAGTTCGGGGCGAACCACTAGTATAGTTACGGTACAAACAGATTAGGTATTAATATTTATGTTCCCAATTTTATGTTGTTAGTACTGTTATGTAGGTGCCTAATATATGTTGACAGTTGAAGGAGCATGATTTGCTTGAAAGTTAAGAAAATTTGAATTGATTACGATTGATACTATGACTATAATTGAAAAGTGATTTTGTTTGATTGGATGTTAGACGATGTAGAGTCAGGGGCTGATCTGGAATGATCTTGTTTAAGCAAAAGGGAAGGTGGCGAGCGAAGCGAGCCGCCGACATGCTTAGATGAATGAAGATTAATGAACGATCGACGAAGCCAATCTTCTAAGATAGCCCAGTAAAAAGTTAAATAATCCCATAACTGGGTAGAATTTAGTTGTAGTCGATGAAGGACCTAAAAAAGAAAAAGACCTAATGAATTAAAACTAGTGCTAGGTTTTAGACCAGGGATTCCCAAAGTGGTCGATATCGACCCCTTGGGGTCGAAATCGGTTTCCCAGGGGTCGACATAAACGAAAACTGATTTTGGGAGTCGACAAGGTCTAAAAATCGACTCCTATTAACTAACACAAGTTCTTATATGAAACTTTCAAGATACCAACTTGTTATAAGAAAGTCTAATATTTTAGTAGGAAGTATCATTTTTGTACTTTTTACGTAATTTGTATTAATAATTATGTATTAATTGCACTTAATACTTACTGAATTTTATGTATAATTATAGAATTTTGATCAGAAAATGGTGTCAAGTTTACCAATAGAAAAAACTAGAGATAGTATTTTTAAGGTAATTTGAGGGTCTGTGGTATCAGTTCGTTTTGGAAAAGTGGTCTCTTGGCCAAAATAGTTTGGGAATCCCTGTGTTAGACCAACACAACCGCAATGTCGAATTCAATTTTATTTCTAAACTATAAAGGTGCATACAAATAGGATCACTGCACATATTAAGTACGATTATGCAAAAATACGCAACTCCCTGGCGGTATTCTGGTTGACCTTTTATAATTCCTGTCCACCCACTACAATTCGATTATATTGTACTGGTATTAATAGGGTTGATATTGCTCTTAGGCTTAGGTGTCCACCCACGCTACTCCCAACGGTTATATTTAGCTCTATTTGCGTCGAACGTTATTGGATAAAACCATTATGAGATTAGTTCGTTGTCCTTGGGTTAAACTGTCAATTCAGTCTAGGTTAATTTCGTCGAAGGCTGTCTTCATATCTTTATAAATGATTCTATGAAATAATTCTAACTAGATGATGCCCGCGACTTCGTCGATTAAGGTTTTTTGATTCCCCCGGGAACTTTTTAATTTTCCGGAATAGCCTTTTTCTGGGTATGAGCTATTTCCATTCCAAATTTCAGCCAAATCGGTTCATTAGTTGTGACGTGAAAGAGTAACAAACATCCGTCCATCCTCACAAACTTTCGCATTTATAGGCAATATAAGTAGGATATTAGTGCATTCTGGACAGCAAGAACGAACTATTTCAGTGCATGTAGAGACAACAAGAAAAGTGGGAAAATTGCAACCAACTACGGAAAATTTTATATAAAATCAGTCAAAAAAACTATTTTTCTTCTTTAAAATGTAGCCTGTCACCCGGACCATAAGTAATCGTTTGACATCTCTCATCAAAATCGGCTGAGTATTGTAGACGCTACGGTGGATCATACGTAAATACAAACATACAGACATATATAGACTGCTAAAATCATAACTCTTCCTTCCCTATTCGGGCACTAAGATGTTTCATATCATTCTAAAGACCTATTTCACCGTAGCGAGATATTTTGACAGATTTTGTATTGAAAATCTGACGCTCGGACTTATTTTTAAGCGACTTCAAAAAGGAGGAGGTTATCAATTCGTCGGAATCTTTTTTTTTAACAGACTTCAAAAAAGGAGAAGGTTCTCATGTTCACCGATTACCTACTCGAAGACGCTTGAACCGATTTGGAAAATTGAAATTTTATCGAAACCGGTCGAGCAGTTTTTAAAATATCAACAATAAATTATATAGTTTGTAGTGTCACGGGCGTTTGAAGTCGTTTTTTATTTAAAAATAATTTTTTATATTCAATTATACGTTGGTGATATCGGCACTAATTCAATTAATTAGTAAGTAATTTAAATTAATTAGTAAGTCCTTGACCAGAGGCGCTGCCAATGCGTTGCCGGCTTTTCAGGAATTTGTTGATCCACCCTTTGAATAACCCCATACTGAACATTTAAACAACAACTAGCTTTTTACAAAGTCGAATAAACATTTTTTCCCTACGTTTGAAAGTATTTCTTGTTTTTTTTTTTTATGAAAATATGATACGTTAGGGCGAAGGAGGTAGATACGACCCTTATCACACCCTAGATAGATCAAAAATATATTATGATTCCATCCTTACGTTACGCAATATTCTATTTTTACGATATATCGTAAAAGTTATGATTTATGAACGTTTATTTAGGTTCAATGTTAATAAACGTGCTCCGAAAATATACTCTAGAAATGATATAGATTTATTTAAGTACATTGTAAGTTGTAACAATAATAGACACGTGCGAAAGTGTTTGTATCTGGCTGTTACTCGTACCTTTTCAAGTCTCGATCACCGATTTTGATGAAAATCTGCACTATTCGCACTAAAGCACTATTCGTTTGCTGCATCTTAGACCATAGCGCTCCTTTGTTGATTAGTTAATTCACCATTCACGTTGCGTGTTGATCTTTCACATCGCCCATCTAGTCCAACCACCTGGCTCTATCGATTAATGCTATATTTGAGCTAAGGAAACACCTACTCCTTAGCTCTAAATATATCAAAAGCGTGTACCTACTCCTATGACATTGCAGGAGCAATATCTAGTAGATATCTAGCCAACTATATATAGAATTCTTCCGTATCTTTGTGAACTCCAAATTCGTAGACTTGTAAGAAAAGTTGCACTACTTTTTGATTTGAATAGCGGCGGGTCAGACCGTCAGTATTTATGTAGTGTGTTAGTGGTATAGTAGTATGTATGTATGTAGTACGACACAGTGTTGTTTACTACGGTACACGTAACTTGTGTCTAACTTAAAAGAAATAATTTTAACAATAAGGTATGTCTGATAGTGATAGTTTAGAAAGAGTGTGCATTTATTGTGTACGTATATGTGTACTAAGCTCGATATTACCTGTCGATGTTTCACATTTGCCAGGCGTTCCACGACCGCTCACAATTTATTTTTCTTTCTCTCTACATCGTCAACTTCATTACTGAGGGTCGCGGTCCATGACGCGGATCACCTTCTCATTTTTTATTTAAAACAAAAGTAATCGCTGTTTGTCGTTCTTAAGGCCGCCATAATTCCCATAGGGGGGCATACTAATAGTTACTCTGAGGGGGCAGTCATCTCGAATCTTCTCGAACACTACAATTCATAGATGATTTAAAACAATTTACTTATATGTAAGTGAAGATAAAAATACTGTTCAAATAAAATCATCCTCTGATTGAGAATAATTACTCTAAACTCCTCAAGCCTCCAAGGTTACAAAAGCCTTTAAGACTGGAGTGGTTGCAAAATTGGATGGGAGCTTTACACAAATTCAATAACAGTATGATTCACGACGATATTTCAGGAAATTCAGTAAAGCCCCAAAGTCCAAACAGGCTTAGTGCACTGAAACTAATTAAAGTAGTTACGTCCATTTAGGCTTAAGTAAGCGGCCTAGATGGAGTACCTCAGGTGTGCTAAAGAGCGTTTAACATAATGTTAATAGCTCGGTATACGTGTTACGTACGTATTGGGGATTAGTTAATAAACTAAATTACTACTAAATTATACCTACCTACTTAAACACCTATTCTAACATCAGTCAATACCAATTTGAAACTAAGCAAAGCTTACGGATTATGTCTGTGAAAATACCAAAGTATTTTATATTCTTATGTTTTTATTTTAGTGGTCCTGATTAAAGGAAAGGTATCACGACCCTCAGCAATGAGATTATGAGAAATACGATGTGGGAAAATATTGATATTTTCGTATAAAGACAGCGAAGGATGGTCATGCAAGCTGTATGTTGAATAGAAATTGATGGATCTAGAAAATGAAATGCGTTGCAAATCAATCAAATTGATAGGGATTGATGTATGGACAAAAAACGTGTCCAAATAATAGCTAAATATAAAAATATAAAGCAGAATAAGCAAGATAACGAATATGAAACTGATATTTATGTTGTCCTTGTAGAGACGATATTTACGACACCATGAAACTCAACAAACTTCCAGCAGTCCACCACAGAGAAATTATACATATCGTCTATTATATTGTAAACTTGTTTTGGAAAAGAGCAACCGCCGAGTTTCTTGCTGGTTCTTCTCGGCAGGCAGGGCATTCCGAACCAGTAGACTCATCGACGATTCAAAAGCACTTGTAAAAAAGTTTATTTGAATAAAAAACATTTCTATTCTATTCTATTCTAGGTTAAGTAGAAAGCTAAAAAAAGAACAAGACGTGTAGGTACATTGTATTATCATCACATAAGCATCAAACTGGCACATAAATGCTGTTGTAGGGTTGCTCTGGAGTGCTCACTTGAACTTGAGCGTTGAGCCAACGAGTGCTTGACAGCGCTTGACAAAGCTGGTCGGAGCTATGCTATGGCGTTGTTCTTCGAAGCTTGTATTGTTGTGGCTTGCTTTTATGTGGAGAGTTTTTATCTATATATATAAAAAGAAAGTGGTGTTAGTTACACTATTTATAACTCAAGAACGGATGAACCGATTTGGCTGAAAATTGGTGGAGAGGTAGCTTACAACCAGGAGACGGACATAGGATACTTTTTAAAATCCCGTTCGACCGCGTTTCCGTCAAGTCACTATAAAACGTGGTATAACAAAAACGCATCTGACATGGATTAACAAAACGCAAATGACAGTGGCATAACCAAAACGTAAATGACAGCTAAACGTAATTTTGTCTTTGGTTAAGTATGGTAAAAAATTTGACAATTATAAAAAGTGTTATAATAAAGCATTACTGATATTATAAATGCGAAAGTGTGTTTGTTTGTTGGTTTGTCCTTCAATCACGTCGCAACAGAACAGCGGATTGATGCGATTTTTTGCATGGGTATAGTAATGGATGTCGTAGTGGTTCCTCAGACCGGGAGAGCTACTTTTTATCTCGGATAATGAAAGAGTTCCCGCGGAATTTTTAAAAACTAAATCCATGCGGACGAAGTCGCGGGCATCAGCTAGTATAAGATATAGCCTTGTGCTTAAGAGTGGGTGTGCGCTCGTTAACAGTAAACAGATTTGATTTTTACAGTAGTAGATCAAGTTTCAACTATCCGAAAAAAAAACACGCAAAAATTACATCATACTGCCAAGGGACGTGTTTGGGCAAAAACATAAAATGATGAAATTTGTTCGATAATAAAAAATCGCGAAGTTAGGTCTAATTTTTAACCAATATTCATTTATTTTCAATGTGTTGCAAATTACAGAGCCAAAATTTTTACATTAAATTCCGATTGATACACTCCTATTCCGCGCAAAACGCTTTCTTTTGTCGCGCCTCACATGAGGTTGCGGCTATGTTTTATCTCATCGTGAAATCTGTTTTTTTTTTGGCGTTATACGCGTTCTTAATGACAATTATATTATTATCTTATGGAAAAGGCCGGCGTAGACTTGGGTTTTGATTTTCCGGGATACAAAATATACCTAATACATAATGTCCAGCCTAGGCGACGAATTTCCACAGAGAGCTATCTGCGCGTGAGATAATGTTTAATGAGGTAGCACAAGTGCACTCTCTATTCCCTCACTCTCATAGTTCGGTAGGTCGGACATCCGACACGACCGGAGAGAGGTCAGGCGTAGAAACGACGGCTTTACGTGCTCAATGCTCTGCGAAGCACGGGGGTGACACACCACCAACTTCCTAACTCCGGGCTAGTACTGAGAATTTATTGACAGCGAAACCCATTATATTTTTGATCCGACTCGGATATCGAACCCGATACCTCTTCATCCGCAGTCGGACATGCTTACCACTGTACCAACGAAATTATTATGGATGAGACTCGGAACGCAAAGACAATTAATATCAACGACCCACATTTTCCAAAAAGTTAGCGCTAGAGCATTGGAACAAAATGTTCCACTCAAATTGTAAGTATGTATAATAAACTAGCTGATGCCCGCGACTTCGTTCGCATGGATTTATTTTTTAAAAATCCTGCGGCAACTCTTTGATTATCCGAGATAAAAAGTAGCTCTCCCGGTCTGAGGACCCACTACTACACCCTACTACACTACACTATTACTACTATAGTAATACTATACCCATGCAAAAACTCGCATCAACCGTTGCTCTGTTGCGACGTGATTAAAGGACAAACACACTTTCGCATTTATAATATCATTAATGAAAATTATAACACAATCTAGACAGCCGCAATCTTACATCGTTCGAAATTCAACTCGAACTGTAATTATATGACTGTCGTGTAATTAACATAATATTTTAATTTGCAAAAATATTCACGTCAATAATTAAGATAAAACTATCCTATCTTTTAAGTTGGACCAAAGTATAGATAGTTAAGAAGTTTGATCAAAATCGGTTCAGTAGTTTTCGAGTTTATCCCGAACATACATCGTGACACGAGATTTTTATATATATAGATATAGTATAAAGCATGCTTACAATTTACATACGTCCGTCAATTGCAAAGCGTGAGCTCAAAACAACAGCCGTTCAACTGAGGCAATAAACTTTTTTTTTGTTACAGCATTTACAAAGAAGCTTTTCTATTCTCTGTTTACTCGTATTTGACCTAATTTGAAACATTATGAACAATGGATTTTGTGCTCTACTACTTTCATTGAACAAGTTTTTCATTTGACCTTGCAAAAATGCCTTATTTCAAATTCAAAATGATTTATTTCATTTAGGCGTTGTAGGCCAACCTGTAGTTCTTATAACAAGTCAAGACTACCACTGGTCCGTTTGTTTATTCTTTGCACTTCTTTTTTATTAGCCGATAGATGTGTACACTGCTGGATAGATATCTCTTGCATGGACTCCTACATGCCTCGGTCTTGCGCCGCCTGTATAAAACGGCTCCCTGCGACTCAGTTGATATCGTTGGTCCATCTACACACATCAAAAGTGTCTAGGGATCAAGCATTTTTATGCGGATTTCTTGAGATTGAGATGTGGCTTTGTAATAAATCTATGATTTTATAAATTTATATGGATCCTTTTTGGTGCATTTCATAATTTGAATCAGGAACTGTCAATCAAATTCGAGTAAAAGATGAAAATCAGCTGTCAATATTTTCCCTATAAAAACATACAACGCATTGAAGACATTATTAGTGCTACTGTTTCCCTACTACTAATTAAAACCAACGTTATTATGGAGCGGCGACGTCATTTAAGCAGGGAAGAAATGCTCAGAGCCGTGGGAATGATAGAAGCTGGTTCCCGGCAACGTACTGTGGCTTTAGCTCTGAATACAAGTCAGAGTGTTATCAGTCGACTTTGGACACGTTACCGAAGCACTGGTACCGTGGCTGAGCGCCATGGAGGACGGTATCGCTGCACCACACGGAGACAAGACCGATACATTCAAATCTTAACTCGAAGAGCTCCAACAATAACCGCCATGATGTTAGCCGTGAGGCTTCATCACTCTTCAGGGAACTTAATTAGCGACCAAACAGTCAGAAACCGCTTGCATGAAGTGAACCTTCATTCCCGAAGACCGCTACGGGTACCACCTATAGCAATGCACAATCGTAGGATTCGATATCAATGGGCTCTTGAACACAGAAATTGGGCAGAAGAACAATGGCGTTTCGTGTGCTTTTCTGATGAGTCTCGTTTTGGTATGAGACCGGATACAAGACGTATACGACACTGGAGAACCCCTGGACGCCAACAGCGATTAAAATCCTGCCAGGAAGTCCATCCTTATAGTGGTGGAACCATCATGGTATGGGCGGGTATTTGGATCGGCGGAAGAACTGAGTTGATTTGGATCAGAGGCAACCTCAACGCTCAAATTTATGCTGAGACGATTGTATCAGACGTCATCGTTCCTCTACAAGTGCAAATCGGTCCCTTATTTCAGTTAATGCATGACAATGCACGACCGCACACCGCAAGAGTTGTAAGACAGACTCTCGCCGCAGCTAACATCAATGTCCTGCCCTGGCCTGCTCAGTCGCCAGACTTGAACCCGATTGAGCATGCATGGGATATGCTACAGAGAAGAGCTCTGCCGAATATGGAGGGTATCCAGTGGCAAGAAGACCTTTTTTTGTTGTTGCAACGAACATGGGCGGCCATTCCACAGCGTGATTTGGATGAACTCATTTTGAGTATGCCAAACCGATGTTCTTGTGTTGTTAGTGTTCGCGGTAGAAACACGGATTATTAATTGTTTAAGTTACCCAATAAAATTTTAAAGAAAACTGTTATTTCAGTCTTTTTTTCGAACTTTAATGTTAGTGGTTCAAATGTCAAAAATCCCTTTATTAGGAAAATGGCAAATTTCTTTATTAATGCAAAGGTGACTTGGTTTATCGTTACTGTGACAAACGAAAACACTTTATTTGATGAATCCTTAAAGAAAATTTTAATTAATATCAATCAGGAGAAAAGTTATTGCAAAAATATATGTTGATCCCTAGACACTTTTGATGTGTGTAGTAGGGGGTCTGCAAACACTGCACTCTCCTGCGCGGGTTTGCAGCTCCAGCACCATAGAACCACAAGAACATCACTTCTTCGAACTATGCATATAGTTAGCTTTTAATATTAATATCTAGTTAAATTAATAATTTTTTTTAGTAAATCACGTTTTTTGGACCTGATACTAAATTTCATGAAAAAAGTTGGAGCCGTTTCCGAGATTCAGATTATATCTAATACCTTTAAACGAGCAATTCTTGTATATATAATATATATCCACCCACCCAGATATTATATACATTTGGAACTCGGTTTTTAATTTCTGGACGAGGCCAAAATTGCTCAAAACGCCTATTACAAGGTGTTAGGAGTATATGTCATAAACTTAACGAAAATAGAAACCCTCGGTTCAAGGCGTAAATAGCGCTAGTCATGGTAGGTAGGAAATACATACCTACCATGGCGCTAGTCATCATTAATATTTATTATACCTGTTTTATAATGTTACATAAAACCTAAGTAATAAAAAGCAACATTTACCTTCCTCAGCGATTAGAGTTCGCCTTGAAACGTCCGTCGTTCGCTGCGATCCAAAAGTGATTCCTCCCCTTGCTGAGGAGAGGGTATAGAATGTACGCTACCTTTCCCTCTGCCAAAGTACAGGACCACTGTATAAAAAAAAATTGTAGGTGTGGTCCAGGTGGGCCGGGCTCTATTTACTATTCATTACGTTTCTGATATAAACTGGCCTGGTTGGCTTAGGCTTGGAACGGCGTATGTTTCCTGCCACGTGTAATTTGAGCATCTTCAAGGCGTATAGGCGTCTTTTAGGCAAACGCGCCGCAACATCTTATCAGTGCTTTCAAGATTGATTTTCGTTAAACGCTAGCAAATCATGCAATAAAAAAATTAATAACTTTGCATCGGTTTGTACTGTGTGTCTAAATCACCTAAATATCTAAAGCACCATTTTTTAGTATTTAATAGCACTTTTGTTAGTTTTCCTTTCATATTCCCAAAATAGGTACTGGGGTACCCATTTTATTCTTGTGGCTCCCTGCGGCTCGTTTGATGTCGTCGGTCCACCTAGTGGGGGGTCTGCCAACACTACACTTCCCGGTGCGGGGTCGCCACTCCAGCACCTTGAGACGACCCAACGACCATCAGCTCTTCGTACTATGTGCCCCGCCCATTTTCCCTTCAGTTTCGCGACTCGCTGAGCTATGGCCTATGTCGGTTACTTTGGTTCTTCTACGGATTTCCTCATTTCTGATTCGATCCCGCAGAGACACTCTGAGCATAGCTCTCTCCATCGTCCGCTGAGCGATCCTGAGCCTTTAGGTTTTTAATACCCGCGGGAACTCTGTAATTATTCGGGATAAAAAGTATATGTTGTAAAAGTATATGTTGTGTGTTTGTTTATATTTTAATCCTGAATATGAGCTATCTCTACTCCAAATTTCAGCTAAATCGTTTCATTCGTTGCGGCATTAATGAGTAACAAACATCCATCCATCCATCCATCCTTCCTCATAAACTTTCGCATTTATAATATTATAGTAGGATTTTTCGCGCATTGAATTAAATTTTTTCACAATTATGCGCATTATTTAAACAATTTAGATTGTAAAGTAAGATTACAATTTACTGAAAATAAAATTTAAAACGTAAACTAAAATCATATTTTTTGGATAAGTTGGTTTGTTAATGTTATTATAGGTATTTGTGTTTAACAGAATCGGCTTATAGCTCACAATTTAAACCTAAGTGGTTTTTCGTGTGCTAATAAGAATATTTTTGTATATTCCTCTTATTTGATAATTAAAAAAAAATGAAAGAACCTTTAGCACCTATCTGACGATGTCCACTCCTAGGCGTGTTGCTCTAAGAATCTGAGTCGCCCGCAGGCAAAATGGTCAATTAAAGACAAAATAACTTGCACCTCGAAGGATAACTCGTTTTTGTACTTACGTTATTAACTAACGTTTTCTCGTCGTTGATCACAGACCATCAAACGTATAAAAGATAAGTGTCAGTGAAAAAGAAATGCACATCCTTGAACATCTAAAAACGACAAAATATAATACGCTAAAATCTTGCTAAGAAGTACATTCTCTTACTTTTTAATTAAATTAATAAAAGCTATTCGAGAGCCTTGAGACCCCAACGTCTATCGGTTTGTGACTTGCCTGTTACCTTTACAATTGCGTGACTCCAGTTCTTGTTTATCGTCACTGACCTCTATAATTAATCTATGAATAACACTGGACAGGCTAATGTCATATTTTTTGGACCTACTTGATTGACGCCATTTTGACGCTATAAACAGTTACGAATGTCCGAGGAACTAAGATAGCCGAGTAATAAGTAATTTAGTAACTAAAGTCTGAACACCTTTGATATCGACTAAATTTTTGGTGTTCAGACACGAATAGTTACTAGATAATCTCTACTTGACTTAAAAACTAATGTACTTAGTCCGAAATAGCCTTTAATGAGGGCACTAGTTGCCAACTGATAGTGTTAATGATACTTTTTGGCATCTCCTGCTTTCCAATCCATGCATTAAGACACTCGTATGTCAAAGGTGGCGCTTCAAATTGATCCATATTGAAGCTGTCATTGTCATGTGTAGGGATAGCCAGCCCAGTGTTAATCCTAGATTAAATAGAGGTCAGTGGTTATTGGCAACTCTGGTTCTCCTACGGTTCTCCCTTTCCTCCCCGAAGACCCAAAATCGACACAAGATCTTGTTCTATAGCAATCTTTGTAAAAGACCTACATATGTCCAGCAATTAGGGTTTGCCGTTTGTGTCCCGGGACGTCCCGGGACTTTTCGAAATTTTAGTTGTCTCGAGTCCCGGGACTTTCGGGTCGAGACTCGAGACGAGACAAGGTTGTCGAAATTGTTAATTAATGATTAGAATGAATTAGATGAAAAACCAATGATTAGATACTAGAATTACTAATATTAGTAAAGTTATTAAGAATTAGTATGAGTTTTAACTAAGTTCGTTATATTATAACAATAAGATTTAACTGCTTAGAAGTGAATCTGTGTGTGATTAAAAGAAATAAACAAAGCAATTATTAAGACCCAAATTAACGTTGAAGTTATTAAGATTTAATTTTCTGTTTCATATATTTTAACAATTGATGTTGATTTTTACAAAAATTGCCTTTTTTTAATACGTTTCTCCAGAGATTAACTCAATTAAAATTCTTTAAAAAATTCTTTTTTTCTTAAAAGTCTAAGTCCCGGGAATTCCCGGGACTTAGAATTTTAATTGTAAGCTGTCTCGTGTCCCGGGGCTTTGAAATTGTCGGGAATTCCCAAACCCTACCAGCAATAATAGTCGTCTATAGTTTGAGACGAGGACGTATAATAGAATACCCCCTAGTTTGGATGAACCCCTAGTTTGGATGTAACCTAACTTATCTTAACCCTTTCCAGCACCACATCCCAGCGATGCACGACCTGAAGATCGGCGGGCTGCTGTACCTGGTAGGAGTTTTCTTCTTCAAGTCTGACGGACGCATCCCGTTCGCGCACGCGATATGGCACATATTCGTGGCGCTGGCGGCCAGCGTGCACTACCTTGCCATACTCCGGCATCTGTTCCCGGAACTCAAGTCGCATTGAAGACTCCTCGGTAACAGCTAGTGAACTGCTACCATTTGTTCCCGGAACTGAAGTTGCATTGAGGACTATTCGGTAACAGAGCTGGTGAACGGTTTTTCGAAGTGTTTTATACAATACCAATTTATTTTTTGTAATATCGTTATCAATGTATACATAGGTGCAAATGTGATATGATAGCATATCGAAAAAGATCTGATTTTTCAATCGCCGAATTAATTTTAACCGATGTTCATATTTGACCTTGCCAGAAATGAGTAAATTGTCAGAAATCGGCCCTAAATCACACTCTTGTTCATAATTACCAAAGTGCTAAATTATTGAGGTTTTGATATTTACCTAACAGGACTATCAAGCCATCCGATTAATTCGTAATGAGTTAGTTTTCTCAAAATAACGCATTCGAGTTTAGGACTTCTTCATGTCGTCTTCTAATTTAAAGGCTGCCCATAATGTTTCTTAATTAGAAGTCTATACTTGTATATTCCGTTCTTTTAATATTGAAATAAATTTTTTGCCATATTTTTTCCCATCAAACCTGTATTGTATGATTTGTATGCGGTCATTTTAGTCACACTAGTACAGCTTTGTGGTTGTGCTGTATATATGCAACAAACCACAACCACTACAATAATTTAATCCAATTTTAGATTACGCAAAACTCGTTCGTTTTGATTAATACTGTGCTACCAAGAGCTAGTGAAATATTTTAATCGCAAATTATACAGACTATTACAGGTGCTAACTACAGATTTTGTTAACTGTAAAGTAGAGATTAGCCGCTTTTTATTTGAGATAACGATAACTTTGATGTTGGGTTTTTTTTTTCATATTTGAATTTTTATTTTAAGCGTCAGTCAATCGGTTTAAGATTGCAATACACGGACCGGTATAAATATTCCGAAGAAATCGTTCACCATCTATCGGACTAAGTGCGGCATTTTGTAAAATATTGTTAAATTTTATTGTTGTAGTACCTACGTAATATCCCAGAATCTCGAGACCAAATCCAACACTTTTTAGAGTATTTAAAATTTAAAACAATGTATTAGAGGTTTTTTAGAAACTTTTATAACTTATATTCTATAGTCTTCTATAGTGTATGTTATACGGAATCCAGTTTTTCCAGCGATCCTTTTTATACATCTCATGTAAATTTTTCCTTAGACTATAATTATAGTTCCTTATACATGTTTTAGTGTATACCGTAGTTTTAAACATTAGTCTTGTATTTTATGTGTATATTGTGTATAGTGTTCTTGAGCATGTGCCGACTATCCTGTACTATATTTTTGTGTCGTTTATTATAAGAAATTATTCTAGAAACCAAAAAGCGTAGAAATAATTGGGGGAGGACTTATGATAAGTGTTGTAAACCTGTCCCAATTTATTTGGTGGGCTCTTAGAGTAAATGTAGGTATATCAAGTAGATAATATTGCTCAATCGTAATGAATCTTCATGTTTTATTACAGTTATGTAAACTTCCCGCCAGTGGTGTGCGTAATGCCTTAGTGAGATGTTAGGAAATATTTTAAGTATTCAAGGATTTTTTTAGCAGATTGCTTGGTATGGTAGGGGTATCGCCCTGTTATATTCGAAATATTTACCAAATTTTTCGAATATAACAGGGCGAGACATATTAATACTCGTAAAAATACGTAAGATATTGTGTTTTTGAGTTGGTTTTTGTTGTGAAAATTAAAACAAACATAAAATAAAACCTATATGACGATCAGTCGCGTGAGATGATGTAAAGTTAAAGACATTCAGTTTGTTTATTGTACAAACTTCTAATTAATGATGACATCTATTTGTATTGTTAATTTTTATCGTGTTGCGATAAGGTGGTAGACAATCGGAGTCTGTTGGGAAACTGGGGCGTATCGACACGAGGGTGAATTATGCGATTTAGGTCGCATGAATATTAAGTATCGTGCTATACCTAGTACCTACATAGTAATATTATATTAGTAGCTATATTAACAAGTACACTTTAAGCCTGTTTCACCACATCAAGTAAACTTTATCCATCAAATAAAGTTAACGTTTTAATAGGTTTTGTATGGTCTATCTGTCAAAATGTCGAATTTATTTGATGGATACAATTTACTTGAAGGTGGTAAAAGATTTTTCATAACACTTTTTCGGTCTCGTAAAACATCATTCAGCCATTGGAAGAGAATTTCATATTGCTTATCATAGTATTTTTATAAAAAAAATTAAGTAGATCAAAACTAATATGAGTGCAAAGACTTTTGAAATAGATCATCAAAATTGAACATTTTATCGTGGAATGATTCTCCGAGTACCGTTTGTCGCCATGGATGATGGATGTAATGTACTACGTACTAAATGTGGCGTTCTGAACACTGGCGTAGTTCAACTGATATGCACGGCAGTCCATGGCATTCGTGAATCGTGACGTACGAACGCCTGCGCTATTTATACGATAAAACTTTATAAGCACCTAATTGTGAATTAAAAAGCCAACAATACTTTTGTAAACGCATATCAAAAATTCCGAGGCCAGCGGGATACGAACCCACATCTCTTGGGAATCGCGCCCGAGTGTGTTACCGTTACACCATGGCCACACACACGTCAGCATCGAAATTAGTGATATGTATCTACTTTTTCAGTTTAAGCAACTGTTACAACTGTAATCTACTTTTCCAAGACTCCGTATTACAATGGAGCTCTTTTAGAAACTAGAGATGCCACATTGCTTTTATATTATTTTTTATTAAAGTGTCAACCTACCCTTAAGGAAATATCGGAATAAATTTATAAACACATCAAAAATTCCGGGGCCAGCGGGTTTTTTGATATGTGTTTATAAATTTATTCTGATATTTCCTTAAGTATAGGTTAACACTTTAATAAAAAAAATAATAACAATACTTTTATTCAAGTAACAGAAAAAGTATAGTTAATATGATGAATAATTTGATTCTCAACTCTACCCGCGCGCTGTGTAGGTACATTGTGTTCCGATGTGCGATTCTATATTATACACACATTTATTTGGATGACTGACGCCTATAATTTTTACTAGGTACTCCATTTAATTATTTCTTTTAAAATTTCAGATACTGATTCATTGATCATTCATGATAAAATTAAATTAACAATTTGAACACTGCGATAATTAACTATTTCTAGTCATAAATTTGCTGCAACCATTCGCAAACTAGTGATTTTATAATATTTAATTTATTAATTGAATTAAATATTTAATAAGTCTGAGAATTGGAATATTATTTTATTTAAGTATATATTGTTTTTCTAATTAGCTTTTAATTTAACTGAAAAGATTTTATCAGCTAAAACTATCGGTTATGGCTGTGGTAACAGGGTAATAAACTAAAAAAAAACAAAATGGCGAAGGGTTGCAGATAATTTTCATAATTAAAATCGATTTTATTTATTTTTCGATTTTTATTTGTCTTATTTGAAAATTGTTTATTTTGTTTAAATCAGAATTGTAAGTAAAAATTATGCTTTCCTGTCCCATAGTTTCGAGTGTGCGAAGTGCTAGGTAAATAATATCTTCCTAGTGTATATGGTAATAAGATTTTAATTAGGTATTACCTTACCTACTTAGTTATAAAACGTATTTTATACAAAAATAGTATACCTACTCAATGTATGGGCTTTTATTGTGGTCCCAAAAAAAGCTCTTATTGAAACATACATTATTATGTATAAAACGGCTACATACTGTGATTAATTTTTTTTTTTAAATTGTTAGATATCCTACCAATATTCTACTACCCAGTAACATGGTTGAATCAACAAGAATATTTTATCGATGTATGTACCCATTTTGTAAATTAAATAATTATGTCTTCAGCCAAGAATATTAGGTATTTTAAAGAATTTTGGTTCCAATCATAAATTAATCAACCAACCTAATTTATCAGATTACCCGAAACCAATACTTAGTAGCGCCAGATTTGTACACTTTTTACATAGAAGGTAAACTATACAAAAACCAAGAAATAAAAAATAATATAAACATTATTGTATTCTTTTTCAACTATTTTTTTAATCATTTTCATTTCATTCACAGCAGTCGTACATTTTTTCTCAATTAAAGTCATAACTAGTAAGTAATTAGAAATCGTAGAAAAGTTTATAGGGGTAGGGCATTTATAATCTTAGGCAGGTATATTAGAACCGTATGTAATGCGACCAAGAAAGGAGTATGAATGGCCAACCGCTAAGTTCTATTTCTGTCTCTTACTTGTTGTTTACTTATTTTCTCTGAGCAAGATGGCAATAAAAAGGGCCAAGTAACATTCCTATAGGTCGACCGTTTAACTCGCGTATCGCCTGCGCGGTAAGAAGGGAGCGGAGGGAGATGTTAGAGATGTTAAAACTTAAAAATAAATACTTAATTCTTTACCAACAATGTCTATCTCGAGATAAATCTTTGGATTATTGACTCCGTGTGTAGCGTTACCCGCCCCCGCTCCCTTCTTACCGCGCAGGCGATACGCGAGTTAAACAGTCGACCTATAGTCATTGATTTAGGCGGTTTTAATATGGTTTGCAACTTTAATATAAGATCAACTTATCTGTAAAAGCGAGGCAAGAAACCGCGGGAAATACGTATTCAAATGAATCTCCATGTGAATTCGACTTTCCTTTATAAGAAAGGAGTAGGTACAGATTCATCCGTATCCATATAATAATTTAACTTTTAGCCCGTAGTTACCACATTCTCGAAATATATAATATACATATATTGTATATGTAAAATTCTTGATTAGGAATTGAATTACTTATCATTAATGGAATTTGTGTCGACAACCAACTTTACTTTTTGTAATTAGAAAACCTTTAAACGTGCCTATTTTTAAACTACCTAATATGAGTAATCAGTAGTGTTCATTAATATTTGTAGAATGAGAGTTTAGTTGTTCACGTATCTAACTGCTAAAGGCTTTAAAAACATTTGGCCATACAAAAAATGTTCACTGTAAAACGAACGTTTGGAAAACTAATGTCCCGCACCGTTTTTGAGTGAAAAATATTATTCTATTTTCGTAAAAAAAAATATTATTAAATAATTATATTTTTATTGAGAGTCCATTAAATCAATGTCTCAAGTCTTCCACGGAGATACCATTGGTTTTTCATACATTTATAGATGCGTTCTTTTTTAATTTTCGCTTTAGCGTTATATTTGTCATTATTGTATTTGGAGTGTTTGGCCAAGTGTGAAAATATTGTATTTTGAATAGTAGGTAGGTACCTATAATAATCCATATGTCATGTATTGTATTTTATAGTTAGGTACATTTTTATATTGATGTGCGGAAAGTTGAAAAAAAATAGAGTCGAGCAAATTTTAAATAGCGCCGAGAGTTTATTCTACGTAAATCTCGTGCTATCCCTTTCATAATACTCCCTGAGGAAAAGAATAACACTAGATATTGTGTACAATACAGAATTAGCCACAATGTTACATTTTGTTAGAGAAGTTATCGCCAGGCGCTAAGCCGTGCCCTCTAGGCACTTGTTAAAAGTTTCTTTACTGCACGGATTTTATATGTGGTCAACTGTGTGATAATAGGTATTTATTAGCATGGGTGCGTTACAGGTTTACTTTGCCATTTTGACGGTTATGTAGTATGATTGTAATATGATCCATTTCAGGAGCAAATGTATTGAAAAATATATTATTATGGCATTTATTGGGTTTACCTATCGTGTAGAATACATAGTTCTGTTCCAAACATTGAATATTTTCAGAGAATTTTAAACTTCAGACTTCAGAGTAGTTTTAGATAATTAACCTTTAATGTATGCATGTAATCTATGAACATATTGAAGGATGATAATATAAAGTGGATTCATTGATTCACCGTACACGGGCCTAATATCTACCTATTGTATATCAATTTTTGTATGAACAGGTTAATTTATGCTAAACTGCGTCCTACTTGGTACCTACTCGCCCCACATGGGCACTAAATAGTAAACTATTGCCAGGGACCATGCATGGTGTAGCGTGAATCGTCCTTTACATCCAAAATACTGACTCTTCATAAAAAGAGCACCTTAACACTCTCACCGCCATACGTATATAAGGTTTTTATAGTGCAGCAGGCCCAGTGGGCGGTGCGCGGGCCATGCGATTTCTTTCAGCTCACACCACGCTCGATTTTGAGTAACTCTTGCAGCACGCCATGTGAGCTGCCGGCGGGACACGTCGTTAACTTTACCAGGCAGGCCATGAGGTCCGCTGTGATCCCACAAATTCATACTCATATAATTTTATAGAGCTTGGCTTGCTAGATAGATTCTAAAATAATTGCTTCGATTAGTTTAGTTAAAAAGCTACTCATAAAAAAAAATTGATGAAAATTGGACTATATTTAAAGAACTAGGGGTGAAAACTGAGTAAGTAAAACTGGTACTAAAAAGCATAATATTTATTATTATTTCTTTAAAGACCAATTAAAATCAAAAATCTTTGTTAATATTTATTAGAAAAAATAAGGTTTAATATGGACATGGATTTCTACGTAACATTGGCCACAAACACTAGATTGAGTTGGGCATTTCAGGCATACGGTGTTTACTTTTTTGTTCGATCCCTGGCTTGTTTGGCTGACAGTCAAGCATTTTTATTGTTTTCATAACAATGTATACATTTTTGGCGAATAAGTCTTGCTCTATGATCAAACTGTGATGATTTTTTTGAAAAATGAAAAAATTATTTCCTAGCAGGCCACGTGGGCGGCGCGCGGCCAACTGACCTAATTATATTGATGGCGTGCCCTTAAAATTTTTGACAAGCAACGACAAGATTTGGCGCGATAGTTGTGGTATGCCGGCCGCCCACATGGCTGCCAGTTAAAATTCAAAAAACCGATAGTGGCCGGCTACACTCGAATTTTTGTGGGCCACCGGCAGCCCACGTGGCGGTGAGAGTGTTAAATTTTACTTTTACCGGTTTTTGGCCTCATTCAGCTTACGTCAAAAAACTACCTTATTCAAGGTGTCCTGAAATATTTGGTTTTCAGTTTTTCCGTTTGATCTTTTACAACAATATTTATCAACAAATCTTTGAGTATTAATACTCAAAGCAACAAATAGATAGATTCTGACATCAATCTTTTAGCCAAATAAAATTCCATGTAAATATATTCATTCAGATTCTGTAGAAATAATTAATTATCTTTATTCCGAATATTCAGTAAATAAGCTAATATATTTTAATAAATAGCCCAGTGATTCTTCATAATTATAATTTTCATGAGGATTTGAAATGTTATTTCGTAAAATGTTAAATTTGATAAAAAAATAATGGACCTGGTATAGTTTTGTAGCGGTTTTTGGGGATTAATAAACATTTTACTGCATCTAAACTGTTTTATTTATGAAAGTTTTCCTTAAATAATAAACACAATATATAATATTATAAAAAAGTTAGAACTGTGATGCATTTGCACTATTTTATATTACATCTTAGACACTGTTGTAATACCTAAAATGTCAAGACATTTCTGCATAACTTTTGCTGTTACTTCACATAGCATCAGCCTTTCGTAAAATACCTTAACAATTTTTCCATTTTTATCTTTTTCAACACAGTAGCATTTGTCATAAAAATCTGTAAATGCAGAGCATATTTCATACAAATATTCACATAAACTATGAATGTAGAGGTCTTTGGAAACTTTGAGAATAACTTCTGGGAATCTGAGAAGGACCTTGCCAAGTTTCCATTCAGTCTCATCTGCCAGTTTGATGCCAGATTTCTGAGCTTCTTCCATTAATTTCTCAATGGATATTTGCGCAGTTCTTGCAATAGACCTAATACGAGTCAAGGAATACAGTAAATAAACAGCTGTGTTTCCTTTGTCATCTAACATTTTATCAAAAGAGAAGACATAATCGTTAATTCTATTGTGAGAGAGATCTGCATACTTGATGCAACCATAAGCAACTGCTTCTTGCGCCTGCTTTAACTCCTCCGGTGTCAGAACTTTGTCTCTACCTTTCTCTATTAACTTGTCTAAAGCCCTCTTCAAGCCTTCATCCAGCAAATCCCGTAACTTGACAGTATCACCAGACCTCGTCTTGAATTTCTTTTTATCTTCACCAAGTACCACTCCAAAACCTACATGCTCTAATCGTTTATCATTAGTCAATATCCCTGCCCTCCTAGCGCATGCATCAATCAGCATAAAGTGTGTGTACTGACCAACGTCTGTTACATATATAAACCTATCGGCTTTCTCTTCTTGAACCCTCTGTTTTATTGCTGACATATCAGAAGTGTCATAAGTGTAACCACCGTCTGATTTGACAATTGTTAATGGAATACCCTCATGTTTATCAGGGTTTGGCCACATGATTAATCTTCCTTCGTCCTCTTCCAAGTATCCTTTCTCCTTTAGTTCCTTTACATCTGTATTCATCCTGCTGTGATAGAAAGACTCTCCCCTGGGAGTAATTTTAATGTTCAAGCGGTCATAAATCTTTTGGAAGTCCTGAAGCGATACATTACATATTAACTTCCAAGCTGCAATGTAATCCGGTTGTCCTGATTGCAGCTGAACAACACAGGCATAAGCCCTCTTTTTGAACTCTTCGTCCTCATCAAACCTTTTCTTGGACTCCTTGTAAAATGCTTGCAAGTCGGCTATGGGAGGTGAATGGGTTTTAAAATCTGGATACATGTCTTGTAAATGAGCTATGAGCATACCAAACTGAGTGCCCCAGTCTCCAAGATGGTTTATTCGGAGAACATCATGATTCAGAAACTCTAGCAGCCTACAAATACTGTCACCGATGATGGTGGACCTCAAGTGACCTACGTGCATTTCTTTAGCAATATTTGGAGAGGAAAAGTCCACAACAATTCGCTCCCTTTTCACAGGGGGAGGTTTCACACCAAAACGAAGTATACAGTTAAGTACATGTTCGGCGAATTCTTTATTCAAGTAAATATTTAGGAATCCAGCTCCGGCAACTTCAATTTTACTAATTAGTGGCGATGAAGGTGTTTTGTTTAGAATATTGTTGGCTACTTCTCTGGGATTTGTTTTAACATTGTTAGCTTTAAGCAGCTGCGAAATTTGCATAGCAGAGTTGCACTGGTAATCTCCAAACTTAGGATTGTTCCCAGAGAGACTGATTTGGATTGGCGGGTCTTCTAAGTCCGGGTATGCTGATGTTATAGCAACTGTAAAGATGTTTTTGAGCTCGTCTAGTATACACGAAGTACCGTCCACGGAATTTATGTCAGTGACCAGCATAGGTCGCTTTCTAGGCTCTTTTTTTACCCCTACTGAGCTCCCACCGGCTCTTTCTTTTTGGATTGCATTTTCGAGTATTGCAAGGCGATGTTTTAGTTTCTCGTTGTCGGAGAGTAGTTTGTCGAGTCGTGGATCGCCCACATAACTGAGATCTCCCTTCGTCAGCTTCTCCAATCCATCTTCTATTTCCATCACCTGTTTTTCGGCACTGTTAGTCCTTTCTTCGAGCACTTCAGGATTTACTTCGGACATTTTATTTGACAAGATAGATTTATTACCACTATTAGACACGATTTATATTGAAAAGACCTCTTACGAAATTTTAGATATTATATTCGTATGTTTTTAGGTAGTATACATATAAGTCAATGGTTTTTAGCTATGGAAAATGAGTTGATCTAAAAATATTTTCAGGTTAACCATCAACAATCTCAACAATTCAATCCCTCCTCCAAGACATCACAGATCACTACTACCAAAGACTACAGTGTATAAAGGGAGATAGACTTCTACTACACTACAAAAGTAGGGATAAGTGGAAAAAGGTCGGAAGTCAGCACAGGGTCCTCGAGGTAAAATACTTGAGAAAATGTTACTTATCCATCCCTGAACAATATCCCAAAGTTTCATTGACTTCCGACCTTTTTCCACCTATCCCCACTTTTTCCTACCTGTTGTCGATTGGACTATTTTTTCAAAGAGCCGTATCTCAGTAACGAATTAACATACAAACATATTTGTATACTCAAAATTGTACGTTTAAAGCTCTAAAAAAAGGTATGAAAATACTTTGGCCGTAGGACGTAAGAAAAAACCGGAAGGTCAATTTTCAGTTCTCCTTCAGCACAGGGTCCTCGAGGTCCAAACCTTGAGAAAATGTTAGTTAACCATCCCTAAACAACATCCCAAAGTTTCATTAACTTCTGACCTTTTTCCACCTGAATTCTGAAACTACCTGTCGACTGGGCTACACGTATTGACATCCATGTTAGACGTAGTCGTTGGCCGTAATTCCTAGTTCCATGCATCCATGGCAAGCACGCGTGTGACACGTAATTCCTAGTTCAATGCGTGTGACGTGCGAAATTCATAGACAAATTCAAAGCTTAGCGCGCATAAAAGTTTTTAAAGAAAATATTATGTATTGGTTCTTCTTCTTCTTCTTTTTTGTGGCTCCGCGCTATGTATTGGTTATGTATTTCTTTTCACGTTGTCATAGAAACCAAGGTCAAACAAACAGCGCCAAATTATGTTTCAAAAAGGGCAAGTGGTAACCGCGATAAAATAAAGCCATAAATATAATAATAACAAAGCGAATTCAGTAAACTAATAAAACCGTTCTATTTGGCGTTTATTGTTCAGTTTACATGTTAGTTATAATGATTTATCTTTAAAAATGAGTACAAAGGTACGTGAAAATATAATAGATGAATAAAAACTAATGGCTCAAGGATGGCACAGCAGCACAGGTTTGAGCATCTTGAGGCTGAGGACGCGAAGGTTCCATCATGGCTTGAAGATATTACCAAGTAAGTTTATAACACCAAATTATGTACTTGAAGGTACATTAGAAGCTATTTTTGAAAATGCACGAACTTTGTGTTACACCTGCAGCTAAGTATGTATGCTATGAGAAGTGTGCTGTAGCTTGCATACCTATCCTTTTTGTTGTTGTCCTTGTATATTAATCAAGGAATTCTTAGAATTCAATTCAAGTAATGCCTGTAAACATGGTATTGCAGGAAAATCAAAGAGACACACATTAAAAACAACATAAGTGATTCTTCCTCGACTTATGAACTTTCTCGACCGAAATATGGAAATTCTAAATTGGATACCAGGTACGTATTTTATATTTATTTAGTTAGGTAAAACTTAATTTATTATGCATTTAATTCTATAATATAAACAGGTTGTTACGAAGAACGTCGTTAGATACCACAATGGATATGATTTTGAAGCCCCAAAAACAGCAAAATGCACATTCAGCTGGCACATTACGAAATAATCGGAATAATGGTAACTATTAAAAAAAAATACGAGTATGATAAATTACTAAGTAACTATTAGTTAATGATGGATAGAGATTTAAAGACAAGTTTAAATTATTAGATATATTAAACATTTAAGTATCTACTTCTTATAAATCCAATCAGGCTACACTCACAATGGACGAAGAAAACCAAATGTTAGCGGAAAGCTGGAGTGGAGTGATTCTACAAACAGTGCTACGAATGATTTTCTCTCAGATATTCTACCACATTACGTGACGCCGAGGCACAGAGGTTTAAATAATTCCACCGATGATGATTTTAACGATGTTATTTTAGGATCACGTAAGATATTTTTTAGTAAAATCAAACAATAAAACTTTATAACAACTTCAAATATCTGGCTCGAAGGACCAAATATTTGAAGTAATTTTAATTATTATGTTTTTTTTAAATTGATCCCCAAAAGATCTAAATAATACTAATTTTCCGTGATAATCTAATTGAAAATTTTCTTTTGGACCCCACGATACAGGCCTCCTAAACTAGCGGCACGCTATGATGGCCGGTTTGACGTTTGTCCGCTCATGAAGTTCCGTATTAATTGATAACGACTTTGAAGGAAATAATTGTATTACTTTATTGACGATAGTGATGTGCAGAGATTCATAAATTTTATCGAATGTAGTTTTAGGTTTAGGACTCAAAATTTATTTATTAAATTGATTTCTAAAATGTATACAAGTGTAGAAAAATCAGTTTGCACCATTTAAGGGGTGAATGTACTTGTGAATATGAACAATTTTCACTATGTGGACAAACCTCTGAAATCGCAAAAAAATATCAGCTGTTTCATACAAAAGGTAAAATTTTTATTTTTATATGATATATACCACAACTCGGCATTTGGTTTTCTAAATTGAAAATTTTTAAAAATGGAATCTAATACGATCGTCACATAGGATCGCTGGCTAGCACAACTACTACCTCCGGCAAACTCGCGTCAATGCTCAATGCAAAACAAAGCAGTTTCGAATTGACGTTGCTTCGAAAAGTATAAACTGTCAGTGCAATGCGATTGTGATATAGTTTTGACCTGGCTTTGGATTTCAAATATTGATACTGCATTACTGTTGACCCTTGCTCGTTAATTTGGACTCTGTTCAAGCCCTTTGTTGTGGATTTCGTCGATATGACCGAACGTACGCAGAGAACTGTTCTAAATAGTCAGACACGTGAGTTCGTAATACGCCTTCGTAACTATTTGGATCGTGAAGCTCAAAATGGAGGGCCAATTTTACCTATAACGTCAGTGGTTGAACGCGTAGCTGATGCGCTTAATATTGGACAACGAACTGTTAGACGGATAACTAAAAAAAAATATGGCGAGACTGGCACAGAAGAAAATAAACTTCACACACCAAAAAAGAGAAAACGAGCAAAACCAGTCGTAGGCATCGATAGCTTTGATGCCGATGCTATCCGAAGACATGTTTACGGCTACTATTTACAGAAGGAGTATCCAACAAGAAAAAAGTTGGTGCATTCACTGAAGGAAGCTGGATTATTCTTCGGTGGGGAAAGTTCTTTAACGAAGATTTTGAAGACCATTGGATTTCGATACAAAAAATGTAACAAACGCAAAATATTGATGGAAAGATTTGATATAGCGATGGCAAGGTATACTTTTTTACGGCAAGTGAAAGAAATCAAAAATTGGCAAAATGTTGTGTTCTTGGATGAAACATGGCTTAATGCTAACCATACTGTAGGCCGTTCTTGGAACGATGACACAGCAGCATCTACTTCCAAAGTTCCTGTAGGAAAAGGATCGCGACTTATAATTTGTCACGCCGGAACCATCAACGGGTTTGTCGAAGGTTCTCTCATGGCTTTTGCGTCAAAAACCACTGGAGACTATCATGAAGACATGAATGGAGAAAAGTTTACTGAATGGTTTACCTCAATGTTGTGTAGCCTCCCTGAACCATCTATTATAATTATGGACAACGCCCCATACCACTCGATGCAAATTGACAAGCCACCTGCCCAATCCCAAAAGAAAGCTGATATCGTCGCATGGCTTCGTAAAAATGGCGTAGATGCAAACATGAATATGTTAAAAGCGGAATTAGTACCTACGTCTTTTAAAAGAAAACAAACCAACCAAGATCCGATACGTCATTGACGAAATAGCATTAGAACATGGGCACAGAGTTATACGGTTACCGCCTTACCATTGTGAGTATAATGCGATTGAGTTGGTGTGGGCTCAAATTAAGGGATATGCTGCAAGACACAATACAGAACCCCCATTTACCACAAAAAAAATGCTAAAATTATTAGAAGAAGCTTGTGAACATGTGACTAAAGGAGACTGGGAAAAGGTTGTGAATAGAACTGTTAAATTAATAAGGGATGATTATGAAAGAGATGTGAAAATAGATAATATTATAGAAAACGAACATATAATTATTAATGTAGGTGATGATAGCAGTGACGACAGTGAAAATAGTAGTATGGACGAATCTGATTAATTATGGCCTTTTGTGGCACCTTTTTTGGTATCTTTTGTATTCATATGTTTCTTGTGTGCATATAAAGTATGTATATTCATTTTCATTCAAATATTCAGTTCGTTCAAATAAATTAAATAAACATATACATTTTTGTTTTATTAAACCTATTTAATCAGGTACAAAAACAAAACTTAATTGTTTTTTGTTCGAGAATAAATTGACATTCCACATCACTATTGTAATGTGTCAAACCGGCCATCATAGCGTGCCGCTAGTGTAGTGTGGGATCCACCGATAACATTGTGCTAGGGAAAGGGACATGAAAACTGATAAGATGCTATTCTATGCTATTACTGTATTTAACATTAAGTAATACATTTATAATTAACAATATGTATTATCTATGTCTTTCTCTTCTCTCATTTTAGTTAAATCAATACATTTTCATTTTTTTTTTCATTTTTAATACTTGATTCCTAGGTTTCCAGGAGGTTAATCGAAAGAGCAAAAAGCTTGACCAAAAAGGAGCATTGTCAGATACACAACATGCATATAAAAAATGTACTACTAACGTGACTTTAAAAAAACCTGCGTCTCATAAATCCGTCCCTGGCAGACATTCAGAAACAGAAAGAATTAAAAGTGAATTTGTAATACCAGAATTACCCGAAGGGAGATTACTAGAAATAAAGATATACTCAAACTGGGGCGATAAATTTCTAGTTGGTATGAATGGTGTTGAAATGTTTGATTCAAATGGTCGCCAGGTTCATATTGAAAAGGTAAATACATTAGTAGATTATACGTTTTAAATTTAAAATGATCAATACGAAGCTTATTTGGATAGCAGGTTGAATCTAAAAAATTTTGCAATATCTAATGCTAAGTTCTTACCGACTTACGACTACGAAGATGTAACTTTTTTGATTAGAAGTACTTATATGTTTAAATTTTTTTTTGTTAGGTATGGACAGATTCGGACACAGGAGACCACTCCAAATATGGTCGCTTAGAGAACATAGTAGATGGTGTGGTGCGTACTCGGGACGACAAACACGCGTGGAGTACGTCCGCACCACACGCGCTGCCCATTGCAATTAGTGTGCTCTTGACTACTTGTACTAAACTCGCTTTGTTGAGGATATGGGTGAGTTCATGTTTGATTATTTTGATTCGCTAAGCACCTACTCTTTTTAGATCACCTCAACATTCTTTGAATAAACAAAGATTAAGTCAGCTTCAACACACGCTCAGTAAAAATTAAAATAGAGAAGAAAACACACCTAAAAACTATATGAACTACACAGGATTTTCAAAGGCCTCATTATTAGCATATTGACACCAATTTTATAATATCATACATAATTATATGAATAAAATATTCTTTGTAAATAGAATTACAACAAATCACGCATCTATTCAAGCCGTGGAGTTCGTTTAGTTCAGGTCAAGCTGGATGATCAAATCATTTTCCATGGTGAGATCGCACGCGCCAGTGGGGAACTCAAAGGGTCGATGCAATCTTTTGGAGACGTGAGTATGATATTATTTTTGAAACTTTTTTAGTCTATTATAAGTATTATACTTATATGTTACGTTGCCGAAGAACAGGCACTCTATATTCACATGTTGACATGTTGTGCATTAGCAGTGCTTTGTGGAATCAAGAAACATTGTAAGAAGCCCTCTAATATTTCTGAAAAGGGTTATGGGATCCAATGGTCTATGCTACATATATTCGCTTGGCTAATGAATGAAAACTTTTGCCTCCATAATTAAAAATGCTACACAAAAATTTTAATTTCATTTACAGACCATTCTTTTCACCAAAGATCCAAATATTCTCGAATCCATATTGACTAACGATAAGAACTTTCAAGCACTTTTGAAAGACAATGAACCATTAACCGATCATCTTACTGTCGAAAAACGTCCACCTACAGCCAACGCAAACAAAAACAGTTCAAGTCCTACAAAAGTAGCGGATTTAGAAAGTTACGATCAAGAAATAATTAAGTATGTGGTGAAGAGCGTAAAGTTGACTGTGATGTCCAACTGGGGCCAAAAGCAACTTATAGGATTGACGGGTACGTTCAGAACAAATTACTATATCTACTAAGTAGGTATATGCAATCTTTTCAAATCCCCTTGATGCTAAAGCGCAAGAACACGTCTTTTTTGTATCATCGTTACAATAACATGGCTCCAAAATGAATACCTACAATGCAATGGTTCAATAATATGATCCAGCTATTGGTATGTATGTTTTTCCTGGATACTGGATAGGTAGCAGATCCTGATTAGAGGATGTCAGTTGCCAATTTTATTTAAACGAATTGGAAATGTCTCAGTACCTAACGATTTAAATGGAAAAAATTGCACATGGTTTTGGGCTTTAGGCTTTACGGTTTGTTAATGCTGAAATGTTCTTATATGCCAATCAATACCTACTAATTTCAGGTATAGATATACTTTGCAATAATAATTCGATCAAAAAGCATCGTGCACACGCATACACGTCTCTCATCAACGATGAACAAACTCCCACGCCCGACAGTTACGCTGAATGTGAAAGTTTGTTTAACGGAAGAAATATCACCACGGAACTTGATGATATGTGGTGCATCGATTTTGATCCAGGATCAAAATTCTGTCACATCGTTATGGAGTTTATTGAGCCAACGGAGATAACCAGTAAGTTTAAAACATTCACATAAAAGACTTAATGGATTGACTGAGAAATCCTTTAGTCTTCAAGAGATCGGATAAGTACATATACAAATTGTGGTCAGTAAGGTTTAAGAAGGAACTTAGGTAGGTATTTATTAAAATGGACATTTACAGTTTAACTCTTTCATTTATTGTGTGGGAAAACTTATTGAGAAAAGGTGCAAGGAACTTTAGTATAATGGACCCTGTTTCTTTAATGAAATAGGTTTTTGTACAGTCAAAGTCAATTGATAGACGTCCATTGCTAGATTAGATAGGTACGTCTCTTGATTCGTTCGTTTGATTTCGTTTGGTTTGTATCGTCTGTCTACGTAATGGAGGCTATGCTATGTGCTTTCGGGCGGGAGATTGCCAGTCTCCCAACATCCATTTTACCAGCATTTATTTGAAAAATATATAGGTATCCGCATATGGAATTACAATGCAAGCATGGATATGTCGTACATTGGAGCGAAGCACGTTCGCATTTCCCTCGATGAGGAGCCATTACACCAGCAACCAATCTTACTGCGGCGGGCTCCAGGTGACACTTGCTATGACTACGTGCAACATCTAGAACTTGCAAATCTGGATGATAGGCAAGTTTTTACTTCATAATATAAATGTTTTTCTTTCTATTGGTAAAAGTCTGAAATCTATTCACTGTTAGATATGTAGATTTGCACAAATTAGATAACTGTCCACTTGGCATTTATAATAAGTAACTTCGGTTGAAAATAACCCTCACTTTTCTACAGATCGCGCGATCTCTTAAGTATCAGATCTTATGGTAAGGCTCTCCAAGACGGACCCATTGACAATCACTCGAAAATTGTAAAACGGATTGCTGCGAAGTCACTCGAGACTAATTTCTGACTGACTTACTTACTTAGATTGCACATATTGTAAAATGTAATTGCGTAAACATATTGGATCTGTAATATATATTATTTATGAATAATCACAGGTTAAGGAGCAATGAAGCGTCCGATACGACTCCAGAATGGCTATTATACGGCACGCTAGAACTGAAAGTACCGACGGGTTTCGTTCTACAGATTAGCATTTACTCGACATGGGGCGATCCTTACTACGTTGGCCTTACCGGGGTCGAGCTTTATGATCCGCAGGGAAATATGATTGAAGTGACTGAGTCTAGTAAGTTTTGGACCATATTATTTTTACATAAAGGATGCCGAGGAGAGTCTACAAACCTAAAGCTATTTGGTTGACGAAAGGTCCTTGAGTGTTGAAGGTTGCGCAATGTCTACAAAAATTCGGCCAAGGGGCGTTCTCGCATTGATTTATAGCTAATTGCTATACTACTATAGACTATATAGACTCACTGAAATCTCAGCAACCCTCAATTTCTCAAATCGCATAAGACTCTAAATTTTAAAAGTTGTAGCTTGCAGCGTATTGAATCAAGGAGTTATACATTAAAACATTATCCTGTAGATGTGTGTGCGCAACCAGCGAGTGTGAATGTACTGGAATCACGAGGATCTCGGGTCCGCGATGTACGCACGCCCGCGCGTCTTGTAGATGGACACAATTCACGCGCATCGCACGCTCATCACTCGTGGCTGGCTCCAATCTTACCGCATACACTGAACAGGTTCGTATAATTTAATGGTAAACCCCGAGAAGCTACTAACGTTTTTGTTTCATGAGTTACCAAAACCTATAAACGTCCTCTGCTAGGTATTTTTTTTATCTTAAAAGGTCTCCCACACGCCTCGATCTTCTCCTTTGAGTGCAGTTAGTGTTTGAGTCAGTCTTTGTATAAGTACTCCAGTTTGTTCTTCGCGAAGTGAAGTGTTCAAGCTTCACTCGCTATTCCCGTCCATTTCCAGATGTTACGAAGCTAGAACTTTTTTGCAACCACCGACTCTTCTACCAGTAATTTTCCCCCTCCTTCTTGCGCCGCTTGAATCTGGAGACTGTTCTTTGATATCATATATCCTAAAGGTATCCAATAAAAAATACGTTACGTTACTTTTTATTTTGCAGGGTATTTTTCGTATTCGATACACCAGTTTCAGTATTTGGCATGAAAATTTGGAACTACGGCAAAACTCCTACGAGAGGCGTGAAGGAATTTGGGGTGGGTGACTGATTAATTTAATTGTAACTAGATAATTTATTATTACAAAGCCGTTTTATGTGTACCAATAATGACAATTAACTCGTTTTACAGTATCTCTATAAATAATTTATAAATCTCTAAACATATTTTAAAACAATTTTTAGGTGTTAATGGATGATTTATTAGTATACACGGGGTCACTAGAAATGTCTATAGGAGAAGAGTTGGTTCCGCAGTGGATTTGCTTGCAGGATGCTGATCTCGACAATCTTTCTCCCAGGTAAATGTGAAATCCAAATTAAAAGGCCGTGAATTTTCGCATGGGTTTATTGAAGACCTGGAGAGTGACATTGACTTTTTTTGTGGGCTTTTAAATAGAATAGAAATCTTTTTTATTCAAATGCTTTAGAATCGTCGATGAGTCTACCACTGGTTCGGAATGCCGTTCCTGCCGAGAAGAACCAGCAAGAAACTCGGCAGTTGCTCTTTTCAAAACAATTTAACAATATAATAGATATTATGTTATGTATGCAGTGTTTCCACAATGAGGGGAAGTTCCACAAAAGAATACCTAATTATAATTCAACACATGTTAAGACGGGCAGACAGAAAGTAGCCCTATTCCTGCTGGTGGAAAAAACGCCGGTAAAAATCTATATAACTCCACAAGGATGACTTTACGGGCAAAAGCTAGAAAAAAACTATAATTATTAACATTCATAGCCCTTCATTATTAAAATTCTGTACGTCTGTTTTCCTTATATATGGTACTAGCATTTGCCCGCGGCTTCGCTCACGTTAAGTTCGATTTTTCAAACCCCTATTTTACCCACTTAGAGGTTGAATTTTCAAAAATGGTTTCTTAGCGGTTGGTTAGCTCTCGTTAAGTTAGATTTTTAATAGTAATTAAAATCCAGCCTAACGCGATTCGTATCCGTAAAAAGCCAACAAACCAAGTTTCATGGTTATACCTAAGTTGAAAAACGACAGACTTAATAACAATCATTCACCCTCTATTTAACTCCATTGGGAGTTGAACATTTAAAAACTGTCAAACGCGTACTTCTTTATTTTCAATTGAAAGGCAAAATACCAAGTTTGATGGATATTACTTGAAAATTAACTTAAAAATCTGGACTTTCAACAAAATTTCAGCCCGATCCGTCCAGTGGTTAGAGCTGTGCGTTGATAGACCAGTCAGTCAGTCAGTCAGTCAGTCACCTTTGCCTTTTATATATTTAGGAGATGAAAGCTAAAGTACCAAGTTTGATGGATATTACTTGAAAATTTACTAAAAAATCTGGACTTTTATACAAATTTTCATCCCCTATTTGAAGTCTTTGGGGGTGGAATTTTCAAAATTTGCCAAACACGTATTTCTTATTTTTTTATCGAAAGCCCAAAAATTAAAGTTTCATGGATATTACATGAAAAATAATTTGATAAATGACGGACTTTTATACAAACTTTCAACCCCCATTTAACCCTCTTGGGGTTGGAATTTTCAAAAATCCTTTCTTAGCGGACGTCTACGTCATAATAACTATCTGTGTGCAAAATTTCAGCCCGATCCGTCCAGTGCGTTGATAGACCAGTCAGTCAGTCAGTCAGTCACCTTTGCCTTTTATATATTTAGATTAAGGTAAATCAATTTTTTGTATCAATAGCCCATCGGAGGCTAGCCGCAGCACGACGAGTGGAAGCGCAGCCGATCCCGCCGCCAGGCCACACACCGCAGTGCATGGTTTTAACTTTAAGAGCGATCCTCCATATTGAATAATTGTTTACTAGTCGGTTCTTCACGTGACCACCTTATGCAAGAACAATTTAGTCAGGTAGTGAGGCATCCAAGATCTACGAGCAATCAACAAGTGTGGGATCGTAATTCGTAATGTGTCTCCATCAGACCCCAAGAGGATGTATGATTTAAGTTTAAAATAAATGCGAAAATCAAAATGCAAGATAAAAAAAGTATTAAAGATGCCTAAATTTTATAAACATCCACACACTCATTCAGTACATTAAATGAAATAGTAAAGTAGTACTTAAGGGTGGAACCACATTTGTGAGGATCGTTTCGGATTTCGCCCATACAAAACTGTCAAATTCCATATAAACGTGTACGGATCAAATCGGCTTTTCGATGCGTACACGAATGTATGGAAAATGACAGTTTTGTATAGGCAAAATCCGAATCGATCCTCACAAATGTGGTTCCACCCTAAATAAAAAATTAAATCGCTTTAAGATGTTGCAGAATAGCTCTGCTCATAACATTTAAAGCGTTATTCTTATTCTTGACGCGCATGTCTGAATTTATGGTCTCTTAAAAGTTGTCATTGTAAAAAATAAAAGAAACAGATGGGCGCGCATAAAATAATTTTCAAAATTATTATTATTTTGATAGTTATTTGTATATTACCTATTGTAATAATTAATCTTTTTTGTAATGATTAATAATTTAATATGATTATGATAATAATTGCTGTCGTCGATGTAGGAAATGCATTTGTCCCAATGTTTCTCGTATGCAGAGAGAGAGCTCATAAGTAATATAAAAACTGTTTCTGAAAATATTTCAAATTAGAAAAAAAATTAAGATGCTATTTAGAAAGGTAGTAAGTATCATAGAGGAAAAAGGAAACTTACTTACTGCAGCGCCATGCAAAAGAGGCACTAGCTCTAGATAGCTTTTCAGTATTTTGTTAGTTCTAGAGAATTATTGGTTGCGAAATAATTAAACAAAAAAAAACTGCTTCGTAGGAATTAAAAAAAAAAATTTAAATCATGAATTATAGCAAGTGTTGTACTCAGAACTTTAAAGCTGGAGACTAACTTGTAACATTTTGGTGTAATGTATCGAGTTTTTGTAACTCAAACCAAAGACTGACTTGTAATGTTAGTTTCTATCATTAGCGGCGAGCGCCGCGTGCTCCACTCGACTGTCGGTTTTTTCACGAATTTCTTTTGAGTGTTACATTATAAATCAGTGCAAGTCGCGTCATCGCCGTTATCGCGGGAGCAATTATTATGCGCACAAGCACAAATGGAGCACACTCGAGCCAAGAGCTCGAATGATACATTACAATCACTTTCACGCGCTACAAGTCAGTCTGTGTCGCCGTATTGTAACAAGATCACCTCGAATTGTACATTACAAACGAACGTTGCAAGTCAGTCTCCAGCTTAAGACTAAACTTCTCCTCTACTAATTTTACAGTATGTAGGTACTCGTCCTCAAAGTAGGGTATTACCTACGAAGCTCTAGTTATTTTAGAATAGCGAGCTGAGCTGATTAGGTACGACTTCTTCATCGCACAGAATACAGGAGGGACTTCAGCTAGTTTACTATAAGTTTTGGGTACTATCTACGAGCTACGAGTATCATCCATAGGAATTCTAGATATACAATCATCAATTCAGTAGACTGCAATAGCGCCAAATATTTACCAGCCCATTATTAATTATTGTTCCTTAAGTATATTTTTAAATGTTCTTGTAGTTGATGTTATAAATAATAAAACGTTAATTATTATAAAAGTAAAAAGCAAATGTTATGTAAATCTAATCGGTGATTAATTTAAATGTTTAAGTAATTGTCCACGTAAATCAGTTGTTGTATTAAATTAATGTCACTGTCGATAGTAATTTTGTACCAAAATATAAGTAAATGGATTTTTTTCTAAAAAGATTTTTAATACTGAGAGAACCTTGGTCCTCCCTCGATCGATTCATCTAATATCATCGGTCCAACTCGCAACATCGCAAAGCCGAATTGATGCGTACACGAATCTATGAAAAATGAGTTTTATATATGTAGATATAATTAATGCGAATCGATGCGCACCGATGTGACTCCAGCGTAAAAAAGAGTAGTGTTCGCGAGAGATTTTTCTATGGTATGATAAAGAAGAAGAAGGGCTTAGATCATAGATAAGAAGGGTTTATCCCTACATCATGGAAGTAGGATTTAGGATTTTCCATGTAATTTGTGACTAAAATTTCAAGTGAGTAAAATGAGTTTTATATAGAGTGTGTCCGGACATGAACTAGCGATATTTTAAACACTTATATAACAACTATTTTTAAGGTACAAATACACTAAACTTGGGCCCAATCCACTTCCACTCTATGTGGCAGCCATTTTGTTTTTTTGTTGAAATATTCTCTAAACGTGTACAAAAGGTCTTTGTCGGAACCCTAAACAGGAAACCATTAAAAACACATAACATTTATGCGTATGCACTATGTTCAAACAACAATAACTCTGAAAGTATTAGACATACCTACTGTTATAAATTAAAATATGTATTATAGCTTAGCTCAAAATCTCTCGATCTAGTAAAAAAATAAAAAGGGTTGTCGGGGGTGTTTTTGCAGTTATTTACAATAATTTGTTGATTTGCATGATTTTACGATTATTTTTTCGGGTTTCATATTTTTTTCAAAGGTTATGGAAATTTGACCCTTTTTTTTGTAATGTAGAAGGTAGGATAGTAGGTATTTTTGCCCTTCGAATAAGCCCATTTTTATCTCAGTAAGACCAAAACTTTGAGAGATATGATTTTTTTTTGTACACGCTTAGAGAATATTTCAACAAAAAAACAAAATGGCTGCCACATAGAGGGGAAGTGTATTGGGCCCAAGTTTAGTGTGTGTTTTGTACTTAAAAATAGTTGTTATATATATATGTGTGTTTAAAATATCGCTAGTTCATGTCCGGACACACTGTAGATATAATGCAAATCGATGCGCACCGATGTGATTCCAGCCTAAAAGAGAGTAGTGTTCGCGAGAGATTGTTTGGAACGGAGAAACTTATTTTGTAATGGTGGAATCGGGATTTGAAGAAGCGGAATTTTGGAAAGGATCAGAAAAACTTGACTATGGCTCAAACGCTCGACGCGCGGAGCCACTAAACAAACGAAGAAGAAGAGAGATTTGTTTATGGTATGATAAAGAAGATGAGTTTTAACCTCGGACGAAGAATCAAGTTTATACCCATATATCATAGATAATGGTTTATCCTTATGGTGGATTATACGAGTCTGCCCGCGAAATTCAAATTTAATTTGGTTTTTCCCATTTTGTAAACTAATATGACAAAATAAGCTTATGGCATTCTAATTGCGCCAGTAGAATTATCATCTTCACAGGTTTGCATAAAAATCTTGACTTGAAAGTGACCAGTTTGAGAAATTAATCAAAATTCCGAGTTGGACGTGAGTTACTCACAAATTAGTAGGTATTTTGATTAATTTCTTAAACTTTTCACTTTCAAGTAAATTTATGTAAACCTGTGAAAATGATAATTCTATTGGCGCAATTAGAAATTCTAATTGATCATTCTAATTTAGAATGCCATTAGCCTAGTTTGTCCTATTAGTTCACAAATTGCGAAAAACCAAATTAAATTTGAATTTCGCGGGCAGACCCCTATATAGAAGTAGGATTGTCCAGTAAAATCTCAAAATATTTATGCAACTTTAAGTTTGACTAAGATTACGGTATTTTAATTTGAACATATAACGAATAAACACAAACAGCAAGTTTCAGTCACACTTACGTGATGGTAATAAACAAAAATTTGACAAAATTTAAGTGTACTTAGTTTTATTTTAGTCCTACTTCCATGCCTACTATTCCTATTACTTTTTATTACTTCCGTGGGGTAGATTAACAAAAAGACTAATAGAGCAAGATCCCAGTGCCGCCAGACCTAAGTTATTTTCTCAGCAATTATTTGTGTACGATAGAGTACTGTTCGAATGTCCTTTCAGTATATGCGTACCAGCTAGATTGTGCCGACGGCCAATTTCCAGATACCAGGTGCTAAAGGTAGGTAAAAACTAGAATAACTTATCTTAAATTCTCAGGGCTGATTTTCATATATATTTTAAAGAATATTGTAAAAATTAATAAATTAATACTGCCAGACGCTTACCGCCGGCGGTTACTTTAGCCAGACGCTTTGAAGCTCCCAAAAATATATATAATTTAAGTTAACTTATATTCTCAGTTCTGATTTTTATACATGATACTCAGGGAACTATTGCGATATTATCTGTAAGCTGCCAGACCTATTGGAAGGGTCAAACATCCCCCCAGACACACATTATGCGTCCCCATATGTATGAGCGCTAGAACATGATTCACTTGTTTAAGTGTGTGAGAGATAATATCATCATACTATAATATTATAAATGCGAAAGTGTGTTTGTTGGTTTGTCCTTCAATTACTCTGCAACAGAGCTACGGATCGACGTGATTTTTTGCCTGGGTATAGCTTGCAGAAGATATTGCAATAGTTCTCTCTCTCTAGATCCTAAGCTATACCCAGGCAAAAAATCACGTCGATCCATAGCTCTGTTGCAGAGTAATTGAAGGACAAACCAACAAACACACTTTCGCATTTATAATATTATAGTATGATGATATTATCTCTCACACACTTAAACAAGTGAATCATGTTCTAGCGCTCATACATATGGGGACGCATAATGTGTGTCTGGGGGGATGTTTGACCCTTCCAATAGGTCTGGCAGCTTACAGATAATATCGCATAAGTTCCCTGAGTATCATGTATAAAAATCAGAACTGAGAATATAAGTTAACTTAAATTATATATATTTTTGGGAGCTTCAAAGCGTCTGGCTAAAGTAACCGCCGGCGGTAAGCGTCTGGCAGTATTAATTTATTAATTTTTACAATATTCTTTAAAACATATATGAAAATCAGCCCTGTGAATGTAAGATAAGTTATTCTAGTTTTTACCTACCTTTAGCACCTGGTATCTGGAAATTGGCCGTCGGCACAATCTAGCTGGTACGCATATACTGAAAGGACATTCGAACAGTACTCTATCGTACACAAATAATTGCTGAGAAAATAACTTAGGTCTGGCGGCACTGGGATCTTGGACCATAAATAGAATTCCATTTATTCATTTATTTCATGTAACTCTAGGTAATCATCACAGACTAATACTTGAACTATTCATATTATTTTGGTTGGTTACAAATTATTTTCTCTCAACGCCGGCTAACTAGTGCAGAAAAATGGAAATTGCCGCTCAAACGCTTTTAAACAATCTTATCAAAACAATCTTGAAACGATTTTACAATTTATATAATAATCAGTCTACGTCTCGTTTTACAACTTGACACGAAAGTTGTAAGCGTAAAACTTGTATTATGCTCCGACTTCACGCTCCGCCTTGCCTGTGCAGTTTAAACCGAGAACTGCGCAGTCCAATCTTCTGCAAGACAACGAACTGCGCGGAATACCGTCTTGTCGTCCACACGCATGTCCTTAACTGCGCAAACTGGACTTGTGCAGGTAAGCGCTCAGGTAAGATGGAACGTGTAGCCAGTACTTTAGGAGTTTGCCGCCATAACCGTTGCGCTATTATTGGGGTATTATGGCAGGATATCGGTTATCACGTCACAACATATGGATCCCTGTAAGTATGATTCAAGTATCAATACATACAGAATTAAGGTGGAAGACATGGGTCTGCCCGCGAAATTCAAATTTAATTTTGTTTTTCGCAATTTGTAAACTAATACGACAAAGTAGGCTTATGGCATTTAAATTTCGCCAGTGGCAGTATCATCTTCACAGGTTTATATAAAAATCTTTACTTGAAAGTGACCAGTTTAAGAAATTAATCAAAATATCGAGTTGGACGTGAGTTACTCACAAATTAGCCGATATTCTGACAAATTTCTTAAACTGGACACTTTCAAGTAAAGATTTTTATATAAACCTGTGAAGATGATACTGCCACTGGCGCAATTAGAATGCCATAAGCCTGCGTTGTCGTATTAGTTTACAAATTGCGTAAAAAACAAATTAAATTTGAATTTCACAGGCAGACCCGTACAATCCACCTGAAGCCACACCGCATCGAACCCCACGACTTTTGCGATACGTATGGCAGTCAAAAGTACAAGAATGTGGTAGAACTAGCTGAAGAAGTACACAGATTTAAGTACGCTGTTGATGTCAAAGTCTCCCTTCTCCGGCACTTTCTTCAGCAAGGAGTTGACTCGTGCCTTGTTCGCCGCGCCCACAGAGCCGTCTTCGAGTTCACTACAACAAAACCAAATATTGACTCCTACTAATATAATAAATTGGACGATGCCCGCGACTTCATCCGCGACTCTGTGATTTTCGGGGATACAAATAATTTCTATATGTTAATCCTGGGCTGGGTATGAGCTACCTCCATTCCAAATTTCATCCATACATCCTCACAAACTTTCACATCCTACTAATCCTACTTCCTACTAATATTATAAAGTTTGTGAGGATGTATGGATGGATGGATGTTTGGATAGATGTTTGTATGCATGTTTGTTACTCTATAACTCCACAACGAATGAACCGATTTGGCTGAAATTTAGAATAGAGATAGCTCATACCCAGGATTGACACATAGGCTTTTTATCCCGGAAAATTAATTACCTTATTCCACGCGGACGAAGTCGCGGCCATCATCTAGTAAGGATATAACAGCTATAAATGCGGAAATGTGTATGTTTGGTTTGTCCTTCAATCACGCATCAAAGAAGCAAAAGATCTACGTGTGTTTTGCATGGGTATAGTTGAAGACAGGCTTTAGTTCTTTGATTCTTTGGTAGTTTAATTTTAATTATTAATATTTTTATCAAGTAGACTTTTATTGAACTTTATTTTTAAGCTATACGGTATTTGCGTTCCAATGTAGGAATTGTATGGTACGCGTATGTTGTGCCAGGCGAATGACAGACGTTTTAACATATTACCAATACATAAACTGTCAAAACATCAACTTTAAACGCTAAATAGTACATTGTTCAACGAGGGGTGAAAGTGACCGATTACATACGAGGGTGTCATTTGGGGCCCGAGGCGCAGCCGAGGGCCTTAATACACCCGAGTAAGGAATCGCACTTTCTCCCGAGTGATCATAGTGCTTTACTACACCTACGAGGAAAATAATAGACAAATCATTTAGTTGAAATTAATATCTATTAATATTTTTACAATTCTCAAACTCAACTCAACTCTAAAAAACTCATGGTAGAATTTTTTCCCGCTTTTCCACTGTAGTAAATCTTCATAAAATGCTTTGTTGTATTTATCGATTTTTAGATTTCTCGGGACATTCATTTTTCACTATACACAGACATTTTGAATTCACACTGCTATCACCAATAGACATTTTGAGTTCTTAATATAGAGTAAAGTTTATGGTTTCTACTAAAAGCTTATAATTTTATAAATTCAGATATAACAAAGTAATGCGACTCGCGCGAAATTTTTCATTTTTTTTAAAATACGTAGGTATGACTTGCAGAAAACGCAAGTGGCCAGTAACCACAGACCAGGAACAACAAGATAACAATTTGTTTTTTTTTCTTAACTTTGTAATCAGTTTTATTATTTTTCATAGAATAAGTATGTAATAGAATATGGAACCTCGTTTACTGATATAGTTTAAAGAATCCTCTTTATAAAGATTATTATTAGTTATAATTTAGGGGCCGTTCATAAAATACGTTCGCATACAAGGGGGAGGGAGGGGGTCTTGCTGAGTGTGACAAGATGTGACAAGGGGGGACGGGGGGACGGGGGTCTACGGCAACGTGACGTTCGCCGTTCATTATTTTTCGACATGAGCACTAGCTCTGTCGCGCGGCTCTAGCAACGTTGCGACTTGCGATCCGTCACTACTGGTATCTTTGTTTTTCCAATACTTGAGAGAGTAACGTTTCCACGTACCCTGCGCTCTCGATTCTTTAACAAATGAAAATACAGTTTCTCATGTATTTATTATTATATTATTCCTTCATTCGCCATTTAGCAGTGAACTAATACAGACGCTTTTTTCATATTTCTCAGTTTAATACTCTATTACGTTAATTACATTATACTCTTTATTGCCGAAATTTGTAACTCTTTTGTAAACTGAAGATGAAGAAGAAGATGCTGCAATACGGATTATAGATATTTCGGCCCATTTCCAAAATCCTTGGACTTCTGATTAATAGAAATAATTTTTATTATTTATGTGTTCGTTATAAAAGATATTTATTGATTTATTTAAATTTTATTATAATAACTAAATAAATATTTTTCATTCTCAAAATGTATGTACTATAATTTGAAATTTATCATACTAAGGGGGGGGGGGGGGGGGGTCTTAGTTTTTGTGACGGAATATTTCTAGGGGGGTCACAGAAAGTGTGACACAGCGTGACAATAGGGGGGAGGGGGTCAAAAAAAGCTGATTTTAGCGTGACGTATTTTATGAACGGCCCCTTAGTCACTATTTTATACATTTTTCTAATTATTTATTTATTAGATACTTACTATGAAAATAAAGAGTCTTGTTTGTTGAAACAGAGTTCTATTTTTTTTTATATAATTTTTTTAAGTATTGGTATTACTGAAAATTATAGTATTATTTATCAAAAATTAAAAAAAAAACCACGTGTGTAATGGATTTTCATACAACTTTTCAGCCCGCTAAAGCACGCTCGCTCTTTTCCGATATGACGCAAATCAGAAGGTACTTTCCGAGCAGGTGTAGTATAAAAACTATTCGGCAATTGTGAAAAAGACTAAAAATGAAAGAAATACAATATGGCGACTTCTCATTTATAATCTTCATCGTATAGCATAATGGATGATCCAATAGGGGCAATTTTTTATACTTGAATGCATTTTATGTACCTTTCTGGGTAACTGTATCGTTTCACGAGGAAGTCGGACAGGTTTTCCAAAATCGGTTGCGAATGTAGGGCCACGAATTGTTCACGACATATCTGCAAATGAACATGAAAAATAATTATTAGTTTAATAAGTAGCACTAACTATTTAGTTCTTAATTAATAAAAAAAATACGAGCGAAGTGAGCACCAATTTCTTAACTGAAATATTTGTATATATTTATTTATTGTTCTTAAAAAGAATATTAGCTATGTGGAAATTGACTAATATTCGCCTCTCTCCTCCAAATAAGCGAGTAAAGCCCCATAAAGCTTATACTAAGAGTAGATACGACAATAGGGCTATAGTTGGGGGCTGAAAAGTCAACCTTTCAGTTTCCAGTCCGCACTTGTTGGGCTATTGAGACTTAAAAATTAAATCTTGAGATAAACCTGATATTTTACTACTACAGAATCAAAAGGAAAACTGCTAGCTAGTAGAAGTCGCTAGTTTTAACAACGCCCAGTGTCGTTCCTGAACTGCGCTTTTCGTACCAGGCGAATGACAGATATTTTGACAGATTGCCTATACATAAACTGTCAAAATATCAACTTCATTCGTTGGCTAAACACTTCGGTGAATGTGAACTAAGCTCTAAAAATGACAGAAAAACAATATGGCGACTTTATTTTACGGTTGTCTTTGAACTTATTTTTGAGTGACATCTGTGCAGTGCAGCGCCGTCAGCATCATGTGCGACGAGTCCAGCGAGTGGATGAAGTTGGGCGGGAACGCGTTGCGCTGCTTCATCGTGCACGGGCGCTGGGGACACACGCGAGATGAACGAACCTGGTTCATGCGGTCCACGGTGGCGGGGTGCGTCCAGAAGCAGTCGTGCACGGAGACGAAGGTGACGGCGTCCGCCTCGCAGTGCAGCGCCGTCAGCATCATGTGCGACGAGTCCAGCGAGTGGATGAAGTTGGGCGGGAACGCGTTGCGCTGCTTCATCGTGCACGGGCGCTGGGGACACACGCGAGATGAACGAACCTGGTTCATGCGGTCCACGGTGGCGGGGTGCGTCCAGAAGCAGTCGTGCACGGAGACGAAGGTGACGGCGTCCGCCTCGCAGTGCAGCGCCGTCAGCATCATGTGCGACGAGTCCAGCGAGTGGATGAAGTTGGGCGGGAACGCGTTGCGCTGCTTCATCGTGCACGGGCGCTGGGGACACACGCGAGATGAACGAACCTGGTTCATGCGGTCCACGGTGGCGGGGTGCGTCCAGAAGCAGTCGTGCACGGAGACGAAGGTGACGGCGTCCGCCTCGCAGTGCAGCGCCGTCAGCATCATGTGCGACGAGTCCAGCGAGTGGATGAAGTTGGGCGGGAACGCGTTGCGCTGCTTCATCGTGCACGGGCGCTGGGGACACACGCGAGATGAACGAACCTGGTTCATGCGGTTCACGGTGGCGGGGTGCGTCCAGAAGCAGTCGTGCACGGAGACGAAGGTGACGGCGTCCGCCTCGCAGTGCAGCGCCGTCAGCATCATGTGCGACGAGTCCAGCGAGTGGATGAAGTTGGGCGGGAACGCGTTGCGCTGCTTCATCGTTCACGGGCGCTGGGGACACACGCGAGATGAACGAACCTGGTTCATGCGGTCCACGGTGGCGGGGTGCGTCCAGAAGCAGTCGTGCACGGAGACGAAGGTGACGGCGTCCGCCTCGCAGTGCAGCGCCGTCAGCATCATGTGCGACGAGTCCAGCGAGTGGATGAAGTTGGGCGGGAACGCGTTGCGCTGCTTCATCGTGCACGGGCGCTGGGGACACACGCGAGATGAACGAACCTGGTTCATGCGGTCCACGGTGGCGGGGTGCGTCCAGAAGCAGTCGTGCACGGAGACGAAGGTGACGGCGTCCGCCTCGCAGTGCAGCGCCGTCAGCATCATGTGCGACGAGTCCAGCGAGTGGATGAAGTTGGGCGGGAACGCGTTGCGCTGCTTCATCGTGCACGGGCGCTGGGGACACACGCGAGATGAACGAACCTGGTTCATGCGGTTCACGGTGGCGGGGTGCGTCCAGAAGCAGTCGTGCACGGAGACGAAGGTGACGGCGTCCGCCTCGCAGTGCAGCGCCGTCAGCATCATGTGCGACGAGTCCAGCGAGTGGATGAAGTTGGGCGGGAACGCGTTGCGCTGCTTCATCGTTCACGGGCGCTGGGGACACACGCGAGATGAACGAACCTGGTTCATGCGGTCCACGGTGGCGGGGTGCGTCCAGAAGCAGTCGTGCACGGAGACGAAGGTGACGGCGTCCGCCTCGCAGTGCAGCGCCGTCAGCATCATGTGCGACGAGTCCAGCGAGTGGATGAAGTTGGGCGGGAACGCGTTGCGCTGCTTCATCGTGCACGGGCGCTGGGGACACACGCGAGATGAACGAACCTGGTTCATGCGGTCCACGGTGGCGGGGTGCGTCCAGAAGCAGTCGTGCACGGAGACGAAGGTGACGGCGTCCGCCTCGCAGTGCAGCGCCGTCAGCATCATGTGCGACGAGTCCAGCGAGTGGATGAAGTTGGGCGGGAACGCGTTGCGCTGCTTCATCGTGCACGGGCGCTGGGGACACACGCGAGATGAACGAACCTGGTTCATGCGGTCCACGGTGGCGGGGTGCGTCCAGAAGCAGTCGTGCACGGAGACGAAGGTGACGGCGTCCGCCTCGCAGTGCAGCGCCGTCAGCATCATGTGCGACGAGTCCAGCGAGTGGATGAAGTTGGGCGGGAACGCGTTGCGCTGCTTCATCGTGCACGGGCGCTGGGGACACACGCGAGATGAACGAACCTGGTTCATGCGGTCCACGGTGGCGGGGTGCGTCCAGAAGCAGTCGTGCACGGAGACGAAGGTGACGGCGTCCGCCTCGCAGTGCAGCGCCGTCAGCATCATGTGCGACGAGTCCAGCGAGTGGATGAAGTTGGGCGGGAACGCGTTGCGCTGCTTCATCGTGCACGGGCGCTGGGGACACACGCGAGATGAACGAACCTGGTTCATGCGGTCCACGGTAGCGGGGTGCGTCCAGAAGCAGTCGTGCACGGAGACGAAGGTGACGGCGTCCGCCTCGCAGTGCAGCGCCGTCAGCATCATGTGCGACGAGTCCAGCGAGTGGATGAAGTTGGGCGGGAACGCGTTGCGCTGCTTCATCGTGCACGGGCGCTGGGGACACACGCGAGATGAACGAACCTGGTTCATGCGGTCCACGGTGGCGGGGTGCGTCCAGAAGCAGTCGTGCACGGAGACGAAGGTGACGGCGTCCGCCTCGCAGTGCAGCGCCGTCAGCATCATGTGCGACGAGTCCAGCGAGTGGATGAAGTTGGGCGGGAACGCGTTGCGCTGCTTCATCGTGCACGGCCGCCTGGGGATGACACATTTAATTATTCCTGTTTCATCCCAGTAGTGGTATTCACTAAAATTGCTTGGGTCAGTGTAACGTTCGCAATGACTTCTAATTGGCTGGTATCTCCCGCTATTCTGCCCTGTTAACGAAAAAGGCGGTTTTTTGACATTTTACTACATCTTGCATCAGAAAAAAGAGCTCTATCTACGCATCTTACTCGTTTTTTTTTTCTATGGGTTTTCTTAATTATTTGTTGTTTAGATCGTAACGATCACGAAAACGGAAACACAAAGAAAAAAAAACAAGTAAGATACGTAGATAGAGCTCTTTTGCCTGATGCAGGATTAGTCTTAAACACAGTCTTAGCGAAATGTCAAAAAACCGCCTTTTTCGTTAGCAGGGTAGTATTGGTTAAAACGCACCGACGTATATACATTATACACGTTCGCACGTGGCGTCCGCGCGGACGCTATTAGTTTCATATAACGCGCCTTAACAATAAACTAGACTCACTGGTGCAGGTCGACGGGCGCGGCGGGCGAGTGCTGCGCGGCGCTGCTGGGGGGTACGCGTCGGTAGTACGGCTGCAGCACGGGCAGCCCCAAGGGGGTCACCCACTCCACACTCTCGCCGCAAACACCCGATATCACTCTGTATCACTGAACTAGACTCACTGGTGCAGGTCGACGGGCGCGGCGGGCGAGTGCTGCGCGGCGCTGCTGGGGGGTCCGCGTCGGTAGTACGGCTGCAGCACGGGCAGCCCCAAGGGGGTCACCCACTCCACACTCTCGCCGCAAACACCCGATATCACTCTGTATCACTGAACTAGACTCACTGGTGCAGGTCGACGGGCGCGGCGGGCGAGTGCTGCGCGGCGCTGCTGGGGGGTCCGCGTCGGTAGTACGGCTGCAGCACGGGCAGCCCCAAGGGGGTCACCCACTCCACACTCTCGCCGCAAACGCCCGATATCACTCTATCATTAAAAAAAATATGTCAAATCATATGTTACGGCAAAGCTGTGCTAGCCTAGTGGTCAAGACATCGGCCTCTTTTTCGAGAGATCTGGAGTTTGTATCCCTCTAACGCAATCTTTCAAAGTACACGCTCTAACGATGAAGGAAAACATCTTGACGAAACTTGCATGCCTAAAAGTTTTTTAATGCAATTTTCGCATAGATATCAGTAAAACCTCAATAGCCTAACGGTTAAAGGTGCGGCCTGAAAACTGGAAGGTCAACGATTCGATCCCCACCCGTTGCACTGTCGTAGTACACACTCCACAAAAGAACGAACTTTATTTAGCTTTACATTTATTTATATATTTTTTTTAAATTATGAAACAAATTTTCATACTCGTACCTATGCAAAAAATTACGCCGATCCGTTGCTGCTTGATTGATGGACAAACCAACAAACAAACAGACTATCGAACTTATAATATTAGTATTTAGTAGGCATTGTATTGAATTCATACTTTTTAGTAAAGATTATTATAAATACCACCAGCCATTTTATTTTGACCTGTCTTAGTATAGCCAACCTAAGTGAGGAGCTGTCAATACTTTTTACATAGACTCAGTTAAATGGTCTTACTTGGCGCAGTCGGTGAACCAGTCTTGGATAAGCTTTGTGGAGGAGAACATCTCCCGTAGCGAGTCGAATGTTCGCGCCGTCAAGTACTGCGAACACGCCCACACTTGATCCTTTGGGAACTCGTCAATATCTACAAAAAAAAACACAATAGGTTATTTTTTAAATAGGCATGATGACAGTAACCAAAAATCAATGAAAAGATGAATTTATCTAATTTATACATTATAAAAAAAGTATTTATTTTTATATTTTGAGCGAGATCGATATTAATTTTGATAAAATAAAACTTATATAAGTTATTTAATATAAAAAATTATTTTCAAAAAACCGGCTTCAAACTCCCGCGCCATTATAATTTATTGTTGATATTTTAAAAACAGCTCGACCTGTTTCGATAAAATTTATATGGGACCACCTGGAGAGTATACCCTTTCAAACAAAAAAGGATTTTCCATATCGGTTCAGGCGTCTACAAGTATGTGAACATACATAAAAAAGATTCCGACGAATTGATAACCTCCTCCTTTTTGAAGTCGGTTAAAAATACAGCAATCTGCCATATTGGATTGAACACCAATCAGAGGTGCGATTGTCTAAAAATTGCCGATCAAAATCTAATTCATTTCATGGCATTAGCGTCAAAGTAAAATATTCCTTGACTGTATTGATTTAAAGTGACAAATTCAGTACAACCGATTCTAACATGGAGAGTTCTGGAGCGTATCGTAAATACCTAAACGTATGAGAATGTTATACACGAAATTGAGCTCTAATTTAATGCTTTTATGCTTTATTTTACTTTGACGCTAATGCCATGAAATGAATAAGATTTTGATCGGCAACTTTTAGACAATCGGGGGGCAGAGCGATACGTCACATCTATCTTTGAACTTTGAGAAACTACTATGACAAAACATAGAGGAGACTCTACGAACGACGCTATAACACCGGCGAGCGTTATTACGTGAATTTTTAAACTTTAAATTGAAATGGAAATTTTATCTACCAAACCTTTCTTTTTTGTTGAAATAAGGTATTTTTATTTACTTATCCAAAATTAAAAGATGCGGCATTAAATAGAGAAGCTTTTCGCATGATGACCGCCAAACTTCAACACGAGGAAGGCACATGATGATGATGATGAAGGTATTTTTCGAAATAGTAGATACTTCCGAACATCATCCAACAGTTTTTTTAAATCGGTCATGCCTATTGCGAAATAGTCTTGCGCTTAGCGACGATCTATAATGTAAAGCTTAATTAATGAGATCTAGGTTGGAGCGCACTTGCCTAGAAGATGGCTGTTACCTTTAAGTTGCTTGGCGATCTGCAGCCGAGCACCAAACTTGGTGACACCGTACACAGTGGTCATGACGGTCTGCTTGATGACCTTGCGCCGCACGAAGTTTTCCAACACTATAGCAGCGGGCACGCCGGCCGCCGCGTCGCGGACTCGCATGCTTTCCACCTAATAAGAAAAAGAGAAAGGAAATTAAAATAACTAGCAGATTTTATCAAACATTAAAACGAGCCATAATTTAGGAAAAATTAAACTGACTTCAATATACACCAATAAAATTTTGTATATTTGTTTGGAAGCCCCAATAGATTTTATCATATGTAAATATTTTGCAGTTCCAATTATACGTGTCAAATTGATAACCTCCTTTTTTTAAAGTCGGTTAAAAACACGACTGCCCTGCCAATTGAAAATGACGCCATACAGCCGCTATATTGAATTATTTTCAAAATATTTTTAACCAGTGTCACTCGAGAGGATGTAAGGATCCTTATGATACCCCATACATCAAAATCTGTTCAGGCATTTAGATGTTATGGTAGAATTAACAAACCTTTACACATTCCATATAATATCAACACCGACGTAGAATTTTGTAGACAAACCACCTGACTTTGACATTGAAGTAATATTTACGAAACCCCATTGAAGTTTCAAAACTTTCAATAGTACATTGTTTTATAATGAAAAAACGAATGTGCTTTAGACCACACGACTGAAGTAAAACTTACGAAACGTAATGGCTATGAGAGAAAGAGAGAAAGAAAATGTGTGCTCGCACCTCTCTCTCTTGCCCCTACAGTTATATACGAAACGTAACTCTCTTTATATCTTCACTAACTTATATCTCCCTCTCAACTTCCCAGCCACCATCTTACTCCCCAAGTCAAGCGTGCGTATAGAAGTTTTACTTCAAAAATATATATTTGTCCTAACCAATGCAGCGACTTCACTGTACACATCTTGCGGTTTGCCGCGCGGCGCTAAATTAACGGCAGCCGCACCGGCCGCGTCGCCGCCGAGAGCCGCGTAGTGCTGCAGACCGTTGCAGGAGCCGTCCTGATGTACTGGGAAACCGCACATGTATTCTGCGGACAAGCGTAAGTGTTGGCATAATCACATTTGCAGCACCCCACTCCACGCCATATACTATGCAATTGCGAAGCAACGGTTGGGTCATGTGTCATGCTCGTGAACGGGTGCCGCCAGCGGGAATGGTGATACTTTCTGTCTGCCCATATTAATATTTATTGAATAATTGTAAATATAGCATGCATTTTTAGAACTTCCCCTCACTGTGGAAACACTGCATATGTAGCGAAGTATCTATGTATTGTATTGTAAACTTATTTTAAAAAGAGCAACTACCGAGTTTCTTGCTGGTTCTTCTCGGCAGGAAGGGCATTACGAACCAGTGGTAGACTCATCGACGATTCAAAAACACTTGTAAAAAAGTTTATTTGAATAAAAAATATTTCTATTCCATTCTATGCTTGCACCTCAACAGTCCTGGATAAAGCGAAGGTAACTAAGTTTTTTTTTTTTCACATTGCATTTAGCAGCAATGTAACCTAAATTGCTGCTAATTCTGAAATAAATGAAGAGCTCTAAATTTAATGCGATCTTATTCTACAGGGAACATTCTGAAAGCATAGCATTATTTTTAGACCTATCTTTAGTTCAATCGTATGAAATTGAAATCGTATGAAGTATAGTTCGTTAGAATCATTCTCTCACTATCAAAAATCTATATATAAAAGAAAGTGGTGTTAGTTACACTATTTATAACTCAAGAACGGATGAACCGATTTGGCTGAAAATTGGTGGAGGTAGCTTAGAACCAGGAGACGGACATAGGATACTTTTTATCCCGTTCGACCGCGTTTCTGTCAAGGCACTATAAAACGTGGTATGACAAAAACGCATCTGACATGGAATAACAAAACGCAAATGACAGTGGAATAACAATACGTAAATGACAGCTAAACGTAATTTTGTCTTTGTTGGTTTGTCCGTCAATCACGCTGTAAAAAACCTACGGATTGACGTGATTTTTTTGGATAGGTATAGTTGAGAACCTGTAGATTGTAAAGCATCCGGCATCCCGGAAAATCAAAGAGTACCCTCGGGATTTTAAAAACTGAATCCACGCGGACGAAGTCGCGGGCATCAGCTAGTATACAATAAATTGCACATCCCCTAACTATGCCCAAAGTGTATTGATCAAAATCAAACCTAGCCATCTACCTTATTTAGAAATTATATTAATTCTGGAACATTTTGGGTTTTCTCTTCTTAAAAAATTCCTTAATTTACGTAGGGAAGATAAAATTTCCTAACAAGTGTTGTCCAGGGACGCTAGAGTTGAAGGAGATAGTACTAACCTTCAGGGTTGGGCGATCGCATGGCGTTGGCGATTTCCATGCAGCAGGCGAGCGTCTGCCAAGGTTCCTCGGATTTCTTCCACCAGCCGGCTCCATCCAGCGGGTTATCTGCCGAATCCAGAATCTTGTCTATGATGCTATCTGCGTATGCCAACCTATGGAAAAATTTATCTTGATTATTGTCCTGATTTAGTTCATTTTTGGGATGAAGTAGAAATTAAATTAATTTTCGGTACATCTAAATATATAAAAGGAAAAGGTGACTGACTGACTAACTGACTGACAGATCTATCAACGCACAGCTCAAACCACTGGACGAATCGGGCTCGAATTTTGCATACAAATAGCTATTATAACGTAGGCATCCGCTAAGGATTTTTTAAAATTCAACCCCTAAGAGGATAAAATAGGGGGTTGAAAAATCGAACTTAACGTGAGCGAAGCCGCGGGCAAAAGCTCGTCCCTGATAAAAGAGAATGGTTCTATTACGGTAAATTTGGGATTTATGCCTAATCGCAACTCTTTAAACTTTAGGGGAAACGAATTCCACGTTTTTCATCTGTTGTCTTGTTTTTAACCCCCGACAAAAAATAGGGGTGTTATAAGTTTGACATGAGTATCTGTGTATGTCTGTTCCCTCGTAGCGGCTTACCCGAGGTACCGATTTTGATGCGGCTTTTCTGTTTGAAAGCTAATGTAATCGAGGTGGATCTTAGCTATAATTTTTGAAGATATGCTCAGGCGTTTGAACATCATCAGCTCATTCCCTACTTGATTAAAGGGTCTTACAATCTTTTACTGGTGCAATTGATTTGCAATTTGGTGTACTGTTAGTACGGATTATTTCCAATGCATGGATGGATGCATGCATGCATCAGCTCAAGGTTACTTGAGCTGATGCTGCAGCATCAAGTAGTTGGCATACCCAACTCCTCAGTAAATTACAGGATATATAGTGTGCTTGGGCTCATTAAAATGGTCTTAATGAGTAGGTGTTAATAGTTGATGATCGAGGATCGAGGAGGAGGATCTGATGAATATGATGGAGCAAAAAACTGGGTAACAGGATGTCAGGTATATCGTACATAGTCCGGCCAAAGATTCACATGTCGGGGGTGTTTCAGATTTTTTAATTACACTTGATACCAGGCTGTTATAGTAGTTTTTCAAACATACATATGTACATGTGTATGTATTGTCTTTCTGTCTATTCTTTTACACGCTCTGTAGTCTAAAAGATTTACTGATTTTAAAACATTATAATGTGGGGAGTAGGAGTATACAATTTAAAAAATTATGTTGTCCACGGAAAAAAGAACTATCGAATCCTAATTTTTCTTAAAGCACTCGTGATTTTTTTAATAACTTGCTGTTTTGTCGGTTCGCTATGGGATCGCCTCACCTCTCGGCAACAGTGCTCCTCTTCTTAGTGCCAGTGAGGTTGACGGCGTGCAGTTTGAGCCAGCTCAGGCCCCGGGGCCCCAGGGGCCTCTGCTGCGCGAGCTGCAGCAAGGCGCGCGCCGCGTCCGCTCCGAGCACCGACACGTGCGGGCCCACGGCGTACACGCGCCCGCGGAAGTCCATGTTGTGAGGTAGCCAGAATATACAGTCCCTAGAACAGAAATGATTATACAGTGCCTAGAATAGAAATGAATATATAGTCACTAGAAGAGAAATGAATAAACAGTCCCTAGAATAGAAACGAATATACAGTTCCTTGAAAAGAAATGAATATACAGTCCCTAGAATAGAAATGAATATACAGTTCCTGGAAAAGAAATGAATGTACAGTCCCTAGAAGATAAATTAATATTCAATTCCTAGGAAATAAATTAATATACAGCCCCTAGAAAATAACTGAATTTACTTGATTTATTACTGTTAGTCCGCCAATTCGCATTGGGCCAGCGTGGTGGACTATGGCCTATAATCCTTCTCTGAGAGGAGACCTCGCTTAGTAGTGAGCCGTTGATGGGTTGCTAATGATAATGATTACTGTTGAATATGGTCTAATGAACGAATTCGATGATAGACGAGTTGATCAAATGAGTCGTAGGGAGCCGCGCAATGCAAGTGCGAGGCATGTGCAGGTTTATTTTTATATTTTATATTTTATTTTTAGCTGATTTTTATCGACTGTATGAATGCCGCTGGATACAGATGGCGCAAAACCGAAGGATGTGGAAGTTTCTACTACAGATCTTTGTTCTTTATCGACATTATGAATGAGTTTTAGTTCCGAGTAAAATGCTCTACTTTTCACTTCGATTGCGAGAGGATAAAATATCTAGGTAAAAAATAATAAAAACCGGTATATTTGATGAAAAATTAAAAGTGCAGCTGGGACAATTTTGTTTTGACTTGATGACATTCTCAAATAAAGTTAGTCATGATTTTATTCGAGGAAATTATTTCAAAACATGGAACATCGAACAGCTATCTTTTTATTTTTTAGAGGATCAAATTATTTACTTAGTCTGTCGATAATAACGACTAAAATTTAATAAATAATACTTTAATCCCTGGAGGCTAAAGGATACACTCTAGTCCGCCTACGCATAGCTAAAATGACAAAATCTTAGAGCGTGAGAGGTGAAAAAAATAAAAAAATTGACTGTCGATAGAAGTGAAAACTAGATTTGCTAATAATTAAAAACAAATAAGAACAGCGCACTGCCACGATTTCGTGAGTGAGATTCGAACCTACGATATCATAAATTAAACGGTAAAAAAGCGGCTGCTTGCCCGCTGCGCTGTACAAGGTTGCTTGAGAACTTCTAAAATGCTGAACGCTTACTGAAATCTCATATCAACAGTTTGGATATAGCTCATGGAAAGCGTTCCAGTGACGGTGACGATGACGCGAAATCCATGTTTTTGCTCACCCAAAAAGTGCTCAACGCGCCTAAAGAAGTTTTCACTTCAAAAATTACTTTAAAATTAGTACAATACGCGCCATCCTGTTAGTGTGGATGGGAGGCTCACCTGTAGTGGTTGGCCAGAGACAGCTTGTAGAGCGCGTCGCACCACAGCGAGTGCATCTCGGCGCGCGCGCGGTTCACGGCTACGCGGCGCCGCAGCGCGCCGGCCGCGCTCGCGTCGCCGCCCGCCCACTGCGACGAGTCCAGCGACGACGACGGCGGCGGGATGTCCAACTTCTTGTCACCACCGGACCTAAACATTACATTGATTGCATTATTTCGAAGTTGCCTACACACTGTCCAGCAAATTAGTAGCATAGAAGTCAGGGTGTAGCAGAAACGCGCGCGAAACTAATTTGACCTTCAAGACAAAATTACAAATTATTAGTGTACAGTAGCGTAGGCAGAGATAAGTAATAAGAAATAAATTGCTAACTCTTTGTAGAAATCTGCTAATAATAATTAATTATCCTACAACTAGGTTTTTATAAATTGCGAGTTTTACTAGTTATTTTGTGGATCCACCTGTTGGCATAATAGTACTTAGGTCAGAGTTGGGACGACGCATGGGGCTGGGATAAGACTGCATAAGGCAGATCGTTGAAATACCTGAATATTTTCAACTGCAGGTCCAGTACAGGCTGGTTGATCACCCACGGCACTTCGCCCAACTGGTTGAGGCTGTCCAGGACTGGGTATAGAGTGGCTGGCGGGGCCTCCTCGAGCCTTTGGATTTGAGCCATTACGTAATAGGGCATTCTGGGGGCAACAAAACAATTGGATACAATTTTATTTCATAATTATATCGTTGTCTTTGCACACAAACATATTTTTTGTTTTAATTTTAAAATTTACATTGACATCAAACTTTGCAAATATAATCTGGTGAGAGAAGAGAATGGAGTCTAGTGGAGAGAGAAAGTTTACTCAATTAGATAAAGAAAAGAATCAAATAGGTAGCAAAACTATGTTTGTGTGGACACTCACAAGAGGTTCCTAAAGTTCGCCGTATCACATCACATCACACTAATATTCTATTGGCGAAAGTTTGTGTGTGTGTGTGTGTGTTTGCTACTCTTTTACGCAAAACCTACAGGACGGATTTGTCTGAAATTTGGAATGGAGATAGCTCATACCCAGGATAACACATAGGCTACAATATATCCCGGAAAAGTAGAGTTCCCGCGGGAATCAAAAAACCTTAATCAACGCGAACGAAGTCGCGGGCATCGTCTAGCAGTGTAATAAAACTTAAATAATGGATGCATGTTAAATCAGTGATATCGAAAAAACGAGTGTGCTTTAGACCACACGACTGAAGTAAAACTTACGAAACGCAACTGGCTATGAGAGAAAGAGAGAAAGAAAATGTGTGCTCGCACCTCACTCTTTTGCCCCTACACTAACGAAACGTAACTCCCTCTCTTTCTATCTTCACTAACTTATCTCCCTCTCAACTTCTGTTCGCCTCGCCCGATCACACTTTTCGTAACACATTCACCAGCTTACACCCCAAGTCAAGCGTGCGTAAAGAAGTTTTACTTCAAAAGTAGTTTAAGGTCAGAAAAACTTGTGGGCACTGCACCTGATTAATGGTGTTGCGGTGAGCAGGTACGCGCCGTTGGCCGTGGGCGCGATCCAGGGCGCGGGCGGCCCCCTCGTGGGCGCGAGGGCGGCGCGCATCTTGAGGTGTGGGCGCGCGGCCGACGCCCACAGGCGGCTGAGCGCCGGGTGCGGCTTGAGCTCCAGCCGCACCAGCCGGCCCCACGGCCGGTGCACCTTGTATACTGCCGGGAGTTTCTTCCTGTGTGTGGGATTATATGCTTTAGTGGCAAACCATATATATGGATTTTCTATAACTATACTTAAATACAGTAAATAAATTAAGCGATTAAATAATACATGCACAATGGTGAAAGAAAATATTGTGAGAAAACCTGCACACCTGAAAGTTCTCCATAATGTTCTCAAAGGTGTGTGAAGCCTGCATTTGCATTGGGATAGCGTGGTGGACTATGACTTATAATCCTTCTCTGAGAGGAGAACCTGCACTCAGTAGTGAGGCATGCAGGTTTCCTTACAATGTTTTCATTCACCATTAAAGCAAGTGATATATGATTGTATCAGCTATCAACGCTAGCAGCTTCCACAAATATGATATTTAAGTTATTAGAAAAAAGGCCAAAGAAGAATGAGACTCACACTTTCGCTTTCTGCTTAAACATGTTGACGTCAATCTTTACGTCATTTATAATTATGTTGTAGAGGAACTTGCCAATGTTCTGTCGTATTTCCACCGGCCATGGCGCTTCCTCTACATTCTGAAACAAGTTATTTTTACAATTACATCACCATAAAAACAACTTCAAATAAAAGGTCAAAATAATTGAATTACTTTATTATTAACTAGATTTTACCCGCAACTTCAACTGTTTTAAAATTCCCGTGGGAACTCTAAGTTAATCCATGATAAAAAAAATTCCTAAGTCCTCGACCATATTCATGCAAAAAAATCACGTCAATCTGCTACTCCGTTGCAACATGATTGAAGAACGAACCAAAAGAACCAAAAAACAAACACACTCTCGCATTTATAATATTAGTAAGGATAGTGTACTTCGAAAACACAAAAAAAATCAATCTTATCACTCAAAACTACAAAAACTTTTCATGACAACTCCTACATAGCTTTTACTATAATTAATACCAGTAACATTTTCTTACATTCTGATACCACAAAATGGAAGTACCACATACCACAAAATAGAAGTAAATCTCAGTAAACAAGTCACCACCACCAGGAAACAGAATAACAATCATAATATATGTTATTGCAAAATCCAACTTATCCGCAAAAAAATAAAGTTCAAAATCACTCACCAAGCTGGCTCCCTCTCTATTCTGGTGCACTAGTAACTGCCACGCTTGTCTGCTATTGTACGGCCTATTTGTATCATCCAATGGATGCCTTTCCAGGTACCATTTGCAGTATTTCTCGTATATTTGTTCGATCTTTTCTAGAACACCTTTGCGTCTGTATTGTTCTATTTGATATCTGAAATAATTAAACATATTAGCGTCAGGGTAACATCTACAGAGTGAAGTAATAAGGCAAGAGTGAATAGGCATCTTCTAGGCAAGCGCGCTCCGACCTAGACCTCATCAGTGCTTCCCAGAGTTAATTACGTTCCCTCAAATATGGTTGAGCGAAGAAACGGCTGGGTCATGCGTCATGCTCGTGAACGGGTTCCACCGGCGGGAGTGGGGCTGCTTTCTGTCTGCCCGTCTTAACATGTACTGAATTATAATTAGATGTGCTTTTGTGCATACATAGCATAGTACCTATTGTATTGTATTGTATTTATTGTAGTGGTAGACTCATTGACGATTCAAAAGTACTTGTAAAAGTTTATTTGAATAAAAAACATTTCTATTCTATTCTATTCTATTCGATTCTATTCTATTCTATTCGATTCTATTGTAAACTTGTTTTGAAAAGAGCAACCGCCGAGTTTCTCGCTGGTTCTTCTCGGCAGGAAGGGCATTCCGAACCAGTGGTAGACTCATCGAGGATTCAAAAGCACTTGTCAAAAAGTAAAACAAAGTGTCAAAAAAAAAGGAGAAAACTACTATTAACTTTTATAGCTCTAACTGCCGCACTCAGAGTCGCTAATCGTTACTTAACGACTTAATCTTGGATTTTAAAAAGTTTCATTCTCAGAAGTTAACGCTTCGTTTGTACATTAAGGACAATTCAGAAATAGATTTAATGATAATTAATTAATGCTGAGTGTCAAAATTAAGATTAATTAATCACAAGTCAATGATTAATTAATCTTAATTTAATGAATGACTGAGTGCGGCAGTTATTCTCTATCAAAAAATAGGTATATGATAATAAAAATATGTCTAAAATATCCGTAATTTAATTGTCGAAGATGATAATTGACCACATCTTGTCTAAAGTATCTGAGATTTTTATAATCATTGAAAATATTAGAATGTGTGAGCGAGAGAGATGCGAAATATAATAGTCCTTTTAACGCACTCTGGTAACACAACACGCCTACATAAAGCTCAAGTAAAACTAACAAAAGAACATACTTGTTATACACCTGCGTTCCTAAGTCCCTCTGCAACAGTTTCAGTGTTGGGCTGTACGACTCACTACCATCAACCAGCTTGCTGATTTCGCTCATTATCAGCTCCACAAACTGATCAACCTGAAACATCAATTTTTAAACATGCTGGCTCAACTATTTGATTAAAGAGGTCTACGTCCAATAGAGCTTTGTTTTACTGCTAGTTGATTGCAAAAGAGCTGTATCAAACAAATAAGGCTGTTTTACTGTGACTGTATCTGTCTCGTTCTAAATAGAGGCACTCTTCTTAGGAAGACGTCAACCCCCCCCCCCCCCCCCCCTCTACCCCCACCGATGTCTTGGAGCCCTCCCTTAGCCGGTGACGCTGTAGCGGCCATTAGAGACAGGCCACACTCGATACTTTTAGCGGCAGCTGCCTTTTTTATGGCCATAAAAACGCGCGATCGCTGCCGCTAAAAGTAGTCAATGTGGCCTGTCTCTTAGGGCCGGCAGTACACACGATCCGAAATTTTATATTTATATTTAATTTAATACTACCCCCAATTTATCTATGTATCAACTGTTAAGCGAAACACATGTTAATATCTGTATTTATTCATTTATTTCTTTTTCCTATTACTTATCCTGTATAACTGTCTCGTGGTTGGCTCGCGATTTCATTTAAGGCTATGCCTTAATATCAGCGCTCAGCATTTTAATGTTGAAGCATTATGCTGAGGAAGTAGCCTTTTCAGCTTTAACATTTAGGAACAATAATATTATTTAGTGATTAAGTTTTTGTCTGTATATTTTGTTTGTTCTTAAACACCTTCTTGTTAAAAGCTGAATAAATGTTCATTTATTTACTATAAGATATACCTCTAGAACTTTAAGATAGGGATAGAGCGTAATGGCGGAGTGCGACGCTTTGCTGCGCGACTTCAGCGTGCTCATGTTGCGTGCGAACGCCGCCTGAATGACGTCGCGCCATTCCTTCTCTAGGGAGTTGTATTTTTCTCTCTGAAACAATAAAGAAGCATTCAATTTATTGCCATGATTGTATTCCCCTTTAGGGTGAAACCACATTTGTGAGGATCGATTCGCATTTTGTCCATACAAAACTGGCACATTTCATAGAGTCGTGTGCGCATCAATTCGGCTTATCGATGCGTGTATGGACAAAATGCGAATCGATCCGCACAGATGTGGTTCCAGCCTTAGCTTCCAAAAAAACGTAAAGCTTATGTTAGGAACAGATACGATAATAGTGCAATGCAGTAGAGGTTTATTATTCTATTTTATTCTTTAAGTCTATCAAGCTTGAATATTGTCGCACAGTATTGTGCTAAGGAACCTTATCAGTGTTTTGTATAAAAAGCTTTAAAATCTATGTCAAAATTATCAAATGGCATGCCTTTTCAAGAAATGTGCACCCCACTTTAAATCACTAAAGATTTTAATCCTGCCCAGCATTTACATATTAGAAGCATCCAAATTTGTCAGAAAACAACCACAAAACTTCACAAAACTACAAGACGTACCGCGACGCTATGAACTTCGGCCAGCGCGTAAGCATAATATGCATAAACCAAGCTCCAACCTAAAGATCCATAGTACCGGCCCCAACCCGATGTGCATAAAAATATATAATAATATTCCAAACCACATAAAACAAATTACAAGTGATACAGCGTTTATCAAGTCCTTAAAAATGTTTCTGATAGAAAGAGCGTATTATAAAATAAAATATTTTTTTGACGAATAATAATGGTGTCCGTCTCTCTACTTAAACTAGTAATTGCTGTGCCCCAACGGGGTTCCAATGTAAATATTGTATATTGTAAGTTGGAATGCAAGGAATAAATGAATAAATGAATAAATAAAAGTAAGAAAAGATTGGGATTGCCAAATGAAGGTACGGAAAATCCAGAATTCAAGGGAGTACGGAATTTAAAAATAATTTAATATGTTCGAGAAAAGTTTTATGTTAGGATATTTGATTCATCGACATTATCTAAAGGTGTCACCGCTAACTTGAAAGAGTAAAATAAATGCAAAAATTTTTAAATTTTTAATTTTCTGGTCTGGCTAACTTCATGCTAATATAAAAAAGTTGTTAATACTAAGATTGTAAACTAGGTGCCACTTACATATAGCTCCACATTCTTGGTAGTCTCATCCTTTACAGCGATGTTCTGCACTTCAATCTCTCCACTCATCTCCATTGCCAGCTGCTCTTTGCCCTTAGCCCTCAAATCTTCCAAGCTCAACAAACCACTCGCCGGTGACGTCATTAGCCCCTTTCTATTGTCCACATTGTCTAGCTTTATCTTCTGAAGTAAGGGACAGTCATAGTCTAGTATGGGCGGGGTGTACGCAGGCTCGAAATGTGGGTCTAAACGACGTACAGCTTTCATAACAACATCACGTTGGTTTTTGAGGAACTTTGTCTTGTCTAGCAAGTCATTTAGTGTTAACCCCTAAAACAATGTTTTTTTTTTTATTTTGTACACCTGCCCGAAGTTATTCACTCAAGCATGCACACATGTAAGTATGTATGGCATTTTAAAATTTTGATTTAAATTAATTTGGTTGATATAAAACATGAGATTCAACAAATCACAGACCAGAATCATATGGCACAAATAATTGTAGATTTTGACAGAGAAAAAGGGTGAAAACTACTATTAACTTTTATCGCTCTGTCTATATATCTCTATATCTGTAATTCAACTGTTGAAGATAAAAATTGACCACATATTGTCAAAACTATCTGAGATTTTACAATCATTGAAAATATTAGAATGTTGAGAGAGAGGGATGCGAACCTCTTAAAGACAAGTAAAGTATAAGTAAGACAAGGAATGTTTGTTGCAGTTTTTTTACATACAGTTATTTCAATTGTTTATTTATTCAAGGATTTCGTATCAGCCTCAGTAATTTCATAATTTTTCTTCATTATACATAAATAGTTATTTTACAAAATATAACCTGTTTTGTAAAATAGCTATTGAAGATGAAATGATTACCTTCCCCTGCATTTGTCTGTGGTAATAATCTAATTGTAGTTCCTTATTCAGCAAGTTGCTTCTCTCCACGCACTCAAATATTGCGGCAAACGTTTGAGCATTGGGCTCCACTTGGTCGTCTGACATGAACGATAGTAATTCTTTCACATTTTCTAGTTTACCCTGTAAAAAATGGTGTATAGTATATTACTGCAGCGGCCAGCAAAAGAGGCATTGATGGATGCACGTGTAAATGTGGGGCGAGGCGAAGCCGAGGCACTCATTTGTAATTCCATCAATGCCTAGTTGTCGCCAAGGCTTGTATAGTACTTTTCTCAAATAATGCGCGGTAATTAAAACTAAGTAGTATCTACCTAGGCAGAACTTTTTATTTAAATACAATTTACTTTTCAAAATCAATGACGAACAACAAATAACAATAATTTTTCCCGCTTTTAAGTGTTCATTTGTTTTTTTTTTCAATAAACAGCTTTCTATTTGCAAGCCAGTTCGAAATTTAAATAAAACCTCTGATAACTAATTTAACCATTGAAGTTTTTTAAGAGTATATTATAAAAATAAATACTCACCAATGAAGCGAATCCATGTAAAAGTGTGTTGTAAACTTTGACACTAGTGACTTTGGGATGTTCAGGCGCCCTGGCACTTCTCTGTCGATAATACTGTAGTACTTGTCGCCCCTGAAACAGTTTTCTTCTAACTAACTTCTTTATGTTGATAGATTATATCTGTCAACATAAAGAAGTTGTGGTCCATAATTTGGACCTTACTATTTTTAATTATAAACTGTAAAGTAGAATTTCCGCACAAGTGCAATTAAAATGCAAAAAATCAATCACGTTGATCGATTGTTCTATTACCGCGTGATTGAAGGACAAACTAACAAACCAACAAACAAACACACCGTCACATATATATTAGTAAAGATTGTGAGTGAAGGCCTAAAAACAATTGCAGAAAGCACTAACAGGGTTTTAAGGATTATTTTTCTATAAAAATAAGGCTTTTGAAAAATATGGCTGTAAAACAGATCAGCAGCTTTGAACTGTAAGTTGGTAAATATGGGTCAAATCTATATTGAACTACTTGGCGGGGTCGGCAGTTATAATTATCTTGATAATTTTTGAAAAGACCCAGCAAATTCCATGATACTAGTGATCATATTTTTTTAACTGTATTTACCTTTTGCTTCCAATAATAAACGTATTAAAAAGCAGTGATAGCCTAGTGTTTAGGACTGTGGTCTCCTATTCGGGGGGTTGCAGGTTCGATCCCGGGTACACACCTCTGACTTTTCGGAGTCAAGTGCGTTTAAGAAATTATATATTGCTTGCTTCAACGTTGAAGGAAAACATCGTGAGGAAACCGGCACACCTGAGAGTTCTTCATAATGTTCTTGAAGGTGTGTGAAGTCCGCCAATTCGCATTGGGCCAGCGTGGAGGACTACAGCCTATAACCCTTATCTGAGAGGAGACCTGCACTCAGTAGTGAGCCGTTGATGGGTTGCTAATAATGATGATGATGATGATGATAAACATATTAAAAGCGTTACACGCATAATACAGTAGCCAGTTACTAAAGATTACCTCCATTATCATATCAAGTGAGCAAAGTAGTTGCAGGTGCGAAGTGAGCAGCTTCTGCAGAGATTCCTCCTTGCCGCGCCGCTCCATGTCGTGCAAGTCCTGCTTCATATTGGCCTCTTTGGCGGCGCGGCGCTTTTCGCGCATCTTCTTCTTTTTCTGCTTTATTGCTTGCCGACTGTAAATAGTACATTAGAAATTAAATTAATGAATGCACTTTATTGTACATAAACTTAAAAATTAAAGATAAAATAGGTACAATAAGGCAACCATATTGCAGAGGATATTATGATAAATCGAAGTTTTTTAAAGAGATTAATGTTTTTACTAACCGACTTCAAAAAAATTGAGGTGGTTCTCAATTTGTCTCAAAACAGCACTGCCAGAGAATTTTCAGGAATTTGTTAATCCAACCCTAGTTATCATTATCAAATTGTGTTATATTTTTATCATTACAAGGTAACTTTCAGATTTTTTAATTTTTAGTATGTGGGTATGAGCAATTTTTTGAAAGTAAATTAGGAATTAACCACATGAAATAGTGATGTTGTTCTAGCATTTTGTGGTAAGATCATACAAGAACTTTGCAATAAATTATAATAATTGAATCTTATAGAATAGAATTAAACCAGGAAAAGTGTGCACAATAAAAATATAACTCCTTAAACCTACATCTAGTACATAGAAAAAGTAAACAAGGAATGTTGAAACCGAAGGGTTATTGCATCTATACTAGGAAAACCTGTGTTACGGGAACGAGAATAGAATAATTTTTTATTCAAATAAACTTTTACAAAGTGCTTTCAAATAACTACTATGTGATAAGACTGCCCTTTACATCTTTATTGTTTGTCAGTTCTATTGTTTTTGCCCCATCTTTATTTAAAAGATTAAAAAATAAGTAAATCTGTTATATGTAACTTATACTTACGTTTTCCTTACATTTAAACTCTTGATATGGGCAATTTCATCACTCAAGTCCTCTTTCACATCTCCAATCTCTGTGTGTGCTGGATCATCACAGATTTCATCTAGGGCAGGGTGAGATAAGCCTTGCATTCTGAAACATTACAAATGTAATATACAAATGAGTTTTTGAAAAAAGTCTAGTAGGTGATTTTTTTAATTGCTTCTATTTGTGGGATGCAATTTTTTACTTTATGGCAAAGATAATACAGTTGGCACTGCAATGATTCAATCATCACACTTGTCAAGATTTTTCGTTTTAATGTTTGAGGTTTCCGGGCTGAAAATTTATCTTAATTCCAATGAAATACTGTCCATTATTTAAGCCTATTACCATTAAAACTATTCATTGATTGATATATTATTTATATTTCCCTATTTTTATTTGGTAAATCAATTAAAATTCTGTAAGTTTTAGTTGATTTTCAACCATTGCATTGCAACCATTTCACTCAACAAAATTACATACTTTTCGTTGTTGAAGATGGCTAAAAACATGAAACAATCAAATGTTTCATCTTTCCATCATTCTTCAATCCAGTTACAACAAAAGCCATTTTTGCAATTAGTTTACATCCACAATTTAAAATTATCATAATTCTTACTACTTTACTATACTTACTATACTTCTTGATTATTATCTAATATTCATTTGATAACTATCCCTTTCAAACCCTGTTTACGTCGGAAAGAAAACAGCTGGATTTCATTTAAAAAATTCAATAATCCATCATTAGTCATTTTCTCCACATAATAAAAAAGGGATTAACTTACTGCAAGTTAGTGAGACGAGTCATCAGCTCCTGGTCGTAGCTATCTAACTGGTTATCAATAAACAACTCTCTAAATATGGCATGTGGACTTTTTGGTATTGACTTTGGATCAACATTCAGAGACTCTGATTCATATTCAAACTCCTGGTTCAATCCTTCATTTATAGCATATCTAAGGTCTTGCAATCTTTGATCATATATAGTAGCTTTCCTAAAGTTATAATAGCTCTCCTTTACCATGTCTATATACTGCTTAGTTTTGAACCTCTCTTCTAAAGTGGTTATTTTATGACTAGTGAATATGAGTGCACATTTATCATCTTCTAATCTAATATCAGACTTTGGCTTCTTCAAAATCTTTTCTCTGACAGTCTGAAGGAGCTCTTTATCAACTTGAATGTCCTTTGGTGATTTTGTTGTCAATTTATGTAGTTGTCCCAAAGAGACAGGACTTGAAGCTAGTTTAGAGAGGTGAGATGCATTCAGCTTGCTTATAGACACTTTCATTTCTGTCATGCTACTTTCATTTACTGTAAACAATGTTTAAATGTGTGAATAAATTTTTAACAATCAAAACTGCACTATGTTGCTAACAGTTGCTTAAGCTGGTTACAAATAATTCTTCTTCTCCTTCTTCTTTATCAACCTATAGACCTTGGGACCCCAACGACCATCAGCTCTTCGAACTATGTGCAACAACACACACATACAAATAATTACATATCAATAATTTCGGCACACAAGAACAGTCAAACTGACATAACATGCTCAGGACATGATTTGCACTGAGTGCTTATATCACTCTGTTTAACAATTTGAGTGTATTCTCTACCAATTCCATAATTTTTGAAGTTTTTAAAAATTCCTGGCATGTCAAAGAATTAATATAACTTATACATTGCTTGTTTACCTACACTTTTCTCTGATCTTACCTTGTAAAAGTTCACCATACTTTTTGTATCCTTTGTGTTTAGTTTTCTTCTTAACAGATCGTAAAGCATTCGCCGATCTTGTAGACTGGTGCCTCGCGAGGAAGAGGTTCTCTAGAATGTTATATAATTAAAACATTTTACAGGTTATGTTTATAAACAGATATTTGAAATTAACTTTATTGTTAATATAGTTTAAACTAAAGCTTTTAAAAGCTTCTAATAATTAACGTACCTGAACAGTGAGATGTTAAAAGAACTTTCCGGCAAAAAGAACATTTTATTTGCGTGAGCGATACACTTCTAAACAAACTAGTTGATGGCAAAGTTACACCATGGAAATTATTTTGGCACAAGTTCTTAGCAGACAGGAGTCTATGCATTATTTATTTTTTTATTGTTTACCATTAAAATTACACAATAATGCTTATTTGAACACAGCCGATCTCGCCCAAGTAATCACGGGCAGTTCACGGCCCTACAAATTTCCATACCCCTACAAAATCCGTAGCAAAATGATGTTTGACAATTCTGAACACCACGTGACCATCTGTGACATCCATTTTATCATGGAACTAGGAATTACGACTACGTATTTTATTCTGTGATCTCTAACAGACTGACATTTTACCCGACGGCATTTTAGTTTGGAGTTGGCATTTATTTTATTTGTTTTTAACTAAGGTTTTTAATGGTGATTTGTGAGTTCAGAGTGGTTGCGTTGATTGATTACCGTATTTTGTTCCCATAATAGCAACTGATATCTCAATTTATTGAGATGTATTGCAAGTGTTGTGTGCCTGGTTGTAATAATTCGCGAGAGGACGCTATATTACATATTATGTTTCCACAATGTGAGAAAGGACTCCAAAAGTGGGTTAATTGTGACGATTTGCGACATAAAAGTGTTAGCGAGCTTAGGCGTTTGCAAGTGTGTCATAAGCACTTTGAAATACGTTTCGTGACACAAAAATCAACGTATTATTGGAACAGCATTTCCTACATTATTCTTGGAATCTGAGATCCTTAGTGGCACTCCATCCACTCTTCTGGAGGATCCTGAAGACACTAGTAAGTTGAAATTTAGTTTTTTTGTATATATGCTTAAGTAGATATGTAATGCCTTGATTCAGAATCAGCAAGGTGAATAATCTATTTAAAGCATAGGTAGTTTAGAAGCTTTGTTAATAAATTCTTAGGATTATAAATGAATCCCTTTTATTTTCAGGACCAGAGATTCAAAATCATTGCTATGCTCGTATGATACATTATGATTATGACTATTCTAAACAAGACCTGCAAATATCACATTCATCAAGTAATAATAAGGGGCTTTTAGGTGAGAAAATATTTTTAACTGTTATTTGAGAAAATTATTTAGTTACTGACTTCGATTGAAACTGGGTTGAAAATTGGTTAATCATCTACAATATATTACTTAAATTATCTTACATATAACCAGCAACCTTGCGGATAAACATTATTTAAATTTGCCATAGGTACTGATTGTCCACACTCAAAATTATAATTTTAGCTTTAATAATATAATGTTGATGATATATATTTATGATAAACAAACTGTTGTTTTTCAGAAGCAGTGCCATCTACTTCCAAAAGAAGATTGGTGGAACACTGTACTACAGTAGGTCAACAGAATATTTCATCAGGTAATAATCTTTATTTTCATCTCTTTGCTCGTAAGTTCTATACAAACTTAGGTCCAAACAATTATTTCATAAAAAATATGAATATTTAATTATACATAAGTAACTTATATTTTAAGAGAAACTTTTGTCCACTCCTCAAAGAAAAGACTGTATGTAATACAGTGAAGGACAAAAGAATGTTAAAAGGAAATTGATAGATAACTCTACTGCAGAATGTCAACAAACTAAGTATTTCATCAGGTAGTCAATACATATAACTTTTTATTTCTTACATATTACCAGCAACCTCGCAGATTAACATTTGATATTTAAGTTACCGTTATTTAAGATACAGGAATAAATTGGGCGTTTTGACAGTTCTTGTATTGAAAATACTGTCAGAATATCAAATTTATGCTCGGATAAGACTTATTTTACGTTGGTGAAATTGGGCCTTAATAATATGAAATGTGTTGGATAACAATATAATATTGATAATTTATGATAAACAAATTGTTATTTTTCAGATGCATTGCTATCAACTCTAAACAATTAGCACGCACATTAAAATTAATAATGATGAATTAATAAGTTGTCAAACTCATAAAAAAAAAGTACTTCACACCTTGCGTTCATCTATATATATAAAAGAAAGTGGTGTTAGTTACACTATTTATAACTCAAGAACGGATGAACCGATTTGGCTGAAAATTGGTGGAGAGGTAGCTTAGAACCAGGAGACGGACATAGGATACTTAAAAAAAAAAACAGAAGAGCGGATTAATGCGATTTTTTGCATGGGTATAGTAATGGATGTAGTAGTTGTTCCTCAGACCGGGAGAGCTACTTTTTATCTCGCATAGTGAAAGAGTTCCCGCGGGAGTTTTAAAAACTAAATCCATGCGGACGAAGTCGCGGGCATCAGCTAGTACACAATAAAAATGTGTATTTTAAATTGGTGCAATACTATAAATAAAATTTTATCAGATATTGCTAGACTAGATGGCAAAGAAATGCAACAGTATGTTTTTATCAAATTTAAAAAGAAATTGAAAAAGAGAAATAAATAAATACCTGAAGAAAACTGTTTTATTACTTAGACCCTTAAGGCTATCGCATACATACAAGTTTTAGTTTTACAACTATTTTGTTGTTTTTGAGCGCATTAATATACTGCAATACAAATTGAGCGTTTGATTGATATTTGTCCAAATATTAATCAAAAGCCTCGATGTAAGAGTTGTATGTATGCGCTAGTATTATTATAATAATTAATTAATTTGAACCTATAGTACCTACAGGGGGAGGTATATATATATATATATATATATATATATATGCCTATATAGTCGTAATTCCTAGTTCCATGACCGGGACTGTAAAAGAGTCCAAAATGCAAGTATCCAAAGCTTCTTTTCACAAAAAATAGGAACCCAGAGCACCAATCTTAAAAAAAAAAACAAATGCTATGCTATTGGTTACAGCAAAATGATGCAGCCAGCCAATCACTGGCTTTGATTGTAAGGGATAAAAATTTGTATGGCCGTGAGCCATCTGATACGTAGTATCGTGCAAGTAATAGTGTTCTGTGATCTCGCCGATCCGAATTTTCTGAAAGGAAGGAACCACAGATTAGGTATTAGTTACTATGTAACAGATGCGACAGTGACTTTTTTCTACCCAGTTTCCAATTGATCCGTTTTGGCGCTGCTGTAGCATTGCAGCTAGGGCTTACCCAAGTCGATAACTCGTTATCGATACTTTAGTGATGTACTTCTATCGACAACCAAATAATGTAGGGATTTCCTAAATACTTAAAATTAAAAATAAAAAACAAAAAAGATAAATTTAAAACTTATTTATTTAAAACTTTTTCCTTAATTTAAAACACTTATATTTTACACAAGCTATTTCTTGAATATCAGCCATTTCTGATACGTATTTTTCTTCCATGTCCCCTTTTAATATTTTATTTAACATATTGCACCAATTGTGCACATGTAATCTTATAACATGTTTTAAAAATATATTTTTTAATAATTCTGTATGTGTGGAACAACACCCCAACCAGAAAAACCTCAAAGAATGTTTAATGCAACCTATTTTATATTTCTACCAATATTTTTTTTATGCCCATTCTCATTTAAATAATTATGTATACAATATACATATATGTACTCGCATCCCTGTACAGAATTACAAAATGTTCATAAGCATATGCTAAATTATCAATTTTTAACAATTTATATTCTCTGTTCTTTAAGAGTCTAATAAACAATTTAGATAGTAAAGTAAGATTACAATTTACAGAAAATAATTTAAAACGTAAACTAAAATCATATTTTTTGGATAAGTTGGTTTGTTAATGTTATTATAGGTATTTGTGTTTAACAGAATCGGCTTATAGCTCACAATTTAAACCTAAGTAGTTTTTCGTGTGCTAATAAGAACATTTTTGTATATTCCTCTTATTTGATAATAAAAAAAAAAGTATGAATAGATATTTTCATCCGTAGAGCTGCTTCTGTAAGTTTATAAGCAACCCTTACACTGGTTTTTTTTGTCATTTTACGAAATATGAAGCCAGCAGTATATGCTGAGCATTTAACTTTAATTTTCTCTAATATAATTTGATCACTCAATATAGACTCACTTGGACAATCTCGTTCTTTTTCCTGTGAAGTGGATGGGATTTGATTACAATCATTAACATTTTTTTCATTTTCATCTAATTCATCTTGAAATAAAAAAAAATTCCATCCAATAATGTATCACCATTATCCACTTCACAGTTTGCGAATTTTGAATGAGGGCACAAAAAATTTGATAAAATTAATGACTTAAATGAATAAAGAAATGTGTTGATATGTGAATTAATATTCAATAATTTAGAGCCCTTCCAAAAAAATTCACTAATCGGTCTTGATTAATAAATCTTGGATAAAAATACTCTATGCTGTACTTTTTGAATAATAATTTGGATATCCTTATGAATCTCTAAGGTTATCCAACCTTCTAGGGATGAAAAATGCACAAGTCGAGGTTTTCCTGATTGTATAGCAAGTTTGCTAGTACTGTCTTCAAATTTTAAATCTTTAATTTTTTTATAGCTTCTGTCCAAAATGTTTTGTGCGGGGAATTAATTTTAACTGCTTTATGCAGTTTTCCTTTGGCTGCACCACCATGTCAAATAGTTTATCGAAAAATTCGACAACTTCTGCCGTTGTCTCCATAGTACTTGTCTTTCCAGTGTGAAAGTTATCTGAAAAATATTAAAAATATACATAGGTAAGTAAAGTATGTAGGTTGATGGTACATGTAAATTTTTATTATTAGAACACTAACTTTAAAACATGGTTGATTTGTGACTTGTAAATTATTGTCTACATAGAAATAGATACAGTTAATTTATTAATAAGAATAATTTTTATGGGCATTGGCACTTAATAATTCTATGCTAGTTAAGTCATACTAATATAAATGCGAAATTGTGTTTGTTTGTTGGTTTTTCCTTCGATCACGCCAAAACAGAGCTATGGTACGACGTGATTTTTGCATGGGTATAGTTGGACCTGGAGAGTGACATAGGCTACTTTTTATCCTGTAAAATCAAAGAGTTCCAGAAGGATTTTAAAAACTAAATCCACGCGAATGAAGTCGCGGGCATCAGCTATTAATTCATTTGTATACTTACTGAGTGCATTGGTGTATTTTAGCATTGCAGCAGTTCGAGCACTAAACAAGCAGCAACGCTGACTTTCATTTTCTTTATCATTTAATTGATCCCATGACGATCGAGTCGCGTATCGCATCACAATCCTAAAAGCTGCACGCTATTAAAGATTATCGCATCAAAGTTCAAACAACGGAGGAGAATTTGGAAATAACTCAGCAAATGTGAGGAAAACTCGGCAGTCGGATATCAACAAAATCAAAACAAAAATGGTGACATATGTTAGCGACAAGTTAACGAGTCCAAGCTAGGTGTGTATTCTGTGGCCCAAGCTAACGATTGCAGCGCCAAAACGGCTCATTTGGAACTAAGCTGTCATAGCCCTGGAAGGAACCTCATGTGAATTTGACAGCAACATGAACCATAGAGAAGGATATACAGTGTGTCCGGACACGAACTAGCGATATTTTAAACACTTATATAACAACTAATTTTAAGTACAAATACCACAGATCACGGAAACAAGGGAGATATGCCTATGAGTCAAATTGTATTGAAACCTGCTGTCTCCAGTTTATCCCTACCTATCCCTACTACCTGCTACCAATACAAGCAACTAAATAAATACAATAGACAGGAAGTCTCACTCACACACACGCATACCGATAGATCAGTGCATGAGGCACGAACAAATATACACTTTATTGTTTACCAAACAGGGTTCAATTTCAATCACCGTGCATCTTACTCACACAAACTTAAAACGTTGTCGATGTGCTGTGCAAAATTCAAATATGATACAATTAGTGGTTGACTAAAATGGATCTATCGATGCTAAATTTCTTAATATTTGGGTTTTTGACAATGACTACCTATTATGAAAAGTGATATTTTACTTGTGTACCAAAAATAAGATGTAAAAAATCATCTCATATTAGATTATTTTTAACCGACTTTCCGAAAAAAGGACGAGGTTCTTTTTGTGCACATTACAACACTTTTTCTTCAAGTTTGTTTGTTTGTTTGTTTGCACAAACAAAATATTTTATACAAAAAAAATTAGAACAAAAAAAATCCATAAGATTAATAATAAAAAAATTAAAACAGTTTCTTCAAATCAAACAAAAATAATGGCACTTTTTCGTAACCTTAAAATGAAACAAACATACATCCGAAAAATAATAAAACTTTTTATACACAAATAACGACATTTATAAAACAAAAATAATAACACTTTCCCTTATGACTAATAATTATTTTTGTTTGATTTGAAGAAACTTTTTTTTTAATTTTTTAAATTTAAAAAAAAGTTTCTTCAAATCAAACAAAAATAATGGCACATTTTCTTAAGCTTAAAATTAAACAAACATACACCCGAAAAATAATAAAACTTTTGTTTACGATTAATTAAATGAGACGAATATAATAGCACGTTTTCTTATGACTTTAAAATATCTATAAATCTCAATAAAAATGGCACCTTCTTCTAGTAATATCCTATATGGCAGCTTTTGTTAATTACTGACCTGTGAAATGCAAATATTTATTCAACACTTGCCGCTTAGATAATTTGGGTGTTGCGTTCTTTGTTAAATAATGTAGTCTTACATTTATATATTTTTCCATCACCGCTTTCATGAGCATTATTAAATGGTTATTCATGGGTGATTGATTATATTGGTGAAAATTTATATTTTCAAAAAGATTCATACCAATAAAATGCGGTAAGGATTTTGACATCAGCTGTTGTTTTATATTTTTAGATGATATTTTTATTTTATCATTTGAAAGAATGGATGATTTTATAATTACTTCCATAAGTTTGCAAATGGTTATTACATCATTGGAAGGAAATATAAGTCCACCCTTATCCTTCAATTTTATAAACCGAAGGTGCTTGTCATCAGTTGTATCCGCAATCAAACCACTACAGCATGTATCACATTTTAATAATTTTAGCAATCGATGTACAATGAATCCTGCGATGTATGATACTACCTGACTACTAAATTCTGTAGTATCTTGTATAAGTATACTTATTTCTTCGTCGAACATGGCTTATTCGTACAATAAAGTTATTTCGTCTTCAACATTACTTTCGTCTAACTTAGAAGGTTCGATTGAACGATTTATAGTTTTGACAGCAGAGGAGCATGTTAAAATAGAAACTTCTTCAAGGGATGTACAATTTCCCTGGTTAAGATCTCGAAGCTCCGACTTTACCAAGAGTTTTTTATATATCGCTTGAAACTGTCGCGCTGTTGGGTTAGTGCTACATCCACCATGAGACCTAATATGTCCAAACATAAACTCCAAGTGATCTTGGCTGATTTTGTAAAGTGGTACGTACTTCAATTGCTGCTCTTTTTCAACGTGTTGAATGTAAAATGCATTAAGGCTCTCTATGCAGACAAGAAAACCAATAAAACCGGTTTTTCTCGGCGTATTGATGAGTTTCGTACCATTTGGTAGTTTTATAGAAATTAGATAATTTTTCACCTTTTCTAAAAGTTGAAATACCTTGTTTTTGTTACTTGAGCAAACAGGTTTTTTATAGTGCAGTTGTGCCATATGCCTTGACAAAACACACGTCACGTTTAACACGTCAAACAAGTCGTTGACAGTTTTTAAATATTCAACGGTACCTCCCACATCATCAAAACCAACCATATGAAGTTCACTACAAAAATCTAGTGCATCTGCAACACTGTTGCTAAATAATTGTGATGCCAAGCGAACTTTCATTTTTTGGTTTTTGAAATAGATGTGGCCCTTTCGTAATTTATTGGCTAAATGCAGTTTTTCTTTGTCTTGAAGATCATTTAGGTTTTTTTAAATGACTCCATTTTATACACCTATTGGCACCATCCATAAAACATCCATATGCTTCGAACGTATTCCGTAATAGTTTGAGCATATGGCATGGATCAAGGAATATATGAACAGGCTGACGAGTAACAGGGTGTTTAAAATTGGTTTTTAAATTTTCAATGTCAAAAGAGCACCCGAGTTTCTTAACCATGGTGATGTTGGCTGGACAGCCGTCGAAAGTCATCGAAGTTACTTTTACACCTGTATCTTCTAGTAACTCCAAACATTGTATGACAAGATTGGACCGCTGTTCCCCAGTGATACCGTCGACGAGAAAATACCCGACTGGTATTTTCCAAGCCCCATTAATTGCTGTTAGTAAAAATACTAGAACTTCTTTAGCTTCTGGTAAACAATCCCCTTGCTCTGCTGAATTAGATATATCGACATACCCGTGCATTTTATTTCCGTCCCATTCTACACGCTGTTTGATTGCCATTTCATCTATAACTAAATTACACAATAATTTATGTTTAGTGTTGGCAGCTTTAAGTTTAATCGCTTTTAATGATTCCTGCGTAAATCCCGGCTGGGCGTCGATGGATTGATACCATTTTTTTATTGTTCGGACATGGGGTAGAGCTGTTTGGAATTTTTGCCTTACATACGTGTACGCCTTTGGCGAGTAAAAGTGAAGAGTACACGCAAAGATTCTTAAAGAAGGAGAATACTTCTTGTTTGTCTTTTGTCCCGATGAAACATTTTCCTCATATCGCTGCATAAGATCCCTAACTCCAAGGTTTTCTAATTGCGTAACGTGATCAGCACCAATGTAGTTTTTTTCTTTGAGATTTTCCAAAATATCTTTTAAACTGGCAATTTTTTTCCGATAACGACTAGTGCTCTTTTGAAGTTTTTTAATTTGTAATTTTTGCTTTTTTATTAAATGTTCTTGTGCGTTTATCAATCGGCGTAATTTCCGCTTTCGAGGTGTTTCAATAATTTCATTTTTATCTAGGGTTTTTGGATGCTCCTGCAACAAGCAAATCCTATTATTTTATATTAAAGTAAATGAATGTAACTTAATATTTTAGCATTACTTAATATCAAAAGTTCTTTAAGAAAATGATTTATACTATACCAAAATGCTTTGTCGAACGTTTAAATTAGTATCAACATTATCCATCGGAGACTTTGAGACAGCAGTTTGCTAAAAATAGAAAATTACGTGCTTACAAAATTTCACACATGTTGCTACAATAATAAATAATTTACTGAGTTGAACGTACAGAATCATCATTTTGCTCACTAGTGAGGTGTAATTCAGTTACCATTGGAGAATCCAGTTCATCCAGTTCACAATCCACACGTTCTTTGGACGTGGAAGGTTCCCCATAATTCTGTCAACAATATAATACATTGGCACATTGCAGTTTAAGGTACTGTGAGCAAATTAAGACAATAAACTTCTATTCACACACTCTAAAACACAATTCTAATGAGTGTGGTATGGAGCATGGTCTAATTAGGTATATCCATTTTAATCGGTTTTCTAGGTAAGTATATAGTTTATTCTAGTTAGGAACCAGGTCAGGTATGTGATCATAATTTATAAAAATAATAGGTATAGGGGGACTTATGGACTAATATTATAAATGCGAAAGTGTCTGTCTGTCTGCTACGCTTTCACGGCCCATCTTTTCAACCGATTTAAATAAAATTTGGTATAGATATAGGTTGCATCTCGGGAAAGGACGTATGCTATATTTTATCCCGGAAATTAAGGAGTTCCCGCGAAATTAAAACAAACTTAATCCAGGCGGACGAAGTCACGGGCATCATCTAGTGGGTATTATTAACTTACAGTCAACACAAAACGCAAGTTCAATGTTGGGATTGACCATTCGAAGAGCCGACGAACCATCTTCAATGGTTGAAAGCACTTTGGCTCAAAGTGAGACGAGCATATTGTGCTATTTTTCGTCGGAAACCAGCTTGGACCTCTTCCTGTAGCATTTATCCACTTTTCTTTTCTTTCTGCATCCTTCGGATATCTTAAATATTAATATTAAAGAGTGACATTAAATATATCAATAAATGAGTAATGAGTATCTACGTTAATTGACATTATATTAATTCACCTAGTATATTTTTTATACGTTTCGTCAGCTAAGTAAGTCGAGTACTTACATTAAAAAAAATAGTAATAATCATGACTAAAAATATAGTTATAATGAATTTTACTCAGGATAGTTTAAACGTTAAAATAGCAATAATTGTTTACTAAGTTATAATTAAGGTACTATTAATTATTGTATCACAGATCATCGTTTGGTCGTTAAAATATCGACAACTGCATTGTACTCGTACCTGCATCGTCACATCTCTAGTTCACGGCACGCTGACAGCGGCCGAACTACGAAATTTGATCTATCGTGCTAGTGAAAGAATGGAAAGAACACTTAACCATTGCGTCGTAAGACTGGCCGATTCATTGATAGATTTCTACTAAGCAAGCAATGGTTTTTGTTCATAATGAGATATAGACTTGTCACTCTATTACATTATGATACCACTAAATAATGTTTTATTGATTTTAATGGAAAATTACAACAATTTATTTGTACTTACGTGTGAAATGAGATGCCATCTTTCATGTAATTCACTTTGCAGCTTGAATTTTTACAAACAACCACTGAACAACGCGGCATTTTGTTAAAAACCGAGAGAAGTGAACCAATCTTTGAATGACATGCGACTAAAGACAAAAACGGCCATCAGGCCTATTTTGTGCCTGATGAGTTCGCACGCAACACGCCCCCTTAGCACATCTCCCTTGTTTCCGTGATCTGTGACAAATACACTCTAAACTTGGGCCCAATCCACTTCCCCTCTATGTGGCAGCCATTTTGTTTTTTTGCTGAAATATTCTCTAAGCATGTACAAAAAAAATCATATCTCTCAAAGTTTTGGTCTTACTGAGATAAAAATGGGCTTATTCGAAGCGCAACAAAACTGTCCTACCATCTACATTACAAAACAAAGTGTTCACATTTCCATAACCTTTGAAAAAAATATGAAACCCGAAAAAAATAATCGTAAAATCATGCAAATCAACAAATTATTGTAAATAACTGCAAAAACACCCCCGACAACCCTTTTTATTTTTTTACTAGATCAAGAGATTTTGAGCTAAGCTACAATACAACATTTAATTTATAACTGTATGTCTAATACTTTCAGAGTTATTGTTGTTGGAACATAGCGCATACGCATGAATGTTATGTGTTTTTAATGATTTCCTGTTTGGGGTTCCGACAAAGGCCTTTTGTGCTTGCGTATGCGCTATGTTCCAACAACAATAACTCTGAAAGTATTAGACATACAGTTATAAATTAATTGTTGTATTATAGCTTAGCTCAAAATCTCTTGATCTAGTAAAAAAATAAAAAGGGTTGTCGGGGGTGTTTTTGCAGTTATTTACAATAATTTGTTGATTTGCATGATTTTACGATTATTTTTTTCGGGTTTCATATTTTTTTCAAAGGTTATGGAAATGTGAACACTTTGTTTTGTAATGTAGACGGTAGGACAGTTTTGTTGCGCTTCGAATAAGCCCATTTTTATCTCAGTAAGACCAAAACTTTGAGAGATATGATTTTTTTTGTACATGCTTAGAGAATATTTCAGCTAAAAAACAAAATGGCTGCCACATAGAGGGGAAGTGGATTGGGCCCAAGTTTAGAGTGTATTTGTACTTAAAATTAGTTGTTATATAAGAGTTTAAAATATCGCTAGTTCGTGTCCGGACACACTGTATATATAACATGAACCATGAACAAACATAGTCTTTAGAGTTTAGTGCATCGCACAGATCACTATTAATTTTGACCATGGTACTAGGAAAATGACTATGGTTTTGACATTGATTCTGTCTTTGTTAACCTAGTGTTCGTGGTCTTTGATTTATTTTATAGCCGCCATGAACTTAATATACAAACAGAACTGATCACTCGGAAAATTTGTATTTACGAAAATGAACCTTATAACAAGTAGATGAAGTATATTTCCTGTTGCGCATTACACAGAGGCTAACCCGAGCCGAGAGAGATAGTAACAACGGAGGCATAGCCGTCTCTATCTCCTTTAGAGAGCCATGAAATAGAAGTCTGGCAACGTCGCAGGTAGGCCGTAGGTCTATCTATGGCTCTGTCAGTCGACATTGACAAGTTTGTGTTTGGTGTTTGGTTTTGCTTCGCGTCGTGTTATTTTGTATTTAAATCATAATTAATTAACAAAAGATACAATAATTTTGGTGTTTAATGTACGGTTTCACTCAAGGTGGATAGAAACCTTTTAGAAATACATCAGTTATGACGAGATAAATCCGTTTTCATGATTAACTTTATATCGACTGCAAAGTATAACCAAAGCTGCTAAGGTAAGAAAGTTAAGTTTATTACTGACTGACTACTGTCAATATGTTTTAATGTAACTAATGAAGATATTTTCGATTAAAGATGTGTAGTAACTTACAATTAAGTGCCAGACTCATAATTTAAATAAGTATCTAGCTTTGAAAACATAACCTACAAAAGAAATACTCATATTATTTCATTTTGTTTGTTTATAAAAGTTATTTTAACCGTTTTAGGTGCCAAGGAAATGCTGTGTGCCAGAATGCAAATCAAATTACGCCAGTGTTATCCGCATTGAAGGAGCTAAAAGTACATTTTCTTTCCCGAAAGATGCTCATCTCTCTCAAGCGTGGTTACGTGCGATTCCTCGAAAAGACTGGGTACCTACAAAACACTCAGTTGTATGCAGCAACCATTTTACAACCCATGAAATCCAGACTGAGGAAATTGTCATTGGAAGTGACGGACAAGTGTTTAAACAGCAATTGAACGTTTAGTCGAGGGTGCAATACCCCATATATTCAATAATCTCCCATCATACATGTCGAAGAGCACTCCACCTCCAAGAAGCAACCCTGAAAAAAGGAGACAACGAGCTGAACTATTTCATGAGGAGCAGGTGTCTAAATTTTTAGAGAGTGACATAATTACATCATTCGAAGACTTAGTGCATAAATTCCAAGAAAAGTTAGGAGACTCTAAATGGTTATATCGAGTGATACCTAATAAGAGGATTTATTTCTATTTGTTAAATCTTGATATTGAAAGTAATAATGGTGACAGTGACAGCAGTGTGAAAGTAGTTAATAGTGTGTTGGTGGATGAAAATCTAAGCATTCAGGTATATGTAAAAGGACATTTAATGCGTCATGAAGATTTAAGCTGGATATTACCTAGTGAACTTAAGCTAAGCAGATGGTCACAGCTTGAAAATATACTATCTCGTTATTATAACAATAGTTGTGAACCAACAAAGTCATTTGACTATTGTCTTGATAGGTCTATTAATTATTTGAATGAAGCAGTTAATATTGAAAATGATAATTTTGCTGCAGAGCTTGTTCTAGACCAAATGAAATTGTTAAAAAATAAGCAACGTAGATATAGTGTTGCTACACTTATATTTTCATTTGTGATATTTAGTATTTCCTCCTGTGCTTATAATACTTTGAGGCAATACCTAATCTTGCCAACTGCAAGACATTTGCAGCAAATAACTTCGATGACTGGCCTGTGTCCGAATTCACCAGAAAATAATTATTGTTATTTAAAATCAATATGCTCTACGTGGGTAGAAAGGGAGAAAGTTGTAAATTTATTGATTGATGAAATTTATATAAAATGTGGCCTAGAGTATAAGTCCAAAACTATTCTAGGTTACGCAGAAAATAATCCAAAAAATCTTGCCAAAACCGTCCAAACTTTTGTGATTAGCTCTGCATTTGGTAACAAAAAAAAGGTTGTTAAGTTGTTACCAGTACATAATATATCTGGGAAATTCTTGTATGAAAATTTATTGCTCATTGTAAATTACATACAATCATTTGGATTGAAAGTACTTTCAATAATTTCTGATAACAATCGTGTAAACCAAAATTGTTTTAAGTTATTAACAGATGAATCAAATTGTAGCTTCAGTAATCCTAAATATACAGATGAAAAAATATTTGTCTTGTATGATCCAGTTCATATCTTTAAAAACATTCGTAATAATTGGATAAATTTAAATAATTGTACTTTTACATATCCTGACTTACATGAAGATAATATTATAAAAAAAGCATCCTTTCATCATTTGCGAGAATTATATAGGACTGAAAAAAATAAGTTGTGTAAAAAAGCTTTTAAATTAAACAATAAATCTATCAATCCTAATACATTTGAACGGCAAAATGTCATGTTAGTAAACAATATTTTTCATGATACCACTATCGCTGCTGTAAAATCTGAGGGTTATGTGGAAACATCAGATTTTCTACAAATTATTAGGGACTGGTGGGATATATTGAATGTGAAAAACACAGTCAAAGGTCAAGTATTAAGAAAACATAACTCTACGCCAATATTTCATGGGGACGATGATAAATTGAAGTTTTTGAAGTCAGTCTGTATTTGGCTAAGAAAATGGAAATCTTTAGAAACTTGTGTAGGTTTGACAAGAGATACTTATGAAGCTATGTTGCATACCACATCTGTCATAATTGATATTTCAAGGTATTGTTTTGAAAATTTTAATTTTGTGGTGTACATACTTCTTGGGAAGTTTCAAACTGACAATATAGAAAAAAGATTTAGTAGGTACAGGTCACTTTCTGGATGTAATTATAATGTAGCTTACAGACAAATTGTTGAGTCTGAAAAAAAAATAAGACTTCAACACTTACTAAAGCAGCGAGATCTGGTCTTTCTCAAATCTTGTACATCAGCTGAATGTTTTCAAGATGAAGTTAATATTGAGAAATTTATGTTTATAATAAACTGCAGTAATTATTTGGAAGCATGTGAAATCGATATTTCGTCTCAAATTTATGTATGTGGTTATGTTTCACATAGTTTACTAAATCGGTTTTCCTGTGAACATTGTAGAAATGTTTATATTGATGAAAATACGGTGGTAAATGATGAATATTTTAATTTGTTGCAAAGAGGGGGTTTATGTGCACCAACTGACCAAATCATGTTTATTTATTATCACATGACAGCAATTTTGGAATATATTATTAATGATGTTGATTTAGAAGTATCCTTCCTGGAATTTGTGCAACACAAAAGTTTACTTCATAATTTAACACTGTACAGCCTTCAAGCTGATACTTTTTATGTAGACTTTACAGCAGTGTGTAGTGTATGTGGAAAACAGAATAAAGAATATTATAGCATTGCTGCAAATATCTTGGCAAACATTATGCTAAATAATTATACTAAGCATAAGAATGATGTTGACAAGACAATTAATTATAAACGACGTAAATTAAACACTTTGGTTTAGTATTAAGATAGAATAGTTACTGCACATACCTATTATTATTTTTATTTAACCAATTTAAAAAAAGGAGGTTATCAATTCGACCTGTATGTATATAATATTGTTTGAAATGTACAATATTCATATAATTTTATCTCTGTAGGTTTCAAAACAGATGTCAAATTTCATAAGTGTTTTATGTATGTCTACGTATTTCTCAGAAATTTGAATTCAAATTGCAACAAGTAATTCTCTTTTAATTGGGTTAAGAATCTTTTAACTTAGCGATCAGTGCAAGTTTCATCAAAATCAGTTCAGTAGTTTAGTAAGATATAGACTATAACTTTTGTACTTGCTTGTAAATGTGCTTGCTTTGATTATTTTTATAAGAAACTAGCTTATGATTAATTTAGTTTTAAAGTCCCTCGGGAACTCTTTGATTTTCCGGGATAAAAAGTAGCCTGTGTCACTCTCCAGGTCCTCAACTATGCCCATGCAAAAAATCACGTCGATCCGTAGCTCTGTTGTGGCGTGATTGAAGGACAAACAAACATACGAACAAACCAACAAACACACTTTCGCATTTATAATATTAGTATGAAGTATAATGTATGTGTTTTACCTACAAGTTATTGCGTTGACTATAGGTTGACTACTTTTGTACTTGCTTGTAAATGTAATTTCTTTGACTATTTTTATAAAAAAAATTATATTGTGTATTACCTAAAAGAGGAATTAGATAGAGATTTTATTAAGTCATTTGTTGACTAAATAGGTTGACTATTTTTATACTTGCTTTTAAAGTTGTCTACTTTTTTATAAACATATGTTTTACTCTATAAAGACTCTATGACATTGTTTTAACTAAATTTTTGCTATTATCGGCTATTTCATAGTGATTCGTATGATGCAGTCTAAATTATGTTGAAGTTGATAATACTCTTAAATATTGTTTTTTCTTTTAAGTAATAATGCATAGACGCTGCCGAGTTTCTTGCTGGTTCTTCTCGCTAGGGTTAGAGCAGCATTCCGAACCAGTGGTAGATTCTTCTTAAAAAGGCAATGAAATAAAAACAAGCTAAATAATAAGAAACCATTAAATAAAGAGAATATTCGCTTTGTGAAGAAGTTTTATTTTATTTTTTGATATACCTACCTACCTACTTTATCATTACCTATCTAAAAATCTTCCTTAATTGTTTTAAGAATCTTTTAACTTAGGGAACAGTGCAAATTTTATCAAGATCGGGTCAGTAGTTTCAAAGATATGTACCATAATGTCGTTTACATTGTAACTTTGTTACATCATTACCTTTTCAATTCACTTTTCGATGTTTCTAAAAATACAAAATTATGTAATTATTTAATATGTTAGTTCTCATTCATGTGGACGCCTTAAAAATAAAGCAGCTAATTAGTATAAGTAAACTAGTGGTTCGCCCCGAACTGAGACCTCGCGGTAACGGTATCCCATGATTATTCATTCAATCGATACATGATAACCAAAACTGACATTATTATTATGCCCGTTTTCACCAAACATACCTAAATCATCCCCTAAGTAGGAGTCTCTTAACGTAGGTAGCTCCTAAATACAATCCTAAGTCCTAACATCCGTCCCAATATCCTTTTAGGTGTCCCGTACAGGATCGTGATAAATAAGTTGACAGAAAACATCAATCACCTAACTTATAGGTAGCCCGTAAAGGTTAGGGAACGTTAGTGAAAACATTGAATTATTTATCAAACATTGAATTTAACTCGTAGTTCCATGGGAATAGTTACTGACTGCGCCATCTATTAGCATTATTGTGAAGCTATGTTGATGCTATATGAATTACTGACGCCCATTAAAAATTAAATAATCTCGTTTCTTTATAATATTCATATAATTTTAGTATTTGTTGTTCAAGTACAGGATATAAGTGACCTAAAAACATAAAATCAGTTTGAAAATCCATAGCGGATTTTTCTAGAGAGCGTCTTCAAGCGAGCGTATAAAATCGCCACTTTGAAAGCCCCCCATTTCGTCAATTTTAAGGGAAAAATTAAAAAAAAAATATTTTTGTACTCAGTTCAAAATTATCTTTAAAATGATACGTAACAATTTTATGTAACGCGATTTTTTTTTTTTACTTCGCATTCGCTTCTATGAGAGCCCCCCTGAAATAAAGATTTTTATAACTTTTTAAGCCATTTTCGGCTGGAGGCCATCGGTTTACATATTATATCTAAATTTGAAGTAATTACGTTCAGTAATTCAAAAGTTATAAGGCTCTGACAGACGGACGGACGGACGGACGGACGGACGGACAAGTGCAAATCGCCCTAGTTAACTCAAAGACCTTCGCTTCGCTCGGTCGATAATTATCAACACCGAAGACCGAAGTCTATACTGATCTATACATTCGTACTGATTTTTCATTTTACCCATGGGCCTACCAGTGGCAGTAAATTGCGACGTTGCCACATTCACTTCATGGCTCCCTACAGGAGATAGAGACGGCTATGACGGAGGCCGTGTGTCTCGTTCTTTCATTCATGCCAGCCTAAAAAAATGATTTTGATCAAAAATTTTGGTTAAAAAATCAGTTGACACTTATGTTTTAATTTTATTTTATAGGTACTACACCTGCTCGGAAAGTACCTTCTGATTTGTGTCATATCGAGAAAGAGCGAGAAAGAAAATACGTCTTTACGTGGAGACAAATCTGCGGGCTGAAAAAATGTATGAAATTTCATTACTTACGTGCTTTAGCGGGCTGAAAAGTTGTATGAAAATCCATTACATACGTGGTTGTCTTTTTTTACTTTTTGACAAAATTAGTTCAGTCATACAAATACATAAAAAAATGGTGGTAAGCAGGCTACTTTTAAGGTACGCAGGCTACTTTGGAGGTACGCAGGCTACTTTTAAGGTACGCCAGCTACTTTAGAGGTACGCCGTCTACTTTAGAGGTACGCAAGTTACTTGAGAGGTACGCAGGCTACTTTGGTGGTACGCAGGCTACTTTGGAGGTACGCAGGCTACTTTTAAGGTACGCAGGCCACTTTGGAGGTACGCAGGCTACTTTGGTGGTACGCAGACTACCTGCGTACCTCTAAAGTAGTCGGCGTACCTCTAAAGTAGCCGGCGTACCTCGAAAGTAGCCTGCGTACCTTAAAAGTAGCCTGCGTACCTCTAAAGTAGTCACCGTAGAGGTGCGCCGACTACTTTAGAGGTACGCAGGCTACTTTTAAGGTACGACAGCTACTTTAGAGGTACGCCAGCTACTTTAGAGGTAGGCCGTCTACTTTAGAGGTACGCAGCCTACTTTGTAGGTACGCAGGCTACTTTGGTGGTACGCAGGCTACCTGCGTACCTCTAAAGTAGCCGGCGTACCTCTTAAGTAGCTGTCGTACCTTAAAAGTAGCCTACGTACCTCTAAAGTAGTGGGCGTACCTCTAAAGTAGTGGGCGTACCTCTATGGTAGCTATTTTGGAGGTACGCAGGCTACTTTAGAGGTACGCAGCTTACTTTAGAGGTACGCCGTCTACTTTAAAGGTACGCAGGCTACTTTGGAGGTACGCAGCCTACTTTGGAGGTACGCAGGCTACTTTGGTGGTACGCAGGCTACCTGCGTACCTCTAAAGAAGTCGGCGTACCTCTAAAGTAGCTGGCGTACTTTAAAAGAAGCCTGCGTACTTCCAAAGTAGCCAGCGTACTTCTAAAGTAGCCGACGTACCTCTAAAGTAGCTGGCGTACCTTAAAAGTAGCCTGCGTACCTCCAAAGTAGCCTGCGTACGTTAAAAGTAGCCTGCGTATCTCTAAAGTAGTCGGCGTACCTCTAAAGTAGCCGGCGTACTTTTAAAGTAGCTGTCGTACCTTAAAGGTAGCCTGCGTACCTCTAAAGTAGACGGCGTACCTCTAAAGTAAACTTCAATAATTAAAAAATGTGTCTGTTATTTTCCTCGTAGGTGTAGTATAAAGCACTATGTATCACTCGGGAGAAAGTGCGATTCCTAACTTGGGCGTATTGATACACTCGGCTTCGCCTCGTGTCTCAAATGACGCCCTCGGCTCGTAAGTAATGGGTCACTTTCACCCCTCGTAGAACAATGTACTATTAACATTTTTAAGTCACCCTATTTAATTGCATTAATTTCGATAGATATATTTCTTAACAAAAAAGAAAATATAAATTTTTATCTAGTCTATTTTTTTCGAGCGGCAACCCGTTAAAACGTGAACGCTAAATCTACAACTATGTTGACCATGAATTTTTAAATTCTTGTATTGTGTGATTGGTCGTATACGTACGATGCAGATGCTGATTACGATGGTCCCTTACTCCTTACTTTTGTATTATTATTATTATTATTACAATTTTCATTATTTTAATGTTTCATTTCAAACCAATGGAACAGAATTTCTGTACAACCCTGACCTAACCTAAGATTTTGGTAAATATACCGATCGTGCGGCAACGGAATAAGGCGCGGGAGGGGAAGTGGGGCTGTATTTATTACTTTGGGTGCCTTTGACCAGCTATTATGCTTAATATCTAGAGAAAATGACTAATTTATCACATTATCTACACATTACCAGTCATTATAATATCTAGCAATGTACTCACTATGACTGGACAAATCGAAACCTTGTACTATTTGTATTATTTATTTCGTAATCAATCCCTAATCCCTAAGAAATTTTCCATTGCTAATGAAAAACTTCAGTAATTGTGTTTATAATAAACTTATAATTAGTAGGAAGATTGCAAGATTGAATTTGTCTCACATATATCGAAAATCTTATTGTCGCCCTGTTAGAAAGGGACACACGGCCTCTGTACTAGCTATCTCGCTCGGCTCGCTTTTCAGCTGTGAGTACTCGGTCCTGTTTGTGTCCTAAGTCCATGATAGCCGCACGCAGACGCACCATGGACATAAAACACAAACAGGACCGAGTAATCGCAGCTGAAAAGCGAGCCGAGCGAGATAGCTAGTACAGAGGCCGTGTGTCCCTTTCTAACAGGGTGACAATAAGATTTTCGATATATGTGAGACAAATTCAATCTTGCAATCTTCCTGGCAACCCTAAATGTCAGCATACGATATATTTTTTCACCGTTACATCTTCGCCGAAATAAATATCATACAACCGATCTCAACAGAATTTTAGATTTAATTTAATAAATTTACCATACTAAAAACTAATTAGAAGAACCAAAACCTAATTAGAAGAATTAGAAACCATGAAGAAAATTAAAATATTCCGAAATATAACTGACACAAGCTGTCAATAGATGCCATATGATGAATACAAAAGAAATTAGACGAATTAATAATGTAGAATGCTAACACGATCCAGGGCACGGAACGCACAAACACCACCCCCGGACTCGTCACTCAACCCCGCCTCGCAGCCACCCGGGACCACGCCCAATGCTGCAGTTGCATCGAGTTCGAGCGACGAGTTTTTCTCCCCGCCGACGTCGCCACCACCAGTACATCGTCGTGGGAGAGGCCGTCCGCCAACTTGCTTGGGATCCCGAGGCCCACCGGCTTCTGATAGGGTCCCCGCTTCCGGCGGAAGTGTGTCGCGCATGAGGTGGACAACATCCATTAATGAAAATGTCATGCGCGCTTACTTAGGGGCTACTGAGGGTGGAACCAACATGACCGCGTACCGTGCTAGGATGCATGCTTTGTTTCAGGTCCTTGAACCAGCTCTCAATGTGTTGGCACAGCGACTGTCGGACCAGGTGCGGGTTATTCAGCGTAATCACATGCTGGACAACGCCGTGCTTGATCGGCTTCGCTCTGAACTGCAATGTAACCGCGCTACCCCCTCCTCACCGCAAGCTCCAGCACAATCGCAAACTGCTCATGCGATTTCGCTGCAGCCCACTGAGGCTGGTGAGGGACAGGATAGCGGGGCTGCACATGTAAGTACCCAGTGTAGTGAACAATTGAGGAGTGCTTTGGAGAGTGCTATTCGGGAATATAGATCTTCACCACCCGAGTTTAGACCGCGGTTACCTTTGTTGCCCATGAAAAATAAGAACAGAGCGCTAATGGGTGCCCTGGATTCGCTGCTGCCGAGTTATTTTGACAGCAGCGAAGACCTTTGCGACACACAGTCGATTCTGTACTGCGCGGCTGTTGCGGCATGTCGTGTTGCTAATGTAAAGTTTATTAATAATGATACAGCAACACGACCGAAGCCTGCCGCACCAGCCTGGCAGTGCAGGATCGAACGTCGTATTGATGGGGCTAGGGCACTCATTGGCAAACTACTCTGCTTCAGGGAGGGCAACACTCGCCCTAGAGTCATGCGCTTTGTGAGGCGCGCTTTCTTGGGGACTGATATCAGCCCTCAAGATTATATGGCGCGCGTCACTGAGCGCATTGACTTCCTGAAACAGAAGGTCTCGGCATGGGCTAGCCGTATTCGTAGATACAAGAGCCGGGTCGAGAGATATACCCTGAATCGCACTTTCCAAAGCGATCAGAGGCAGGTATATCGAGGTTGGGAACACCCTGACCAAGGTGTCACCGATGCGCGCCTACCGGATGATGAAGCCATGACCTCATTCTGGCGCAACATCTGGTCGGCGCCTGTCGCTCACACTGAGGGTGGTTGGACTTGGGATGTAGAAAGAGCGTGCGATCAAATTCCAGAAATGGACCTAGTTATTATCACCCCTGAAGACGTGGCCACTGCAACCCGTCCCCTGCCCAATTGGAAATCCCCTGGGCCGGACGGGCTGCACAACTTTTGAATAAAGTGGCTACGCAGCTCGCACGCTCGTTTGGCATCCCAATTCCAATCATCTCTAGAGTCAGAGTCGCCACCCCAGTTTCTAACAACAGGTATTACCTGTCGGCGAGGCCATTCTAATCCACTATCTGCTTTCTCTCTAGGTATATATTTACGGGTAATTACGCGCTATACACGGTTGAACCGCTTGTATATGGATATTAAATAAGGATGTCTAGTGGAACAGAATGTCACCGATTTAATTAACTATCACAATGGAGTCATACCTGCCCATCAACTAGAAGGCTCCTGTTGCACCGCTTGACTCCGATTAATTCTCTCTCTCTCTCTGCTGCGGGAGTGCACCGGTAACCTGCATGATTAAATTAACTATGACATCACCATTTGTGACGCCCTAAGATCTGATCTATTATTCCAGTTATTTCTAGCCGTGGACGTGTAAGGAATCAAACTCATCTCCCATGCGGAATCTAATCTCATCTTACCATCGGACCCGATCTTTCTTATTCATACTCTTAGACCCCCTATGTCTAAGAGCGAATCTCTCTAGTCCGCACGAATCTTCCTTGGGCCCCATATGCCCAAGGGCGGGACATAATGTCTCCTATTCATAAACATGAACCTTCTTCGGGTTCTATCTACCCGAAGGATCAACGTAATATTCCCCATTCGTACGAACCTCCTCGGAGCCCCCCTCCACGAGGGCTCAACGTCATCTCATCTCATCTCATCGGGTCTGATGTGTTCTCAGCTCTTAATAGCCATAATGATTTACTCACAATTTAAACACCATTAAAACCGTCCCTTACACATCCCTTGCTAACTCACACACAGCCCTAGAGCGCGCTCCCAGACGCTAGTAAATGTATTAGTATCTAGAAATTCACTTATGAGGGTTTAAGAACCTCATAGATTAATTGCGTAGAACCGTAGATAATCAGGTACTTAACTACTCAGATACTTAGCTATCAGATACTTAGCTATCAGATACTTAGCTTTCATCACACCTACTCCTCGTAGCGCAGCTCACAATTCAACCGCCTTCTTCAGGATGCGAGAAAAAACAACCCGTTGCTACGCAACAAATGTCCATCAGAAAAAGGAACATTTCAAAATCAAAAATATTTAAACTACAAAGAAACCAACGACAAATTTCCGGTGTCATATACTACCATAGACTTATACAACCATTATCCTTACCAAAGATCTAAGTATTTCGCGATAGCATATGCGCTTCGCGACATTACCCTCCTGCTCCATAAGTCAGGTAGTACCACGGAGCCCAAAAATTATAGGTCGATTACGTGCCTACCAACATTGTATAAACTTCTTACATCCATTCTGAGAACAAAAATTAACGATCATATCGATACAAAATCCATCATGTCTATTTCGCAGAACGGATGTAGGAATGGCTCCCGTGGTACTAAGGAGCTTCTCCTCATTGATATGGCCATTTGTCAACAGGTTCGGCGCTCCCGAAGGGATCTGTCGACATGTTGGATAGACTATAAGAAGGCCTACGACTCTGTGCCCCATACATGGCTCATGAAGGTGCTGGAACTGTACAAAGTAAACTCAGTACTACGCGCCTTCCTACAGACGTGTATGGGGCAGTGGAGGACAGTCCTTCACTATCCAGGGTGTCGCCGGACCCTGGGGAGCGCGGAGCCTATAAGGATTCCAGGGCGATAGTCTGAGTCCTTTGTGGTTTTGCCTGGCTCTGAATCCTCTGAGTACTCTCTTGGAGAATTCAGGGCTAGGTTACCGGTTGAGGAGAGGTGGTCAGGTTATATCACACCTCCTTTACATGGATGACCTAAAACTCATTGCCCCCAACAAATCACATCTACTAGAGTTACTAAAGGTAACTAAAGCCTTTAGTGATTCCATTAGGATGGAATTTGGTGTGGACAAATGTGCGGTCATGCATGTAAAGCGAGGGAGGATTGTGGAATCTGAGGGTGTTGAGCTTTTGGATTCCATATATCTCAGATCGCTCTCCCCAACTGAAACCTACAAATACCTGGGCATGGCGGAGGCGTTAGGTATCAGAGAGGCCGACATGAGGCAGTCGGTGAGGGAGCGTTTCCTTGGCCGCCTGAAGAAAGTGCTGAAAAGCCTTTTGTCGGGCGGCAATTCGCGCGCCTTCAACGGTTGGGTCATGCCGGTCTTGATGTATCCCTTCGGCATACTCAGGTGGACTCAGACTGAGCTTGACGCCCTGGACAGACAAGTTCGTGCACTGCTGACCACATATCTGATGCATCACCCGCGCTCCTCGGTGATGAGGCTGTACATCCCGCGGAAGTGTGGGGGAAGAGGCCTTTTGAATGCCAAAACCCTCCACAACCGCGAGGTGTGCAGTCTCAGGGAGTACTTTCTCCACGCCGAGACGGAGATGCACCGCGATGTGGTCGCAGTGGACAGGGGTCTGACGCCGCTCTCCTTGGCTAAAGAGAACTGGCGCATACCTGTGGTGCTCAGTACCAATGACCGCAGGGTTGTATGGCAAGGTAAGGAGCTTCACGGACGCTTTTATCGGGTCATCCATGGGCCTGATGTTGACTTTGAAGCGTCCGTGGCCTGGCTGCGCTTTGGTGACCTCTTTGGGGAAACCGAAGGGTTTGTGTGTGCAATTATGGACGAGGTCATGATGACGAACAATTACAGAAAATACATAGTGAAGGATGGAACGGTAGACATATGTCGGGCATGTCGCCGTCCTGGAGAAACTATCCGTCACATTGTCTCTGGTTGTTCTCATCTGGCTAACGGCGAATACTTACACAGACATAACCAAGTGGCCAGGATTATCCACCAGCAACTTGCCTTGAAATACAATCTTGTGGAATCGGAGGTACCGTACTACAAGTATGTGCTCGACCCAGTTCTTGAAAATGGTCATATCACACTGTACTGGGATCGATCTATCATTACAGACAGGACTATTGTAGCCAATAAGCCTGACATAGTGGTGATAGATCGATCAGAGCGCCGTGCAATGATTGTTGATGTTGCTGTCCCGCATGACGAGAACCTCGTGAAAGCCGAGAAAGAGAAACTCACCAAGTATCTCGACTTGGCGCACGAGGTTGTCGCCATGTGGAATGTAGACTCAGCAATCATTGTACCGATAGTCGTCACCGCTAATGGTCTTATAGCCAAGAGCCTCGACCAACATCTTTCGAGGCTCTCGTTGGGTAGCTGGGTCAAGGGCCAGATCCAGAAAGCTGTACTCCTGGACACGGCTCGCATCGCCAGGAGGTTCCTCTCTCTGGGGCCCTGACCGCCGGTTGCTTGGACCCTGTTCCCGAGGCCGGTGGACCGCTATTTTTTATATTTTTAAATGTTTTTTTTTTATAATCAAATATTTAAAAAGTAAATTATATGATATAAATGAAATAAATGAAATAATAATTATAACTGACTGAGTCACTCAGGCATGTGCTCTCGGGATGTTCGGCTCTTGCTAACACTGAGTATCTGCACAGACACAACCAAGCGGCCAAAATCCTTCACCAAGAGCTTGCTCTAAAGTACGGTCTCCTGGATGAGAGAGTGCCGTACTATAGGTACACACCGGTGCCGGTACTTGAGCGTGACGGAGTCCGGCTCTATTGGGACCGGTCCATCATCACGGACAGGACGATTCTGGTGAATAAGCCTGACATCGTGCTGATGGACCGGGCACAGTCGATGGTGTTTTTAGTGGACATCACCATCCCACATGACGAGAACCTCGTGAGAGCGGAGACAGAGAAAAAACGAAAGTATCTAGATCTGGCTCACGAGGTTACTGGCATGTGGCATGTGGAGTCCACTGAAACCATCCCAATCGTCATTTCTGCGAATGGGTTGATCCCAGTCAGCCTCGCTCACCATCTGAGGCGACTGGGGTTCCGTGGCAGTTCGCTCGCGGCCAAGATGCAGAAAGCGGTGTTGCTAGACGCGGCTAGGATAGTCCGTCGGTTTCTCAGCCTGTCGCCCTGACCCCCGGCCGTCTGGTCTCCCCTGCCGGGGCGTAATCCTCCGCCCGCTACAAGTATTTATTTATGTAATCTATATGTAAGTTTATTATATGTATATATATTTATGTTTATTATATCTCTCTTTGGTTTTATATGTATTTATTTTGTACGCGGGTGTGAGAGTCAAAATTTATAGCACAATAATAATAACACATCTAAAATAGAAAGTACATCTTGAAAGATGGCACTCACGACATCTGTCGAGCGTGTCGCCATCCCGGTGAGTCACTCAGGCATGTGCTCTCGGGATGTTCGGCTCTTGCTAACACTGAGTATCTGCACAGACACAACCAAGCGGCCAAAATCCTTCACCAAGAGCTTGCTCTAAAGTACGGTCTCCTGGATGAGAGAGTGCCGTACTATAGGTACACACCGGTGCCAGTACTTGAGCGTGACGGAGTCCGGCTCTATTGGGACCGGTCCATCATCACGGACAGGATGATTCTGGCGAATAAGCCTGACATCGTGCTGATGGACCGGGCACAGTCGAGGGTGTTTTTAGTGGACATCACCATCCCACATGACGAGAACCTCGTGAGAGCGGAGACAGAGAAAAAACGAAAGTATCTAGATCTGGCTCACGAGGTTACTGGCATGTGGCATGTGGAGTCCACTGAAACCATCCCAATCGTCATTTCTGCGAATGGGTTGATCCCAGTCAGCCTCGCTCACCATCTGAGGCGACTGGGGTTCCGTGGCAGTTCGCTCGCGGCCAAGATGCAGAAAGCGGTGTTGCTAGACTCGGCTAGGATAGTCCGTCGGTTTCTCAGCCTGTCGCCCTGACCCCCGGCCGTCTGGTCTCCCCTGCCGGGGCGTAATCCTCCGCCCGCTACAAGTATTTATTTATGTAATCTATATGTAAGTTTATTATATGTATATATATTTATGTTTATTATATCTCTCTTCGGTGGTTATATTTTTTTTTTTTTTACGCGGGTGTGAGAGTCAAAATTTATAGCACAATAATAATAACACATCTAAAATAGAAAGTAAATCTTGAAAGATGGCACTCACGACATCTGTCGAGCGTGTCGCCATCCCGGTGAGTCACTCAGGCATGTGCTCTCGGGATGTTCGGCTCTTGCTAACACTGAGTATCTGCACAGACACAACCAAGCGGTCAAAATCCTTCACCAAGAGCTTGCTCTGAAGTACGGTCTCCTGGATGAGAGAGTGCCGTACTATAGGTACACACCGGTGCCGGTACTTGAGCGTGACGGAGTCCGGCTCTATTGGGACCGGTCCATCATCACGGACAGGACGATTCTGGCGAATAAGCCTGACATCGTGCTGATGGACCGGGCACAGTCGATGGTGTTTTTAGTGGACATCACCATCCCACATGACGAGAACCTCGTGAGAGCGGAGACAGAGAAAAAACGAAAGTATCTAGATCTGGCTCACGAGGTTACTGGCATGTGGCATGTGGAGTCCACTGAAACCATCCCAATCGTCATTTCTGCGAATGGGTTGATCCCAGTCAGCCTCGCTCACCATCTGAGGCGACTGGGGTTCCGTGGCAGTTCGCTCGCGGCCAAGATGCAGAAAGCGGTGTTGTTGGACTCGGCTAGGATAGTCCGTCGGTTTCTCAGCCTTTCGCCCTGACCCCCGGCCGTCTGGTCTCCCCTGCCGGGGCGTAATCCTCCGCCCGCTACAAGTACGAGTATTTATTTATGTAATGTATGTGTAAGTTTATTATATGTGTATAATATATTTATGTTTATTATATTTCCCTTTGGCTTTATATGTATTTATTTTGTACGCGGGTGTGAGAGTCTAAATATATGCGGATAATAATAATAGTACAAAAGTAAGGAGTAAGAGACTATCGTAATCGGAATCGGCATCGTACGTATTCGACCCATCACACAATACAAGAATTTAAAAAATTATGGTCAACATAGTTCTAGATTTATGCGTTCACGTTTTAACGGGTTACCGCTCGAAAAAAATAGACTAGATAAAAATTTATATTTTCTTTTTTGTTAAGAAATATATCTATCGAAATTAATGCAATTAAATACGGTGATTTAAAAATGTTAAAATAAAATTAAAACATGTGTCTCAACTGATTTTATTAGCCAAAATCTTTGATCAAAATAATTTTTTTAGGCTGGCAAGATGAAAAGAACGAGACAAACGGCCTCCGTTATTACTATCCCTCTCGGCTCGTATTAGCCTCTGTGTAATGTGCAACAGGAAATATACTTTATCTACTTGGTATAAGGTTCATTTTTGTAAATACAAATTTTCCTATTTATCAGTTCTGTTTGTATATTAAGTTCATGAGACGCACACATTGGTATACATAATCATTAATCTGTGGCACACATCACAGACCATAGACGGTAGACCACGAACAGACGTCAAACAGAATAGGCATCAATGATTAATTTTAATGTTTTAATTAAACATAATTTATGAATTACATTTTTTAAGGACGTGTTTACGCTCAGTATCGTATTTATTTCAGAAAATAACAAGCTTGGAAGATGTCAGTTTAAATATTGGAAGTGAAATGTTTAAAAAATGGAAGAAAAGAGTTTTATTTGTAAGATACAGTTTTTGTGTTTTACTACGTATTCATAAAGCGATTGTTGGCTGTAATAATCATTAATAATTGTTGTATTGTTAATTAAAGGGACACCAGATATAACTCAGCGGTTTTTCGAATTACGTTTCGAACATGAGTGGCTGTTCAAACAAAAGAAACAGCCTTGGATGTGAGTGATTCTTTTCTGTGAATTATCTTGTATCGTTTATTAGAAAAGCACATATTATTATCACACGAAACTATAGAGCTTGAAGCTTAGGTGGCAATGTAGTTATTGCTTTTGGCCACAATCATTTATGCTTAATAAGCACTAACCTAAACCTTGGATTTGAATACATATTACTTAAATCTATTGTAAAACTGAGTTACTTACTACACTAGCGGCACGCTATGATGGCCGGTTTGACACATTACAATAGTGATGTGGAATGTCAATTTATTCTCGAACAAAAAACAATTAAGTTTTGTTTTTGTACCTGATTAAATAGGTTTAATAAAACAAAAATGTATATGTTTATTTAATTTATTTGAACGAACTGAATATTTGAATGAAAATGAATATACATACTTTATATGCACACAAGAAACATATGAATACAAAAGATACCAAAAAAGGTGCCACAAAAGGCCATAATTAATCAGATTCGTCCATACTACTATTTTCACTGTCGTCACTGCTATCATCACCTACATTAATAATTATATGTTCGTTTTCTATAATATTATCTATTTTCACATCTCTTTCATAATCTTCCCTTATTAATTTAACAGTTCTATTCACAACCTTTTCCCAGTCTCCTTTAGTCACATGTTCACAAGCTTCTTCTAATAATTTTAGCATTTTTTTTGTGGTAAATGGGGGTTCTGTATTGTGTCTTGCAGCATATCCCTTAATTTGAGCCCACACCAACTCAATCGCATTATACTCACAATGGTAAGGCGGTAACCGTATAACTCTGTGCCCATGTTCTAATGCTATTTCGTCAATGACGTATCGGATCTTGGTTGGTTTGTTTTCTTTTAAAAGACGTACTAATTCCGCTTTTAACATATTCATGTTTGCATCTACGCCATTTTTACGAAGCCATGCGACGATATCAGCTTTCTTTTGGGATTGGGCAGGTGGCTTGTCAATTTGCATCGAGTGGTATGGGGCGTTGTCCATAATTATAATAGATGGTTCAGGGAGGCTTCACAACATTGAGGTAAACCATTCAGTAAACTTTTCTCCATTCATGTCTTCATGATAGTCTCCAGTGGTTTTTGACGCAAAAGCCATGAGAGAACCTTCGACAAACCCGTTGATGGTTCCGGCGTGACAAATTATAAGTCGCGATCCTTTTCCTACAGGAACTTTGGAAGTAGATGCTGCTGTGTCATCGTTCCAAGAACGGCCTACAGTATGGTTAGCATTAAGCCATGTTTCATCCAAGAACACAACATTTTGCCAATTTTTGATTTCTTTCACTTGCCGTAAAAAAGTATACCTTGCCATCGCTATATCAAATCTTTCCATCAATATTTTGCGTTTGTTACATTTTTTGTATCGAAATCCAATGGTCTTCAAAATCTTCGTTAAAGAACTTTCCCCACCGAAGAATAATCCAGCTTCCTTCAGTGAATGCACCAACTTTTTTCTTGTTGGATACTCCTTCTGTAAATAGTAGCCGTAAACATGTCTTCGGATAGCATCGGCATCAAAGCTATCGATGCCTACGACTGGTTTTGCTCGTTTTCTCTTTTTTGGTGTGTGAAGTTTATTTTCTTCTGTGCCAGTCTCGCCATATTTTTTTTTAGTTATCCGTCTAACAGTTCGTTGTTCAATATTAAGCGCATCAGCTACGCGTTCAACCACTGACGTTATAGGTAAAATTGGCCCTCCATTTTGAGCTTCACGATCGAAATAGTTACGAAGGCGTATTACGAACTCACGTGTCTGACTATTTAGAACAGTTCTCTGCGTACGTTCGGTCATATCGACGAAATCCACAACAAAGGGCTTGAACAGAGTCCAAATTAACGAGCAAGGGTCAACAGTAATGCAGTATCAATATTTGAAATCCAAAGCCAGGTCAAAACTATATCACAATCGCATTGCACTGACAGTTTATACTTTTCGAAGCAACGTCAATTCGAAACTGCTTTGTTTTGCATTGAGCATTGACGCGAGTTTGCCGGAGGTAGTAGTTGTGCTAGCCAGCGATCCTATGTGACGATCGTATTAGATTCCATTTTAAAAAATTTTCAATTTAGAAAACCAAATGCCGAGTTGTGGTATATATCATATAAAAATAAAAATTTTACCTTTTGTATGAAACAGCTGATATTTTTTTGCGATTTCAGAGGTTTGTCCACATAGTGAAAATTGTTCATATTCACAAGTACATTCACCCCTTAAATGGTGCAAACTGATTTTTCTACACTTGTATACATTTTAGAAATCAATTTAATAAATAAATTTTGAGTCCTAAACCTAAAACTACATTCGATAAAATTTATGAATCTCTGCACATCACTATCGTCAATAAAGTAATACAATTATTTCCTTCAAAGTCGTTATCAATTAATACGGAACTACATGAGCGGACAAACGTCAAACCGGCCATCATAGCGTGCCGCTAGTGTACATAACTTTAACTAGTTGCCATGTCAGGTTGCCATTGCTGTTCATAATCTATAACCTCTCATAGATTTAGTAACAATTTCACCAACATCAAGTGACTATAACAGAGGAAAAAATCTGACAGTGTTTGTATTGAAAATCTGCCAAAATATCTAATTTATGCTCAGATAAAACTTATTTTATGTTGGTGAAATCAACCCTAAGCCTGGTTTAATAATGGGATTATATGCTGTTGCACTACAAGTGTGACAATATAATCTAAATGCCATGGAAACAAAAAAGGTGATTCAAATGGTAGCAGTATTGGTAATTGTAATGGGGGTCTGAGCAGTAATGTCTTATAATAGTTTTTATATTCTTTCCAGGAACCCTTAATATTACATTGTTTATTTTATCACATCACCCTTAAATTGATAAATGTACATTTCTACAAAATTCAACTTAATTATTTGTTTAGTTTCTTCAGAGTAGGTTGTTAATTAATGAATACATTTTTATTGCAAACTATTCACCAAATGTGAACATCGTTATTATTAATCCTAATTGTATTTATTTTCATTGTATTATATGTTTTTTAAATTTTAGGGAATTTCGTAAAATTCTCCTTGAGAATGGTTTTCCTGAGGAAATGACAATGAATCATATTAGAAAGAAGTGGTCTTATACATATGATGTAAGTATATGTATTAACTAGTTTATAATGGAGAAGTTTCATGGTGTTCATTATACTATGTTCATTATAATATTGAGTTAATTACAAATAAAATATAAACTTTATCAAAACCTCAGTGAAAATTTTGTGACAAGAAATAATGTAAATAAAACAAAGTAAAACTATTATGAGATAAAAGCATGAGATTGCTTAAGGTGCACTAAACAGGTCTGCCCGTGAAATTCAAATTTTGGTTTTTCGCAATTTGTAAACTAATATGACAAAGTAGGCTTATGGCATTCTAATTGCGACGATGGCAGTATCATCTTCACAGGTTTATATAAAAATCTTTACTTGAAAGTGTCCAGTTTAAGAAATTAGTCAGAATATCGAGTTTGACATTACTCACAAATAAGTCAAAAAATAATAATGGGACACAAAAATAATAATTAGTCCAGTAAAAAGTTAAATGAAACCATGATCTGACCAGTTTTGGCGCAATGAGTAAAAATGTGTTCATTAATACTTAAATAAAGATATTATGAAAGGAATTTTGATTTAAATTTAGGGGAAAGGGATGAAAAAAATAAAAAAGGGGTTGAAAAATGCCTTTTTTTTAAATAACTTAATAACGGTAGGAAATAGAAAAAAAAGTTTCAAGTAAAAGTTGTAGAGAAAAAAATTCTACACAAAAAAGTTCCTTTTCATTTTTTTGTTATCTGCTTTAGTTTAGCTGCAAAAAATAAAAATTAAATTTGCTTTGTAATTAATTATAAAGATGTATAAAGGCGGGAAACATAGTGCCTATCTCAATTAATTAAGTTTTGAATAACGGTAGTACAGTCAAATTATTAAGGTATTTTTTCGAAATAGAAGATACTTCCGAACATTATCCAACAGTTTTCAAAATCGGTCATCGTAGCTATTAAAACTCTAACCTGCGTGATGTCAGATTTCAGATTGAAACTTTTTCGCTTTCTATATTAAAAAGTTAGACTTTAGACTGTTTGACTTTAATTTGTTTTTAACCAATTTTAAAAAAAGAGGAGGTTCTCAATTCGCTCGCTGAGTCTTCTATTGCAAACTTCAAAAATCTAGATACTCTGATACAAAAATATAGGCCAATTATTTATACCTTTCATCCCATTGTTTATGACAATGGAGATTGGGAAATAATTTGTTAGATAACAATTGAATAACATTTTGAAAAATGGTGGTTAAACTTTTGTTTCTCCAGGGCTCGATTCTTTCAAGTGTTAAGAAGATACTAGAAGTTTTTCAAATTTTTAAAATCACATCTTATGTTATAAAAAAAATATTTTTATTGCTGAACTCTCTTTAGCGGGGGCGCGCGTATGCTGTAACAGCCGCGCAGAGCCCTATTTTCAACGTCAAATTAAAATTATAAATAATGGAGATAGAATCCCGGGACTTGGGACTTTTTTATTGGAAATTTCCTCCTCTTAACGAGCTTTTTTCAAAATTGCTTAAATGTCAATATTTTTCGAGTTATTAACAAAAAATCGGCCAAGTGCGAGTCGGGCCTCGCTCTTTTAGGGTTCCGTTAAAAAAATTAAATTAAAATATTTTCATGTACCCATGGAAACATTTTAATTTAATTTTTTTAATTTAATTTAATTTTTATTATTTGTTGTTATAGCGGCAATAGAAATACATAATATGTGAAAATTTCATCTGTTTATCTATTAAGGTTTACGAGATACAGCCCGCTGACAGACGGACGGACGGACGGACGGACGGACGGACGGACGGACAGCGTAGGCTTAGTAATAGGGTCCCGTTGGTACCCTTTGGGTACGGAACCCTAAAAACGAAATATCATTTTTTTTTATTTTTTTTATTATAACATATTTTTTATTATGACATTTTGACTTTATACAGTATACTACATTAAACCAATTTTTTATTAAATCATTTTTTTTCATCTTATTTTGTTAATAACAATTGCAATTTTTTACCTGCACCAAAATCCTTCAAAAACATTTTTCTAGAGGTGATTCCGACTCGAATGAGCCATCGCTCATATTTTTAGGACCTTTATCTCTATTTTTCACGTTTTTGAACTTGTTGACTAGACTAATACGTAGGTATGTATTTACGAATTCAAATAAATATTGACGAATTTCAAAACATAACATTGACATAACATTTGACGACCTCCCTGGCTCAGTGGTGAGCTGTGTTGTCTTATAACTGGGAGGTCTCGGGTTCGATTCCCGGCGGGGTCAATTTTGGAATTTATAATTTCTGAATTGTCTCTGGTCTGGTCTGGCGGGAGGCTTTGGCCGTGGCTAGTTACCACCCTACTGTCAAAGACGTGCCGCCAAGCGATTTAGCGTTCCGGCACGATGGCGTGTAGAAACCAATTAGGGGTATGGGTTGAATATTCACTGCCATACCCCTTCGAAGTTAGCCCGCTACCATCTTAGACTGCATCGTCACTTACCATCAGGTGAGATCGCAGTCAAGGACTAGCTTGTCATCGAATAAAAAAAACACTTCGGCGATGAAACTTGACAACATAATAGTGCTGTCAATAAAGAGAACAATTAGTTCAGTTTCTACACTTTTTTGCCAAGTTGTATGAAATTAAAAATCACATCAGTGTGAATTTGCAGTACGCAGGAGGCGTAATATAAAATAAAGAGAACAATTAGTTCAGTTTCTACACTTTTTTGCCAAGTTGTACGAAATTAAAAATCACAGCAGTGTGAATTTGCAGTACGCATGAGGCGTAATATAAAATTCGATCCGTAGTCAACCCAAGTCAGTTGACTTGGGTTGACTACGGATAGAAAAATACCTGAAAAATACGGAGGTATGACAAAATACGAATTTCATACCATATCAAAATACTTTAAGTATATGAGACGTGTCCATGCTTAAAACTAAGTATACAAAAGTCATGCGTTTCATCAAACTATTGTCAGGTTTTGTGCTGTGCAACTCAATCATATTTTTGTATCAGAGTATCTAGATTTTTGAAGTTTGCAATAGAAGACTCAGCGAGCGAGCCCCACACAAATGAAGTTTGATTCTTATTTGATTATGTTATCGAATTCTGTTTGTAACTCTGGAAACTAGTATGTTTGTAGTTTTATTTGTAAAGTATAATAAATGGCCAATTGCGTGTCGGGCCACGCGCAGTGTAGGGTTCCGTAGTTGCCAGTCACAATATTATGCGTATAATTTTAGGCCTATATTGTACACACTTCTAAGTAGAAGTGTGTAAAATATAGGCCTAAAATTAGGCCGATCACTGCCGCTATAATCTATACTAAAAAATACTTTTTAAAAAACCGACTTCAGACGCCCGCGCCACTACAAAGTATATAATTTATTGTTGTTATTGTAAAAAGCGCTCGACCGATTTCGATAAAATTTAAATGGGACCACCTGGGAATACCCTTTGAAACAAAAAAAAGAATTTTGCAAATCGGTTCAGGTGTCTTCGAGTAATCGGTGAACATACACAAAAAAAAGGATTCCGACGAATTGAGAACCTCCTCCTTTTTTTAAATTGGTTAAAAACAAATTAAAGTCAAACAGTCTAAAGTCTAACTTTTTAATATAGAAAGCGAAAAAGTTTCAATCTGAAATCTGACATCACGCAGGTTAGAGTTTTAATAGCTACGATGACCGATTTTGAAAACTGTTGGATGATGTTCGGAAGTATCTTCTATTTCAAAAAAATCGGCCAAGTGCGAGTCGGGCCTCGCTCTTTTAGGGTTCCGTTAAAAAAAATACATAAAAATATTTCCATGTACCCATGGAAATATTTTATTTAATTTTTTTAATTTAATTTAATTTAATTTTTATTATTTGTTGTTGTAGCGGCAATAGAAATACACAATCTGTGAAAATTTCAACTGTCTACCTATTACGGTTACCGAGATACAGCCCGCTGACAGACGGACGGACGGACGGACGGACGGACAGCGTAGGCTTAGTAATAGGGTCCCGTTGGTACTCTTTGGGTACGGAACCCTAAAAATACCTTATTAATTTGACTGTACTACCGTTATTCAAAGCTTAATTAATTGAGATAGGCAGTAGGCACTATGTTTCCCGCCTTTATACATCTTTATAATTAATTACAAAGCAAATTTAATTTTTATTTTTTGCAGCTAAACTAAAGCAGATAACAAAAAAAAATCGGCCAAGTGCGAGTCGGGCCTCGCTCTTTTAGGGTTCCGTTAAAAAAAAATTAAATAAAAATATTTCCATGTACCCATGGAAATATTTTAATTTAATTTTTTTAATTTAATTTAATTTTTATTATTTGCTGTTATAGCGGCAATAGAAATACATAATAAATGTGAAAATTTCATCTGTCTATCTATTACGGTTTACGAGATACAGCCCGCTAACAGACGGACGGACGGACGGACGGACGGACGGACGGACGGATGGACGGACGGACAGCGTAGGCTTAGTAATAGGGTCCCGTTCGTACCCTTTGGGTACGGAACCCTAAAAATGAAGTGGAACTTTTTTGTGTAAAATTTTTTTCTCTACTACTTTTACTTGAAACTGTTTTTTCTTTTTCCTACCGTTATTAAGTTATTTAAAAAAAAGGCATTTTTCAACCCTTTTTTTATTTTTTTCATCCCTTTCCCCTAAATTTAAATCAAAATTTCTTTTATAATATCATTATTTAAGTATTAATGAACACATTTTTACTCATTGCGCCAAAGCTGGTCAGATCATGGTTTCATTTAACTTTTTACTGGACTAAATGTAACACAAAAAATAATAATAAATAATAACTACCAAATCCCCATACAACATTTCACTTAGAGTTTTTTTCAGGCATACAGATTAGCCAAAAGGGTTAAAAACAAAGATTGGAAATATTATAGAATGTTTGATAAGCATTTTGGGAAAAAGGTTTTAGATAAATATGAATCATGTAAGTCACTTTTCTTTACTTAATATTTCTGGAGGGTTTGTTTAGAAATATTAAAATATTCCAGCAACTTCGGCCGTAAAGATTAATTGTTTTCGATTCCCATAGGAATTCTTTAATTTTCTAGAATACAATATAGCCTGTGGGCTATTCTGAGGTATAAGTTATTACATTGTGAAGTTTCATCATAATCTATCCAGTTGTTTATGCGTGAAAGAGTAACAAACATCCATCCATCCTCACAAACTTTCTAGTAGGATAGTAGGATTAATACTGCCTGCATTTAGTGCACACTTCATATCTCTTGTACTAGTGTTCTACTACACATAATATGCTAAGCTAGGTTATGGGTTTGCTGATGATGGTGTTGATTGTGACTGGTTATATTGCCTCAAAGTATCACTCCATTATCCATACTCATTGTCATTACTTATACAGAATACTACAGAATTAAGATCCTTATGTATTTTAATTTTTTTGAAAATAGAATATTAGCCTAGCTGAACTTGACTAATATTCTCCTCTCCCCTCCAAATAAGCGGAAAGCTTGTGTTAGGAATGGGTACAGTAATAGTGCAACAGGTGGGATCGAACCTTTAACCTTTCGTTTTTCAGTCTGCACCTTTAACCTTTATATGTTTTTTCAAGGGAATGATGAGTGGAGATTAAAACTAATAATATGCATATCAGAGGCAAAGGAAGTGAAACTCGACTTTCACAACATGTGGAGAACTGTGGAGAGAGCACTGCGTTGTCAGGACTTGCCGCTGGATTGCTGTATACAAGACCTGAAGGGGCTGTGGCATCACATCAAAGTTACTTTCAATGTATGTTGAACTTAAGGATGATTATACAGGTCTTCTCTTTCTGGGTCTTAACAATTCTTGCTTGTAACAATTTCAAAATCTTGTTAGAGAAAACATCGTCTAATACTGAAAAGGAGTTTAAGCCCGGAGGACTGGCCGCTTTACACCGTCCTACTGGACTACTACCAGCGGTTCGAGGCGGAGTACTTGGCGCGGCTGGAGTCCATGCCGGCCGCCAGCTTCGCGAGCATCGAGCTGAGGAAGAAGCACGTGCCCAAGGGGACGTTCAAACAGGATATCGAAGAGGACTTTCAGTGTGAGTATCGTCGAAGCTAAGCTCCATTCGTAAATATCCTCCAACTCTGGGACGCCAACGTCTATAATTTCTACTAGCTATGTATCTTCTTCTTCTTCTGGGCTGGTTTCCACACTTAAACCGTGAAGGTCTGTTGTGTGTGACCAATCCTTGTAGTGTTATTGCTCAAACCATCCCAAATCTCTCCAGAAGCCTAGCAGGCCGCCCAGGTTGCCAAGGACTTCTTGAAGTGAAGCTGGAGGTCTGAGGTGGTTCTTGCGTTGTTCTTCCACGCCCGTGCATGACAAGAGCACGTGCGTGGGCGTTTCATCTGCCTCCATGCAGGCCCTGCACAGAGGACTGTCGGTGACACCTATAATAAAAAGGTGTTTGTTTAGTGGGCTGTGCCCCGTTATAATTCCCACCACCTTCCTGAGTTTACCTCTGTCCAGGCGGATAGCTATGTATGTGATACTAGCTGATGCCCGCGACTTCGTCCGCGTGGATTTAGTTTTTACAATCCTTCGGGAACTCTTTTATTTTCCGGGATAAAAGTAGCCTATGTCACTCTCCAGGTCCTTTTAACTATATCCATGCAAAAAATCACGTCGATCCGTAGCTCTGTTGCGGCGTGATTGAAGGACAACCCAACAAACAAACACACCTTCACATTTATAATATTAGTATGATTTAATTGCTTAAGTCGCACAGAACTCCCGAAAACTGATCCGATCTCCTGAGAACTCCCGAAAAGTGAAGAAATGGAAGGATGCATGCCTGGGATCGAAACTAGGCTCTTCAAAAAGGAGGCTGAGGTCTTAAAAATTAGGCTAACAGCCCAGTTTAAACCACTTTTTAATAAGATACTCTCTGCAAATAAGAATATTGTTACTTTTTCTTCCACTCTTAGTTCCCTAAACCTATTTTCTTCTACTTTTAGTTCGTAAAAATTTTGTGGATAGGAAAAATTTTCTCTCAAGCTACTAAATTATTATTATGAATAACCTTCATTAATTGATGTAAAAGATGCTATGCTTTTTCAGGGTCTAAAGACATAACAGAATCTTTCATACAGATCCGATTGCAGCACGACTGGCTATTCAGAGACAGGAAATGGGCGTGGAAGTGAGTTTTATGTTTTAATAATAAAATAACTGTATTTAGGCCATTATAGGCTGGCCGTTATCAGAAGTTCTCAGTCAGAAAAGTTTCTGTTTCATGCATATGAGTAAGTAGATGATTGTGATTGTCACATTGCACTCAAAGTTTCTGCTAGGCCCATAATTGGGTATTTGACTGTTGTCAATATGTTGATATTCATTATTTATAATCGAAAATGTATAATCGAAGCAGTGATAGCCTAGTGGTTAGGACTGTGGTCTCCTATTCGGGCGGTCGCAGGTTCAATCCCGGGTCACCTCAATCCTCTGACTTTTCGAAGTCAAGTGTGTTTAAGCAATTAAATATCACTTGCTTCAACGGTGAAGGAAAACATCGTGAGGAAACCTGCACACCTGAGAGTTCTTCATGATGTTCTTGAAGGTGTGTGAAGTCCGCCAATTCGCATTGGGCCAGCGTGGACTATGGCCTATAACCCTACTCTGAGAGGAGACCTGGGCTCAGTAGTGAGCCGTTGATGGGTTACTGATGATGAATCGAAAATGTAACATGTAACATTTGTAAAAGCAGAAAATAAATCGGTCCAAAAACAAATAAGTTATAGAGCTTTAAAGATCCTGTTACACAGAGAGAGCGCTACTGAAGTGTAATGTCACAATTCAGCAGCTCCATACACTCTCCATAGAAAAATTTCGTTTTAAATACAGATACAGTCATAGTAAAACAGTTTATAATTCCGAAGCTAGTAAAGATATTTAAAAAAGAGAAATGACATTGTGTTATAATATTTAAAAACGCTATTTTAAAAAAATAAGAAAATATCAGTTTGACCAATTTTGTTGTTCTTGACAGTAATCTTCGCAAGATAATGATAGAGGAGTATGGTTTCCCGCAAACGCTTAGTTCGCGAGAGCTGTCTAGAAAATGGGCTGCAACTTACGGGGTATGTATTTACTATCACTATCCATTTTGTATTATTCTTGAAAGCCGTAATTTTTGCTTATGAACCGAATTACTATAATTTTACTGTTTTAAAAGCGCTTTAACGCACGCAGTTTTTACACATTCACACACATACACACACACACACACACACACACACACACACACACACACACACACACACACACACACACAAACATGTACATATACACACAAGTACACACATCCAACACTCATAGGTACTTAACAGGTTCTTTTTTACCGTCTGTGAGTATCTGAGGGGCAGGCTTAAAATATTTTGCGCGTCCATATATTTTGGACTGTCATGCTGGAGACTCCCAGAGTCTCCAGCGCGATATATACGTATTCACTAATACAGATACAGCGATGTGTGAGGTAAGCGAGCGATGCGACGCATTTGCATCTTTAACTCGCTACTTTTAGGGCTTAATTCTGTCTGCACAGCATTCACAGTACATGTGTATGCGTGACTGCGTAGTAATGTAATTGTGTATGTTGTGTAACGTGTATTTTATTTTTATAATACACGCCACATAAAAATAACCTCGAAGTTGGTTTGTTTACCTTTTTCTGACATCAGTCTGTGACAGTCAAACACAGATGATGTAATGCTTCTGTTTTTTTGCCTTTTTGACATTAGTCTGTAACAGAATAGGCTCAGAGAGTGTATTAGATGCGACCACAGAGAGGATTTTCACTTGATCTGTTACTCTGGGTTGGGAATTCACTTTTCTTTCCCTGTTGGCGAGCTCAACACCTAAAATATATTTCTGAAGAAATAATATCGAATTTCGCTATGCGAAACTTAGTTTTTGTTTAATATTAATGTGAAGGCGTCGAATTGACGGTAAGTGACCTTTACTTGCGAATATAAATTGCGTTTCTATTGAGTATAGGAAGTAACAACGTGTTCCGTTTGTTACAGCCTTCGGTTTCGGCTACAGCCTTTAGCCTTCAGCTTCAACCTTTAACGTTGCCTTTTAACGTTGCCTACGTGCTTTTTTTCCGTATTGGCACGTTTTTTATTATGGCCATTACTTTATTGGACTGATTTATTGAAGATTCCAATTGATATCGGACAAAGTTTGACGTCTGACCATGTGGGCTTAATTTTTACGGATTTGAAGATGGCGAATGCTTCGATCCATTTACATCCTAGCGGTGGAACTTAAATATTATAATTACATGTAGGCGTTAGCTTTAGTTAGCCATAAGCTCATAAGCGGCCCATGTATTTCTTTAATTTTGATTGTCTGCATAACCTAATGGGCATTATATGACCATTTTATTGTAAACCTACCCCTAAGACAATATTCTCAATAACTTGTAGTAACCTTTGCTAATTTAATAAATTTTGTAATACTTCTTAACTTTTGCGTTTAATTTATAACCCAAAGACAAAGATAATAGTTATTATAGGTTCCCCTCCCTTGAGATTAGAGGTCCTTTGATTTATCACTGCTTATCCGCGTGCATTCTTTTTTTTTTCTTATTTTCCCCCTGTGGACTGGCGCTCGTTATATATAAATTTTGTCCACAGGTGGGTACAGCATTATATCAATTATTATATTATCATTTTATTAAGTACTTAATCATTTATTCCATAATGTGTTTTTTTCTTTAGTTATCCTTGTCTGGGACAATTAAAAACTTATGTTACATTTGGCGCCTAGGCAGGGACAATTAAAGTTTCCATTACATTTGGCTGTCCTTTAATATTTGTTGTAAAAGAAGGTTGGTTGCAATTATTGAAAGAGATTCAATGTCGACTGGCCGAATTAGAAGTATTATTTAAATGTGACAGAGTTGTCATGGTCTTCTTTGTTTTTTCTGTTTCTGATTGAATTAATATAAAATAAATCTATTTTATATATCTAAATGTGTATTGACTCCAGCTAAACTACAGCTACAGCTAAAACCACTACTCTGCTACACCAATAGGTTATGGTCAGCACTCCGTAAAACTGTAAGTTTTTTCTGGATAGAGAAAGTCAAACACAGATCGAGATATTGAGGTGGTCAGAAAACACGACAACACAATGAGTGTTAGTAGTAATAGCATAAGTACTAGCAGTACGAGCACTAGTAGCCTACCTGCATTCGAGAAATTACAAGGATCTTCGAATTACTCGACATGGAAATTTTTAATGCAGATGTCACTAGTACATGACGATCTATGGAGCTATGTAACAACTACACCAGCTACTATAGATGTAGAGTCAATGAAGAAAGATCAGAAGGCTCGCGCTAAGATCTGCCTCATGATAAATACTGATTTACTAGTACATGTTAGAGAAGCTACAACTACTAAGGAAGTATGGCAAGCATTAGAGAATAATTGCCAAGACCAAGGAGTCGTAAACAGATGTCGGTTACTGGGACAACTTGTAAGCTTTAAGTTAGAGCAATTCAGCTGTATGAAGGACTATGTTACTCAAATACTGAAAGTAGCTCAACAGTTACGAGATATTGGTAAGGAAGTTGACGATGAATTGCTAGCAGCGCTAATGTTACAAGGACTTACTGAAGAGTATACTCCCCTAAAGATGACAATAGAGAATGCGAACATCACACTGACATCTAACTACGTCAAAACAAAACTGCTTCAGCAGGATAGTCCAATACCTTCGACATCCATTGGGAATGCATTGGTTGCAAGAGATAACAGTTCAAGGTTCAAGAGTAATTCCACGAACAGTAAAGGCAATCAGCAGAAACAAACGCAGCAGAAGCGTGAGAAGCAGAAGAAAGAGATAAGATGCTTTATATGCAACGGACCGCATAAAGCATTGACATGTCCGAAGAATCCTAATGCAAACAAAGAGAGAAAGGATCACACTTTACTAGCTGCTTATAGCATCATCAAGAGTAATGACAATGAATGGGTAGTGGACTCAGGAGCGTCCTCGAACATGACCTACCGCAAGGATTGGCTAGCTAATTATAAAGACTTTAACAGTGTTGTAGATATTAATGTAGCAAACGGTCAAAAGTTGTATGCATGTGGCTCAGGTAATGTCATTAAAGATGAGAGTATGCAATTTGGAGTGAGAGAGGTAAAGTATGTCCCTGGATTGTCTGCTAATTTATTAAGTGTGCATACACTGGTGAGTAGAAACTTTATAGTCGTTTTTTCCGAGAAAGGGTGTGATATATATGACAAGAGTAAATGTTGTATAAAAGGAGAAGTGAGTTACAATTGTAAGAGTGAGAATGGAATTTACAAATTTAAATCCCTTACAGAATCTGACTCAGCCCTTGCAGTGTCGATGCCAGATGACTGTGAACTTTGGCATAAGAGATTGGCACATCTTGGCGTACCCAACATGAAGCTGTTGAGAGATGGTATGGCGACAGGAGTAAGTTTCAATAACCCGAATATCCTTCAATGTGAACCCTGCTTAAAAGGTAAACAAACACGAACACCTTTTAATAAGAGCAGGACAACGAGATCATCTGAAATACTAGAGCTTATACACTCTGATATTTGTGGTCCGATGAGTATGGAATCACATAGTGGCATGAGATATTTTCTTTTGTTTATTGATGATAAAACGAGATACACCTTTGTTTATTTCTTAAAAAAGAAAAGCGAAGTTTTTTCGAAGTTAGTTGAATTTAAGTCGTTAGTAGAGAATCAAACGAACAGGAAGATAAAGAAGTTTCGGTCTGACAATGGAAAAGAATTCGTGAACAAAGATGTAAGTCAATTATTCAAAGAAAATGGGATAGTTCATCAACTAACCATTGATTACTGCCCCGAACAGAATGGAGTAGCGGAACGTGCTAATCGAACATTAGTAGAGAAAGCGAGGTGTATGTTAGAAGAATCTGGTTTGAGCACCAAGTATTGGGCAGAGGCTATCAATACTGCAGTTTTTCTGAAGAATCGTTCACCTACTAAAGCACTTAACGTAACCCCATTAGAAGCCTGGTCTGGACAAAAACCCAACTTAAGTGAGCTTAAAGTGTTTGGATGCAAAGCTTTTATGCATATCGACAAAGCTAAAAGAAAGAAGCTTGATGCGAAGAGTAAGGAGATGATCTTCGTAGGCTATTGCATGAGTTCTAAAGGATATAGACTTTGTGATCCCCACGACCATAAGCTTCAGAAATCTAGAGATGTGACATTCTTTGAAAACCAGTTCTTCAACAAAAGAGAAAATACACCATCAAGAGAGAATACAGTGGGAAGATTTCTGAATCTAGAGAGACAGATAAATGAAATCCAACAGGAGTATACACAAGAGAATAGTAACCCGTCTGAGCAGATAACTACAACAGAAATAGTTACTATTAATACAGAAGAAGATCAATTTGAAGATTGTATTACAGATTCTACAATAAATGAAGAATCTGACATTCATGTAGAGAGACTTGATGTACAGGAGGAGCAGCCACCTGAAACACAAGCAGAAGAGAGATATCCTCAACGCGAGAGAAAGCCTAAGGATTACGGAGATTATTATCTTTATAAAACCACAGAAGGACACAGTGATGATCCCCTCACTGTCGAAGAAGCTCTCAGCAGAAATGACAAGGATAAGTGGCAGGAGGCCATTGATGCTGAACTTAATGCCTTGAAGAAGAATGGCACCTGGAGTCTAGTCAAGCCGGATCAGTCCCTTAATAATTTTAATGTAGTAGATTCCAAATGGATTTTTAAAATTAAAAAGGAACCAGGGGGGAAAGAGAGATACAAGGCTAGACTAGTAGCTCGTGGTTTTACGCAGAAACATGGCTTAGATTATATGGAGACATTTTCACCTGTGATAAGGCATAGCACACTCAGACTTCTATTTGCTATTGCAGTTGAGAATGACCTGTCAATTGATCAGATGGACGTAGTCACAGCATTCCTTAATGGAGATTTGACAGAACGTGTATATATGAAGCAACCTAAGCTATGTGAAGAGAAAGGGAAGGAAAATCATATCTGCTTACTAAAGAAAGCCCTGTACGGTCTGAAACAGGCACCCAGAGCATGGAATAAGAAACTTCATGATGCTCTGATTGAAATGAAATTTAAGAGATCTGACAATGAACCATGTGTATATTTTAGAAGAAGAGGAAATCACATTGTTTACATTGCAGTATATGTAGATGATATTCTGATATTCTATAATGACAAAGAGGAAAGAGAAAAGGTCAAGATAGAATTGAAGAATAAATTCGAGATGAAAGATTTGGGAAAGGTAGAGACTTTTTTAGGAATGAAGATAGATCAACAAGGGAAGAAGATAACCATTGATCAAGGTGAATACATTCAAAAGATTCTGAAAGAGTTCGGAATGGCTGACTGTAAGCCAGTGAAAACACCCTTAGAGACCGGGAGAAAACTGGAGAAACCGAGAATAGAGAACTTCATCCCACCTAAAGATTTCCCATATCAGAAACTTATAGGTTCACTTATGTACCTAACTGTTTGCTCGAGACCTGACATAAGTTTTGCCGTTGCCTACCTTAGTCAATTTAACAGCTGTTATACAGGTGAACATTGGAGCGTAGCAAAGAGACTGTTGAGATACCTGAAGGGTACAGCTCATTACAAACTGAACTTTGAGAAGACAGGAAAAGATCTGACTGGATATGTAGACGCTGATCATGCTGGAGATATCAGTGATAGGAAATCATTTTCCGGATATATATTTATTTTAGGAGGAGCTCCTATATCCTGGGAAAGCAAGAAGCAACGCACAGTAGCCTTATCCAGTGCAGAAGCCGAATATGTTGCCATGTCAGAGGCATGCAGAGAGTCGACGTTCCTGAAGAGACTTATAGAAGAACTAACCGCAAAGGAACGCCGTGCAATTATGCTCTATAGTGACAGTCAGTCAGCAATACAAATTGCGAAGAACCCTGTTCATCATCAACGGACGAAACATATAGATGTGAGATGTCATTACATCAGAGAAGCATTGAATAATAACATTGTGAAAGTGGAGTACCTGCAGACTGAAGAGATGACTGCAGATATTTTAACGAAGGCTTTACCGAGATGCAAGAACGAGTTCTGTGTGAGAGAAATGAACTTGTGTGCTTGATGATGATGAGTGATGTAGTGATACATATTTTGTATTTGTTGATGGTTTGAATGCTAGAGATTTTTTTAGTGCAGTCTTCCATTGAGGAGGAGTGTTGTAAAAGAAGGTTGGTTGCAATTATTGAAAGAGATTCAATGTCGACTGGCCGAATTAGAAGTATTATTTAAATGTGACAGAGTTGTCATGGTCTTCTTTGTTTTTTCTGTTTCTGATTGAATTAATATAAAATAAATCTATTTTATATATCTAAATGTGTATTGACTCCAGCTAAACTACAGCTACAGCTAAAACCACTACTCTGCTACACCAATAATATTACGTGACATTTGGCTCCAAAAGACAAAAACATTGAATATTCATGACAATTGGTCCCAACGAACAGGGACCTTTTAAATGGGTTCGTTATAATTGGCTGCCCTAGACAGGGACGCTTAAAAAAATAGGTTACATTGGCTGCCCTGGAGCAGGGACTTGGAAAACTTGGAAAACTTGAAAGACATGAAAAACGTGAAAACTTGAAACTTAATGTTTTTTTTTCTAGTTTGAACAAATATTATATGGTATCTTTGTCTTTTGGGATATTGGTTGTAATTCCTAGTTCTATGGAATTTTGTATTGAGTATTGTCTTAGGTTTGTCGTTTGACATATTTTATTGTATTTTGTTAATTTAAGGTGTTTGTAACCATTTTGTAATTTTAAAACTTTTGTGCACTTTACAGCATAGTAATAAGACGGTTTATAATAAGGGTAAATAATTAAGCTTAGTTTGTTTTGAGGCGTAAGTATTTGGTTCTTTTTTCGTGTGTGTATATAGTTAAACAGTGTCGAAATGATGGAGGACAAAGTCGAAAAGGGGACGGACTCGTTAAACCCTGATCTGTCTGATGGTCCGACCATGATAACTTTGGATTATGAGGGTTCTCCGGCATCCATGACTACACCTATTGTTCCATCTTCAGTAGCTGTGAGTAGACATCATTATTGTAATAAGCGTTTTGACTTTACTAAATTAAATCTCACTTTTGATGGTAAGACTTGTCCGAGGGAGTTCCTCACAAGGCTCGAAGAATTAAAACCAATCAAATGTTTTACAGATGAACAGTGTTTTCTAGCCTTGCCGATTTTGCTGACAGATATAGCTCTTAAATGGTTCCGCAGTCGCAAAATCTTTTTAAATAATTGGTCACAATTTAAGTTGGAGTTTTTAGACCATTTTACTCCACGTGATTTTAACTATAAACTCGAACACCAGATTCGGACTCGCAAACAAAAAGACACTGAGTCTCTGGCCGACTTTATAGTCGATATCATGGACTTATCCACAAAATTATCAAACCCATTACCTGAATCTATCTTGTTAGACATAGTCAAACACAACATGCTGCCGAGTTACGCATACCACTTGATAGGTAGGGGTGTTGTTTCTCTAAATGAACTTATTCAGTTAGGTAAAGATATTGAGTGCTACAAAGAAAATTCAAAATTAAACCAGGAGAATAAACCTTCTACAAGTAGTGGCTCTTCTAGCCAAAAGTCTAAATTCAAACCTGAAATTTCTGAAAACCTGAAAAAGAATTGTAGAAAATGTAATAGTAATTCTCATTTGCATTTTAATTGTGAAGTCTATCCCGGAAAACATTGCTTTAAGTGTAAATATCCCAACGTTACTACTAGGGAGTGTCCAAAATGCCACCCGCTTGGTAAGACTATTTTCAATTCAGAAAATAAGTCAAAAAACTAGTTAGGCCTCGTCGTGACCAATTTTATGTTCAAAATTCCAGGTGCACGATGAATGATTGTATGGAACCTTTTAGTAATGTATCAGTAACTTCAAATAATGACAAATTAAATTTAGAAACTAAAGTAGCTACACTTTTGAAATTTAAAAACTCTGATAACCGACCATGTATGGCGTTCACAGTAAAAGGTCGGGAGTTTCTAGGCTTATTGGATAGCGGTGCTCAAATCAGTGTCCTTGGTAATAACTCACACCTGCTATTCCTTAATATGGGATTTTCTATACAACCTACCACCTTTTCAGCAGCGACAGCTGATGGTCAACATCAAAAAGTCTTGGGAATTATGGAATTGCCAATTAGATGTGCCAAGCGTATTAGACAATGCAAGTTCGCTGTAATTCCATCATTCACTAGTGACGTTATCTTAGGTATCGATTTTTGGTCTAGTTTTAATCTTTTGTCGAAATTACAGAAAGAAATTTCCATCATAAATTCGTTACAAAGTGAATTACCTTTTGAAATTAATTCAATTATACCGTCATCCGGATTATCAGTTGAGGAAAGAGCCAAGTTAAATAAGATAGCTCAATCGTTTGAGAACATTTCGTACGAACAAAAAGGATTAGGTAAAACAGACCTAGTCCAACACAAAATTGTAACATTTGGTGAACCTATTAAACAGCGCTATTATTCATTGAGTCCTGCTAAATTAAAAGAATTAAATTCAGAAATTGATAAAATGTTAGCCGAAGGTATCATTCAACCTTCAAGATCACCATGGAGTAGTCCTTTAGTTCTGGTGACAAAGAAGGACGGAAGCCTTAGAGTTTGTTTAGATTCTAGAAAGTTAAACTCTGTGACCGTTCGAGATTCACATCCGCTACCTTATATATCTAGAATATTAGTGAACCTTAGAGATGCTAAATACCTTAGTTCAATTGATCTCTCTAAGGCGTTTTATCAAATTATGTTAGAAGAAACTTCTAGGGAGAAGACAGCATTTGTAGTCCCAGGTCGTGGTCTTTTTGAATTCGTTAGGATGCCATTTGGTGTGACAAATGCGCCTGCTGAATTACAAAGACTTTCGGATCGTTTGTTTGGGCCGGAATTTGATAACAAGTTGTTCTGTTACCTAGATGATATTATTTTGGTATCAAAAGATTTTGATAGTCATTTAGCACTTTTAGATAAAGTATACCAAAGATTAAAAGAATCTGGACTCACCATTAACTTAAGTAAATCTGAATTTTGCAAAGAAAAACTTAAATATCTTGGATATATTGTCGATAAAGATGGTTTACATACTGATCCTGAAAAGTTGGAAATAATTAAGAACTATCCTCAACCTAAATCTATTAAAAATGTCAGAAGTTTCATTGGCATGTGTTGTTATTATAGAAGATTTATACCAAATTTCTCTCATTATGTAGCCCTTTTGACTAAATTAACTAGTGGTAAAAGAGATGTTAAAGTTAAGTTTGTTTGGAATGATGATGCAGAACAGTCTTTTAACTATCTTAAGAATGCTTTGATAACAGCACCTGTGTTACAGTGTCCTAATTTTGATAAACCTTTTTCTATTCATTGCGATGCCAGTGGTTATGCAGTTGGTAGTGTTTTGATGCAAGACGATGATCTAGGTCAACAACATCCTATAGCTTATTTTTCTAAATTATTGTCTAAAGCTGAACGAAATTATAGTGTTACAGAAAGAGAACTTTTGGCCGTTTTGCTATCTATAGAACATTTCAGACCCTATGTGGAAGGTACTGAATTTACAGTAGTTACCGACCATGCTAGTTTAAAATGGTTGATGAATTTAACTAACCCGACTGGTAGGTTGGCTAGGTGGTCGACACGTTTATCACAATTTAAATTTAATATAATACATAAAAAGGGTAGTGCTCATACAGTGCCTGATGCATTGTCTCGTATAGAAATTTCTGAAATTATTTCATGTCCTGAAGAGATCCATGATCCTTGGTATATTAAAATTTTTGTAGAATGTCAGAAATATCCTTCTAGATTTAAAACTTATAAAGTAGATAATGATACATTATATAAATATGTGAAACCTAAAACACTTTTGAATCAAAATTTGGCTTGGAAAATAGTAATACCTAGAGAAAATATTTTAGAAACTATTAGAAATAATCATGATAATATAAATTCTGGTCATTTTGGTATACATAAAACTTTGGAAAAATTGAGAATGCATTACTTTTGGCCTAAGATGTTTTGTGATGTAAAAGACTATATAAATAGATGTGATACTTGCAAAGCTTATAAGTGCTCTACATCTGCTCCTTTAGGTTTGATGTCGAATCCTAAGTTGGTTGATCGCCCTATGAAGATGTTATCAATCGACATAGTTGGTCCGTTACCAAAATCTTATTCTGGTTGTGTTTATATACTTACTGTGGTAGATGTTTTTTCTAAATATTGCTGGATCTTACCCATGCGAAAAGCAACAACTAGGACAATAACAAACTTATTACAAAAGGAAATATTCTTAAAATTTGGCGTACCGATGATCTGCGTTATCGATAATGGCCGACAGCTGACCTCTAAAGCTTTTAAACGTTTTGTTAAAGAATATCAAATTCCTAAAGTATTTTACAATACCTTATACACTCCTCAAAATAACCCTGTAGAGCGATTTAATAAAACTATTGAAACCTGTATAGCATGCTATGTTGAAAGTGATCATAGGACGTGGTCTAGGTATTTGCCCCACGTACAAGCTGCTATAAATGGCACTGTTAATTTGGTTACTGGTTACACACCTAATTTCTTGATGTTTGGTAGAGAAGTTCTCCTTGATGGCTCTCTACATAAATTTTATTCTCTCTCTGACCCTTCAGAGATAATTATTGGTAGTCGTTCTGATTATTCGAACGCTCTTTCTACTTTAGTAGATATTTTTAATAAAACTATTGATAATTTGGCAAAATCTTATAAAAAGAATGCTAAATATTATAATATGGGGAGAAAAGTCATTTCTTATAGTGTTGGTGATATTGTTTGGAGACGCAACTTTGTGCAATCCAATGCTGCTTCATTCTTTTCTGCTAAATTAGCACCTAAATTTATTAAATGTAAAGTTGTAGAGAAAATTTCAGATACTGTTTATGTATTAAAGGACTTGGTTAAAAATAGTAAGGGTAGATACCATATTAAGGATATTCTTAAAATTTAATTTAAATTGTAGAGTTTTGAAATTACTTTCATGTGGTATAGTAGAAAAGAATTAGCAGATACTAACGTTATAAGGACTAAAGTAATTTTTTTTTTTTGGACTTGGTACTTTTATAGCAGTCCATTTGTTTTGTATATATGTATATAAATTATTTTGTTGTTTTGGACTCATTTAGAGCCAGATTTTTAGGTTGCGGCTTTGCAGTTGCCCCGCATTACCTTATTTTGTATATATGTACAGTCTTTTTGGAATTGCGGTTTAGCCATTGCTCCGTATTATTCCCTGCTTGTCGTCGGTTCTCTTTATACGGACAGGTAGTTTTGTAAATATGTACAGTCTCTTTTGTGAGTCTTTAGTTACTCATTCTTGGCCTTGTCTCACCTTTGTGGACATGTTCGCTAGGTCCTTTGCCATTGGCAGGACGTTGTTGTCATGGTGTTTGTTCTTTAGTAACACATCATTGGCTGTTTGTTGTCGTGGTGTTTGCTCTTAGTAACACACCATATTTTGTTTTGGGTGGTTCGTCATTGCGCGGCGAGGGTGCCTTAGTGCTTTGATCGGTTGTATACCATTCCAAACACCTCTTCTAGATTAGTTCGTCACTGCGCGGCGAGGGTGCCCAGTGCTTTGATCGGTTGTATACTAACTCTAGATTCTTTTTTGTTTTGGCTTAGTTGTGCTAGGTTGGTTTATCAATTCACCGCCTTTGTTGCTTCGTGTCTTGATCAGTAGTATACCAATCCTAAACACATACTCTTTTGAAATTATACTTCCCTTCTTCGCTAGATTGGTTAATCAATTCACGGCGTTGGTGCCTAGTGTTTTGATCAGTAGTATACCAATTCTATGCATTTTAGTTTAGTTGAACACATTTGTCATGGATTGCTTCACAATCTGTTGCGAATTTTGGCTTGTTTTCTTTTTGATTGATAGCTAGTGGTTTTTGCCTTGAATTTTATTTGAGCAAAGAAAAAAAAAATGTTCCTTTTTTTTTCTTTCTCCTAGAAAGGGGAAATTGTAACGTGTATTTTATTTTTATAATACACGCCACATAAAAATAACCTCGAAGTTGGTTTGTTTACCTTTTTCTGACATCAGTCTGTGACAGTCAAACACAGATGATGTAATGCTTCTGTTTTTTTGCCTTTTTGACATTAGTCTGTAACAGAATAGGCTCAGAGAGTGTATTAGATGCGACCACAGAGAGGATTTTCACTTGATCTGTTACTCTGGGTTGGGAATTCACTTTTCTTTCCCTGTTGGCGAGCTCAACACCTAAAATATATTTCTGAAGAAATAATATCGAATTTCGCTATGCGAAACTTAGTTTTTGTTTAATATTAATGTGAAGGCGTCGAATTGACGGTAAGTGACCTTTACTTGCGAATATAAATTGCGTTTCTATTGAGTATAGGAAGTAACAACGTGTTCCGTTTGTTACAGCCTTCGGTTTCGGCTACAGCCTTTAGCCTTCAGCTTCAACCTTTAACGTTGCCTTTTAACGTTGCCTACGTGCTTTTTTTCCGTATTGGCACGTTTTTTATTATGGCCATTACTTTATTGGACTGATTTATTGAAGATTCCAATTGATATCGGACAAAGTTTGACGTCTGACCATGTGGGCTTAATTTTTACGGATTTGAAGATGGCGAATGCTTCGATCCATTTACATTCTAGCGGTGGAACTTAAATATTATAATTACATGTAGGCGTTAGCTTTAGTTAGCCATAAGCTCATAAGCGGTCCATGTATTTCTTTAATTTTGATTGTCTGCATAACCTAATGGGCATTATATGACCATTTTATTGTAAACCTACCCCTAAGACAATATTCTCAATAACTTGTAGTAACCTTTGCTAATTTAATAAATTTTGTAATACTTCTTAACTTTTGCGTTTAATTTATAACCCAAAGACAAAGATAATAGTTATTATAGGTTCCCCTCCCTTGAGATTAGAGGTCCTTTGATTTATCACTGCTTATCCGCGTGCATTCTTTTTTGTTTCTTATTTTCACCCTGTGGACTGGAGCTCGTTATATATAAATTTTGTCCACAGGTGGGTACAGCATTATATCAATTATTATATTATCATTTTATTAAGTACTTAATCATTTATTCCATAATGTGTTTTTTTTCTTTAGTTATCCTGGTCTAGGACAATTAAAAACTTATGTTACATTTGGCGCCTAGGCAGGGACAATTAAAGTTTCCATTACATTTGGCTGTCCTTTAATATTACGTGACATTTGGCTCCAAAAGACAAAAACATTGAATATTCATGACAATTGGTCCCAACGAACAGGGACCTTTTAAATGGGTTCGTTATAGTTGTTGAAGCTGCGAGGCGGCGACATGCATTCTGTATAGTTCGACGTGGCACACAGCATTTCTATTGCCTTGTTATTAAAGTTTCTGTGGTTCTAGTATATTTTCGGTGCTTATTGTAGCTAAGTATTGTTTTATTAATCTAAAACATATTTTACGATAAATTCACTATACATTTTAGGATTACCAAAAAGCGAAGGCGACGAACAACAAATCCTGGGTATACTACAACTTGCTAGAACTGTACCTCGGCGAAGGAAGCTTGAGTCTGAACCCTATGGTGGGCTGTGAGTTATTGTTGAACTGTCTTGTGTGTTATAATCCTTACTAATATTATTAATGTGCGAAATTGTCTGTTTGTTGGTTTGTCCTTCAATCACGCATCAATGGAGCAACAGATCGGCGTGATTTTTTGCATGGATATATAATGGAGAGTGACATAGGCTCCTTTTTATCCCGGAAAATCAGAGAGTTCCTGCGGGATCTTTAAAACTATTTTAAAATAACTTAGTTTTAGGAGTTATTATAGAGAAGAGTTAATAATATTAATAAGAAGTAAGATTTATTTGAATTAATTTAAGACAAATGTGTTGATTTCTCTACAGGGCAAGAGGAGTGGATACAGAATTTAATCAGCGCTAGAACTGACTTGGAGCATTTATTCAAATTTTCCGAGAAATATATACAACACGGGTGGCGGTAAGTCATGTCACATTAACTAATCGACGCCTGTGATTTCGTCCGCGTTGATTATTTTTTAAGTTTTTCTGTTTTCCCGTGTCTCCGGGATACAAGTTTTAAGGTAAATTTCGTTAACTTTCGATTAAGGCCATGAAAAGGCAACAGACAGACAGATAGACGAACTTTCGCATGTAAGTATAATAATTAATAAATTAATAATATAAAGAGAAAAAATTATTTATAATGAAAATTTTCTCGCAGGGAGGTTGAGAAAAGATTGAGAACAGTTGGTATTCCTGTAGACCACAGTTTGCTGGATATTGAAGACATTTGGCTGCACTTACTGAGAACTTTTAAGGTAAGTTTGATATTATTATAAAGCTGATGCCTGGGGATTTCTGCCCTCCTATTATAATCGTTACAAGCAGTGATAGCCTAGTGGTTACGACTGGTCTCCTATTGGGGGGGTCGCAGGTTCGACCCCGGGCGCACCTCTGACTTTTCGAAGTTAAGTGCCTTTAAGAAATTAAATATCACATGCTTTAACGGTGAAGGAAAACATCTTGAGGAAACCTGCACACCTGAGAGTGCACCGATTTGGCTGAAATTTGGAATTTTCCCAGGATTAAAGTCCTGGGTATGAACTATCTCCATTCCAAATTTCGACTTCACGAATAAAGTTCGACACGAATAAGGTTTTTCAGTACAGGCTACATTTTATCTCGGAAAATTGACGAGTTCCCGCGGGAATGTATCATAGGCTAAATTTTAGAAGAAGAGGAATCGTCGAAGTCGCTGGTATCGTTTATGATAATTATCATGATGATGATGACATTTTATCCCGAAGTCCTTAAGTCGTCTATCGTTTAGTATAAAATAAATGAATTGAGTATAAAGTCTATTGCAGTGGAAAAGAAAATTTGCCAACAAGGGATTACTTAACGAGCAATGGCCGTACTTTGATGCCATGGCCAAGTACATGGAGGCGCAGGAGTTACACCACATCAAGCAGAAGCAGGAGGACGATGACGACGCGGCAGTAGGTACGTCATGTTCCACTGCCAACCAGTGTTGCCAGATGTTACATTTTTGTATGACATATTTACTTTTGATTGATGATGTGTTGTGGTAGTACTTCCCAAGGAGGTTTTTTAGCCCTCAGGGTGCACTTTTCCATCTACCCTTCAGGGACTAGGGTACGTCGTACGGACTGTAACTCGAAAGGTCTACGCGCCACGGTTCGAAAACCACCCGTTGCAATATTTTCGTACCCGCACCTAAGACAAGCTTTACGCATAATTGAAAGGGGAAAAGGAGAAATAATACACATATTTAACACAGCAAATATTCTTTTAAAATCACTGTAATCATTTGTTTTTATCGCGAACTAGCTGAAGCCCGCAACTTCGTTCACGTATGGATTTAGTTTTTAAAATCCCGCCGAAACTCTGATTTTCTGGGATAAAAAGTCTGTGTCACTCTCCAGGGCCTTAACTATACCTTTGCAAAAAATCACGTCAATCTGTAGCTCTGTTACAGCGTGATTGAAGGAGAAACTAACAAACAAACACACTTTCGCATTTATAATATTTTCCGCCATTTTGATTTTTCATGACGTTTTATGATTCTACCCGACAACATACTATACTTTTTAGTTACCTCGAACCGTTTGTTTACAGATGACGACTTTGAAGACGATATGAAGTTATTTGACTTGAAGCAGAGGTTAACACTTGTCAAACCGAAGTTTGAAGTCATGGACGCTAATGTTTGCCGATGCTGTTCCAGTGAAGACGGCTGCGTCGGTATATACGACCAAAAAGATGAAGCGGAGGTCGATTTGGCGCATAAGTTAAGGATCATATGTGGCATCGAGGTAAGCGCAACTCGAAACAGTGGTTCACATATAATATTATAAACTTGCATGCAAAAAATTGACCCAACCCGCGCTTTTCTTTTTTTCTATTTCATTTTTAGCCTGTGAAGTTGGTAACCAATTATCAGTTCCACTTTGAAATACGGTTACTGAAATCTTTTCATGTATCAAACGGTAATAAAAGTTATTTTTTATTTACCGATATTTTCGACATAATATCTTGTTCCCAATAGAAAAGCGCGGGGTGGGTCGATTTTTTTGCACGCAAGTGTGATGGTAATGAGGTTATGAGTCGAGGACAATATGATGTTTTTATAATATTTACGACTAGGTAACTAGGTTTTATATAAGGTCAGGGGGAGTAAGTGAAACATACTTTACTGTTTTTTCTAGAAAATGACCTGTAAGCCAGTAAAAAGATTGTCAATTTGAATAACAATAAATGCTATATACTCATGACATTATCTTCAAGCCCTCTAGTCGTGCAAAAAACGACGAAATTATTCATTAAAAGTAGACTATGGATTTGTTTCACTTACCCCCGAAATGGGGTAAGTGAAACTATGATCAGAACTTTATAAATATGAGGCCTATAGAACTATTTCAACAACTAAAATGGCATCTTTAATTGCCTCAATCGATAACGAGTCTCAGTGCATGTCTATATGGTCTAATTTCTTAAATAAATGGAAAAAACTGAAAATGGGGTAAGTGAAACATAGTCGCCAAGTCAGGGGTAGTAAACCAAAAGAAATTTTGAGTAAGTTCTAAATTTATTAATTTTTTAGTTCAATAACATAGCTAACACCGTGTTTACAATATTTTTACGTCTTTCTCTATTCTTGCTTTCACCAATAAAATTAATAAATTTGGTGTGGCAGACACAAGATGACCTATAATCAAATATTAGTTTTATTTAAATAACATATAATTTAAAGAAGGTTGGTAATCTCTGAAAATGGTGCAAGTGAAACATATGTTTCTCTTCCCCGCTCATCTCTGTTTCACTTTCCCACTCGGAACTTTTAGTGACTAGAATCTTTAACATGTCTTAAATTAATTAACTGGACGTTTAAGACAGAAAAAACAATTGGAACATTAAATCTATACATTATTCTAAGTACTTACCACAAAAAACTGTTGAAAACTCAATAAAATCACTTTAAAACAAGCAATAAATAAAACCGTGTCTAACTCGTGTTTTGAGTTTTGAAAAGTGGCTAATTTCTTTCTTTAATTAAACCTTGAAGAATTCATCTTACGCGACATCTCTTTAAAAAAATTTAAACCACTTCGACAATACTGTTTTATCGACTGATAGCAAATTTCGATAAACTGCATAGTTTGCTAGATAAAGCTTTGTGTTTCTCTTACCCCACCGTTTCTCTTACTCCCCTTGACCTTAATATTAAATTTATTACTACAGGTGGATCCATCAGACTCCATGCCGTCACAAATTTGCCTAAACTGCCTCCGGGAATTAGAGAACGCGTACAAATTCAGACGAAAATGTCAAGAAATGGACAAAATGTTCAGGGACCAAGCTAGTCAAGTTAAAATAGAAGCACACCCAGACTACCATCACGATGATGATAACGAAGAAAGAGATAGCGGACATGATGCCATAGAGTTTGAAATGGACACGAACTACGATGACCAACCCGTAGAACTAACAGAAGTTAAAACGCGTATCATGAATACCAGACAAATTGAACCACGTAGAATGAATAAATCGGTGAAAAAACATAGGCCTGCAATCAAAACGGAGATGAAGAAAATTTCTAAAAGGAAAAAAGTCCGTAAAACTAGATACGACTATTGGAAGATATGCGAAATCTGTGGCAGAAATACAAGGAACCTGGTCGCGCATTTGGACTCTCACTCCAAAGACAAGATCTACTCGTGCGACATTTGCGGGAAAAAGTTCAAGTTCAAAAGCAGCGTGCTTTTACACAAAGCCGTGCATGCGACCACGCCGAAGAAGACTTGTGAGGTGTGCGGCAAAAACTTCTTCATTATGTCGCAGTATCGGAAGCATTACGCTTTTCACGCGAACGAGAGGAAGCACGCGTGCGAAACTTGCGGGAAACGATTCAATTCTTTGGACATACTCAGAGTCCATAATAGATCTCATACAGATGAAAGGCCTTTCACTTGTTCCGAATGTGGCAAGACGTTCAGGACTTCCGGATGTGTATCGAGACACAGGAGAATAGTCCACAGAAATATAAAAGCTCAAAAAGTCGAACAGAAATTGTGAAATGTTGTACTAAATGGCTTAGTTTTGGAAACGTTTTGCCTTTCATACGAATTAGAGGAAATCGGGATACGGATAGGGGGATATGGTACAATTCTTAAGACATACAGTCCATTATAAATGCTTAATTCCAAGTTTGCGCTAGAATTTTACTCCTTCAATCCTCAAAAACTATTCGTCTTAGGGCTGATTTGAACAAGGTAAAATAAGTCTTATCCGAGCGTAAAATATTTTGACAGTATTTTCAATACAATAACTGTCAAAACGCCTAATTTATCCCTCGGATAAACCTCACTCGACGTTGGTGAAATCGGCACTTAGAGTCTCTTCAATGCTTTTTAAAGTTCACTATGAAACCCAGGTCGAAGGAAGACATTGACTTGCGATCCATTAACGATCCATCAGCATTGCTACAGAGGTTCAGACTTCAGCCTTGGAGGGGTCCCGGTTTCGATCGGGCATGCATCTCGAATTTTTCAGAGCTATGTTTGTTTTAAGTAATTAAATATCACTCGCTTTAACGGTGAAGGAAAAGATCATAAGAAAACCTGGATGGTTTCGGTAACCTGCCTGAGTTTTCCATAATGTTTTTAAAGTAGGTATGTGAAGTCTGCCAATCAGTATTTGGTCAGCGCGGTGGACTATGGCCTAAATCCAAAGACGAGACCTGTTCCCAATAGCGGTTCGACGACGGACTTAAATAAATTAATGGATGAGATCAAAATCGCCATGCATTATGCGTTGCGCTTTTAATTACGGATTGAGCCAAAGAAAGACAAATCTTGCACATGAGCGTGCTGCGAAATACCTATGCGTCAGTGTCGATTGAAATGCTACTCATCAAAAATACAATGAGTGACGAGGAAGGATTGCGAAAAGAAAATAGAAATGCAACTAAACCATAGATTCGCTTCTCTATGGAGAGGACAAACTGGCTTCTTTTAGCGGCAGCGATCGGCGTTTTTATGATTGAATCGATCGCTAATTTCTAGGTTTGATGTGCGATCCGATTGCAGAAATAGGATTGCATAATAGAAATCTCAGAAAAACTAAATCGCGCGATTTGACGTTTTTACGATCAAAAATCTGAAAACGCGATTCAGTCGCAAAAAAAACGAGTGTGCTTAAGGCCACACGACTGAAGTAAAACTTACGAAACACAACTGGCTATGAGAGAAAGAGAGCAAGAAAATGTGTGCTCGCACTTCTCTCTCTTGCCCCTACAGTAATATACGAAACGTAACTCTCTCTCTCTTTCTATCTTCACCAACTTATATCTCCTTCTCAACTTCCGTTCGCCTCGCCCGATCACACTTTTCGTAACGCATTCACCAGCTTACTCCCCAAGTCAAGCGTGCGTAAAGAAGTTTTACATCAAAACTAACACTAAAAGCCATAAAAACGCCAATCGCTGCAGCTAAAAGTAGTCAGTCTGCCCTCTCCTTATACAAATATCTTAAACTTGGTCAAAATGTGGCAAAACAGGACTTCTGGTGAAATAATTTACCAAACTATAAAGTTCAAAAAGTCTTACAGAAATTATATTTGTTGTTCTAATTATAATTATGTATTTGACCTCGTTATCGGTTCCGAATTAAAGCAATTTATCACTGGCATGGCGTTTTATCATATCTTTTTTCGTTTCGTCGCAGGTTTTCTATTACGGCCTGTATTAAAAGACTATCCAACAGATTGAAGGTCGAAAATATAATCCAAACATGAAATAGGTAAGGTGAAAAATGTTTACCAACTGGTAAAAATGATAGCAAACTCATTGCATGGATCGATTTTATTGTCACGCCTAGCTACCTACATGATATTTGGATTTCATGTTTCCGACTTTCAATCCAAAACATGTATGCCTATCTTATTAGTATACTAGCTGATGCCCGCGACTTCGTCCGCATGGATTTAGTTTTTAAAAATCCCGCGGGAACTCTTTCATTATCCGAGATAAAAAGTAGCTCTCCCGGTCTGAGGAACCACTACTACATCCATTACTATACCCATGCAAAAAATCGCATCAATCCGCTGTTCTGTTGCGACGTGATTGAAGGACAAACCAACAAACAAACACACTTTCGCATTTATAATATCAGTAATGCTTTATTATAACACTTTTTATAATTGTCAAATTTTTTACAACCAAAGACAAAATTACGTTTTGTTATTCCACTGTCATATCCTTTTCCTCACATCTGTGGTCTTGTGTAAATATGTAGCTACAAATTTGTTTTACAAATATCGAACTAATAGATTCGAACGCACACAGCCAAAGTTCTGCTACAAAAGACGCAAAGGTTTGCATTCTAATGTAAACTAAGTACATGAACAATTTCGATGACAATAGCCTGCCCTATTCGGTAATACATCTTGGCTATCTTACGAAACTGTAAATCAGCATATTATTTAAATATCGCAGAACGGTAAAACTAGTTTTAGACGCTAAAAGGTTAGGTTTATTTTTTTGGTATACAATTGTGGGTGTTTATGAATTTATGCGAATTGTTTGACATAGAAAGACTAATGGTTGACGTCACCATTTTATAAGAAGGTGCAGTGATTTCGTCCGGGCGAAACCTCGTAACAACTTTGATTTCCCAGGATAAATACCTAAGTAACATGTTATTTCCATCTGCAGGTGCAGAATGCAAGCTATCTTTTTGCCTTTCATTTTCAATGATCGGTGCTGGTGCGAAGTTGCCATTCCAACACCTAAGGACCTCAACGCCTATCGGTTCTGCGAACTAAGTACCACCTTTCCAGCTTTTCTTCTATTAATTTCTACTGCGCTGTATACTAGGTGATGTGTTCTGGAGTCATACAGCTTAATGAGACAGCTCTTAGTAAAGCAGCGTTCCATTAACCATATTTTGTTCTCCATGGCTCGGGCCTCTGAGAGCACTTTAAAAGCGCGTGTAACCCCAAAAAAAATCAGATTTCGCGATGAGATAAAACATAGCCACAACCTCATGTGAGGCGCGACAAAAGAAAGCGTTTTGCGCGGAATAGGAGTGTAGTAAGCGCCAAAATACTTTGTAACTCGTAAAATATTCATTTTCTTTTCAATTCGCTAGGCTTGTCGTCGTCGCGTCGCGGGACCGCTAAAGTTTATAAAGTATTTTTCCAACAGCTAATTAATTTTTACGAATTACATTTAGGTACGAGCGATCTTAAGTTTCATGCATTTATAGTCTACGCTCTACGTAATGCCGCGCGCGAAACGTGAGGGTAGACGACGTTGACGGTTGTGTCGATTTTGCGAATTTTTCGGAGTAAATTCTTTTGTTGCAATTTACACCTGTTTTTCTCACTTAGCGGTCCCCCGACGTGACGACGACACTTGCAAAATAAAAATATTTGAACTTACATAATATATGTGACGATAATAATTATATATAGGTATAAAATATTATTTGTTAGTTTTTAGAGATTATTTTTTGTGTCGGGGGTTTTTAAAATTTTTAATTTTACTTTTATTTAGTCCTTTTTAAAGTAGGTATAAATATTAGGAAGGTATTTATAGTGATTTGTTAGCGCAGTGGTAATTGAGCCTAATTGATCCCATTTAATTACCCACCATCGAAATCTAAACCTTACTCTAACATGTCATATTTAAAGTCATGGTTACCTTACCATGTTCTTTCAATATCATTGAAGTAATACGGTACCTTTCGAATCGATAGGACATATGGAAGGTAGTCAGATCACCTCATCAACTATTAAAGAGCTGATGATCTTCAAACGGCTGATCAGGTCATGGTTACCTTACCATATACTTTCAATATCATTGAAGTAACACGGTACCAAATTTCGAATCGATAGGACATATGGAAGGTATAGTCAGATCCCCTCATCAACTATTAAAGAGCTGATGATGTTCACAGGGCTGATCCGGTCATGGTTACCTTACCATATACTTTCAATATCATTGAAGTAACAAGGTACCAAATTTCGAATCGACAGGACATATGGAAGGTAGTCAGATACCCTCATCAACTATTAAAGAGTTGATGATCTTCAAACGGCTGATCAGGTCATGGTTATACCCTACCATATACTTTCAATATCATTGAAGTAACACGGTACCAAATTTCGAATCGATCGGACATAAGGAAGTTAGTCAGATCCCCTAATCAACTAGAAAAGAGCTGATAATCTTCAAACGGCTGAACAGATTTTCATGAAACATGGCTAAGAACACTCGGGATAAAATTATCTATGACACAAAAAAACTAAACGAAAATCGGTTCATCCGTTTGGCGGCTACGCTACCACAGACAGACACGTTAAACTTATAACACCCCTCTCTTTTTGCGTCGGGGGTTAAAAATCAAATCTGATTACTGTTAACGAGCGCACACGCCGTTAGAATTTTAAACTTCATATTTTATGTACAAGACACGTCAATTTGTATCTTATTTCTTTTAACACAAGTCAAGAGTAATAGGTAACAAGGTTTCGAAAAGTAGATTCTACTGAAAAGAAACGAAGAGCCGGCAAGAAACTGTGATAGTATCCTGTGGGCAGCTGGGATGCAAGCCGATTGCTTCAATGTTACACTTGCGTTTTAAGCAATTAAATATCACTTGCTTCAACGGCGAAGGAAAACATCTCCCTGAGAGTTCTCCATGTGGTCAAAGATATTGTGTGAAGACTGTCAGTCCGAACCTGGCCAGCGTGGTGGATTAGGTAGGTATACCTACCTAAAGTCTAAAAGCTCGTCATTCGAGAGATGTCCAGTAGGTAGTGGACCGGTTGGGATGAATAAATCTGAATAAATGAATGAAAATGTACATTTTTTGTCGTCATCGGTTCCGATTTTCATCACTTACAACTGTTAACAATATGCCCCTATTAGGATTGAATAGGTAAACTGTAAGGGCTAACATGCGCGCCACGAGAAAACTTTGTCTACCCATTTAGTCGTCAATTTCTTAGTCATATCACGAGCAAAAGGGTAGACAAAATCTCGTAGCGCGCATGTTAGACTTGCTGGACGCAGCAAAAGAACATCCATACCTACGTAAGAAATAAGGAAGAATTTGGGAAAAGCTGCAATATATAAATCACAATTCACAGTTCAAGTACCTAGTAAGTCAGCTTGCACTTTCTCGGCATTGTTTCTATTTTCTAAAGTCTCGACTCTCGACCATAACTGCTAATGAATGCGTCACCGACGATAGCGCCACTCGCGCCGCTACACTATCTTCGTTGTGTTAGCATAACCGAAATTGTAAGAGCAATGTCCTTTATTTTGTCTGATCGAGTGTTGTAGGTACGGATTAGGGTGTTTACATTACCACTTATCCGTCGTTAGAATACCTACAGAATGCTGTTTTGTGAGCGGTCAATGTAGCAAATTTTTGGAACGTAGTTCCTTATCGCGCTGTACGGAAGGGGGCTAGACGGAAAAAATTAAGGAAACCGACACGACACATTTTTGAAACTGACAATTTTTTTGTTGAATGTGAATTTTGCATTGTATTCGGTATTTTCGCCTTAGAACACAACGTCTGGATGGCCTAGTGGATCGGGCAGTCGTCTAAAAGTTCAACGCCGATGGTTCGAATCCCAGCTCGACAGACTGAATTTTCTATAATCAATTTTATTTTAAATAATTTCTAAATGTGGAATTTTTCCCTGATTTTTTATTGTATAAATTGGATAACGCCATCTGTGAAAAAACAGTAACTCCACCAGAGTAACTCTTTGGTTTTGTAACAGTGCAATAGAAATAAACAAAATAATATAATTCATCGTAGTTAATCAATTTAATACTACATAGATGACACCACTAGTTTATTTCGAAAGGAGCTTCGTTCCATCCGGGTGTCCTTTGACACCTCTCAAGTTTTTTTAATTATAATTATAAATTTTTTAATTATAGAGACTAACTGGCTCATGTAGGATTGAGGAGTCGACTTTAGGTAGGTACCTACATTAGTACGAACTGTATGGTAACTTCCACCAAATTCTTATATCTATAAATAATCTAACATAGATTTAGATATTTTTAAGAGTCCGATATCCAACTATAAAGATAGTCCAAGAGATAGTTGTGAGTTTGGTTTGGTGACCTATTCTGTTCACCAAAAAATTGTATCTATAGAGATGTCCATAAAGGGACAGATTGATAAATAATTTTCAATGCAATTTTTAACGAGTTTTTAGTTTGCATTGTAATCTATGCACAAGTGAAATTATGTTTTTAAGGCAAGCTACCTACGAAATATTGTTGTCAATTTGTTTATTTGTGTGTTATTCAAAGATAAACTATTGACACGATTTCATTGAGTCTGATTTAATTGAGGTTTTCGCTGTTTGAATGTCATTTTGTTAACAATTAAATAAGTCGAGTTTATCTAAATGAGTTGAACTTTACTGCGCAAAGGTCTGTATAGATAAATAGGAAAACTGTCATTTTGCTCTACGTTTTTAGGGTTCCGTACCAAAATGGTAAAAATGGAACCCTTATGGTGAGACTTTCTCCGTCCGTCCGTCCGTCTGTCACAGTCGATTATTTCAGTAACTATTAAAGCTATCGACGTGAAATTTGGAATGGTTGTGTATAATAGTGGCCCAACATCATTGGAATAAAAAAATCGAAAATTATTTTTAGTTTTATTAAAAAAGGGGGGAAATCGGGGGTTTGAAATTTCAAAGTGAAATAACTGTACCGAGTGGGGTATGTGGTATATTAAAGGCCTGTGCATTCTAAAACAGTTTTTTATTTATTTCTATATGTAATAGTTTTTGATTAATCGGCATAAATGTCGAAAAAAATTGCTGACTTGATTTCTTGCATGGATATACGAGTAGTATAGTTCGAACATTTTTGTTCTAAATAGTAGGGCGCTTCTGCGAGGTTAATCGTTACATTTTCCTGTAACTTTCTGAATCGGAAACTTGCTAGTCCAAGCACCATCTATTTTAAACATATTATTATGCCTGACGTTCGGGCCCGCTACTTCTTGGTATTGTAACACCGAGACCTTCCTTTCACGATTCTTCAATTAGGTACGCTATTTATGGATCGATTCACATTGACGTAGAGTTGAAACGTATTTGTACCGTAATTTAAAAAGGACACGATGGGCTCCTTTTTTAAATTTTCAAAATTACTACAATTGTCTTGGGGGAGGCACGATGCACGATGGCGTGTAGAAACTCATTAGGGGTATGGGTATAACTAAAACTGCCAATAGCATCTTCCTAGCTAGACCGCTAGCATCTTAAGCTGCATCAGTCAAGGGCTATCTTGTCCTGACAAAAAACTAAGTAGGTACATATATCACCATAAATATTAATTAGGTATATTATGCATTGATAACCTAGTGGTTATAGTACTGCGGTGTTCTATTCGGGGGGTCGCAGGTTCGATCCCGGGCTCCTGACTTAAAGTGCGTTTAAGAAATTAAATATCACAAGCTTCAAAGGTGTAGGTATGCCACCGTGGTGGAATATGGCCTATAACCCTTCTCAGAGAGACTTGCGCTCAGGAGTGAGACGTTGATGGGTTGCTGATGATGATGATTACCTATGCATTACAAGTACCTAAGTAAGTAATTTAAAATTTTTGATCGATGCTTAGACACCAATGTTAGATACGTTTACGCCTTGATTCAGACCTTGGTTGTGTACTGAAAAACTGCAACAATCACTGCTAGGTACTATCTCAAAATGTGATGGTTACATTTATGGCATTCATGCTGTAACAATGCATTTGTGCCAATATTAGAAAGATAGTGTCGGGCAACCAGAGGTGATTGCAGCTTCGTCAGTCGTCACACCATAACCTCTAAGTACTTTGGAGATTGTGTACCTAGGTACAACATATTTATTAGCCACAATTTCTCGTAGGTAGTTATACATATCTAACGTCGGCGCCTTCACCACTTACTAAAATTCTTGGGAGAGGTAGTATAAATATATAAGTATTGTATGATAAGATCAAAACTCAATACTACTACTGGTACTATGTCTTTAATCTTTAAGTAGTTAGGTAATTAATTTGAACTGATTTATTTCAAACCGAAAGATTTAAAAGATACCGCGTCCATTTAATCAATTACCTATTATACTGTCTGTTTTTGTTTTCGAAGTAACTGCCTCTCAACTCAAACACGTGTTTTTCAATTTTTATCTATTTGTCCGGCCAGTCCCGGAAATTAGAGTTTTCCGTGAGATTTTTAAAAACACCTTAATCTAAGCGAACGTAGTCGCGTTTATCATTTAGCGGGATATAAAAGATTATAAAATACGGCTACCGTAATAGATTTAACTGCTTCCTACAGGCTACCGGCAATTAATGGTTGTTATACGTTGATTGACCGATAGTGTCCCAAAATAAGGCTCTTTAACCCTATGGAATGTCGATCAAGCACGTCCGGGCGTAATAACAGGCATCACACAGGCATTCGTTCACCCTGCTTTTACTGGCGCCAGTATACTGTGCCCTTAGCATGAGTTTGATCATCTCATCTCGAAAACATTGATTGATGTCACGCAGCGAAACACGACAGTTATAATATTAAAATCAAAGTACGTAGTAGTAAAGGTCATGGCGATTCCATTTTAATTTGCCGTTTATTGTGTTTCGATATTCGAAATTTTACTGAAACTCGAAAGGATTAATAATAATCCTACGCATTGGTTCATATTGCGTTTTTTTTAAAATTTAAGTACCTACTAGGTACCGATTATATTTCGCTAATTTTGAGGCGCTGGTAAACTTATGCCTAAAGACAAGGCATTCAAGAATTCAAGATACATTTTTGATTTTACTCTGACGTTATACGTAGTGCTTCGATACTCGATAATCGATTAAAGTTGTCGAGATGCACAAACTCTTACTAGACTTACTACCAGCTACCGGGTATACGACAAAAGTTCACCGATCAGTTCGCGACAAACCGCGTGCGCGAGCGCAGCCCATCAGTTCAAATTTAGAACACGTTCTAAAATCGTACGAGTAGGTACGTTGCTGGAATAAAAACAAAAAGGAAGTGCTTCCGAAATTATATTAGAAGTTTAAAGGACATGGCTATACTTACTGCGGTGAGCTCTTACATTATATTCAATAGTATTTTCGGATTTTAATTTAATAATTTGAAAGAAATACAATTTTTTTTTCAAATATGAATAACTAGATGATGCCCGTGACTTCATCCGCGTGGATTAAGGTTTTTAATTCCCGCGGGAACTCTGCAATTTTCCGGGATAAAAGTAGCCTATGTGTTAATCCTGGGTATGAGCTGTCTTCATTCCAAATTTCAGCCAAATCGGTTCATTAGTTGTGGCGTTAAAGAGTAACAAACATCCATCCATCCATACATCCTCACAAACTTTCGCATTTATAATATTAGTAGGATATTATGCATGTTACCACGTAGTCGTATAATATTATTGATTTTTGAAAAAGGACTTGTTCATATTTTAAAAGCCTTTGTATCTAAGGTTTGTATCATCAGAATTAGATACCTAATATAATTTTATTGGTCTTTAGCTGAACAAAAAATGTTATTTTAAGTAAATGTTATTAATAGTCTACCTGATAGCTTTTGCCCGCGTCTTCGACGGAAAATCCATTAATATCATCTTTGTACCAACTCTCCAATTACAAAAATCCCACTTTCGTATTTATAAAATTAGGTAGATTCTAGCGGAACGCTAGACTTTTTGGTCCCCAGAAAAAGTGTTAGCTACGAACCAAAAACTTTGTAGAGTTTTGTCTGTATACCACCACGCTAATCTCAAAAAATAATGTAGATATTTTCCTTTTTCATGTATGGGTGAGCCCCCTTTATTTTTAGGGTTCCGTACCAAAATGGTAAAAATGGAACCCTTATGGTGAGACTCTCCGTCCGTCCGCCCGTCCGTCCGTCTGTCACAGTCGATTATTTCACTAACTATTAAAGCTATCGACAGGTTTGGAGAAGTTGTGTATAAAAGTGGCCCAACATCATTGGAATAAAAAAAAATCGAAAATTATTTTTAGTTTTATTAAAAAGGGGGAAAATCGGGGGTTTGAAATTTCAAAGTAAAATAACAATACCGAGTGGGGTATCATATGAAAGGCTTTTACCTGTACATTCTAAAACAGATTTTTATTTATTTTTATCTATAATAGTTTTTGATTAATTGGGCAAATGTCGAAAATAATACCGCCCCCCCCCCCTTATTTCCGAAGTTTACCAATCGAAAAAGCAGAAATAATTATGGTCAATAGAGGGTTATGTATATTGTGCAGGAAAAATAGAACCAACGCTCTAAGTAGCATAGTTTTTTTTATATTAACAATAAACCTATACAAACAAAGTTAACGATAAATAAGCAAATTAATATAATATCGTTTTACTTTTACTTTTGGAGTACGGGACCCTCGGTGCGCGAGTCCGACTCGCACTTGGCCGGTTTTTTTAATTTAATTTTTATTAATTGTTGTTATAGCGGCAATAGAAATGCATGCTCTGACAATTTCAACTGTCTCCCTATTACGCTTTACGAGATACAGCCCGCTGGAAGACGGACAGACAGACGGACGGACGGACAGCGGAGGCTTAATAATAGGGTCCCGTTCCCGCACCCTTTGGGTATGGAACCCTAAAAAGGTGTTAATTAATAGGTATAAACAGTGCTGTGACAATGTCCGTATTTAAATGATGCAGACGCACGTCTTCATTAAATTGTTTATGATGTTGAATTAATTACATACTTACTACTTAATAAGAATAATTTATAAACAAAGGACTAAAACAAGTTTGTTATGACTTGATTATTAAGTAGGTACCTACATACTTAATGTACAAACTTAATGGCCTTTGATGCACTTATCAAATAATATTATCTCATGGAACTAGGAATTACGACTACGTCTAATATTATCTGTAGTAAAATTAGCCATGCATTGTCTTGTTTACAAGGTTCTGTGTCAGCAAAGATAAAGAATAAGCGTTGATATTTCACAACCCCAAACAAAAAACTCATATAAGTGATAAAAGAGCGGACTACTTAGTTAAGGGAAGTCGGAATAGGCACCAACAGGTAGTCTTGGGTTGGTTGAGTAGGTAGGTCATGGAAATAGGAAGCGTAATTCCTAGTTCCATAGGTAAATAGGTATGAGCCGTATGACACTCATGTGTGATTTTCCCGAATAAAAAATATATTTTATGGTAACTTCACTTATTGAGCTCTAGACAATCACACCCCTCATGCCAGGGTAAAAAATAAATAAATAATTTAATTTTTATGATTTGTTGCTATAGTGGCAATAGAAATACACACTCTGTGAAAATTTTAACCCTTTCCTAGGGGGACACCCTTTTTACGGTTTACGTGTATCTACTATTTATTACGGTTTACGAGATACAGCCCGCTAAACAGACGGATGGACAGCGGAGGCTTAGTAATAGGATCCCGTTGGCACCCTTTGGGTACGGATCCCTAAAAATTATTGCTACAGTGTGACGACTGAAATCGACCCTGATTGGCCGAAAGGTACTCACTCGCTATAGGCTAAAATGCATTGTTGCAGAAAGAACGCGATAAATTCAACCAATCACAGCAGTTGAGATGTAGCAATAAATATAATTGATGCACCATTTACATTATTGGCCTACTGGTTGCCTGAAATCTCTTATCTCTGCATAGTCAGCACATTTTACAAACCCTTGATGTCTCAGCAATTGTCATCGTCTCATTCTCAACGCAACTTTCGACTAACGTTGCCTACCTATTTAACCGACTTTAATAAAGGAGGAGGTTCTCAATTCGACGCCTTTTTTAGGGTTCCGTACCCAAAGGGTACCAACGGGACCCTATTACTAAGCCTACGCTGTCCGTCGTCCGTCCGTCCGTCCGTCCGTCTGTCAGCGGGCTGTATCTCGTAAACCGTAATAGATAGACAGCTGAAATTTTCACATATTATGTATTTCTATTGCCGCTATAACAACAAATAATAAAAATTAAATTAAATTAAAAAATTAAATTAAAATGGGTAGGTGGGTAGATGGAAATCTTTTAATTTAATTTTTTTTAACGGAACCCTAAAAGAGCGAGGCCTGACTCGCACTTGGCCGATTTTTTTAATATAGCTTCTATCGTACCGTCCAGTAAGTTAACATAATATAATTTATTATACCTATCTGTATGCATTTTATGTAGCTTGCAAGAAAGTTTATCGCCCCAGGCTCGAAGTTGACGCATGCTGTTGTCACGCCTCTCCGTGACAAGAAAAGTTATAACCTGCGCGTCTTTAGCATAGTAATTATCATTAGGGTTCCTTACCAAAATGGTAAAAAGGCTCTCAATTATGCTGCGATTTCTTTCCTTGTCCGTTTGTCACTTCATTAAATATAAAAAATGTCGCAGCACGCGCAGGTCACTAGCGTTAGTTGGTAGCATGAGCGTCGCCAGCCGATGGCCAAGGGGGAGGCAAGTTGACAGGGTTCCCACTGAATTTTTAAAAACCTTACACCATGCGGACGAAGTCGGGGGCAAAAGCTAGTTAAGTATAAGTTTTTCAGCTTCACAGTTGAAGATTTGGCAGCGGTACTATCTGGATTTCAATGATGAAGTATCTACTAGTACAATATTTTTCAAATGTCTAGGGGGGGCAGCTGCCCCTACCTACCCCCCCTGGCGACGCCCATGGTTAGTAGCTGTAGTAATTGATTATATTATAATATGTGAATCCTAAGCTGAAGCAGTCAGCTGTCTGCTTTTGCATAGAAATATGTAATACCTACATAATAAAGTCCTTAGAAAATCAGGTTTACTGAGAAATGATGTCACCCAAATAACTTGATAGTTGATAATATTATTAACGAGATGGGGACAGTTGGACACTTTGCTTTTGACGTGATAACGTCTTATAAATCGATGAACACCGGCTGCACATACGAAAAAGTGTCACGTTCCGCCTGAGCCTGCGCGTGCAAGCGAGAGCGCGGAACAAACGATAGAGAGGCACGATCGGTCTAAGCGTTGGCTTGTGACTAGAAAAAACTGTTATTTCCAATTAACTCCTTCTACAAAATAATGATAATTCAATGATAATAATGAATTCAATCCATAAAAGTATGCAACTTTTCATCAATGTTTCTTTATGACGTTATCACGTAAAACTATCGTCCGTAACGTTTATAACTTTACCTACAGACAGAGACAACCAATATTTTTTTTGTTTTAATATGCTGAAAAGAAAGAAAGCTGTAGTCTCTGCTCCAATTAAGCGGAAAGCTTGTGCTAGGAGTGGGTACCACAATTGCGCAACGGGTCGGGATCGAATCTTTCAATTTTAACTTTTAACGTTGGGCTATTGAGGCGTTTTCGATATCCGTAGATAAAAAGTATGCAACTATAGCATCTAAATATCAAGTAAATCCGTAATCCGTTGCTCTGTTGCAACATGATTTAAGGACAAACAAACACTCTCTCTGTCTCTCTGTAACGTTATCCTCATTACTGAGGGTCGCGATCCTTAGCATGGATCACCTTCTCCCGTACGATGTTTCTCCACAAACAAACACACCTTCGCATTTATAAAATTAGTATACTTATTTATGGCAGATTTCACCAGCGTCGAGTGACTTTTTACCGAGGAATCATCATCATCATCATTACCAACCCATCAACGGTTCACTACTGAGCGCATGTCTCCTCTCAGAGAAGGGTTGTAGGCCATAGTCCACCACGCTGCCTGGCCCAATGCAGCGAATTGGCGGACTTCACACACCTTCAAGAACATTATGAAGAACTCTCAGGTGTGCAGGTTTCCTCACGATGTTTTCCTTCACCGTTGAAGCAAGTGATATTTAATTGCTTAAACGCACTTGACTCCGAAAAGTCAGAGGTGCGTACCCGGGATCGAACCTGCGACACCCCGAATAGGAGACCACAGTCCTAACCACTAGGCTATCATTGCTAACGCTACCGAGGAATAAATTGGGCAAAATATCACGCTCGGATAAGACTAATTTTACGTTGGGGAAATCGGTCCTTTTATAGGTAGGTATAGATTATTCCGGTATAATGGTAGCTCCATCCTAACATTCCTGAGTCTTTGTTCGAAAGCTCAAGCTTTGTGACGGCGTTAACCTGGATCTCGGCCAAGGTCTCCTCAAGTCAGCAGTAGGTACCTACCGGTAGCCTAAAGCTCCTTTCCCGTTGTCAACCCGTTGCATTGACTCAGTGCTGTATGACTCAGTGATGTCATTTTGTCGACTTAGTCTCATTTTCTGAACCTACGCTCAATCAAGCTCAACGTTCAGGCGAATGTTTCAAAATTATTAATTTTGACGACCTCCCTGGCGCAGTGGTGAGCGCTGTGGTCTTATAACTGGGAGGTCTTGGGTTCGATTCTCGGTGGGGGGAATTTATGATAGAATAGAATAGAATAGAAATATTTATTATTCAAATAAACTTTTTACAAGTGCTTTTGAATCTTCTGGCTCTACCACTGGTTCGGAATGCCCTTCCTGCCGAGAAGAACCAGCAAGAAACTCGGCGGTTGCTCTTTTCAAAACAAATTTACAATACAGTAATTTCTGAATTGTTTCTGGTCTGGTCTGGTGGGAGGCTTTGGCCGTGGCTAGTTACCACCCTACATTCAAAGACGTGTCGCCATTGGATTTAGCGTTCCCGCACGATGGCGTGTTGAAACAGATTAGGGGTATGGGTTGAATGTACACTGCCATACTCCTTCCAAGTTAGCCCGCTACCATCTTAAACTGCATCGTCACTTACCATCAGGTGAGATCGCAGGCAGGGACTATCTTGTCATCGAATAAAAAATTAAATTACTAGCTTTTGCCTGCGTCCGCAAGGAGGACTGTTTTTCAAGCTCCATGGCCCCGAATATATCTACAACCATGCAAAAAATTTACGTCGATCCGTTGCTCTATTGTTGCGTGATTGAAGGAGACATCAACAAACAAACACACTTAATGTAGTAGTACACACACTTAGTAATATTAGTAGGATATTAAAGGATTTCATGTAGGCTTAAGGCTCATAATATGACAAGTCAAGAGAAGAATATACTACCGGTTTAGAAAACAGATTCTGCTGAGAAGAGTGCAAATATCTAAGTAAGTAAGCAGTTAGAACGTAGTTCCTTATCGCGCGGTACGGAAGGGGGCTAGACGGAAAAAATTAAGGAAACCGACCCTCGACACATTTTTGAAACCGACACTTTTTTGTTGAATGTGAATTTTGCATTGTGTTCGGTATATTCGCCTTAGAACAAGGCGTCTGCATGGCGTAGCGGTTAGGGCAGTCGCCTATAAATTCAACGTCGATGGTTCGAATCCCAGCTCGACAGACTGAATTTTCTATTTTCAATTTTATTTTAAATAATTTCTAAATGTGGAATTTTTCCCTAATTTTTTATTGTATAAATTGGATAACGCCATCTGTGAAAAAACAGTAACTCCACCAGAGTAACTCTTTGGTTTTGTAACAGTGCAATAGAAATAAACTAAAAATAATTCATCGTAGTTAATCAATTTAATACTAGATGACACCACTAGTTTATTACAATTCCTTCACTAAAATTAATCGAAAGGAACTACGTTCAATCCGGGTGTCCCTTGACACCTCTCAAGTTTTTTTTAGATTCATCTTTCTCTATTCATTTTGACGTCACGTATTCATTTTTGATTAGATATAAGTTTCGAGGAGAAACTAATAGCAGACTGTGCATTATTGTTATCGTTGATAGCTGCGAGCCACACTTCGCTTCGAGCACAAATAATAATGTCCGCGAAGTTTCGATAATGTTGATGCATTTCCTGTTTGAATGCTAAGTCGACTTCTTGAGTTCCAGGTAAATACCTACTCGTACATCTATGGTTGTAAATATGCCTCTTCATCTCTTTAGTGCTTACCAAGGTCACCTTCGGTTATCGGTAGGACCTTTCTACTATCGAACCGCAAGGCATCGCATTAGGTAAGTCTGCAACTGCACCGCTAAGTGGTTGACACTTGACATCCCAAGGACTCGACGAGCACTTTATTTCCTTGTTTCCAATACGCACAACTTAAAATATTTAAGACGCATATCCTAAATTTCCGGTTTTCCAACTAAGTAACTTTAACTTTAAAATCAAGAGTGAATAGGCATCTACTAGGCAAGCGCGCTTCATCTTGGCTGCATTTTCACTTAGCATTATCTAGGTATGATCGCATTCAAACGCTAGTTAGTCTATAATGAAATAAAAATAGGTTGTAGGAATATCTGAAATAGGTATTTAGGAATCTATCGATTTTGAAAGGTCTTTTAAGTAGGTACCTACTTAGTTCTACTTGGTCCATAACTATAGTGGTATACCAATATACCTGTTACAAATTAGGTAGGTCCTAAAGACTCGTTACCCGAGCGAACCTAGAGCATAGTAGCTATACAAGTGCAAGTATAACAAGTATCTAATGTATATAATAGCTATAGGAACCTGTAACTAAGTGCTTACGTAATTCACATTATCTAGTTTTCCAAGCTATTTTCTAAGCTAACGGGAGCCTAGGAAATTGCTAGGAGACAATTTATACCTAACTTGTCTTTATCGGTGCCTGATATAAGTGTCGACAGGTTCATTCAGTGTTTATATGTATTTTTTTATAATACGTATTTATTTATAATCATTTTTTTAAATTTAATGACACGATAGTCCTTGACTGCGATCTCACTTTATGGTAAATGACGATGCAGCCTTAGATGGTAGCGGGCTAACTTGGAAGGGGTTTGGCAGTGTACATTCAACCCATACCTCTAATCTGTTGCTGCCCGCCATCGTGCCGGAACGCTAAGTCGCTTGACGGCACGTCTTTGACGGTAGGGTGGTTACTATAGCCACGGCCAAAGCCTCCCACTAGATCAAAATCATCATCTCAATCCATCGCCGTCCTACTTCTACGTCACAGGTCTACGTACATACGTACATCTACGACAGAGGTCAGTAAGTACACCTTTGAGAACCTTCTGGAGAATTCTCTGGCTTGCAGGTCTCCTCACGAGGTGTATCTAACATTCAACGTCAAAGTAGGTAGTAATATTTAATTGTATAGCTTCGAAAAATAAGAGGTGCGTGTATGAGATTCGAACCCTAGGCCCTTCGAAAAAGACACCGAGGTCTTAACCACTAGGCTACCACCGCTCGCGCTCCTGTAGGTATTTATAGTTTAAATACACACGTATCATTTTTGTTTAGTACAATTTTGGGCATGTCTTCGTTGACGCTTCAACCGAGTACCGACATACGTCCACAGGCTGGACCTGATAAAGTCTTGTGCCGCTTGAGCCCAGTAAATCCAAGTGATTCGAGTGAAATCTTCCGTGCACTGCAGAGTCCTTACTCCTCACTCACCATTCCAGCATATTAGCACAGAGTAAGGACAGTAATATATTTTGCACAGTAGGTACAATGTGTCCTACTTGTGTTGTGATCACAGAAATCTTAATAACAAGGCAGTATTAGGTAGACCCTCTCGATGCTAAACGACCTACGAAGGTAACAGAGACATGGCTAAAAGCTCTAAAAACCAAAGTCTTAGCTTTTCGTATATTCTTCAGTAGGTAGGTATAGAAATGAAAGATTTGTAAATAGATCATTTTATACCTATTCATTTATAGGCAGCTATCAAATAGCAGCCTATTTAAATGAATAGATTTTTGCACATCTTCCGTAAAGTTTTATTCAGTAAAACAACATTCCATTAATAAATGACGCTGTACTCTACCTGTGACTCTACTCTATAAGAAATACTCATAGTAAGGTACCTAATTGTTTTACACTGTAACTACCTACTACCTATAAAGTACTTAGTATAAAGGTAATCGTATGCACATAAGGTTATTAGTGCAAGTTGCTACAAAAAGGAGGTATAATGTACCTACCATTAATCATACCTATGACCTCGCAAAGAAAGGAAAACATCTTTGTTGATGATTGTGATAGTAGTAGGTAGACGTTATCTTTCTCTAACCCAGCAGAGTTCGATACAGCCAGAAAGTATTGCATTAGGCGTTACTCGTATGTAGGTTAAGTTAATAGGGTTAAATGAGCACCCATAATTTAAATATGGGTGGCAAATTGACATCCCATTAATAATAGTGTTGGGCAACAGCGTCATTTATCATTAAAGGCCTCCTGATGCCTTTGCAACGCCTACAATCCTTATAGGCTTGTACCTACGATGGCGCCCAATTTTTTAGGTACTTGGTGTTAGGTAGGTGAGCGCTGTTGTCTTATAACTGGGAGGTCCCGGGTTCGATTCCCGGCGGGGTCAATTTGGGAATTTATAATTTCTGAATCTTCTGGTCTGGTCTGGTGGGAGGCTTTGGCCGTGGCTAGTTACCACCCTACCGTCAAAGACGTGCCGCCAAGCGATTTAGTGTTCCGGCACGATGGCGTGTAGAAATCAATTAGGGATATGGGTTGAATGTTTCACTGCCATGCCCCTTCCAAGTTAGCCCGCTACCATCTTAGACTGCATCGTCACTTACCATCAGGTGAGATCGCAGTCAAGGACTAGCTTGTCATCGAATTAAAAAAAAAAAATTATCGCATAAAATACACGCTGGCACACAAGCACAACACTGAATAAATATTATAATTTATATAGAATTACTTTTGGGTAGGTCCCGCACTAATAGCACATTCATCCTCATCATCATCATCAGTAACCCATCAACAGCTTACTACTGAGCCTCATTGCAGAGAATAGGTAGGGTTATAGGCCATACTCCCACCACGCTGGCCCAATGTGAATTGGCGGACTTCACACACGGTGTGCGTGTGTGGTTTCTTCGCGATGTTTTCCTTCACCGTTGAAGCATGTGAAACGCTCATAACTCCGAAAAATCAGAGGTCATCTTTGAACAGATGAGAGAACATCTTTGAAGTCACCGACCGCGCAGTGATATGATAAGACGACCTAACCTATGTCTTTATCAGAGCATTCGTTAAGGGGCCCAGTTTATAATATTTACCTACTTTATTTAGAGTTTCTGAGTACCTTCACCAACATTTTTCTGAATTTCTTTATTCAGTGACTACCTAGCTGATGCCCGCGACTTCGTGCGCGTGGGCAGAACCCCTGCAGCATTAGATCCGCGTCGATTTAAGTTTTTAAACATGCTGTGTAAGCTCTTTGATTTCCCGGGATAAAAAATAGCCATTGTCCGGCCCCGGGAATGGTCCAAGATCCCAGTGCCGCCAGACCTAAGTTATTTTCTCAGCAATTATTTGTGTACGATAGAGTACTGTTCGAATGTCCTTTCAGTATATGCGTACCAGCTAGATTGTGCCGACGGCCAATTTCCAGATACCAGGTGCTAAAGGTAGGTAAAAACTAGAATAACTTATCTTAAATTCTCAGGGCTGATTTTCATATATGTTTTAAAGAATATTGTAAAAATTAATAAATTATTACTGCCAGACGCTTACCGCCGGCGGTTACTTTAGCCAGACGCTTTGAAGCTCCCAAAAATATATATAATTTAAGTTAACTTATATTCTCAGTTCTGATTTTTATACATGATACTCAGGGAACTATTGCGATATTATCTGTAAGCTGCCAGACCTATTGGAAGGGTCAAACATCCCCCCAGACACACATTATGCGTCCCCATATGTATGAGCGCTAGAACATGATTCACTTGTTTAAGTGTGTGAGAGATAATATCATCATACTATAATATTATAAATGCGAAAGTGTGTTTGTTGGTTTGTCCTTCAATCACTCTGCAACAGAGCTATGGATCGACGTGATTTTTTGCCTGGGTATAGCTTAGGATCTAGAGAGAGAGAACTATTGCAATATCTTCTGCAAGCTATACCCAGGCAAAAAATCACGTCGATCCGTAGCTCTGTTGCAGAGTGATTGAAGGACAAACCAACAAACACACTTTCGCATTTATAATATTATAGTATGATGATATTATCTCTCACACATTTAAACAAGTGAATCATGTTCTAGCGCTCATACATATGGGGACGCATAATGTGTGTCTGGGGGGATGTTTGACCCTTCCAATAGGTCTGGCAGCTTACAGATAATATCGCAATAGTTCCCTGAGTATCATGCATAAAAATCAGAACTGAGAATATAAGTTAACTTAAATTATATATATTTTTGGGAGCTTCAAAGCGTCTGGCTAAAGTAACCGCCGGCGGTAAGCGTCTGGCAGTATTAATTTATTAATTTTTACAATATTCTTTAAAACATATATGAAAATCAGCCCTGAGAATTTAAGATAAGTTATTCTAGTTTTTACCTACCTTTAGCACCTGGTATCTGGAAATTGGCCGTCGGCACAATCTAGCTGGTACGCATATACTGAAAGGACATTCGAACAGTACTCTATCGTACACAAATAATTGCTGAGAAAATAACTTAGGTCTGGCGGCACTGGGATCTTGCTCTAGAAAGAACTGTCACTGATCCTATTTTATTTATTTCGAGAAGATTGGTTCAGATATTTATTTGTATGTAACAACAGCGAATATTTAGGGTTCCGTACCAAAATGGTAAAAATGGAACCCTTATGGTGAGACTTTCTCCGTCCGTCCGTCCGTCCGTCCGTCCGTCTGTCACAGTCGGTTATTTTAGTAACTATTAAAGCTAACGACATGAAATTTGGAACAGTTGTGTATAATATTGGCCCAACATCATTGGAATTTAAAAAAATCAAAAATTATTTTTAGTTTAATTAAAAAAGGGGGGAAATCGGGAGTTTGAAATTTGAAAGTAAGATAACTATACCGAGTGGGGTATCATATATGAAAGGCCTTTATCTGGACATTCTAAAACAGTATTTTATTTATTTTTATGTCATAGTTTTAATTAATCGGGCAAAATGTCGAAAAAAATATCGTTCCCCCCCCTTATTTCCGAAGTTTACCAATCGAAAAATCAGAAATAATTATGGTCAATAGAGGTTTATGTATATATTTTACAGGAAAAATAAAACCAACGCTCTAACTAGCATAGTTTTTTTTATAATAACAATAAGCCTCTACAAACAAAGTTAACGATAATTAAGCAAATTAATATAATATTATCGTTTTACTTTTACTTCTAGAGTACGGAACCCTCGGTGCGGGAGTCCGACTCGCACTTGCCCGGTTTTTTTATATAGAAACCCTACATATTTCTCGGATATGAAGTAGCTTAAATAGAGTAGGTAGTAGAGGTCTCTACTTACCAGTGAAAGTCACCTCAAAATCGGTGCAGTCATTCCGAATATACCTACTAGGTCTCGGACAAACAGACAAAAATTAAAAAAAACGTGTTAAAGGGTTATTGTTAGATCGTTTAATTCATATATTGTGCTATAAAATCACAGACACAAAATATATTATCAACTAGCTGATGCCCGCGACTTCGTCCGCGTGAATTTAGTTTTTTGGTTTTTTTTTTGTATTAAAACCTTCCGTGGAACTTAAGGAACATACAAAAAAATAAATTAACCGAATTGGTCCATCCATTCTTGAGTTATGCGCTTACCAACATTCATTTTTATTTATATAGAATATAGAAGAAGACTATAATTTATTGGTACGATATAAATTATGCTATCATCATCATCATAATCAGCAACCCATCAAGGCTCCCTACTGAGCGTAGATCTCCTCTCAGAGAAGGGTTATACGCCATAGCACCACGCCGCTGGCTCAATAGGAATTGGTGGACTTCGCACACCTTCGAGAACATTATAGCGAACTCTTAGATGTGCAGGTTTCCTCACGATGTTTTCCTTCACCGTTGAAGCAAGTGATATTCTCTGAAAAGTCAGTCAGATGCGTACCCGGGATAGAACCTGCGACCCCCCGAATAGGAGACCACAGTCCTATCCACTAGACTATCACTGCTTATACATATTAAATATTATGGTGGGTATCGATCTAAGACTATTATTATTCTTGTCGATGATATTCTCATCAGTATTCAACTGTCATATTTTGCCCTCAGAGACTATGGTGGGTGGTCGCGGCCGTACTGATGGTGTCAACAAACACACAAGCAAGGAATGTCACGTAAGAATAATATTTTATCTAGACAATAGAGATACCGTAGGTACATTTACCTAGTATAATTTGTATTATTAGAGTTATTCAGCTTATATTATTATTTATTATTATTATTATCCTATCAATAGAATCAAATTCTGTAGGTATACATAAAATGTAGAGTGTAGACGCCCCAAGGCTAGATGGAGCGATGACATCCGGAATGGATGGATCGTATTGATTGGATGCGGAAAGCCGATAGGCAACGAGGGCGCTACCTATGGCGCAATGTCCAACAGTGGATGAATATTGGCTGATGATTGAAGACTACAGCTTCAGAAAACGGGAGGCTTTTAATAAAATCTTCAGAATATTCGGTTTAACATCTTGTATTCTTATAATTCGTACTTTTACACAGATCTATGTTTTTTAAAAATATCTTAGGGTAAATAATTATATTCGCTTAAACAACGACTGTCCGTAACATCGCTTGACAAAAGAATGAGGCTTACACCGCCGTCAGCCGTAGAGCAATAATAATAAGATCTATTGAATATTATTATTTATAAGGAATACCTAAATTAACAAATCAAGACATTTTAGTAATTTTGAAAATGAGACTTATATAACACCAGTAGGCTTACATGATGATGATAACTCAGCTTAGGTATCAAACAATCGTCAAAAACTGTGTACCTAAAGGTCCCACCACGCTGGTCAAGTGCAGATCCACACATCTTTTGGTACCAGTAAGGAGAACTCTCAAGCGCGCAGGACTCCTCACGATGTTTTTCTTGAACATTAAAGCAAGTGAAATTAAATTCCATAAAATGCTCATTAGGTAACTCCGAAAAGTCTGACTGATGCGTGCCTGGGATAGAACCCCAGACTCCATGACGAGTTTCACCACTAAGCTATCACCGCTTGCATGTTGTACCTACCTACACACAACGATATTACATTCATCATCATCGGCATCCCATCAACGGCTCACTACTGAGCGAAGGTCTCCTCTCAGCGAAGGGTTATAGGCCATAGTCCACCACGCTGACCCAGTGCCAGACCACAGTCCTAACCACTAGGCTATCACTGCTTTTATATTGCCATGATATAAATTCGTACTTTGTAGATTTTTGGAGTAGGTATAGGTATATGTTATGTAAAAACGCCTTTCTCTATACTAACGTACATACAGTTTAAACTACAAAACTAAAAGGTAACGTAAAACGTTGTATAACCGATGGGCACTCGAGATATTACATCATTATCTTATTGAATTAGCACGATGTACTATTGTACAAACGATATAGGCTAAGAGGTGGTGAGCACAGAAACGATCACCTTTGACCTTGCGCCACGCTCGGGCTAGCAGCCAATCAGGCACAAGAATATTCCATTCCAGGAATATTAACATTCCATTTTAATGTAATTTATGGGAAGGTGGAACTAGGTCCTTCCTCTATGTGAAATGCATACGATTAAACGACCATGAATTTGTACTAAGACCTAGGTAATCTGAATCGGACTCTTTTTTCAAATCAGAATTTTACAAGGCTGAAAATAGTATAGTGCCACTCTGCACAATTTACCTAACCTGTGGAAAAGGATGGCATTACGCATAGAGCTGTCAAATTATTTTGATGTGAAACATCTATAGCGGCACGTAAAACAGATTTCTCGCGTGGCGACGCCTCGCCACGGCATGCGATGTTATTATGTATACTTAGTGACATATTTAGATCCTATCACAATCTGTTTAGTAGTAGTAGTAGTAGTGGTATGGGTAGGGGTAGGGGTAGGGGTAGGGGTAGGGGTAGGGGTAGGGGTCGGGGTAGGGGTCGGGGTAGGGGTAGGGGTCGGGGTAGGGGTAGTAGTAGTAACATTATATGTATACTTAGTGACATATTTAGTTCCTATCACAATCTGTTCTTTTCTGCATATTACTTTTACAAAATAATGTCGATGTTTCACATCTGCCAGGCGTCCCACGACGGCTCAATTTTTTTTTATTTTATTTATTTATATATTCTTTATTGCACACAAAAAAGTGATAAACAAAACATTTTACGTACAAAGGCGGTCTTATCGCTAAAAAGCGATCTCTTCCAGACAACCTTATGGATAAGAAATAGAATTGAATTAGAAGATGCAGGCGGTGTTGCAATTATAATAAGATAAACTTACTTGCTAATATCTAAATAAACTAAACAGATTATAATAAATTATTAATACACTAGGTAATATGTTTATCTATGTGTGTATATTGTATAGGTTATCTATACAATATAAACATACCTACATAGATAAACATGACTACATAATATATACATATATACTATAAACACTATACCAGTTCAATATATATAGTTAGATATTGTGTACAACTAAATTAGCAACACTATAGTTATTCACACAATACAATAGATAGTCACAATACAACGCAAATCATTTTTAGAGCTGAAAATATGTTTTATGCTGATGCCCGCGAAAGCGTCCTCGTGGATTTAGTTTTTAAAATCCCTGGGAACCCCGATTTTCCAAGATAAAAATAGCCTACATCACTCTCGTCCTCAACTATCCCATCCATAAAATCCATTGAACAAACCATACGTTATGATATGATCCAACAAACCAATCACACTTTCGCATATAGGTTAGTAGGATTATGTGTATTTTCTGCATGTATTTTTTCCATGTTTATAGAGGCTATAGACATGCACATGATGCTCTACAATCCACATGCGGAATACGCTATGCAGGCTACGGTATAGATTATTTATTTAATCGCGCTCCCTTGCTCTCATCAGAGCTTACCGAGTACAATACCTACTTTAGCGGTCACAATCCCCTGCACCATTATATCATTCAATTCAACCATTCATAATGCTGAATGAGCGCGGACCGTTTAGATAAACATTTATTTTTATTTCTAGAGATTTAGATGACCTGAGCTCTTAGCGTAAATGTACTATTGACGTGTGATTTCTAATCTCATGTTTAGTATGACTCTGTGGGGGCGTTGCTACTTGGAGCACCTGGTTCAAATCCCGGGCGGGAAACCTTGGTTCAATAATACTTATCATCATCAATATCAGTAACGCATCAACGGCTTACTATTGAACGCAGGTCTTCTCTCATGGAAGGATTATAGACCATATACCTAGTTTACCAGTGCAAAATGGCAGATGAGAATGAAGAACATTATAGAGAACTCTCAGGCGTGCAGGTTTCCTCGCGATGTATTCCTTCACCGTTAAAGTCTGTAGACTGTATTATTCAATTGCTTAAATCTTCCACGAAATAGGCACAATATTTTCATTCCACTTGATTTTAGACACGAAGACATCCGCGACGCGATGTTGTCCCTAGTCCACATGTTCCGAACATCAGAAGACAAGCTGGAAAGGCACGAGTACCGGGAGAAGGCCCTCGGAGAACAACTGAAGAAGATGATAATGGGGTTGGAGAAGAAGCATAGGAACTTAGAGTCTATGAAAGGCACGATATCGCGGCTAGACGATAGGTTATACAATGTGGAGAATATATTCTTACAGGTAGCGTTCCTTATCCTTTTGTTTATGAAATATTAGCTGATGCCCGCGACTTCGTCCGCGTGGATTTAGTTTTTAAAATCCCTCGGGAACTCTTTGATTTTCCGGGATAAAAAGTAGCCTATGTCACTCTCCAGGTCTTCAACTATACCCATGCAAAAAATCACGTCGATCCGTAGCTCGGTTGCAGCGTGATTGAAGGACAAACCAACAAACCAACAAACAAACACACTTTCGCATTTATAATATTAGTAAGGATAGTAAGGAAGTAAGAATTAGAACCTAGCACAATCTCGGTTTTTTATTGTTGTACTTAAAGGTCTACCTGAAGATATTAGTACAATCAAATCCTCCAAGTGATTCACATATAAAAAACTCAAAAAAATCTATCAGGCTTATTTTGCAATAGACCGTAAGATTACCGTTGAATATAATCGAATTTTACAATCTTTGAATACTACATACTATACTCCTGCTCCAAAATGTGTGGACCCTGTGGTGGATGCTGTGGTGGCCCGTGCTGTGGGCCATGCTGCCCTTGCATCACCATATATACGTGCTGTACGAAGATTTGTTAACATCGCCGCTAACATCGCCGCTGGGATGGCTGGCATGGCAACCTGCAGCGGCTTCCATAGTGTCTTTAGCATAGTGTTTACGTCAATAGAATTTGTGAATAAAGTTAAATTGTAAGGCTGCCTTTTCAACAGGGATTTATAAACGAACGATCTGTTTTAAACTGACGATTCATTTACCATATCGCGTAACGCTTCATTTTGTTAGCTCAGCTAAAATTTATAATTAAGTATATATATCAAATTTAAGACTGCATTCTTGGTAGAGGCGCACCCTAAATCTCGCAATCCAAATTAACATAATCTAAGGTCAACACAAACTGTAAAACTTATACATTGCGCTACATTACGAGTAGGTATTTAAGCATTGATTAATCTTTACAATCTGTGACAGAAGGAAGAAAGAGAAAAAGAAACACAAAAGAAGACAAACGAAGCGTTAGAAGATATAAAGAAGTCCCTAGAATCGTTAACAGCCATCGTAACTACAAACCTCAAACCCACTCCTGCTGCGGAGTTAGACAACAGTTTGAGCCCTGGCGGAGATCCGCTAAGCAGGCGACTAGATGCCACTGATGCTAAACTGGATTCTATCAAGAAGGAAGTCGAAGCTCTGAAGAACAGCTTAAGTAAGGTAAAGTAAGAGCCTATTGTTATACCTACATATTAACCACGACAGACTCAAATATCTGAATGTAGGTAAATATGAATTCAGAAAATTCCATATGGGATCTGGCATAGCTCAGGATAAAGAATTTAAAAATAAGCAGACCGATCTTTTATATTCAAAAAATTCAACTTAAAAATATCTTTAAACTTATAATACTTAGTTTTCGTAAATAAAAATTGTATCAAAGGTTTCTTTCCTTCTTCTTCTTAAGAAGAATCTTTCTTAATTTTTGGTGATGTTATAATTATTATTTATCACCATTAGGTACTTTATTACTTCCTTATTCGGATATCCGATGACTCTCGCTGCATGGTTTAAAACGACCATAAAGCTTGCCAAGGATAATACATCATAATCCCAGGTTCAAAATTTTCTCTGTAGGTACCTACTTAATGCATGTCAGTCAAAGTAGGAAACAGGTTGGTAGTCACAGAAAGGTGATAGCTTATTTAAAGATCGCTGTTGATCAACTATGTATTCGAAAAATTGAAATACTCAGATTTTTCATTTACTTTCTTCTACACTCTAAATCATCATCATCAACACATCAACGGCTCACTAACCCTCTCAGAGAATGGTTAAAGGCCCTAATCCACCACGCTGGCCAAATGCGAATTGGCGGACTTCACACACCTTCGAGAACATTATGGAGAACTCTCAGGTGTGCAGGTTTCCTCACGATGTTTTCCTTCAACGTTAAATCATGTGACATTTAATTTCTTAAATGCACATAACTTCGAAAAGTTAGAGGTGTGTACCCGGGATCGGACCTGCGACCCCCGAAATAGGAGACCGTAGTCCTTACCACTAAGGCACGCTTGCAGAAACGCCGGGTTATTTGCAGCTAACTCTGGCTTAAAAGGACAGATTTGACAGATTTCGTATAAAGCTTCTGTCAAAATTACACCCGACATCTCTGCAAGCGGGCCTAAGGCTATCACTGCTGCACTCTACAGATCTCTCAATTTTCCAGGATGCACTAAGAAATATGTGCCTAGACGTCGCGATAGAGATGAATCCGTTCGAGAGACACATCTCGGAGGCGGAAAAGCTGCTGAACAAGTACGACACGAAGCTCAACGAGTTCAACGGGAACGCCACCAAGGTGCAGACGGACTTCGTGCCGCTCAGCGAAGTGGCGCTCGCCGATGAGGCGTGGCACAGCAAGATGACCGAAGGTACTGACAGTTGACGGCTGGAAATCCTTCTTCTTCTTTGTCAACCGATAGACGTCCACTGCTGGACAAGGGTCTCTTGCATGGATTTCCACAGGCCTCGGTCTTGCGCCACCTGAATCCAGCGGCTCCCTGCGACTCCTTTGATGTCGACCGTCCACCAAGTGGGGGGTCTGCCAACACTGCGTTTCCCGGTGCGAGGTCGCCACTGCAGCATCTTGGGACCCCAACGACCATCATCTCTTTGAACTATGTGCGCCGCCCATTTCCACTTCAGTTTCGCGACTCGCTGAGCTATGTCGGTGACTTTGGTTCTCCTACGGATCTCCTCATTTCTGATTTGATCTCGCAAGGATACTCCGAGCATAGCTCTCTCCATTGCCTTCTGAGTGACCCTGAGCCTTAGTAGGTAGTACCTACTTAGTTAAATCCTTAAATTAGTATTATAGCCTAATAGCATCTGCCCGCGACGCGTGGAGTTAGGTTTTAATCCAAGAACCCTCTGTTTTCCGCAATAAAAGGTAGCATAATTATGTCACTCTCCAAGTCATGCAAAATATCACCTCGATCCGTTGCTGCGTGACTGAAAGACACATTTAGAGATCACATTTATTTGCAAAAGTGTGTCGGTTTTTCCCTCAATCACTAAGCCGGATCAACGTGCTTTTTGCATGGGTACACCTATAAGTTTATTATTATTATGGGTACACCTATAAGTTATTATAGTAGTGTAGCCCTGGTAAGGTGATTATTCAAAAACTATTAAGCTCTAGTACTGTAGTAATTTTATAGGTAACGGGTTCGACAGGTATCTACAATTTTTAGTCGTATAAATTATGACTAAGTTAAACTAGCTCTAAGCGATAAGTCACGATATCGGCTTAAACTTTACGCGGCTATTCCAATAAATACCTATAATGGTGCCATATAAGTTTATAGCTAACCATTTCCACAAGGCAAAACTCGAAAGTACCGTTCCAAGCAACCTCGTAATTAGGTATAGGTACCTAAATTTGGTTTATTTTAATAAATATTGGTGCGTTACCTTTTCTTAGTACCAAGATGTGGTACCTACCTCATCAATTCATGAATTGCAATTCGAAGGACCAAAAATATTATTATCACTGAAAAAATTGTTTTAACTAAACTTTCTAGCCTTTACCTACTTAAAATTGTTCTCAGTATGAACAGAATAAATTATTTTCTATAAGTAATGTATTGTATATTGTAATATGCCTCTACCTTCCTGTAAAATCGGTTCATCTTTTCCGAACATTAGTCCGAACAAACAGATAGACAAAAATTATATTTGTATAGATACGAGAAACTGCAGCAATATCCGTGCTTTATACCATAGATAAATTATATGAAGAACCTTTTTTATTTTATCTATGTTTATACGTATAATGTATATTATTTTGTATTAGATACGAGTAGCTACAGCAATCAGTGCTTGGAAAAGTCAATGATGATTTATTTTCGACAACTCACCTAAAAGCTTTTCAATAGGTATCCCAGAATTTCAGAATCGATCATTATAATTATTTAATACCGATACTGATTGATGTTTCGCCAATATTGGTTGCAGCGGCTGCCAAATCGATCTAAAAATACAAAATTGGAGGATGAAATGGGTCCATTGCACTTCTGAGTATCAGTTTTGCGCCTAGGTAGGTACCTACCTACATAAAAAAAGCCGGCCAAGTGCGAGTCGGACTCGCGCACCGAGGGTTCCGTACTCCAAAAGTAAAAGTAAAACGATAATATTATATTAATTTGCTTATTTATCGTTAACTTTGTTTGTAGAGGTTTATTGTTAATATAAAAAAAAACTATGCTAGTTAGAGCGTTGGTTTTATTTTTCCTGTAAAATATACATAAACCTCTATTGATCATAATTATTTCAGATTTTTCGATTGGTAAACTACGGAGATAAGGGGGGGGACGGACGGTAATTTTTTCGACATTTTGGCCGATTACTCAAAAACTATTATATATAAAAATAAATAAAAAACTGTTTTAGAATGCACAAGTAAAGGACTTTCATATGATACCCCACTCGGTATAGTTATTTTACTTTGAAATTTCAAACCCTCGATTTTCCCCCTTTTTTAATAAAACTAAAAATAATTTTCGATTTCTCTTTATCCCAATAATGTTGGGCCACTATTATACACAACTATGCCAAATTTCATGTCGATAGCTTTAATAGTTACTGAAATAATCGACTGTGACAGACAGACGGACGGACGGAGAAAGTCTCACCATAAGGGTTCCATTTTTACCATTTTGGTACGGAACCTAAACCTAAGTAAACCTCTATTGACCATAATTATTTCAGATTTTTATATTGGTAAACTTCAGAGATAGGGGAGGGGGGCTTTTTTTTCTCGACATTTTGCCCGGTTATGCCACTGCCCACTCCACTCGGTATAGTTATCTTACTTTGAAATTTCAAACTCCCGATTTTCCCCTTTTTTAATTAACGGACGGACGGAGAAAGTCTCACCTTAAGGCTTCCATTTTTACCATTTTGGTACGGAACCCTTAAATACTAATAGCTCCAAAATACCTAGGTACCTATTATTTATTTATTATTAGTATGTGAATGTGCGCGTTTGTTTCGCGTACCAACGTAGGTACGTTCTTCAACACTTTCCAACCTGTGCGGTTAGTCTGAGTTTTAATTCGTTTGATCGTAATAGTAAACGATGACATCAGCATCAAAGTAAAATGAACCATAATAGTATCGATTTAAAGTCACAAATTCAATACAGACGATTTTAATTTGGAGCGTTTTCGTTACGTAAACGCATAAGAATACATACACGAAATTGAGCTTTAACTCAATACTGCTATGGTTTATTTTACTTTGATGGTAATGTCATCGTTTACTATTTATAGTTAACTAAAAAATCTTGTACTAAGCGTAGGTACTGTTGTGTTTTGTACCTTTAGCGTTTTGAACTCATTTTGGGTCTGCCAACGAACCTACCTACGAAACGGGGCTACCTACGAACTGATCAGTTCGTCACTCCATATTACCTTAACTTTTCTATACTTTGTCGAATAGTTATGGAACGTCAAGAGAAGAGCATAACCAAGATCCAGCAGCTGCTATCGGACGCGGAGAGTATGTGGAAGGACCTGCCTCGACTCGCGGACCTGCAGCGCAGCTCCAACTACACGCTGGAAGGCCTGCGCGAAACGCGGGACAATCTCACTGGGAACCAGGACAGGGGTATGTTAAATGTTTACCTAATCAACATCATCATGAGCAACCCATTAACGTCTCACTACTGAGCGCAGGTCTCCTCTCAGAAAAGGGTTAAAGGCCATAGTCCACAACGCTGGCCCAATGCGAATTGGTAACTTTTTTAATATTATGTAAAAAAAAGCTTGCGCGGGGACATATTATCATGTCCAATGCGTAGAGGCTTCATGAGAGAGAAGATCTAAATTGTGCGTTGAATAGGTACACTAACGATTATTTCGGAAGTTGCACTGATCCATAATCCCCGGTGGGTGCAGGACTATTTAAAGAATGGACAAATCGAAATGATGGCTGGAATAGGTACCTGATATGACGCTTGCCATTACAATACCTACCTCGCAAATTACGGCAGGCGATGACTAGAAAAAAAGCTGAGGTTAGTGCCGTCATGGAGGCAACAATAGCGTAGTCGACTTATGATGCACCGATCTCACCAGACGAATAATTCGCCGAGCGGATTTCCTCGTTACAAAGGAGAGCACTCCGCCCGGCCGATGGCTGAATTTTTGTATATTATTATTCTTAACAGATAGCCTGATGGTTTTTACCATCAGGAGAGAAATCTCACCGGTGCAGACAGATGATAGCGGGCTGACTTGGAAGGGGGTTCGGCGATGAGTTGAGACTTGAGATGAATGAAGTGTAGCATCAATGTTTAATCAAATTTTGACGACATCCCTGGCTCAGTGGTGAGCGCTGTTGTCTTATAACTGGGAGGTCTCGGGTTCGATTCCCGGCGGGGTCAATTTGGGAAATTATAATTTCTGAATTGTCTCTGGTCTGGTCTGGTGGGAGGCTTTGGCCGTGGCTACTAGCCACTGGCTAGTTACCACCCTACCGTCAAAGACATGCCGCCAAGCGATTTAGCGTTCCGGCACGATGGCGTGTAGAAACCTTAGGGGTATGGGTTGAATGTTCACTGCCATACCCCATCCAAGTTAGCCCGCTACCATCTTAGACTGCATCGTCACTTAACATCAGGTGAGATCGCAGTCAAGGACTAGCTTGTCATCGAATAAAAAAAAAATTCTCACATTTAGCCGTCACGAAGATAAACCAGAAGTTACGCGAGATGGGCGACCGGCTGGTGGCGACCAACGAGGACATCCAGCAGAGTCTGACGCAGGGCAACACCATGAGCGAGCGCGCCTACAGCGACATACAGACCAGCTACGAGAGTCTGCGCAGCGAGGTGACACTCCCTTCATCCGTACAGCTACACTTTCGTTATGGGCCAATAGAAGTTACAGTATTTTAGACCCGCACCCCTGGACCCTGGAAAACTATTTTATTTGATCCACACAAATTGAAAAAATTAATAAATAAAAACATAAGGGCCTGTTTCACCACTTGCTGATAAAGTGCGATAGCCTATCCACAACTAATCTGACAGATAGCGTTTAAATTTCTGTTTCACAAGTGTTCATCAGACACTTTAACGGATAGTGGTGAAACAGGCATTAAATACCTATACTAAAAAAAGTCGTGTGATGTCGTGGCCCGTGGGACACCAGATAGGAACGAAGTTATTATTATAAAAATATTAATTTCAAGTTATATTCGAGGTATATAAAGAAAATAAGTATTCGGGTATACATTTTTTATCTCGATTTTTTCATCGATAAAAATTAAAATGACCCCAGGGAAGCCTAAATATCGATTTTATAAAATATTAAAATTAAAAAAATAATTTATAAAATAAAAAAAGAAAATACCACTCGAACCACCAGTCTTTCGGTTGGCGGCCGCGCGCGGGCCAATTGAGCCACGGGGGCGATGCACAACTTGTTGAAATTATTATATAAGATATTTTTTAGGCCATCAAAAAGTGTCGAGAGTGTCGTTACAACTTTTGGTCTTAATTTCCGTCTAGCCCCCTTTCGCAACGCGCGATAAGGAACTTCGTTCCAAAAACTATCTACACTATAAACTAAGCTATAGAAAAACTACAAAACAGCTAAAGATCGTAATCAGAGGCGATCCTTGCAATAGAGTTATGTGCAGCAGACAGCAGTGGGCGTGTATCGTTTGAGACGATGACGAATGACGACAACTTCCGCAGGTACAAGCTTTCTCCAAGAACGAGCACGTGATGCAGCAGACGGCGGACAACGTGAAGGCGACCAAGAAGCGCCTCGAGTACGGCGTGCAGCAGATATCGCTCATCATGATCCAGAGCAGCCAGCTCAACAAGACTATTAATGACAGGTTAGAACTTTAGCACTTACAGCCGATTGCTTACCTACTACTTGCTGGCTCTTTTCATCAAAAGCTGAACCGGTGGTAGAGTTATTGACTTGATTTTAAGCCTCAGAGTCACTCACTTTTTTTAAAGAACATTAGCCATGCTGAATTTTGATTATTTATTAACCTAATATTTAAAAAGTGTAGGGGTAGCGATGATAATAGCGTAACGGACCGTCGCGTCGACCTTTCAGGTTTCATTTCGCACCATAAACAGTTTCTTCTTCTTCGTCAACCGATAAACGTTCACTGCTGGACAAAGGTCTCTTACATGGAGGTCTCGTTCTTGCGCCGCCTGAATCCATCCAGCTTTCTGAGACTTGTTTGATGTCGTCAGTCCACCTTGTTGGGGGGCTGCCAACACTGCGCTTACCGATGCGGGGTCGCCACTCCAGCACCTTGGGACCCCAACGACCATCAGCTCTTCGAACTATATGCCTGCCCATTTCCACTTCTGTTTCGTGACTCGCTGAGCTATGTCGGTGACTTTGATTCTACGGATCTCTTATTTTTCTCCTCGTGCCCCCAGGTTGAACGACCTCGAGGCAGAGATCGTGAGGAACCAGACGTTCGCGCTGGGCAACTTGACAGCCAAGATCGAGTCGGATATGTCGCAGGTGTGGCGGCAGATCGGCATCGTGTACCAGCAGCTCACCGCCAGCCGCACCGCGCTCGACTCACTCACTGTCAGTAACCTTACTTTTTAGCGTTTGACGTAGCTTAGGTACGAGGGCTAATGTGGGTATTTGCAATATTTATTAGGCGGGGAGCTGTGACACTATTATTTGAAAATCCGTGTATATTTTGTCCATTTTATTAATAGTTTTTTGACAGCTCAGTCTCGCTCACTCTCACTTTGTGAGAGTGAGTGATATATGTATTGTCACACTCACTCTCACTATGTCAGAGTGAGTGAGGCTGAGCTGTCAAAAAACTATTAATAAAATAGATTAATTATTATAAGTGCACTCTTTTGTATCACTGGCTCCCTCACTATATGACTACGTTTGCAAGTTCTTTGGTTGTACAAGAGCTTCCAAACTTGTACATAAAAAACCTGAAACCAAAGAATATTTTTGTGATGGGCGTCTGCTTAATGGTTATGCTTGTACAAAGTGTACACTCTCATATTTTCGCAAAGCTGTGATTTTATTAGTAAGTACTAGGTACCTATTGTATTTTATATTGTTCTATGGTCTACTATGTGTACGAGTGTGGCGTCATGACAAATTAAATATGGCGTATAAATAAAATTACCTTCAACAAACACGACAACTAACAAACGCTGCTCTTCCGTGGTTGGGCATTAAATTGTATAAAAACTTACCAATCCGTTACCAATGCATTGAATGCACATAAAAATAAATAATTTTTCCTTTAGGAAGAAAGTATTAGAAAAAAAATCTCCTTTTATATAGTAAAAAACAACGTGACACGTAGCCCCATTTCCATTGTAATACTTTGCATTTCACAATCAACTAACAGCTGATTTGTATCTGCAGGAACAAACGGCGCGATACGTTAATGGAAGCACCACTACATTAGACAACATGAAAAAGAACGTAAGTCAACTCTTTACGGAAGAGTAAAGTAAAAAAGACATTATTTAGTAAGTGATAAGGCGCATAAAGAGTTTTTGGAATGAGTCGAATGTTGAATCGATAGTTCTTAAGTACAGATCAAGTTAAACATTTGAATTACTTACTTGGCTAAATTAGGAAAAACAAATTATGACACTTCAAAGCATCTTGTGGGTACTATAATATTTTGTGGGTAGCTGAATACAAATTTGTCACCAAAGAGATTGTGAAATACGTATGCTCTCTTTGCGTATTCTATCGGTTATATAGCGGAAAAAGTTCTGAGCTATTTGACCTTATCTCACCCTCTCTCTTCTACAACCGCACCGCACGCCACCGAATACAATTTCACCCTCACCACCTGGGTGCCTGGAGCACTTCGACCATCTGTCATCCGCTGTGCCAGATCTTTTTTTCCACGCACTACCAAACTAGGGGCGACCAACAAATTCCTGAAAAGGCGGAAACGCATTGGTGGTGCCTCTGGTCACTGGTGCTACAATACAAATGTTCATGGGCGGCGGTAATCACTTACCGTCATTTGACCCGCCTGCTTGTTTGCTCGCTATTGATATAAAAAAGTGTTTCTACCCACTGCTGAAAGTGTAATAGCATATCGCACATGACTTTCAATACTGTATTATCTCAAAATTTTGCGATTTTGAGCTACTAATGGTTTCAGAAACTAGATTTTTGTCTCTACAAACTGATAATACCCTCATATTTTTAAGTCATTGGATCACCGATATATGATATCAAAGGTTTTTCTTGACTGTTCACCGACGCCCTACCCCCGTTATTTTTGGTCATATTTCAAAATAAGACACCTAATTGGCTAAATATTAACGAATCTGAGCATTCTATATCGTATTAATTTTGACATACTTAATACCTTTTAAGTAAGTTTTATTTTAAGTTGATACGGTCATAAATCAAAATAAATAATCATTTGGGTTGGCAATATAGTCCTAACTCTAAGTGGTTGTAAGAAAACGCTTTTAAAATAGAAGATATAAGCCTAAAGCCATGAATTTCTCTGCACAAAAAGAATATTAATGTAGCAAGATACCAATACAATCATTAGATTACTATAATGTCTCAGAATTAGGAATTGCGATTTTTCAAAGTTTCAAAACGCGATATCTCGAAACAGCGTTTTTTGAGATAATACAGTATTGAAAATCATGTGCGATATCTAAAATCCTTCTAGTATTTAATGGCATACCTAAAAAACATGGTTTATAACAATATATAATCGACCCCGCAAAAACATGTTTGCTTTACGCAAACGACATAACAATATTACCTTTATTATTTAGCAAGGTGGTATTCACGTGTATTCCCAGGTGGGCAGCATCACCACACGCATGGTGGAAGTGGACGACAATTTGAACTACTTGCTCGGGCGACTGTCGCTCGTCACTCAGGAGTTCGGGCAGATCAAAACTGGGCTCGGCGAAGCTTTGGACAAGGCTAAAACTAGCTTGCGGAACGTTCAGGCCAAATTAGAAGGTTCTTTTAACAATTTTCTTTTATTATGAACTTAACTCATCACATCATCTCAACTCAACCCATCAGCCAGTTTACTACTTACAGTTTTTGCAATTCACGAAGGCGAGTGAGCTTTACTCGTGGTTACTTCGTGTACATGCACATTGCATAAGTGTGCGTGCCTGTCAAAGCCTAGGTGGGGGCGGGCAGGCGCGAGCATTGCGCTCGCTCACACTTATACAGATACGACACACACACACAACCATAAGTCAGTCGCCCTCGTGAATTGCAAGAACTATAACTGGGCACGGGTTTACTCTTATAATAATCGTAAGAGTTTAGGATTCATCAAGCTGAACTGTAGAACCCCCGGACAAATTATTAGTTGTCCGATCTAAGATCTTAGACCCCGCGTCATAATATTATAATGTAACCAGAATCGAAATTAATGGCTGCCATCTTCTATTTCTGTCTTGCTCAAGACAAGTGACAAATGAACAAGAAAAAATTTGATAAAAAATACCATTGTTTAAAACCCGTGCACTGAGTGAAACTTTTAATGTTAACGTTAAACGATCATCTTTTATGGGAGTTACTTTTTCGAAAACCTTTCCATAGGTATTTTACATTTTAACATTTCCATAGGTACGAGAGTCGGTCAGTAATTAAATAAATTAATAAATTGATTTTCCCTACAGATAGCGGTCCCAGGCCCCACGTTGCGGCTGCCAATTAAAAGAGTGGAGCAAACAGTACCGTAGTAATAATATACCAAATAACGTAGACAATACTTAATTGTAAGCAAATAATATACAGGGTGGCGACGACAATGTAATATTACTTCATTTAATTGAGTTGTAAAGATAAACACATACTGTGTTTATCTTTACAACTCATTCATTTTATTTATTGTTATTTTAAAGTGCCACAGACATTTTATAGAACATAGCTGGTATAAATACCTACTTTTAAAAAGTGTCAAGAACTCACACACGCACAATCCGAGCACACCAAATGGCGCATTTTCTTTATAATCTCTGAGTTTTGTGTGTAAAACACGTTTCAAACACGACGGAATCGTCCTCAACTTGCTTGTAGGAAATAGTAAATTATGTCAACTCTCATTTAGTTTATACCATAGTTTTGTACACAACCCTTAAACTATTGAATCCTGTCTCGGAAAAGTATTACATTGCATTATACATTTTCGTCAACACCCTGTATATTGGATTAAGTTTAACGTGACTGAGAGTGAAATAAAAATGCAACAAATTAACTTTTGCAAATATTTAATCTTTTTCATAATTGTGGATCTATAATATTTATATTGTACAAGTTTATACAATTAAATTATTGTGACTTCGGCTGAGTCACATGCGAGCTCGTAAACCAACCGTGTGAATGGCCCAGAGACTTGAGTTTGTGATCTGTACAATTGTATTCATATCATAAACATTGATCTTAAATAATATACACACAAATTATTTGTCTGCCATCTTTTATATCATATTGGTTAAATTTATAAATCCTGATTACAACCTCACTTTTCTATGTGCAGTATAATTAACAAATTAATTACCTTATGCTGATAAATAATTAAGATTAAAATCTCGTGCCCTTATAGTGAATTTTTTTTATTAATTAATTAATATGTTTATTCATAATATTGAAAACACTCCAATTTTTCATACAACAGAGAACAAATAAATGCGTGAAGGCGTAAACATACTTTTAAAACGCGACTCAATGTCTCAATGCTTGCAGGTTGCGTAGGTTGTTTGCAAAGTGATCCAATGACCCAAGAAACTACGATTTTACTCAACACGCGTCGTGTTTTCAAAGTATGTTTCCGCCCTTACTAAATGTTATTTTGGCTATTTGTGTTTTGTATTTTATAAGGCGGACCTACACCTGTAAGTTTTACTCACATTATTATCTTTCTTAATTACTTACGATAAACTCACAAATATAAGCATTCTTGTAATGAGCTTTCTTTATCGAAAGTTAATTACGAAAGTAAGACTAACAGTGTAAAGCTCACCTTACATATTTGGTAAGTAATTTTTATAATAAGTTAAATAATTTTTATACACCTGTAAGTTTTACTCACATTATTATCTTTCTTAATTACTTACGATAAACTCACAAATATAAGCATTCTTGTAATTAGCTTTCTTTATCGAAAGTTAATTACGTAAGTAAGACTAACAGTGTAAAGCTCACCTTACATATTTGGTAAGTAATTTTTATCGAATCAATAGGGCTGAATTAAATTTTTAAATTACGTCCCTCAAAACTAAATCTTACCCGCAGACCATAAATGGTGTTGTAGTATTACAATTCTTGTACATTCAAAATCAACACCAAATGACCATAAAATTCAGTTTCAGTGAACGGAAGGATACAACAGAATTAGAATCATCATAGAATCACGTTTTTAAATCTCATTTAAAATAATTGCTGTACACATTGAAATCTTAATTTTCGGACAATATCTAGAAGCAATGACCAATAAAACCTAAGGTAAAAACTAACGTTTTCGTTGTAATTAAACAGCCTGGAATGGGTTTATACTTAAAAGGGGAAAATTGAATACCCCAGTATGTTTAAAACATTTTGTCCAATTTAAGGCAAACGACGAAACCTGTCGTCTAAGTACTTATTATTTTATGGAAATTATTTTTAAGATAATGTCGAATAAAAAACAAAACAAGAAATTCAAATAAAATTCGAAAAAGATTAAGCCGGAAACACTATTAACATGTCGCACGACCCGTGTTTTTGATCATACGATTTAATTTACTCGTAACGCAACAATTTTATTAATGTTAAAGTCGCGTCGGTTATTTATGTTTCCAGCCTAATTTAATTCCCGTTTTTAAGGAGGCAAATCTTTAATGGCAGTGGCATACTTAACACCCATACACAAATAGCACTTGAACGTTTTTTTACATAATAATTATTACGAAATTTATTTATGTACACGAATAAATATACATGTACACTATATAATAGCAAAAAATATTTACAAATTACCGATCAATATTGTAAAAAGCACTTATTAAACTTCGCCCTAAAACCGACACCCAAATACTATCCAAGAGAAAGCATATAATGTACATAATACATATTAATATATTATTTATTAAAGCGATTGTAAAAGAAAGTGCAAAAAGTAGCAAAATGTAATTAAAAACAGTAATGAAGTGCCTAACTATTTGCTCGTCAATGCGAAGAAAAAAGAAATTGGGTAGTGAAAGATAATATTAATAGAAAGGGCCCACTTAGCGCTATTGAATCGTCAAGTTGGGACAAATCTAAGCAGAATAAGTTAGCGACTTATCTGGGCGAAAAACGCACAACTTTCCGTGCTTACGGTTACGGTATTTTTTATTTATTTATTATAAATTTATTTAAATCTATTTTCCAAAACCATTACCAAACGACCGAACCCAAATAAACCACGTGCTACAGAGTTAGAGCTCTATCTGCTCGTGAAAACCCGCGCATAAATTCTGCTAAGATTGCCCCCGGAACCACTCGTTTATCAGCCGCAAGCTTAAAAAGTATTGCTTTTTCTAAAAAGAGACATGAAAATGCAACGTGCAAACGTCCCACATGGGCTAAACCATAGCAGCGAAATGAAAGAGCACACAGAATAATGACATCCTAAACAAAAGCTACACCATAGCGAAACTGCTCGAACGCAGAAATTCAAGTAAGTATGCATCTATTTTTTTTTCTGTCCGCTGCTATGGTTTCTCGGCGAAAGAATTACTGATCGAATAGCGCCAAACGAGTTCGTTTCATAAACAGTCTTAATAAGCTCTAGTGGTATAAGTCTATTGTCCATGAGACAAAACTTCGCATGTCTGTGACATCTACACTGTACATTGCGGTATCAAAACATATAGCCATGTACGGACTGCGCGCTCCAGTATACGCGTAGCGTAGATATGTGAATACTCGTAGAGATAGATAGGCGTACAACACTGATTTTTCGTATTGTTAGGAGTCTGAACGAGAGCTGTAGCGGTATATCTAGTTTATTTTTCCTTGACCGTCTTAAAAGGTAAACAAATCCCAAAAAAAAAACGTTTTGGAGAAACTTGTAACCGACGAAGGTATCCAGACGCTTACGACGCTCTTAAGTTTCATTTATCACTTGTAAGAACGTTCTATGTATTGTGCTTGGGCTTGTGAAAAACCACTCGTTTAAGAAGGCTAAGGAAAAACGGATTATAACTAAAAACGAAGCGAACATCGAAATACCGACTGCGGTTGGATTGTCGCGAGCCTGGTTTGCACGACACGCGTGTTACATAAAATATGTACGCGAGGCTGCAGATACGAACAGCGTATTCTAGAGTACGCGTACCCGACTACGCGTATATTGGGATACGCAGTCCGTAGATGGCTAAGTGCGGCGCTGGCCGCGGTGCTTGTGCGTATGTTTCCTAAGCACTAATACGAACCTATACACGGCAACCGCTGAAATCGCATCGGACTTATTATTAATTTGTGTTATTGTAAAGCTTTTCAATGCGACCCTGATGCACTTCAGGATTGCATTAGGATTTAGCCTGTTGAGACTGTCGACTGTACAGCTAATTTCGAAATACATCCTGCTATGCAGGTTTTGGCGCCAGCGCCATTTAAATATTGTAAATGTCCTGCAAGCACCCAATAGTTGGCGTGTTTGTTTGTTAAGATTCCTGCCGCAATCAATAAAATATAACCGTCCCACAGCCAGAACCTCTAAAGTGACCTTAACTTCTGTAGTCTATTCTTTATAATTTTAACTCCTAACTAGATTTGACTCTAATTGTGCAGTTTAGGCAATTTCGATGGCACGTTACTGTGTAAAAATGCTAATAGAACACTTTTAAGCACGGTGATAAAGAGACCAGTGGCGTTTACTGGAATGTCTTATAAATCTTTATTTCAATGGAATGTTATTTAAAAATTATATGAACCGAGTCATATAACAGAGTACTCACTAAATTTAATTCTCGCTACCATTCAGTCCATATAAAAAGACATTCGCTACCAATTATTCCATTTTTATTCTATTTTACTGGCTATTATTTACTAGATTGTCGACAGGTCCAATCAAAAGCCCACTATTATATTTCGTACGCTAATTACAATAGACGTGGCCGGATAAGGTGACGTTGGTATACCTAAGCCACACCGTTCACAAATTCCAGATACCATATATCCCAATATAACACTAATCCTGATCGTACGGTGTACTTACATAGGAAGACATACATCTATACATATTATATGCTTTACATAATAATATGGTCTAAGATCCGAAGAGAGGTCTGTTACCTGATGAAAAGTATTTTTTATCGAATATTATCTATAAAGAAAAACAAATCGCAACTGTATTGCTTATTAAAATATGTTCAAGGCTATTTAAAACAAACTATGATTAAAATTTTTGTCCACGTTTCACTCTCTTGTTTACCGAACGAACTTAAAAGAAATTAAAATTATGTAACATAAAGAACTTGCAAATTACCCTATTACCGGGCAAGTAAATATAAACAGGTAACTCGGTACAAGTAATTCCACCGATATGTATATGAGCTTTTCCTCTGGTAAACAGATGGGTGAAGGAAGACCTCTCTTCGGGATCTTGTACTAATACACTTTATGAGTTCAAAGATCATTTCCAAAGACGTATACTCGAAAACCATTGCGTGTACATTGTTGACGGGAAAACAAGCGCACGTTGTCGACACAAGTGCAGACCACGTGACCAGAGAGGCGGACGCTATGAGAGGCGAGTGGAGTGTGATGTCGGTGTAATGCAGGTGGATGCTAGCCGGTGCCGTCCCGAAACGATTCGCAAATGATACATACCACCCCATGAGTCAGAGGCACTTAAATGACCTTAACTGTTAATGATATTTCTACCTCTAGTTAAGTGTTACATTTGGTTAGGCTCACCGTCACCCGTGAGGGGCCCGTTGATACAACGGGCGCGACACATTTAAAGCTATGGACATATTTTCACATACTAACCGTTAATAAATTTCTAACCTAACACGGAGAAGGAAGGGAGTACAAAGTACTTAACTATACATCCTACGTTCGGGTCAAACTTACATTGAACAGATTTTTAACCAGTGCGATTTTTGCCAACTTTTGGTGTCGTTAAATGTGTGTAGACCTCGTGAAAACCTCTATCGTACCGCGGTGAAAATATAGTGTGTGTACCTGTGTGTGTTGGGAAACGAACGAGTGTGCGAGTGTAGAATAGTCGTGCATAGAAATAAATACGACCGAACCCCCGTTAACGTAGTTACGATTAGAAAATATGGTTAAAATAGATGCCACATCAACCCTTCAACAACCGAGACTACGAAGCATGTCCACCACTACGCGTGGTCTATTTACATATCGACAAGTTGCCGTAACAAAACAATTCATTACTTTATGTATACGTTTTAAAATTGTTGCACATAGTATCTATGTACAAATTAAACTTGTTCAGTTACATTGACTAAACAATTTTATATATATAGTGCCCGACCGATCTTAAAAATTCTTCCACTGAAACCGAAAATTGTTCAGCCACAAAATATTTTGCTGGAAGCAAACCGAAAGTTTCAAAAAACCTTTAGGAGTATTTCACAATCATAAACAGCTCCAGGAAATCTTTTGGTTTTAGCACATTGAAAGAATTTCAGGCAAAAACTTAATTTGGTCGTACTTGCACGATTTAAATTTTCTATAGATATTCGGTCAAACACTAATAACATCGATAGGACATTTTCTTTGCATGGCACTTCGCTACAGGTTTGGAAACACTTGGGAAATGGGAAAATCAATTCCTATATTATGAATACTTCAGCAGTCTGAATTGGTAAAACTTGCGCCACGAAACTTGAAAAAGGCAAATGCCGCACTTCTAGTATTATATTATTTTACGGCCGCAATTACACTCACAAGTTTTACTCACGTTAGTCGTTTACATCAGTAACTTACATGTTAACAGTCCTGTAAGTCGCGTATCGTTTGCTATTGCTAGTTATGTAAGTTACTTACCTAAAAACTTACAAGTGTAATTGTGGCCTTAGAAGAGCAAATAAGTATCTACTTTCTCAAATTTCTTGACGTGTAAAAACCATTATTCTAATGGCTAAAATTCGAACTACATACAACCTGGTCACATTATTTATGTCTTGACATCAATGACGTCATATCTGCGCTCTAATACGGTGTGAAAATACTGATGCAATTGGGCGAGCGCGGGGAGATGAAGGGGGAAGCGGGAGGGGCATCGCATTCCAGCGAAGTGCACAGATAATGTGCACAGAAAATTTGCATATTTTCACCAGAGCTAGTAAGTAGGTACTTATGAATAATGTTAAAAGATCAGATAAGCAATGAACCAAATGGTTGAAGAGTTCATCATTTTGTGGATGTTATTTCAATTAGCCAAAAAAAATTAGCATGCTAGATGCCTTGATGGTTCTGCTCAAACTGCCATGCAGAGTTACAACCTTCCACCGTTCAACCCATAAACTGTGCCATCAACTAATTAAAGGTTAGGAATGTTCCGCCGTTTTCTTTTCTGTCTTGCTCAGTGTAATGCACGAGTGAGTAAGACAGAAACAGTACATAGCAGATTTTAATGAAAGGTAATTTTATATGGGCTAAGGTTACGTGGGCTACGGTTCAATATCTACTTTTTAAATTATTTAATTTACAAAACTAAATACCTTAACCCTTTAAGTACCAATGGTGACTACAATATGTAAATACACAGGTAGCTGTTAACTGAAACCTGCATCTGTATGTTATGAGGCACCTACTTGTTGGTAAAACCTACTTCTATATTAACAATACAATGGAGCTTGGAAAGAAGACCTACTTCACCTTCCTTGCAAACGTGGTACTATCTTTGAGGCAATTTCAAAAACGCTGTTGCATAGGTACTATTGGCTTACTTAGACCATCGATAAGGGGTTTGTATAAGGAGTTAGTGATATTTTTGGGTTTGGAGTACATTGCGGCATCTTTTTTGGGTTGAATGAGTGGTTGTAGAATACAAAAACATTATCCTATGTACATATTGTCGTTCGAAGATAAGAGTTAGAACTATCGCCTAGGGTTGTGTTTATTTTTTGGTGTGTGTACGTGCGGTGGGTTTACCTCCTTGTGCTTTTGGAGGAAGGTCGCGAGTGGGACTGCGTGCGGGGGGTCGCAACCCCCCCCCTCTCCTAACTGGAACACGACGCGGCTGACACCGGCGACAGCGGGGAGTCGCGCGGACACCCCGACAAAGTCACCACGACCTGTCAAACACAATGCACAATATTGAACATCCATAGCCAAACCCAAGGTGTCAGTTACAGAAGAACAGTTTCCCGAATGCAAGCGGCAAGAAATCGTTCGCGATTATTCTATAGAATAGAACAGGTATATTTTTTATACAAATAAACTTTTTTACAAGTGCTTTTGAATCGTCGATGAGTCTACCACTGGTTCGGAATGCTCTTCCTGCCGAGAACCAGCAAGAAACTCGGCAGTTGCTCTTATTAAAACAAGTTTACAATACAATAGATACTATGCTATGTATGCAGTGTTTCCACAATCCAGGGAAGTTCCACAAAAGCTTAGCTTACCTACTTACAATTCAATACATGTTAAGATGGGCAGACAGAAAGCCCATTCCCGCCGGTGACACCCGTTCACGAGCATGACGCATTACCCAGCCGTTGTTTCGCTCAACCATATTTGGGATAATATAGGATACTTGGGTTATACTATGGGAACTTTGCATACAATCCTTGGCTGTGATTACACATCACATTATGACAAAAACTCGTACCTATCAGTTAAGCGATGCTTGTGTGTTAAAAATTTCGCTCGCATTCGAAACTCTCCTTGTATAACTGAGCCTTAAAGCCTCAATATATCAATGGTTAAAGAAGGGGACTGAAAACTGAAAGATCGACGGTTCTATCCCCTCCTTTTGCACTTTCGTCATACCCACTCCTAACACAAGCTTTGTTTAATTTATTTAGTACCAAAGAAGAGAAGCTCTACAGAAGAGATTTCTTCCCTCGAAGCCCTCGAATGTGAGAACAGTGAGAACATGCCATAGATTCTTATTTAGCTTTCCGCTCATTTGGAGGGAAAAGGAAGTATGAGACAAGTTCGTGTGGCTAATATTTTCTAATAAAACTTCATCAAATTTTATTGATCTGTGAACTTGTCCACATGTTAGATTCTAATAAAGGGAACTCTTTGGAAATATTCCCAGGCTAAAAAGTATCCTAAGTCACTCCCAGTACACTCCTCTACCAGCCTGAGACGCTTGTCTTAATTGATTCAGTCATTTCTAAAACAAATGGACAGAAAGACAGAAAGACTTTAAAATGTATGTTTTGTGTCAGCAGCAACTACCTTTACTGCTACTGTAGAATCTGCTATGCTAATGCTAATTTATGGTTAAAGATGAAGACCGAATACTGAAAGGTTGATGATTTGATCCCCACCAGTTCATCATCATCATCATCATGAGCAACCCATTAACGCCTCACTACTCCAGTATGCTGGCCCAATGCAAATTGGTAGACTTCACACACCTTTGAGAATATTATGGAGAACTCTCAGGCGTACCAGGTTTCCTCACGATGTTTTCCTTCACCATTGAAGCATGTGACATTGCTTAAATGCACATAACTCTGAAAAGTCAGAGGTGCGTGCCCGGGATCGAACCTGCAACACCCCGAACAGGACACAGCAGCAGCACTAGGCTATCACTGCTTTTATTTTGCCCCACCCAATACCAGCACTATTTTCATACCCACTCCAAACACAAGCTTAGAGGAGTGAGGACACCACTAGCATCTGCATCTTATCTTAAGAATACTTTTCAATAGTGTGCTAACTTATAGAATTGGATATTTGACTGATATTTATTTATTTATTTAAGACAGAGAGAGCGCTACTGAATTGTGATGTCACAAGTCTGAAGTCAGCAGCTCCACACAAGCTTCATAGAAAATTTCGTTTTAGAAAAAGACAGATACAGTCACAGTAAAAAAGCTTATAATGTATTTGTTTTTTGACCGATTTTTTATTATTCTGTTTTTACAAATGTTTTTTTACATGTTATATTGTCGATTAAAATTAATGAATATCAAAATTTTGATAACAGTCAAATACCCTATCATAAAATTGACATTATAAAATACCTTTCGGCTCCCAGCGTGATTCCGATGTTCACATAGCCATACTCCTTGCCAAGTGCCCAGATTCAACTTGCCATCAGTGATAGGGATTGTCAGTGAAGACCCCAGGAAGCAAGCTTTGACATGTGCAGGCTGGTAAACAAATACACATTTTATTTTAGCGATATCTTTACCTCTGTATCATATTTTTCATTGCTAAGGCCCTTGTCATTAATCGTATAGAAGAAATTGTCTTGGGATATAAAATAATGTTGTAGGCCAAAACCTACAGCATGACTTGACTATGTAAGGATCAAATATTATGATAATGATCGTTAAACCTAAGTGTCAAGAATCTTAGAAATATTACCAGATGGCATGTGATAAAAATTATTAAGGATAATTCGTGATTTCAGTACTCTATAGAAACTCAGACAACCTTTGGTCACCCATCAAGTTATCAAATTGGGTCAATGTTGCTTAACATACACAATGCACTGTCATAAGTAGTCGTTATATTAATGGAACTTACTGATAATTTTGTCAAATATGTATTTAACATCATCAGAAACTGCACAGAGGAACTTTTGTTAACTGTTTTGTTTATTCACACCAGAGGTTATCATTAATAATTAATTAAATAATTAATTAATTCATTCATTCATTCATCTTTATATTTATTAAAATAATCATCAAAAAATTTAACTGCCAAACAATTGAAGATTTAAACCATGCATAACATGCAGACAACACAACAGCTAAAATCTTATTCTAAAAATCTAATTTTAAAATCTGGTTGTAGGCATAAGCTAGTCCTTACTAATATTATAAATACTTAAGTGTGTTTGTTTGTAGGTTTGTCCTTCAATCACGCCGCAACAGGGCTATGGATCGACGTGATTTTTTGCATGGGTATAGTTGAGGACTTGGAAAGTGACATAGGCTACTTTTTATCCCGGAAAATCAAAGAGTTCCCGAGGTATATTAAAAACTAAATCCACGCGGACGAAGTCGCGGGCATCAGCTAGTATCAGAATAAATTAAGAGTAGTTTCATAACAGCATTCAGATTTTAACTGAAAATGGAATTTTAAATTCAAGTATTGTAGAACTGTGCTCTCAATGGGTAGAGCCGGTGAGGGTGACGCCAGGCGAGACAGATGAAAGACGGATCGGTCACAAAATGCAGATGGTTTATTCACACACAGTTTAGCTACAAAAAGTCTTATAGGTAAAAGTTACTTGCTAAAGTTAATGAGTCTTATTAGTTTTCACACTTAAGAGTCTTATGGGATTCACTATTTACTAATAAATGTCACTATTAAAGTCTTATTGCTTTCACTTTCACACACGGTGGCGAGGTTCTCTGAAGAGGCTTAGTTCCAAGGCCTGTTGTCCCTCGGAGTCCAGTAGCTGGCCCCTCAAGATATGCTAGCTTCTTGCTCTGAGAGCCGGAGACCCCCTTCTGGTAAGGATGGCACTATACCAGGTGGGTGCTGAGTACTGCTCCCTCGTCTGGCAAGGATGGCACTATACCAGGTGGGTGCTGAGTACTACTCCCTCGTCTGGTAAGGATGGCACTATACCAGGTAGGAGTCGCGTACTGCATGCTCTGAAGAGTTGCCTACGGGTTTTATACTGTATCCCAACGTGCTTATTTTGGGTAGGGGTAGAATTTTTCCCATCGTTCGGAGAACGCGGGCGTCTGCTTGTCGCCATATGTGTCCACAGGATTTTTGGAAGGCGACTTTGTTTTTGCGAGTTTGTTCCTTGGAGACCCGGCGTATCCCATTATGCAACGTTGTATCCACTTTAAACAATGGTCGTAAATTAGAAAGCGTTTGACGCAATGTTTCGTTTTCTATGCAAGCCGGGTTGTACCGGGTTTTTTGTGATGAGGCGCGCGGCTGCAGATTTGTTGCAAGGCGTGCGAGTCCCTTTTTTATGACAAGACGCGCTACAGTCTCCCCCTCTGGTTCTGACGACGTCCCGACGAAGAAGCAGGACCTTCGGTAGTGCGTCTTTCTAAGGTCTTCTTTGATCGGCCTCTTCTCTTGGGGTATCTTGTAGCTTCCGCCAAGGTTGCCTTGTTGCCATGTTTGCGTGGGCGCCCCCGTTTCTTGATAGGGCGCATGGGCGTTATTTCAGGCACAAAGTTCTCTGATGATATGATTTGTCTTAGGTCTCTGGTAGCATCGTCAGGTGTCCTGAGCTCTTGCTTGTTGACCAATGTTTCTCGTCCCCTCGACGAGTATTTCTTCTCGGCTTCTGTCAAGAGCCGGTTTCTATTTTCCACAGGGGGTTCTTCTTGTCTCTCCCCCTGGTTCCGAACTGCCTTCACAGCATTCTCATCGTCAGTTAACCTGAGCCCTCGCTCGAAGGTTAACACCAATGCTCCTCGTCCCCTCGACGAGTATTTCTTCTCGGCTTCTGTCAAGAGCCGGTTTCTATTTTCCACAGGGGGTTCTTCTTGTCCCTCCCCCTGGATTGGAGCTGCCTCCTGCAAGTCCAGGGCGCACATTTCCATTGTTTCGTGCGGTCCGAAGAGTGCCATCGACTTGGGAGATAACTGTATGTCAGCGTTTTCGATACTGTTGACGGCATCTTGATATATGCTTTCGACAAATTGCGGCGCATATCCGTCAAACAGAGTTCGCCGAGCCTTTTTCAAGGGTATATCTTTGCTGGCGGAGAGAGACTTTTTCTCGGGCGTAACAGGCAGTGGTGAGACTGGAGCGGGCAGAGTTACTTTTTCAGAGATTTCTTGTAGCATTGCCCTTATTGCCGGTGATGCATATTCGTGCTCAGGAATCAGGTCAAATACCTGATGCTGGTTGTTGTTGAAGCACCAGGTCCGCTGGGGTATATCCAGTAGCAAGCCTGCATCTTCGAGAAATCCGATCCCCAGCAGAGTTTTGTTTGCTCGTGCATCGGGAAAAACTACGAAAGTTGTCGGTATGACTCGTTCGTGTAATGTGACTGGTGCTCGTACGGAGAGCATTCGTTGGTTGCTGGTTGAGCCGTCGGCTAAGGTGACACTCCCCCTAGATTCCTTAAACACATGTCCTTGGCTCTTGAGGATCTGGTACAGTTTATATGATGCCACACTGGATTTGGCGCCAGTATCAATGTATCCTATTTCCGTCTTGCCCCTTACGGTGATTCTTAAAGTTGGTCTTGCCCTTACGTCATTGGAAATGGCCTGGTTAGCCATGGTGCAAAAACTGAGGTCTGTCCCAGAACTTTGGTTGGCGCTTCTCTCGCTGCAGTTAGGGCATTTACTACGTACTACGTTGGGTTTACCGCAACCGTAGCAAGTAATCCTCGGTGCAGGCGTAGCCTTAGGAGGTTCACTGGTTACTTCCGTTCTTATTGAACCAATTGGGTTAGCCCTGGTATTCTCCTGGAGTTCCTTGCGTCTTTTTGTATGACAGTGTTCCGTACTGTGGTTATTTTTCCGGCAAAAAGTGCATCGATAAGTTCTCGGTGTCCTCTGATCAGCGCGTGATTCCTTGGTCGGGGATGTCTGATCGTGGATCAACTCTTCCGCGCTTCTTGCGGCTTCTAGAAGTTCATCAAAAGTTTTGACGGAGTTCCTTGAAACTTTCTCACGTATATTTTTATGAAGCTGTCCATAAACCATGTCCAGTTGGTGTGTCTCATCTGGAGCGGGTTTGGGCAGTTGTGCTATCAGTGCCCTCTTCTTGGCCACGAAGCTTTCCGTGGCTGTAGTAGCATCTTGCTTGTTACATACAATCTCCTGGTACAAGATGTACCCAGGAGTTTTCGGAGCGAACGCGTTTCTTAGTCGGGTCTGGAACTCAGTCCAGGTTTTTACCTCGTCCTTTACTCCTTGCCACCATATTGCCGCTTCACCTCTTAGCAATAATGGTAACCCAGCGATCGCATCTTCGTCGCTGATGTTTTCCAAACTTTTGTATACAGTGACGGCAGACAGGAATGCTTCTACTGCCTCAGTGTCCTTGCTTCCACCATACTTTAGGGTGCATTTGGCGAATGACCCCTTTCTTCCGTCGCTGACCATCGCGATGATCCTCTGCAGCTGTTCCTCCGTGATGTTTATGGCCATCTTCTTGACTTGTGACCGGGTCCTTGGTTTGTCTGCCAGGGCCACGACGTTGGGCGCCAGATGTAGAACTGTGCTCTCAATGGGTAGAGCCGGTGAGGGTGACGCCAGGCGAGACAGATGAAAGACGGATCGGTCACAAAATGCAGATGGTTTATTCACACACAGTTTAGCTACAGAGGTTTTACATATACAATTACAATGTAGAGATCACTAATTCATTAAAAGTCTTATTGGTTTCACTTGCTACCAAAAGTCCTATTGGTTTCACTTTCTACATGTAAATGTCACGACTAAAAGTCTTATTGGTTTCACTTTTACTTTCACACGTGGCAGCGGGGTCCTCTGAAGTGGCTCTTGCTCGCCTCGTGTGCTATCCTTTGTAGTCCGGTAGCTGGTTCTTCGAGGTGTGCTAGCCGGGTGGCTGCCTCCTATGGTACGGGTTGTTCTTCTCGCGAGGGTGTTTACTTCTTGCCCTCTGAAGGGATATGATGATTCCTCCTTGGTAAGGTTGGCACTATATCATATAGGAGTTTGATGAGTACTTCTTGCTTGGAGACGCGGTGGTCCCTTGCTGGCGCTATACCACTTGGGGGTTGGGTGCGTACTCCTAGCTCTGAGAGGCGGTGGTCCCTTGCTGGCAAGGATGGCACTATACCAGGTGGGTGCTGAGTACTACTCCCTCGTCTGGTAAGGATGGCACTATACCAGGTAGGAGTCGCATACTGCATGCTCTGAAGAGTTGCCTACGGGTTTTATACTGTATCCCAACGTGCTTATTTTGGGTAGGGGTAGAATTTTTCCCATCGTTCGGAGAACGCGGGCGTCTGCTTGTCGCCATATGTGTCCACAGGATTTTTGGAAGGCGACTTTGTTTTTGCGAGTTTGTTCCTTGGAGACCCGGCGTATCCCATTATGCAACGTTGTATCCACTTTAAACAATGGTCGTAAATTAGAAAGCGTTTGACGCAATGTTTCGTTTTCTATGCAAGCCGGGTTGTACCGGGTTTTTTGTAATGAGGCGCGCGGCTGCAGATTTGTTGCAAGGCGTGCGAGTCCCTTTTTTATGACAAGACGCGCTACAGTATTTGATAACAACCAATCAAGTTGTGTTAATTAGAAGAGACACTATGAAGTAAAATTCTGCAATATTGCAATTTGCTTTGAATGATAAGAAGGTTAAAGTCAAACTCTTATCAGCATACATTTTCAAGGTCACTGCTCAATATATTACACACAGGTATAACTACAAGTAGGTATAAGTTAACAAGTAGTTTTATATGCATATTTCTTATTCTAGCCTTGAATTTTGAGAGCCGTTATGTTAATTAAACATAGTTATACCACCTGCATTATAAGACCTATCAATAGATATACAAATAACAGTCTGTGATTATCAAGTAATATAAACCTTTTATCAAGTTCCTAATAGGATTATTTGACATAAGCCAAAAACATTAAATAACTTTTTGATCTGTCCATTTGTTCATGCTAATATTGGAATAGTTGAACCAATTTTGACAGTACTCACAAAAGGATAATATAAGGAGTAATCTAGACTAACTTAAATCCCATTTAGTGACTGTATTATACTACTTCAAAAATTGTATGCCTTTTTGTACTTATATCATTTTAATTATAGAAAAATAACTCTAGAAGAAACACCAATTTTAAAGAAAATCTTCCACCAAGACAAAAGCTAGTATGTCTGCAGTAAGTGGAATATTAAAAATGTTTTAATGCATCACTTAGAACGGTAAGCCTATGGGGTTACATCAGAGACCACATAGAGTCTACACTCAAAAGTTCACGCTGTTGCACGAAAAAAGATAGACAGGCACACATGAACAAATTCACCCAAGTAGTCTTAGAGACCTCGCTTTGCTCAGTCAACAAATTCAGCACTAAGTTTCCAGTGTTTAACACATTGTTTTCTTTTGCAACTACTTAAACAGTACTTAACAGAGTTTAAGGATAAACAAGTCACAACATAATGACATTCACCGCAACTGTAGCAACCGACAAACAAAACAATCAACAAACAAAAAAATATATTTGATAAACACAAACAAATGACACTACGAAACTTTTATAGCATTTAAATTAAGAATTTGTAATGGATAAGTTGCGTACGATCTGTGGGACTCACCATGTCGTCGGGCCCTTCGCAGGAGTGGCGGTAAGGCAGGCCTTCTGGCACTATTTTGTTGAGCATCATTTCCATATCGTCTCTGACGTCAGGGTCCCAGCTCTCGTTGAGCGCGAGGCTCGCCGATGTGTGCATTACTGAAAGTATGTAACAGAAGGATCAGCTGTCTTCTAACGTACTAAGAGTTTTTCGTTTGACAAAATCGCGTTCAACGATTTGATATTATATTGATAGTGGAAAATTAGCATGAAGCATTAAGATATTCCGAACTATTTTCATTATAAAAGGGAAATGTTTAGCGGGTCGAGTGAAACATCGGCGGCAAGTGCGGCCCCGGTACTCACTTTGGATGTGGCAGAGCCCGACCGCGAACTGCGACAACTCGGGCACCTGCTTGAGGATCTCCTCGGTGACCAGGTGCACGCCCCGGTGCTGCGGCCTCAAGTTGAGCTTCCGTTGAAACCACGCGGATCCAATCTGAATTCCTCGATTCGAGGCCATGTTTAATTTTTAAAAACGCTACAGAATTATCGCAAGAACACAAACGATCTTACACAACATCACTTTGAACAATCTGTATATGAATTTATCCACAATTATCATAAAAGATACATCTTCGATCTTTAAATTGTAATAAATATATCGGAGGTTATAAGACAGATTCGACACCCTATTTTCTGCGGGAAAGTGAAATAGCTTTTGAACGAAAGAGAAAAACGATCGGCCATATGTTGTCATTAGTAAAAAAAAATAATGGATTCATTCATTCGCTCTTTCATTTGTTTATGTTAAAAATCTTTAATTAGTTGATTTTATAAAGATTTTATACAAAATAATAATGCACAGTTTATTACATATAATTAAACTTTATCAAAATACAGATGCGCAATACAAACAATGTGTCGAACGACGTTAAACTAAATGTACTTGAAGCTTGTAAAAACAAGTTTAAGGTAAATAATGAAATGGAAAGTTATTCATTAGAATGTTATTCAAAATAATTATAAAGGTGTACCCCTATTTACGTTATAATAAAAATTATTGTATTTTATGAATGTCAAGCGGTGATCAAGAGGGTTCGGGGTTCATTCAGCTTTATTAGACATTTTTTTGTATAGCAACACTTTAAATGGCTAATCTTGCGAGGGAATTTTGAATTTTTATTGAGGCTATACAAAATCTTTTTCGCACTTCACTGATAAAAATCTAATAAATGTTAACGTTTTTAACCAATGTTGTTTAATTATTAAATAAACGATAGGAACTGGACCTATTGTATATTCCATAATTCAAACAAGATAATTGATTAATTTAGTAATGGCTTACTAAGTAATAAACTTCAGGATGTGACGACGAACGAGGGTTGATAGTACCATGATGCTATAGTGTAGGTGTGGCTATTACCACTCCTAGAAATTGGGACAATTAGTTTTTACTCCAACTGAAACATCGTGGTCGCGTATCGTACGTTTTGTCCTAGTTATAAAAGGTCACAGTCATATACTAGTTCTAGGTGCATTAACTACGTATACCTACTGTTCTATAATGGATCCCATAATGGACGTAATAAAAAATTCAGAGGAGCCGGAATGGCTTGAAAAGACAATAGTAGGGGAATTACGAGTTTGGCAAATTATGTTCCTCTGCTTAGCCGGGGTCACATCGCTGAGTAAGTAATCACATACATATTTATGATAGCATCTATGTATCAGACATCAGTCAATAGCTACCTAACAATTGAAGCGATACTTCTTTATCGACGTTGGATGGACTCAAAATCTACGCAAAGGTACAAGTAAATAGCCAATTGCGTGGCAGGCCACTCGCAAAGCAGGGTTCCGTAGTTGCCCGTCACATTATTATGAGTACTAGGAATTGTGTACATATTATGTAGTTAATATGTTATTAACCTTGCCAAATAACAGCTCTTTAGTACCAATACCATCTCTGTGCTAGGCTGCGGACAAACGGACGGACGGACTTGGCGAAACTATAAGGGTTGCTCCTTGTTTTTATTTATTTATTTATTTATTCTGTACATTTTAATACTTAAGAACTAAACTTAAATATAAAAATGACTTGTACGTTTTTGTACTACGGAACCCTAAAACGACGCAGCACTGGAATATATTATATAACCTTTAAACTTATACTACAAAATCACGTTCTTTCAGCAACAATGCATTTTAGTTAATAGCGAGTGAGTGTCGGATTCAGAGGCGATTTTGACAAACTCCCTGGCGCAGTGGTGTCTTAAAACTGGAAGGTCTTGGGTTCGATTCTGATCGATGAATTTATAATTTCTGAATTGTCTCTGGTCTGCTCTGTTGGGAGGCTTTGGCCGGGGCTAGTTACCAATCTACCGTCAAAGATGTCGCGCCAAGCGATTTAGCGTTCCGGCACGATGGGTGGCGTGTAGAAACATAATTGACCGAGCGAAGCGAAGGTCTTTGAGTCTACTTGAGTGAATTTGCACTTGTCCGTCCTTCCGTCTGTCCGTCCGTCCGTCCGTCTGTCAGAGCCTTATAACTTCTGAATTACTGAACGTAATTACTTCAAATTTAAACATAATATGTAAACCGACGGCCTTCAGCCGAATATTGCTTAAAAAGTTATAAAAATCTTTATTTGAGGGGGGCTCTCGTAGATGCGAATGCGAAGTAAAATTTTTTTATTTAATTACATAAAATTGTTGTATATGATTTTAAAGATAATTTGAAACCGAGTATAAAAATATATTTTTTTAAATTTTTCCCTTAAAATTGACGAAATGGGGGGCTTTCAAAGTGGTGATTTAATACGCTCGCTTGAAGACGCTCTCTGGGAAAACTGGCTATGTGTTTTTAGATGAACCAATTTTTTTTATTTCACTTATATCCAGTACTTCAACAACAAATACTAAAATTATATGAATAAATATTATAAAGAAACGAAATTATTTAATTTTTAATGGGCATCAGTAATTTTCAACATAGCTTCACAATAGTGTTAATAGATTGCGCTGTCACTATTATCCCATGGAACTAGGAATTACGACTACGTCTATCTATCCCAAAAAACAGTTTTGCGTCGACCATCATTATTTTGTATAACAACTACTAATAGGTACATATAATAACATATTATTCAATTACAATTATAATTAGTTTTAATTTTAGAATTAAATTTAGGTTTAATATAGTATTGTATATATGAAATTTTCTTAAGGATCCAATAAAAACTTATACTTTTCCTAAAAAAAAAAAAAATTACAATTATTCTTTAGTTAAATATCAAACTTCAATAAACTATTAATTACTTACTACATTTTGTATATTTTCTATTCTTGTTGATAGATGACGACTGGTACAGATGCCCGTTTTCACTCGTTAGTTCATATTATAATAATTCAATGTTTTCGTATGATAAGTTAGGTGATGCTTTCTGTTAACTTCGTTATCACGAACCTGTATATATGGGGCACCTAAAAGGACATTGGAACGGATGTTAGGACTTAGGATTGTATTTAGGGGCTACCTACGTAAAGAGACTCCTACTTATAGGAGATGATTTAGGAATGTTTGGTGAAAACGGGCATAATAATAATGTCAGTTTTGGTCGTCATGTATCGATTGAATGAATAATTATATATGGGATACCGTTACCGTGAGGTCTCAGTTCGGGGCGAACCACTAGTTATATTAGGGATAACTATAGGTTGAATGTACACTGCCATACCCCTTCCAAGTTAGCCCACTACCATCTTTATCCATCGTTACTTACCATCAGGTGAGATCGCAGTCAAGGACTACTTACCTATCTTGTCATCGAATAAAAAAAAAGAAGAAGAAAGACGTGTAGCTCTGCCCAAATGCTAAATACCGGTCCACACGTACGGCAAAACAAAAGCTTGCACAAACTATTCGTACACACAACAGTTCGTCACAAAAGTTACAAACAGTAATGCGCAAGCTTTTGTTTTACCGTAAACGATTTATTCCTCAGTCGTGGTGGTGTGCTGCTGTTTCCGCTTCCGGATCCCGCGCACGAAGCAGCAGATTGAAGCCGACTACAAGCGCCGCAAGATCACCTCCAAGTTCCGGCAACAGCTCGAAACTATTCAAGACTCCAAAATGGACACCATTTCCTTGAAAGACGGTAATTTATTTTTATTTTTAACAGACTTCAAAAAAGGAGGAGGTTCTCAATTCGTCGGAATCTTTTTTTATGTATGTTCACCGATTACTCGAAGACGCCTGAACCGATTTTGAAAATTCTTTTTTGTTTGAAAGAGTATTACTTCCCATTTAAATTTTATCGAAATCGGTCGAGCGGTTTTTAAAAAATCAACAATCAGTTACATACATACTTTGTAGTAGCGCGGGTGTTTGAAGTCGGTTTTATATAATTAAGGAGGTAGGATTGGTTCATCAAGATTCAAGACGTATTGAAGTAAGACTAACTACAATGGGTCCGCCAAATATAAATAAGGATCAGTGTAAGTGCAGAGTAAGGATTGGTGTTGTGTAGGCTGTGACTCTTGCCTCGAGGGTTTCAGTAGGCGCGGTAACTGAATTTAAATAGGTACAGTAAATAGTGTATAGTTATCAAAGTTATAAGTTTGTTATAAGTTGGCTATCAAAATATAAATCATCTAGGAACCTTATTGCTTCTTGAATAGGTAAATAGATTAATTAGGTCTGTATTGTTGACTTTTGTGTTGCGTAATTCCGTTGTGTACAAAAAATTAAAAGTATAGGTACCTACCTCATAAAGGTTAGTAGGTAGTTAGGTACCTACAGTATAAGTAGGTACTTAGGTGCCTAAAATTCTTACTCAAGTTCCTTAACATACCTACCTACTTGAAAATTAAAACTGAATTAGGTCGGATAATTTTCTTTTCTTCAACACTTATCTACCTCAGTCGATGAACTAAAAAAATTGTTGATTGAGGCTTTTTCGTATAACAAAGCTTGTCTCGATGGCTCCCACTTGACACTGAGCTAATTCCTCGTCAAAGCCACATCTAGTACATCTTACAAAGGGCGACACCGGCAGACTCACCTTTCAGCTCTCCGCAAAAAATATACAAGAATCGAGAACTCAAGACTGCTGAACGGCACGAATTTATGAACAACAGATTTGATACCTATTTAAAACTTACATTTTTCGTATGAATAATGTTCATGGATCCGCGTTGCATGCTTCGAAACTGAAATCGCAATTTTGTTCGTATTTTTAATTTTCACTAAATAGTACCTAACACTCCCATTCCCTAAGCCTATCTCTACTAATATCATAATTAATGCGAAAGTGTTTGTCCTTCAATCACGTAGCACGAAAGCAACGAAATTGCTTGATTTTTAGCATGGCCATTTAGTATGATGGGATTTTAAAATACCTAACTCCATGGGGACGAGGACAGAGGACTCGGGTAAAATCTACATAATTCACTACAAATAAATCATAAACACGAGACACTTCAATTTAATTTACCTATTTGTAAGTAGGTATACTTCGTACGTAAGATTTGTATATTATGTTTGTTTAAAAGATGTTATCTCGACATGTTATCAAGATAGTTAAACACTATATAAATGAAATCAAGTAAGGAAATGGTTTTGTTAGCCTTAGAGCTCCTGCACGAGAAGAGCCAGTCTATGGAGGGCGAGAATCAACCCGGCTCCCAGCACAGCTCCATCATGTCGCCTCAGCAAAGTAAGTATCTACTCATCCACCGAAATAAACTCACTCGTCAGTCGTCACCAATTTTTTTTTTTTAAGAATTGAGCGGAGAGCTTGTGTTAGGAGTGGGTATGACAATAGTGCAACGGGTGGGATTCGAACCTGCGACCTTTCAGTTTTCAGTCCGCACCTTTAATTATATCGGCAAATCTAACGAAAGCGTGTTATTGCTCCAGCCTACAAAAAATAAATTTTTTTTCGATCTTAATAATAGCTGGTGTACCTATGGTTAAATATCTTGTAAACACACACACTCACACAGTACTGTAAAGCATTACGTAACGAAGGCCGCCTCCGACTCAACGCAGTCTTGTCTGCCCTACCCTTGGAGTGTTTTTTTAGCGCGAAGTTCGCGAAGGAGGTCCTGAAACTGAATGAAGTTGCGACGGAGCGAGTCTTCTGGCGTAGCCCATTTGATTTGTAAATAACTAGTATTTGTAATGCAATACTGTACTGTACTTATAATGTAGTAGTAGTAGTAGGCTAGGTACAGTACAAATCAAATGGGATACGCCAGAAGACTCGCTCCGACGTCGCCCCTTCATTCGCGAACTTTAAAGCGTGCGGCTACGCGCTTTAAATTAACACTCCCAGGGGGTAAGGCAGACAAGATTATAAGTACGTGGAGTTGGAGCTTTTGCATTTCGTTTTTTGGTAATATTCGAAATTAATAACTAAAAGTAATAAGTGCGCTCGGTTTTGGTCATAATATTCCGACAGTTTACAATATTAAGTAGTTTGTTTTCGTTCAACGACAATAAAATAAACTGAATGTTTCACCCTGAATGGAGATGGACAAGGTAGGCCCCAGAGCAACCCCAGAGCGTGGGTCACAGCCCTTCTGCCATCAATCAACGGCTAAGACTCGTTTATTTCATCTTCAACAGCTTTGTGATTCGCAAATCCTATTTCCATGGATTTGACCAAATCACTTGTTTTTTTCTGGGAAATCTTCTATAATATAATAAAACTGTAACAGGTCCAATTCTGTACATTGAAGATATTTTGAAAATTTTTGTTTGAGGGCACTCTATAATCGATACTGAAGCCAAAACAATTTTTTTTTAATTTTTTGTCTGTCTGTCTGTCTGTCTGTCTGTCTGTCTGTCTGTCTGTCTGTCTGTATCTTGGCCGCGCATCACGCCGAAACTACTGGACGGATTTAAATGAAACTTGGCATGATTTAAGATCATACTACGAGGTATAATATAGGATACTTTTTATCCCGAAATTCAGCACGGTTCCCTTGGGAGAGGGGATGAAAGTTAAAAGGTGTATTTAGCTGTAATTCATTAAGGCGTATTCCGATTTCAATCATTCTTTTTTTGTTAGAAAGGAGGTAATTTAAAGATTGTCCTGTAATTATTTCAACGTCGTCGGTTTAGTAGTTCAGAAATTATAGTCATCACAATCCTCAGTATTAGATCCAAATAACTTGAACCCCGGAATGCATAGGAAACTTTGAACGTACGGGTCATCTTAAGCTGGCAAGTGCACTTTATCGTATAGCGCATCGTGGATAGGTCTATTTTGTCAAAGTTAAACTACTCCAAAGGCGTCGGTAGCCAAACGATGATTATACATAGTAGGTATAGATGTAAATTGTAATACATCATATGGTCGTAATACAGTATTTTCCTATGCAATTTAATACTAATCATACTAATATTATAAATGCGAAAATGTGTTTGTTTGTTGGTTTGTCCTTCAATCACGCCGCAACAGAACCACGGATCGTCGTGATTTTTTGGATGGTTATAGTTGAGGACCTGGAGAGTGACATAGGCTACTTTTATCCGGGAAAATCAAAGTGTTCCTGAGGGATTTTAAAAATTAAATCCACGCGGACGAAGTTGCGGGCATCAGCTAGTGTCAAAATAAAATTGTCATTCTATCATTCTCATCATTTCTTGGGATTTGATCAAATCTCAGTTTTTGTCATTTCCTAGCGACATATTGACCTATCCGGCTATCCCACCATACCACCACTATACATTGTTTTCCTGTCTCAAAGGGATTACTTAGGCAGCGTTTTCGATGAAAGCTCCCAGGCAGCTTGACTTTTTCCGACATTTTCAACAATTATCGTCATAATTCAACCAATTTACACCAAACCTTAACAAATTATACACTAAAACCTTTCTCATGAATCACGCGATCTATTGGTGAAAATTTATCCATTAGTTTAGACTTTAGGTTTAGAGTTTATCGCGAATACAGACAGACATACGCGGGCGGGGGGGCTTTTATAATAGTTAGAGATAGTTATATATTTTACATTTGGTTATTTTTATCATATTTTAATATAATAATTTTATATTTTATAAGTTGCTAATGTTTTTTATTTCAGGCTCACTAGAAGCTTCTTTCCAGCCCGACGGGGGCCAGAAGGTCGAGCCGCAGTCCGGGCTCAACTTCGTGAAGTTCGCGACCAAAGTGGCCAATTTGTCAAAACTTGGCCAACCGAAGTCGCCCACTTCACCGACCACTTCAGATAATAAGATGGAGTTTTAAGCACTTTTCAGTTAAACTTGCACGAAAAAAATTGGTTGACTGTAAAGTCGGTTTACGGACGATAGTTTTACGTGTTATCATCATTAAGAAACATTGATGAAAAATTGCATACTACTTTTATGAATTTAATTATTATCACTGAATTATCATTATTTTGTATAGTGCAAAGAAGGAGTTAAGTAATTGAAAATTACATTTTTCTCTAGCCACAAGCCAACGATTGGGCCGATCGTGCCTCTCTATCGCTTGTTCCGCGCTCTCGCTTGCACGCTCAGGCTTAGGCGGAACGTGCACTTTTTCGTGCGTGCAGCCAGTGTTCATCAATTTATAAGACGTTATCACGTGAAAAGGATTAATTGAATCATGAAACTTGTGGTTTTTCGTAAATTCAAGTAAATATGTATTTAGCGCATAATTTAGCTTGAGAAAATGAAACTCAAATTTAAATAGACCAAATCTTGGTTGAAAACTTCTTACTAAGTTTAGTTTAGCGTCAATAGAAAAATATATGATTTGTTTGAGAATATTTTCACTCCGATTAATGTGTGAATGCTTAAGGCAATTTGTTTTATCTTGGTTTGCTATCATTCGATAGTCATATCTTACTTTGAGATAATATACTTAAGAGCATTTATTTTTCTATTGGCAAGAAAATATTGTCTCACGTCTATAGGGAGAAAATGTTTCTTGGATTAAAGATAATCGCTTTGATTTAACTAAATATGACTCTTAATAAGAAATCTGTTTTTTCTGTGTGAGAATTTAACAAAATATAATAACGAATAATAATGTATAACCCACACTTAGGTTACATAGTTAAAGTTTAATTAGGTAATTTTTTTACTTAAACTATTTATATTGGTATTAATAGTATAATATATGTATACTTTAGTAGGTGTAAGGTATTTATAGTCGGTACTATATTGTAGACCTGCGTTAAATGTTAATTTAGGTACGAGTACTTATTTAAGTAAAAAGTATATTTTCCGCGTAAAAGTCCATCTCCAGAATGAAACTTACTTCCCTGTACAAGCTAAAATCAGTTTATGTGTTCCGAAGATTACCCAAGAGAATTTCAAAATAAACGAGTTTGGGTTAATCTGCTAGTCCTTTGAATAATCAAAATAAATGGTCAATTTTTATAGATACCTATCTTATTCTTTTTTTTATTTTGTACGTGTAAGGCATCTGTTTGTTTGTAATAAAAAAACAAATGCAGTAAGATGTTTTCTTTAATCTAGAAAATAAAAAATACAGTATAAACGGATTTTAGATCACAAGAATAATTACATATTCACAAATAACTTCAGTAATCTGCATGTTTACATAATCTCCTGTTACACATAACTGACAATTAAAAAAACAATGATCAAATTGTAAGCGATAACTTTAAAGCAACATTTAACTTACATTTTTATAATACACTAACTAGGTGGTGCCCGCGGCTTCATCCGCGGGTTTTTAAAAATCCCGTGGGATCTCTTCGATTTCCTGGGATAAAAAAGAAGCCTTTGTAATCTCTGGTTCTACATTAAAAGTTTTTATTTCTCTTTACGACGGAACCCAAGCCGTTTTCGAGATAAAATATAGCCCAAGTTATTCCTTGTATAATCTTGTACCTGCCCAACAAATTCCCGACAAAATCAGTTCAACCGTTTGGAAAATTAGCACAAGCAGACAGACAAGTATATTAATCACGTGAGCTTAATAAGATCTTGGCTTTTATTTCGAAATCACAGAGAGACACTTCAATTTTATTTATTTCTACTGATAAATAATAATTAATACATCATTGCAAATAAAATTACATAAAATTCAAGTTAGCTACAATTTTATTTTAATAGATAATAATATAAATTGTTTCTACACGCTCATATTACTTTTCGTTCGATGAACAATTGAACATTACGCCGCTTCCGAGCCTGTCATGTAAATTAGTTTTTGTCACAATTTATCTTCTATATATTAATTAGTGACTTAGTTAATTAATAATTCCTAGGGATCCGCCAAAGGTATCGATACTTTTGTTATGATACTGAGGCTATTTGTCATTCATACTTTAATTAGTAGGGTAAGTACAAGATTGGATATAGTTAACTATGAATAGTAAACTATGACATTGCCATCAAATTAAAATAAACCATAACAGTATTGAGTTAGAGCTCAATTTCGTGTATGTATTCTAACACGTTTACGTAACGCAAACGCTCCAAATTAAAATCGTCTGTATTGAATTTGTGACATTAAATCGATACTATTATGGTTCATTTTACTTTGATGCTAATGTCATTGTTAACTATCACGATCAAACGAATTAAAACTCGGACTAACCACACTTTAGTCATTTTCATACGCTCAAACCATTCTTTTTGTAAAGAATGTTTTAGCGTATAAAAATGAATAATTCTGTTTTGTTCAGGCTATAAAAAATTACTCGACATTTTCATATTAATATTAAATATTAGTTTTTATAGTTATAGATGGTCTTAAAAATATCGATACTTTTATATCCTTTCACGAATCTCTAGTGATTTCTTCCGACAAACGATAGTATACCCTAATATTTCTCAGTCCATGCCTCGATATTTGCCACAATCTCATTCCTCAATGTCCTTAACCGCTAATACCTCTGCACTAAAGTTGAATTCACATTTATCTTGCAATGCAATATTTTATACTCTAATGGCTCAGTTACACAAATATAGTTTCTCGAATGCGAGCAAAATTTTCGACAAAGCATCGCTCTGATACGAGATTTTGTCATTTTTTTTTATTCGATGACAAGCTAGTCCTTGACTGCGGTCTCACCTGATGGTAAGTGACGATGCAGTCTAAGATGGTAGCGGGATAACTTGGAAGGGGTATGGCAGTGAAAATTCAACCCATACCCCTAATCGGTATCTACACGCCATCGTGCCGGAACGCTAAATCACTGGCGGCAGACCAGACCAGACCAGACATCAGACAATTCAGAAATTATAAATTCCCAAATTGACCCCGCCGGGAATCGAACCCGAGACCTCCCAGTTATAAGACAACAGCGCTCACCACTGAGCCAGGGAGGTCGTCAAAATGTATATTGAAATGAAATGTATAATCGCGGGCAAGAATTATATGACAATTTGTTCGCATAGGATAATCGCAAACTGTGCCTTGCCGCTCGCGTTCGAGGAACTCTTGTGTAACTGACGCCTAAGGCTATGTACACAACAGGGCGCATCGCATGGCGTTATTGGTTTGTAATTTTTAATAATACCTGGACATTTTGTGGTTAAAAATTACTCAGACGTTACAACTTTCTCTAAGACAATAATATTATACCTAATACAATTCGTCTTACAAAGTTAATAAATGCCGCCATAAGTAATAATAGCCAGTATATTAGTTAACTAGATGTTGACAGTTAACCTCATCTTCGAATTAAAAAATAGTTCAGAGCGCTATTATGCGGGCTTGTGCGGTGCGACCTCTTATGTGTGCCTTTATAGGACATTATTTTACAAGTATTTAAAAATTTGTACAGTAGGTATTATTAAACCATTCTTCTTAACGTTTTTGTTTATAGTAAGTGCGTTATTTTACTACGCCGCTTTATTTCTTTATTGAGCAAATTTACTGTAGTGTTACCTTGATTTTAGTAAAAAAAAATCAATTATACCAATGCGAAATTCTTGTGACATTTTAAAAACGTCTATCTCATTAAGATCATAAGTAGCTTGTTCACTGAAAATAAATTTTATTACACGATTATATAGTACATAGTTTAATTATATTTTATTCTCCTTATTTACTTGATATTACCAATAAACTTGCTCTGTGCACCACGTTTTAAATAAAAAGAAATTCTTCACTAAAACTAAGGTAGATATACCTACCAACGTTTATCTCTGTCATGCAAAACTGTCTCATGTGCGAGCGACAAATACATCTATATGACAGTGACAAACAATTTTTAAATAAAATTCTTTTTATTTCCGAACGTAGGTACTTTAGAAATACTAATAAAATAAAAAATAAATACGAATGGAAATTAAAGTAGCGACTGAATTGCACATAAACATTCGATACACAGTGTACCACTAAAGTTGAAACTGTGCAGTAGGTAGATAGTTTAATGCGATCGAGACAAGATTAGTAATGTTAAACCGCCATTTCTTTTTCTGTCTTGCTTACTCTCTTATACCGAGATAGACAGAAATAAAAATGGCGATGTTAAACACGGACCGACTTATGTGCGATCGAGAAAAAATAAATTTTTAATTAGTGACGAATATGGCTGGAACCACCTCTGTGCGCAAAAATGACAGTTTTGTATGGACAAAATGCGAATCGATGCGCACAGATGTGGTTCCAGCCTAAAGTGTATATTTTTCATATTCCACAGGGGGCACCGTTTCAACTTTCGTGACACATATTATGTACTTTACCAAGACCTACACTAGCGACACTACCCAATCGAAACCGCAGCGGTTTTCGGAACCGAAATAGAAAGAAACCTCTTTCCTTAAAATAAGGCAATTTCAATTTATATGTCGAGTAACCCTCGTCTATGGAAGAATGTGTAGAGAAATATTTATACACTTTCACTTACATATTAATAATTGAATGGGGCCTACCTAAAAACATAATACACTTCACGCGACTTGCTTTGAAAACTCACTTTGTCAAGTACAAAAAGATTTCCGTAGTTGGAAAAATTTTCCGTTAAAATTACTTTAGAAACAAAATGGAAAGTGGTGTTTATTTGGTTGTAAATAAATTAAAGTAAATTGTCCGATCTAAGAGTAAGATCTAAAAAGGGAGTCCGTCCAGTTCTGTAGGGAACGTCAATTTACAATTTACAGATTGTACTCATCAGAAATAATACCAATATAATATTATTTTACGCAGTCATAAAAATCCCTTGGTGCTACAAATAATATCTCGCTTTGCATAAAGTCGCATTTAAAATCACAAATAATTAGGAGTTTCAAGTGAATTTTCAAAGCACGTTCTGTTTTAAAATATTGAATGGGACAAGTCGGACATGTTACAAATCTATTACGGACATACATTAGGGCTAAATAATGTTACAGTGAGCCCAAGTGATTAAGAAAGAGTTTACGACCTTCAAGAATGAGTTGCGACTCATTCCTAAAGGTGAAGTGAGTACTGTTTTGTGTACAATAAAGAATATATAAATAAATAAATAAATGAGGAACACAATGCAGAGAGTTTTTGCCCTACTAGCTTTTCTAAAGCACCCAGTAAATCATCTTTCTTTTTTAGTAAACGATTTGCAACAGTTCCCACTTGCCGCATATATAGCTATTTTATTTCATTAGTTATTTTATTGTTCGTATTGCATAGCTATCAAATTAAAAATACAATAATTACGAGCGTTTTTTTTTAAATTAAACAATGAATAATTCGTAAGTTTGTGCATGATTACCTGTCTCATCACGGATTTACAATTTTTACACGTCTGTAAAACCGAAACAATAAGGCTAAGCGTAACCCGACACGCAGGCGATTTTAGACTTGAGTGGAGCAGATTCAGTAAGACTAGTGTTGCCAGATTTCACGCTTTTAGCGGACGTCCTGTTTATTACCTCTCAGGATGCGTCCCGCCGGTACCCTGAGCGGGACGTAAAAGTCCCACTTTTTCGTAGTTTTGAATTAAATCATCATTACAATCCAATTCAACCGACCTAAAATTTAAAACCATATTTTTAGTATTTTTCCTATGTTTATCTGAGTCCCGTTTTTGTTTTCAATCCCGATAATATGTGGAGAAAGGTATGTGGCAACGCTAGCAAAGGCGATCAAGACAACAAATCTGGTGCTAGCTCGATCCAGTATCTACATTTTCTATTGACCCAAACATTACACAGATACAAAACGATTTGATGTCGATTGATCGTCTAGTGCCGTCCAAGACAAATGCAACATTTATTTCTAATGATGCCTCAGTTGTTACGAATCTACGAGTCTATTATTTAGGCAGAGGCCAAACGAGCGTAATTTTTTTGTTATTTTTAAAACCGATTGCAGAGTAAATTACACGACATATTTACTCGTTTCGTCTCTTCCTTAGAATCCGGGCATAGAATTATTGTGGTCTATATTAGAGCGATGCCATACGGAACAGTAGAATTTGCTTCTTCACTACCGTTGCGTCATTCTTAGAAAATTCGTAGCATATTAGGCTGGCACTGTGACAATATTACAGCTGGTACGTACTACATTGAAAAATTCGCATTGTGTCACATTTACACCGCACCGCAGCGATAATAGTACATAATGTTTGTATTAAAGCGAATAACGGACCAGACGTATGGCGTCGCGCTTCCCCAACCAATTCTGTACCATTCTGCTACACCTGCGTGACCGTTACGCTGAGCCTAAAGGCTATGATTTTTATAATACATGGTTACCCTACATGAGGATTGTTAATTTAATAACTTATATCAACAAATTACGTAAGCTAAAGTCAACACGCTCCGACGGACACCAGAGTGGTCTAAACAAAAGTATACAAGGTTGACACCTGTCACATTATCTTAGAAAAGTCTTTCAATAGTTTGGAAAAACTTGAAAGAGTTAAAAAGCTGACTGCTTCTACCATGGAAGTAGTACTAAAGCATAGATCCCTGACTAAAATAAAAACTGAGTACACCAATATTTTATAAAATTTTTGGCCATTACAATCACGTAAGTGTGAGTGAAATAAAAGTAAAACATTTGTGTTTATTCGATTATATTATTATCAACTGGTCACTAAGTTCAAATCGTCAAATGAGACCAAATTACCCTATTCGTCTTTTAAACTGTCAAAATTTAAAATAACCTGGTCAAACTAATCGTGTCGTTCCATAGACTTAAATTTGTCGCATAATATTTACTCACTTGGAATTTTAGTGACAAACTACACAGACAATCTTACTTCCATGATTTAGTACTACTTCCATGGCTTCACCAACCTACGAACCAACTGATTTAACTACCCACTTGGCAAACACCAGCCTTTCCACACACGTTTTTGTGTGGGTATATCAATCTTAGCCAATCACAGCACGGCAGTACTTCTACAGACAGTTCACTATAACACTATGACCCTTGTTGTCATGTTGGCACCACTGCTTCACATAATGAAAACCCTACACGATAAGCAATGGTGCCAACATTAAGGCAAGGGAAAGTTATAGTGAATGGACTAGGTGTATTTTTAGTTGTTCGAGACGATTAAATTTTCGAATGGCTGTGAGTGTCGCTTCTTTTATAATAGTAAGTAATAGCTAGTACTCTGTGCTACTTCTAATATTTGATAATTAATGTATGGCAGTGATCATTATAAAAAAAAATTGCAACATTTCAGAAAGAACTAAAACTTTCTCAATAAACTGTGTAAGTAAGTAAAATCATGCGCTAATCGTTGTAAATGAATTCAAATTAATTTCAATAGGCTATTTGACTATATTAAAAATATCGTTTCATTTGGTGTCATCCTAAAAGATTATTATCTAAAAACATTATTCCATACGACAAAACTGAAATATAAAGTTTTATTTAATTAGAAAACATTAAATAAAATTGCTATAATTCCGGCCATGGTCACGTGATCGAAAACGTTCCGTGATCTCGAATGACGTCACAGTCCACACTACCTATGGAATGTGGCATTGTCATTGTTTGAAATGTGAACTGTTACGTCATGAGAGCAAATGGAACGTTTCCGCGGCAATTTATTTTTTTGAATTTATTTCTCGATTTTTATGAAAAATACTGAAAATTATGCCGAAATATATGTTTTGTTAGCTTCAGCATAGCATTATTAACAATTTAAGATGATTTTTTATAAGTAGTCAAATACCCTATTACGAACTTATGGCAGTACCATTCTTTCTTCAATGTATTTTGTGAAAAATTAAAGTGTGAAAAGTTCTGTCATGAGACATTTTTCGAAAAAAGCTGTAGGTACAGCACCAATTGTTACGTTAATTTGATTTCAACGTGTACTTTATATTGTATACTTTGATAATGTAACAGGTACCTTTACAGGGCAGAGCACGGTAATTAGGAACCCAAGTCGCGTCTGCAATGCCTCCACTATAAATAGAACTATATTTGTTTTACAATAAAGCATAATTTTGTTATTAACAAGAACTACAGCAACATTATTTATTTGACGTCATCTATGTTAGGCATGGATACAATCAATAATAATAAACCACTGATACACAAAACCAAAGATAGACAGGCCTCGAGACAAAAAGTTAAACATGCAAGTGCTGCTAAAAGTACATTACCTGCTGAGCTGTTTTAAATTTATTGCGCATTTATATCCGAGCCGAAATCAACGTATTAATTAGTACCGAAATAAGTACTATAACAACGTTCGCAATTCTTTAGCGAATTGAACAGTATCAAAACGCGGCCAGAATGAAGTGTAAGAGAGAATGGTGAGTAACTTTTAATGCCAATTGGCAATTTCACTATTGCCGACTAACGTTTAACCGACTAGTAAATTAGACGTTCTGACAGTATCGGTTTTGAAACGCTGTCAAAACATCCAATGGAAATCCAGTGAAATTGGCACTAAGTCATTTCGTTAAAACGAACTGTATATCTTCGGTTTGAGTGTATATCAATGCAATAAATATAGTATTTAACATGGTCACAATGTGCACATTTCTTCCGGCCGACATGTACACCGAATATTGAGCATAATATTTGGCAATTTATTTTCACGCTAGGTGGCAAAGAAAGACAAACAAGGGATAAGTACCTACTTTGTGACGTGTTGTTGAAAATTACGGGACGAGCCTTGCGCTTCCGTGACTTCGATTATGCAGGTCTGTATTGAATATGAAGTGACCCCACGACCTAGAGTAGTATTGAGTACAATTTACAGATGACTACTTTTTTGCCTTACGTGACGTTTTATCTCCAAGTGTAGTATTCAACATAAATACTTGGCGCAGTCGGTAGGGTGCTCAAGCCAAGGCCATTGCCTGTTATATTAGAATTAGAGGCACAAGGAATATGGATGTATGTCCAACATAGACAATCATCATGTAATTCTACGCGTCTTCTACCTCTGTTTCCTAGCATCCGATTATTTCATACCGACGCGACGAGGAAACAAAAACCTTATAATATTATGTATGAGTTTGAGGTTATTATAACTGGGCCTATTTTAGAGACTTTTTGCATTGCACCTCGATTTCACCTCTGAGCCGATTCTTAAATATGTTTAAGGTTACAGGACACCTGGGACGCTGCAAAAACCAAAAAATAGAAAAAAAATGTCATGTCTTCACTACAATCTTTTCGGACTCACGTCATCGCAAAGCTCGCGACCGGTAATTTCAACAATTGTATGGATATAATAAATTAACATGAAGAGTGCAATATAATATACTGTATAGGTTTACTTACACTGTGGTTATAGGAAATACGCACATCGTCGGAGTTTCATTACTGAGGACGTCCACTTGGACCGAATCTCCATACAGCTCTCGTCGCGAAAGTTGAAATCATTGAGAGATAGACATTTGTGCAGGATATTGGGTCGATTTGACATAGATACAAAATCCATCTTGTACGAGAACGCTCTGATATACAGACTTAAGAGTTAATAACCAAACAGAAAAATAGCTTCATAAATGGTAGATATTCACTTGACGATTCAACGTATCATTGAACAAATAATATTTTCTTTATTCAATGATAGAAAGCCCGATTGCGCTCTCACCTGTGATGGTAAGTGACAATGCAGTTTAAGATGGTAGCGGGCTAACTTGGAGGGGGTTTGACAGTGTAAATTAAACACCCAAAACAGCTTCTACACGCCATCGTGCCGGAACGCTAAATCGCTTAGCGAAAATCTTTGACAGCTTTAAGTTTTTTGTTAATTATAATAAAGCGCAGGCCACATTGGGAGGACTCAGGCCATATTGGCCAAACATAATACCAGAGCAAAACTAAACCCTTTAGTTCAGCTCTGTAGTTCGCGGTGTGATCCGAAGTACGGAAACACGCGGTAGCGACACGAACTTAGTTTCGTTTCGCATCGCTTCCAATACGGCTTGAGCTTAAGTGTTAGTTTAGCAGATAAACAAATATTTTGCTGGGTCTTTACAGCTTTGCCTGTATACGGTTTTTAATTAGTGTGGTACAGTTCGTACGTACGTTAAAGTACGCACGTATGGTACGTATCGCGACCCTACCTGCCACAATATGTCAAAGAGTTAAACAAGAACAATAAATAAAAATGTACTTTAGGTGCGACACAAGTGATAGCTGTAATGTATAAGGTAGAATTAAGCAAGCTGTCAAACAATTGCCGAATAAATCAGTCCAACACAGTACAAGAATCCTACCGACTGCGCCACTTATAATGTGTAAGTAAAACTCGGATGTATTTAACTCAGGAGTTATTTATTCAGCAATTGTTAGACAGCTTACTTAAGCTGACAATTTAATAGTTTACTTAAGCTGAAATGCACTGGTCTGTCCGCGAAATTCAAATTTAATTTGGTTTTTCGCTATTTGTAAACTAATACGACAAAGTAGGCTTATAGCAATATCATCTTCACAGGTTTATATACAAATCTTTACTTGAAAGTGTCCAGTTTAAGAAATTAGTCCGAGTATCGAGTTTGACGTGAGTTACTCACAAATTAGTCGATACTAATAATACTAATTTAAACTGGACACTTCCAAGTAAAGATTTTTATATAAACCTGAGAAGATGATACTGCCATTGGCGCAAATAGAATGCCATAAGCCTACTTTGTCGTGTTGTCAAATTGCGAAAAACATAATTAATTTTTAATTTCGCGGGCAGACCTATATAGTTCACCTTAATTCTACCTTCTATACATTACAATAACAACCTCAACAACGCTAAATATTTCAACTTTCCTGGCGCGTACTATCAAGTGGTAGTTAGTCTAAGTGGTAGTTGTAGGTGGTACGCGGGAGTGGTGGGTACGCGGCTGCGCTCTGAGGGGGCGAGGGGTGCCGGTGCGGGAGCGATGTTCGGCGTCTAGGTTTCGCCGACACTCAACACTCAATCTCGCCTAACAAACGTTCTTCCGCTGCAACAAAATTTCAATATTATTATTAGTATTTCATTAATTTCAGTTAATTAATCTAGATAGTACAAAAAACATATGAAACATATATATTTTAAACTAGCTTTTGCCCGCGATTTCGTCCGCATGGTTTTAGGTTTTTCAAATTATCCTATACTTTTTATCCCAGAAAAACAAAGTTCTTTTTCTGGGATAAAAAGCCCATATCACTGTTTAGGTTATTAACTATACCCATGCATAAAGTCACATCGATTCGTTGCTATGTCGCTGTGTGATTGAAGCACAAACCGAACTTCCGAATTTGTAATATTAGCAAGGATTTTCAACCTTGGTCTTCCAAAAATCAGCAACTAACTTTAAACCCTTAATTGACATATAAAAAATTTAAAAATAAGGCTATCCTTATCCGAGGGGAGCATTGTGAAGAGGCTAGTTGCACTTTCATTCAGTATATGAACGATTATTATTTGTTCAGGTGCAATTGGTCCAATTGTTATTTAGTCAAAGCCACCTTTTCCGCCATTAGTCCAATTCGCGGATAGTCCAAATCGCAATTGGTCAGATATAATATGTATTTGTATAATTATTATGTATTTGGTCAGATATAGATTTTATATGTCAAGTGAGCACAGTTTTGAACCCAGAACCTGATGATGAAGAAGACACTGAAGTTATTCTGTCTTCAGGGGATACCACATTGCTATCCACGAATAAAAAAGAACTGGAAGCTCTCCAATGCGTGGATGCCACATACATAGTGCCCGCATACACTCCAGAGCACTACCCTAATGAACCGAAAGGTGGCGGTTCTATCCTTTCCACCAACAAAAGCATTCCCAAGGAGGGTTGACGTCAGGCAGGCGGCCGGTCGTAAATGGTCACTTACAACATGGCTTACAAGGCATGTTGTCCCGACCCCACATAGCGTGGGACAAGGAGTGGGAGATGATGATGATGATGGTCAGATATATATTTCGCGGATATATGTAGGTTCACTCACGTGATAGTCTTCCGTTCGTTGGGTCTGGTGGTGGGCTGCGGCCGCGCACGATTCAGCACCTTCAGCAGGTCGCCCGCCTTGGCGCGCATGCGCGAGTGCACGTACACCTGCGCACGGGACGAGCATTCATGAAACGAAAAGAGGCGGACTAAACTTCCAAGTAATTTTCGCCCAGTCAGCCCAATTTTATATGAAATTCAAGTATTTATATTTCCATAAATACATTAAATTGATTAAAAAATATATATTAAAAATTAAAAACACCATCAAACTTCACATTTTCGATGTTTTTTCGATCTTTTATGGAAAAAAAAAATATTAGGCGCTCAATACACCACGATATTGTGTTATCTTTCAAATATTAGAATCAATCAATAATCTTATAAACACGCTTTAGTCCAACGTTTTAATAAACCGCTGAGGTACGGAACGCCCAGTGTTCACATATCTGCAAGGCAAAAGTGAATAGGCATCTTCTAGGCAAGCGCGCTCCAACCTAGACTTCAACAGTGCATTCCAAGACAAAAAAAACTCACGCCTCGCGGACTGTAGTAGTTAGTATAATAGTCAAGTAAAGTAAATAGTCTGTTCAATAAGTCATAAGTTTTGAGAGTAAAAAGATTTGTCATTTATTCCACCTTTCCACATTAACGTGTGCAGTTTATTTTCGTGTACAACATTACCTTGGAACACTTGATGTGATAGTGGAGGTAGTCGCGGAACATGTGCAACAGATCGATCGTGTTGTCGCGCGCAGCCGCGCACGTGTGTCGCGGGAACAACACTGCGCAACACGACACGACACACGTCACATGCGGCATTATACATATACATATCTATTTTAAATTAAATAAAAGAAATGATCGACTCATCAACGCCGATGAAAAAACTTTTAGTATCTTAACAATCCCACTAACGATAAGGAAGTCTCATGAATCCTTTCAAAATTGTTTGTATTTTACATAAATATCACATACTTCAACGTTGAAGGAAAACATCGTGAAGAAACAGGCACACCTGAAAGTTCTTCATAATGTGTGTGAAGTCTGTCAATTCGCAATAGGCCCGCGTGATGAACTATGGCCTATAACCCTTCTCTGAGAGGAGACCTGCGCTAAGGAGTAACCCATTGATGGGTTGCTGATGAAGATGATGATGAACAAGAAATAAATTTAATACAACCAGATTAAAATATGTAGCCACTAAAAAGCGTCAATAGCCCAACTATTAGAGATGTGAACTGAAACTGAAAGGTCGACGGATTCGATCTCCATCCCTTTCACTATTGACGTACCCACTCCTAACACAAGCTTTCTGCTTGTTTGGAGGTCAGATGAGAATGTTAGTTAAATTCAGGTTCTTTATAAAAAAAAAGTATTATTATAGCCTAAAAAGAAAATACATAATACTCACCGAATGTGACGTAACTGATATTTTCACCTACTTTGGCGTCAGTGTCCAAAAGCTCTAAGGGAGGCTCCTTGTGCGAGAACAAGACCTGGGGACAAGGGTCTAAGCTGAAATTATAAATGCAGTTACACTGATAAGCTTTTGAAACAACCCATATTTTATACATTTCATCATTATCAACCTTTAGATGTCCACTGCTGGACATAGGTCTCCTGCATGGACCTCCACAGGCCTCGGTCTTGCGCCGCCTGAATCCAGCGGCTCCCTGCGACTCGTTTGATGTCCACCTAGTGGGGGGTCTGCCAACACTGCGTTTACCGGTGCGGGGTTGCCACTCCAACACCTTGGGACCCCAACGACCATCAGCTCTTCGAACTATGTGCCCCGCCCATTTCCACTTCAGTTTCGCGACTCGCTGAGCTATGTCGGTGACTTTAGTTCTCCTGCGGATCTCTTCATTTCTGATTTGATCTCGCAGGGATACCCCAAGCATAGCTCTCTCCATCGCTCGCTGAGTGACTCTGAGCCTTCTTATGAGGCCCACAGTTAGCGACCATGTTTATACATTTACCATGTATGAATTTGGATATCAGGTAATGGAAATCCATATCAAGGGTATATGACATGGCATATCCAACATAAGAGAGCAGCAATAAGCAGATATAAAAACAACACATAATTAAACATGTCGAATGTTTAGTGGCCAATCCAGGATTGATTGGCCATTGGATTGCCTGGTTGATTCCTACAAGAATCTGACTACAACTACGGAAAGATTATGCAAGACCTGCGTCGCCTGAATCCAGTGGCTCCCTGCGACTCGTTTGATGACGTCGGTCCACCTTGTCGGGGGTCTGGCAACACTGCGCTTCTCGATGCGGAGTCGCCACTCCAGTACCTTGGGAGCCCAACAACCATCAGATCTTCGAACTATTTTCCCCGCTCATTTCCACTTCAGTTTCGCAACTCTCTGAGCTATGTTGGTGACTTTGGTTCTCCTCATTTCTGATTTGATCTCGTAGGGATACTCCGAGCATAGTCTCTCCAACACCGTCCATGCGCGGGATTTATTATAGAGCAAAAGTATGTAAGCAAACACTGGAGCACTCTCTATTCTCTAGCTCTCATACGATGGGACCTAAATCCGATACGACCAGAGAAAGATCAGGCGCAAGACCGTACTTCCGAGGCACGGGGATGACACATACCCTGCTTACTAGATCTGAGCTAGTACTGAGAATTTCTTTGACAGAAAATCTTTTTTGGCCCAACCTGAAAATCGAACCTGGGACTTCATCATCCGCTGTTGAACATGCTAACCACTAAACCAACAAGGTAGTTATGTACTGAAAAATGTGTAATTGTTTGTTTTTGACCTCCCTGGCGCAGTGGTGAGCTCTGTGCTTTTTAAACTGGGATGTCTTGGGTTCGATTCCGGGTGGGTTTGAATTGTCTCTGGTCTGATATGGTGGGATGGTTTGGCCGAGGCTAATTACCACCCTACCGTCAAAGACGTGCCGCCAAGCGATTTAGCATTCTGGCATGATGGCGTGTAGAAACCCATTAGAGGTATGGGTTCAATGTTCACTGCCCTTCCAAATTAGCCCGTTACCATCTTAGACTGCTTCGTCACTTAGCATCAGGTGAGATCTCAATAAAAAAAATGCGTGAGTGTCGTAGAACACTCGGTTGGAACGAAGTGTCTTTTAATAATACAAACAAATAAAATAAAAAATACGAATCTGAAGTCAGTATTCGAACCCCTGACCCGAGTTTCGCTCCTTCGCTTAGCCGCTACGCCACCAAAGCAATGACAAAATGCATGGGCTTCGCCAAGGGGGGGTAGCTAAATGTAACCCAAGCCAATTTGAGCGAGTGAGTATCGGCCAATCAGCGGCGTATATGTAGTGTCATAGGCTACCTTTTATGTTGAGAGTGTGTATGGAGAGTGCTCCAAGTCCACAACTATAGGTACAGATGCAAAAAATCACATCAATTGCTAAATCATAATTATTGTTGCTTCGTGATTGAAGGACAAACAAACCCACTTTCACACACTAACTCAACGCATAAGTTTTATTTATTTACAGTAAAAATCTCGTAACACTTGCTTTACAGCTTCATAAGCTTCCTCATCCTCCATATTATATCAACTTGCCCCCCCTTGGCCCTCGGCTGGCGACGCCCTTGACAGAATGTGTGTAATAAACGAAGGCAACCCACAAAGGTCGGGACGGAAAAATTCTTCCTTTTTTTAGGAACTTCGTTCCAAAAAGATCGTATACCTGAGGTGCGGTGTGCGACGCTCTCCGGCCCTCCTTGAGCTCCTGCATGAACACCTTGCCGATCACCACGTCGTCCTCGTGGCGGAACACCGTGGAGAACACCACCGTCACGCGGTCCTCCTGCGCCTCCACGTACCTGGAACAAGCGTTGCCTACAACCATTGCATCCACCCACACCCACACATATATAATTAATCTATGGATTAACACTGGATTGGCTGTCCCTATAGGGCACGTTTCTGGACAGGCGTTGCGAGAAACGTAGCGACACCAGCGACGGGGACCGCGTTGGTGGCCGCCACGGTGGTCGTGGCGTCACACGCGAAAATATAATCATAATATGGTGATACGTGCTATTTTATTTGATTTGTGCTACGTACGACTGCGCGTGCGCAACTACGCGTGCTCCGCCACCCGCAAACTCTAAAACGCTTCTGCAAGAATGCTCTCATACTTGGCCGTATATTTGAGGTAACCACGCGACGCATAACGCGACGCGCCGCGTGTCCAGTCCTAAGGATCAATTTGAGCACCACATTTGACATAATTACGAATGTCTCTGGAACTACTACAAAACTAGGACTCGAAAAGCGAACTAATGATGAAAATACCAATGAAAAGTGGCCGGATAGTCGGCTTTAGCGACTACTCGCCGACTAGTCGTCACATCTCTACTTACAAGGTCTCGTCCTGGCGGTAGTTGATGACGGCCCGCTTGTGGCTCACGTCGCCGTCCTCCTGCAGCCGGAAGTACCGCTCGAACACAGACGCGAAGCAGTTCCTCTTCAGCAGTCCCACCTTCTTGACGATCGCCTCCCAGTCCTCCGGGATCGTCTCCATGTCCAGCAGCACTGATACATTGTAACCTGCAATAAAACGTTTAGCTTGTTAACTTCTTCTTCTTTGTCAACCGATAGACGTTCACTGCTGGACAAAGGTCTCTTACATGGACTTCCACAGGCCTTTTAGTATGATTGAAAACGTGCAATAAAACGTTCAACTTGATAACTTCTTCTTCTTTGTCAACTGATAGACGTCCACTGTTGGACAAAGGTCTCTTACATGGACTTCCACAGGCCTTTTAGTACAACAGAGTGGCGCATATATGGAATAAGTTTCCTAAAGAAATAGTGACGTCAAAGTCAGTTAATGCATTTAAAAACAGATAAGACCGCCATAATATTGGAAACTCCAAGCACAGCAATTGTTATAGGCGCATCAGCGACAGCTGCGTAGCCTATCTATACTAATATTATAAAGAGGAAAGATTTTCTTGTTTGTTTGTTTGTTTGTTTGTTTGTACCGAATAGGCTCTGTAACTACTGGACCAATTTTAACCATTTTTTCACCAATAGAAAGCTAAGTTATCAGGAAGTAACATAGGCTATAATTTATTTTCAAAAAATTAGAGATCCTTAAGAAAATTGCAATAATGTAACACAAAGTAGCAAAATTTTGCCTATAAAATGCATTATTTGGCGTGTGCTGAGAAAACTATGGTACATAAAAATTATGTACTACATGATTACAGTACTTATTATTTTCTACAAAAAAATTCCCAAGGAAATATATCTAACTATCATATTATTTAAGTCACAATAATAGCTTTTGTGTTCTTAAATTTAATTAGATCGCCTTTATTATCGCAGTATTAATTCTTCCTTACTAATACATAATAATATTATAAATGCGAAAGTATGTTTGTTTGTTGGTTTGTCCGTCAATCACGCTGCAACAAAGCTACGGATTGAAGTGATTAATTATTGGATAGGTATAGTTGAGAACCTGGAGGGTGACATAGGCATCCCGGAAAATCAAAGAGTTCCCGTGGGATTTGAATAACTAAATCTACGCGGACGAAGTCGCGGGCATCAGCTAGTCATAAATAATAATAATAATTGAAAATTACGCGCGACATAAACAAATAAACGCGCGTCGCTTATCTGACGTGGTCGCCCCCATTTGTTCATAGGAGTTTGTTTGAACGAAATTGCCGTCGCGTCGCAATCGCCGTACTAGTGCAACTAGAGCACCGCCGTACTAGGGCATTGACGGATTTCATACAAGACCAATAGGACGTAAGATCCGCGCTCCGCAGCTTGCGCGGTGTGCTGTGCCAATCGCCTTATCGATATTATGCATCTTCTGAGGTGCAATACACATCTCAAATTAATAGAAAACATTCTAAAGACAGCATCAGAAAAAGGTTCTAATAAAATAGTAGGTATGCCAGAAATGTGTTATGTGTGTATAATAAATTATTAATTTACTTAAGATATCAATATCAGAGTTCAGAATAACTTAAGGATTGCTTGTTTGTTGGTTTCACAATTACTAAAATTCGCTCATCAATCACAAATTACATACTTAAATGTTCTGAAATACAGAAAAATTGATTTGAAATCTTATCAGCGAGTACTCTTTAAAGTCCAAGTTTTAATCTTATCACATTATTCCGTTCAGACAGATAAACTTTGTTGCTTTTTTGTTGTATTTTTTTGTAAAGTTAAATTGCTGTAAATATTTTTAAACAAAGCATACAGTCAATATGCAACAATATAATATATGTACACATATTTTTCAATGTTGTAATCCAATTCTGCAGCTACTTATTACAGAGATATAACTCCCATCCACTCCAGCACTTGAATTGATTGAAAAAGAGATGGCTAAGATGCATAGTGGCTAAATCTGCTTTTCGGAATTAATATGCGTTCTAAGGAACTAAATAATATATCACTTGCTTTAAAGGCGAAGGAAAACATCGTGAGGAAACCTATATGCCTGAGAGTTCTCCATAATGTTCTCAAGGGTGTGGGCAGTTCGCCAAAACACACTTGGCCAGTGTGGTGGATTATTAGCCTGAACCCTTCGCAATTGAGAGAAGACCAGCTGTGAGTGGGGCGTCGATGAGTTGAGAGTGCGTAAATATTCTTTATCAGCTTGTTATGTAATACAATGAAATAGAACGCGATATTTTCTTAGTATTACTAAAACAATAAAGAAATAACTAATTACACAGACAATACAATAGCTCGCATGTTTCATGAACCATATCACTTTTCACTCTAATAAGCAGTTTGTGCAATATCCCTGATATAATTTTAATTATTGTACTGTTCATTCTTACAATAGTTATTGCAGTTTCAGTTGAGTATAATTAAAATGCATTTTCTATACTTATAAGTAATTTATTATTTTTGTAAATTGCATACAGTAAAATCATGCTACATGACAAATAAAAAATTATTTCAGGTTGTTATGAGATTGTTATAGAGGAATTTGGTCTAAGAAACTGTGTCATTGATTTTAAAGAGTCTTTATCTTAAATAATTGTTCAACATTTATTTTATATTTAGTAAAAAATAAATTTTGAAAAAAGAAATAGGTATAAGTGTAATAGATGTAAATTAAAGGATAATAAACTCACCAGATTCTGGTTCAGTGAGCAGAGGTCCGTAAACCCTTTTGAGCAGTTCGTCCGCCCCATGCTCCTCTAACTGCTTATAAAACTTCAGTGATATACTAACCTGGAAAATGCAATCATCAACACAAGATAAATATAAATACCATATGAGTAGTAAAAGCTTCAATAGAATCTATACAAGTAATCAGTGACCACAAGCAAACACAAGCAGCTTCCTAATACAATCATAACACGTTATGCATTGTTAAATTGGCAGCATTGACTAGTCACTACTATCTATGATGGTAACGCAACCAAAAGTTTGTGTACTTTACTATGAGTGACCAATTGAGAGTAAAAAGCTGCTGCAAAAAAGTTGGTAACCATGATGAAAATCATTAAAGTGATAACTGCCTATCTGCTGCTGTTGGTTATTATATTATATTATATATTGAATATTGAATATTAGTTTTCAATTTGATGCCTTAACATGGGTAGCATAAGTATGTCACGCACTCTTTAAACATTTCTGTGGTGGTGTTGTGTGATGCGGGTTGTTACGTTCCCTCAAATATGGTTGAGTGAAGCAATGGCTGGGTCATGCGTCATGCTCGTGAACGGGTGCCACCGGCGGGAATGGGGCTACTTTATGTCTGCCCATCTTAAGATAGAAGTTAGTCGGTATGCATTTTTGGAACTTCCGTCATTGTGGAAACACTGCATATATAGCATAGTATTTACTGTATTGTAAATTTGTTTTGAAAAGAGCAACCGCCGAGTTTCTTGCTAGTTCTTCTCGGCAGGAAAGGCATTCCAAACCAGTGGTAGATTCATCGACTATTCAAAAGCACTTGTAAAAGTTTATTTGAATAAAAAATATTTCTATTCTATTCTATTATTATTACAGACAATTTCAACATAATTAATGAGGCATTTTCAGACCCAATTTCAGCCAACAATTATGAAGGAGATATTTAAGTGCTCTAAGTGTGCTCCAGCAGAGGTACTCTCTTTTCCCTCTGTCTTAAAGTCCAAAATAATAGCAATCCAAGACCCATGAATATAGCAGCAGCTAATGATTATTATTTGAATAAAATAACATAATAAGTTATAATCCATAGTAATACAGAAACATATTTTATAAGATACTACATGGTGCAATTGAACATTTTCATAATTTGAAATGTATTATTTTAAACCAATTATTTTATTCCATTTTGTAGAAAACGTAAACCAAATTGAGACATAAAATGAAGGTATTTAATACAATTCTTTGTGATAATGTTAGTACTATTACTTGTTATCAATTTAATTTAAGAACTGGTATTGATATGTACAATGTACATACTTAGCATATCAATACCGGTTCTTAATTACTTTTATGGCATACACTCAACTGATTTCAATATGGCATGAAGTTCACTAGCACCCTAACGTACTGGACATAATGTAATTATGTAAATATATATTACAAGTAATATAGATTGCTTCGTATTTTATGTACAATGCTATTTATTATTTCCTTAAAACCATACCATTATCAGCATGACTCATATTTTTTTATGAAAACATTTGGATTCAACCTACCCTAACTTTGGTTTTATCCCCGTTTACATTGGATATATGAAAGAGCACTCCATCAAAATCTGCAAGCGTCACATCTATGGATTCGGGCTTTAAACTGAAACAAACAAGAAATAAGATTAGAAACTCTAACCAGATGACGTAAAATTGGATTTATCGTAGGTCATATTGATTTTGTTCCTTTATTTAAAAACCTCAGCTAACTAAGGTAGCCTATGTCACCCTGATCATAATAACAAATCACAACCCCATTCATCAGCTCAACATTTTAGGTGCCACAGACCACAGTAGAACATTCATAACTAGTCACATACATAAACTGCTAAAATCACAACCCTCCTTCTTGGCTTTGCATACTTGGGTAAAAAATACAATTTAAACTATAATGACTACATTACTGAGTATTTTACTGATAGTGGAGGAGTGACAATCAATTGAAGGCTTGTTTTTCACATCATTACTTTTCATTGCTTAACTGGTTTACTAAGCAAAACTAAAGCTTATTATACATTTAATAAGTACCAGAACTAGAATCACAAGTTGGGTAACCAAAATGGTGGGATGCCTGTGTAGGGTACCTAAAAAAGAGGATTTTTCAGAGAAAGATCTACTAATGTGACATAGTAAATTGCAGAATAAATTGCAGAAATGAAACATAACAGAACAAAAATTTTGCAGTGATCTCATTTTGAAAGAAGTTCTACAGATGAAGCAGTACTGTAAAGTATTATAAATAGCTAACTCAGATCAATGCCAACTGCACTGTCTAATACTAAAATCTAGAGTTTGTTCTGACATAAATCTATCTTGTTTTAACTTTGTGTAAAGTGACTGTAATCTGGTATATTCAACGACGATTCAAAAGCACTTGTAAAAGTTTATTTGATTTAAAAATCTTTCTATTCTATTCTATAGATTTCAGCCATACTTCACTTGTTTGCCGATTTATTTGGGCTTTATTTATTTTATCCACGCCAAACCAGTCTGTATAGCAGTATAAGCAAATACAAAGTATAGAATACACCCAAAGACAGGATTGTCCAGTCTACTGGATTCCATGCTATATTTCTGTCTCTCTCCAAGACTTCACCCATGAGCTTCAGCGCTTGTATCAATAATATGGTTACCCTTTATATGGTAATTTATAATATTGAGTGTATCAAACTTTGGTTTTAGGGGAGCCGATCTGATTAGCCTGTGTACCAATTTGAAACCCATGTAACATTGTTACTCATTTCCTGGGAGCCACTAAAGTATCATGTATCCTCTTTGTTTGTATGTGTTAGCAAGTATTACAATAATAAATATTCTGTATATTGTTTACTAGCTAAGGAATCCGAAAACAATTTATGGAACGTTTCCGCACCCATACCGACACACGAATGAAATGACTCATCAGCGCTGATATAGACCGTATCACGTCACACACAGCCATGGTTTGGGGAAATATATATCATGAATACACTAACACACTGCCCATATGATTCGAATTTTACGTATTCCGCGACCAACGTGGGCCCACCCTGTGCGAAATCTATTTGACATTTGTGGAAACTTCAGATATGGGGTTATGTACCAAACTCTGTTTAAATTATTCTAGAGATAAGAGCTAATTGCGGTAAACAGCACGAATAGGAACCGCACAGCCAATAGAGATCGCAGTTGTTAGAAAAACAGGTAAACTTTCTAAGCGTAACGTACTCACCGCGCCAGTGCATTTTTATATTTAACTGTTAGTGTTTCCTCTATAATTCTATTATTGATCTCCAGCAAGATCATTATTTAACAATTTATAACCTACAGCTTTTTCATAAAATCAACACTTATAGCACCTTCATTTAATAATTTATACGGATATCTTCAACGATGACCGCCCGTACATTAGGTAGGTAGGTACTCAAACGACAGAGAAAGAAAACGAAGCTTCAAATCAAAAATGAAATATTGGACATCGCCATCGGAGCCACAGAATACAATTTACTCACAGGGAGATCGGAGCGGACCCGTGGAACTAGAAAAATGATGATGATCATAGAGACACGTATTTAGCACACATTACGGTTGATTATCATGGACTTATGAAACAAACAGGACCGAGTACTCGCAGCTGAAAAGCGAGCCGAGCGAGGTAGCTAGTACAGAGGCCGTGTGTCCCTTTCTAACAGGGTGACAATAAGATTTTCGATATATGTGAGACAAATTCAATCTTCCAATCTTCCTACTAATTATAAGTTTATTATAAACACAATTATTGAAGCTTTTCATTAGCAATGGAAAATTTCTTAGGGATAAGGGATTGATTACGAAATAAATAATACAAATACCGCCGCACGATCGGTATATTTACCAAAATCTTAGGTTAGGTAAGGCTTGTACAGAAATTCTGTTCTATTGGTATGAAATGAAACATTAAAATAATGAAAATTGTAATAATAATAATAATAATTTTTTATTTTTGTTTTATAATGAAATATTTAAAAATGTTAAGAATATGAGTAAAAGTAAATAAAAATGATAATAATACAAAAGTAAGGAGTAAGGGACCATCGTAATCGGCATCTGCATCGTACGTATTCGACCCATCACACAATACAAGAATTTAAAAATTCATGGTCAACATAGTTGTAGATTTAGCCTTCACGTTTTAACGGGTTGCCGCTCGAAAAAAATAGACTAGATAAAAATATATATTTTTCTTTTTTGTTAAGAAATATATCTATCGAAATTAATGCAATTAAATACGGTGACTTAAAAATGTTAAAATAAAATTAAAACATAAGTGTCTCAACTGATTTTTTAGCCAAAATCTTTGATCAAAATCATTTTTTTAGGCTGGCATGAATGAAAGAACGAGACACACGGCCTCCGTTGTTACTATCTCTCTCGGCTCGGGTTAGCCTCTGTGTAATGCGCAACAGGAAATATACTTTATCTACTTATTATAAGGTTCATTTTCGTAAATACAAATTTTCCAAGTGATCAGTTCTGTTTGTATATTAAGTTCATGTTGATTATACGGGTCTGCCCGCGAAATTCAAATTTAATTTGGTTTTTCGAAATTTGTAAACTAATACGACAAAGTAGGCTTAGGAGTTAGGACATTCTAATAACGCCAATGGAATTATCATCTTCAAAGGTTTACATAAAAATCTTTACTTGAAAGTGACCAGTTTAAGAAATTAATCAAAATATCGAGTTGGATATGAGTTACTCACAAATTAGTCGATATTCTGACTAATTTCTTAAACTGGACACTTTCAAGTAGGTAAAGATTTTTATTTAAACCAGCCTGGCGATCGCGTAACTTTTGTCGCTGTCCTTAAAGGACTATTTAAATGTCAAAACATTGTTAAGTTCGGAATATTTACTCGTGACGTGTGGTTTTGGCCCATGTTTTGGCTAGAGAAGCCCAAAATCATATTTTGACGTTGATGCAGTCCTTAGGACTGAAAAAAAATTACGCGATAGACCCCTGTTGTAATTCATAGTTCCATATACCGATGAAATAGTTTTATAAATAATATATTTGTATTTTATAATTTCCACATTTATTTTACGACGACATGACATAATTTTTTCACATCAATCAAACATATTCTTCTTAATTTTATGACAAGTAACTCTATGACACTCCCCCTCACGAAGATCTTGGGGTCCAACCTTAGGTCTGAGTGACTCCTATCATCTTGAGCAGTTTCATTAACCTTGGCTGGGCTAAGGCCTTTGTTAAAAGATCTGCCTCCATATTATCTGTGTCCTTGTAACGAATTGTTATCAATTTCTTTTGGACACAGTCCCTTATGAAATGTTCCCTTATGCTTATGTGCTTTGACCTTTTCCCCGTCATCAAATTGTTGGCTAACTTCTGTGCAGCTAAATTATCGTTCTAGATTGGCACAGTTTGATTAGCTACTCCAATATCTTCCAATAGCTGTTTTAGGTGTAGCGCTTCCTTAGCGGCTTCCGTCATTGCCATATATTCGGCCTCAGCAGTTGACAAAGCTACAACTCGTTGCTTCTTTGTAGCATAACTGATTAGACCACCTCCATACTTGAAGATATAACCCGTAAATGAACGACGGTCAATGGTACATGCTACCCAGTCAGCATCAGCCATTCCTACTAATGCACTTCCTGTTTTTCTATATCTGATGCTAACATTCTTTGTACCTTTTAAATATCGTAATACTCTTTTGGCAGCTTGCCAATGCGTTTTTCCAAAACAGGCATTATACTGGCTCAAATAACTTACTGTAAACATATTATTATTATTTACATTTATTTCATTTATATCATATAATTTACATTTTTAAATATTTGATTATAAAAAAAAAACATTTAAAAATATAAAAAATAGCGGTCCACCGGCCTCGGGAACAGGGTCCAAGCAACCGGCGGTCAGGGCCCCAGAGAGAGGAACCTCCTGACTATGCGAGCCGTGTCCAGGAGAACAGCCTTCTGGATCTGGCCCTTGACCCAGCTACCCAACGAGAGCCTCGAAAGATGTTGGTCGAGGCTCTTGGCTATAAGACCATTAGCGGTGACGACTATCGGTAAAATGATTGCTGAGTCTACATTCCACATGGCGACAACCTCGTGCGCCAAGTCGAGATACTTGGTGAGTTTCTCTTTCTCGGCTTTCACGAGGTTCTCGTCATGCGGGACAGCAACATCAACAATCATTGCACGGCGCTCTGATCGATCTATCACCACTATGTCAGGCTTATTGGCTACAATAGTCCTGTCTGTAATGATAGATCGATCCCAGTACAGTGTGATATGACCATTTTCAAGAACTGGGTCGGGCACATACTTGTAGTACGGTACCTCCGATTCCACAAGATTGTATTTCAAGGCAAGTTGCTGGTGGATAATCCTGGCCACTTGGTTATGTCTGTGTAAGTATTCGCCGTTAGCCAGATGAGAACAACCAGAGACAATGTGACGGATAGTTTCTCCAGGACGGCGACATGCCCGACATATGTCTACCGTTCCATCCTTCACTATGTATTTTCTGTAATTGTTCGTCATCATGACCTCGTCCATAATTGCACACACAAACCCTTCGGTTTCCCCAAAGAGGTCACCAAAGCGCAGCCAGGCCACGGACGCTTCAAAGTCAACATCAGGCCCGTGGAGGGCCCGATAAAAGCGTCCGTGAAGCTCCTTACCTTGCCATACAACCCTGCGGTCATTGGTACTGAGCACCACAGGTATGCGCCAGTTCTCTTTAGCCAAGGAGAGCGGCGTCAGACCCCTGTCCACTGCGACCACATCGCGGTGCATCTCCGTCTCGGCGTGGAGAAAGTACTCCCTGAGACTGCACACCTCGCGGTTGTGGAGGGTTTTGGCATTCAAAAGGCCTCTTCCCCCACACTTCCGCGGGATGTACAGCCTCATCACCGAGGAGCGCGGGTGATGCATCCGATATGCGGTCAGCAGCGCACGAACTTGTCTGTCCAGGGCGTCAAGCTCAGTCTGAGTCCACCTGAGTATGCCGAAGGAATACATCAAGACCGGCATGACCCAACCGTTGAAGGCGCGCACCTTATTGCCGCCCGACAAAAGGCTTTTCAGCACTTTCTTCAGACGGCCAAGGAAACGCTCCCTCACCGACTGCCTCATGTCGGCCTCTCTGATACCTAACGCCTCCGCCATGCCCAGGTATTTGTAGGTTTCAGTTGGGGAGAGCGATCTGAGGTATATGGAATCCGAGAGCTCAACACCCTCAGATTCCACAATCCTCCCTCGCTTTACATGCATGACCGCACATTTGTCCACACCAAATTCCATCCTAATGGAATCACTAAAGGCTTTAGTTACCTTTAGTAACTCTAGTAGATGTGATTTGTTGGGGGCAATGAGTTTTAGGTCATCCATGTAAAGGAGGTGTGATATAACCTGACCACCTCTCCTCAACCGGTAACCTAGCCTTGAATTCTCCAAGAGAGTACTCAGAGGATTCAGAGCCAGGCAAAACCACAAAGGACTGAGGCTATCGCCCTGGAATATGCCTCGCTCAATCCTTATAGGCTCCGCGCTCCCCAGGGTCCGGCGACACCCTGGATAGTGAAGGACTGTCCTCCACTGCCCCATACACGTCTGTAGGAAGGCGCGTAGTACTGTGTTTACTTTGTACAGTTCCAGCACCTTCATGAGCCATGTATGGGCACAGAGTCGTAGGCCTTCTTATAGTCTATCCAACATGTCGACAGATCCTTTCGGGAGCGCCGAACCTGTTGACAAATGGCCATATCAATGAGGAGAAGCTCCTTAGTACCACGGGAGCCATTCCTACATCCGTTCTGAGAATTAGACATGATGGATTTTGTATCGATGTGATCGTTAATTTTCGTTCTCAGAATGGATGTAAGAAGTTTATACAATGTTGGTAGGCACGTAATCGGCCTATAATTTTTGGGCTCCGTGGTACTACCTGATTTATGGAGCAGGAGGGTAATACCTGTTGTCAGAAACTGGGGTAGCGACTCTGACTCTAGAACTGATTGGAATTGGGATGCCAAACGAGCGTGCGAGCTGCGTAGCCACTTTATCCAAAAGTTGTGCAGCCCGTCCGGCCCAGGGGATTTCCAATTGGGCAGGTGACGGGCTGCAGTGGCCACGTCTTCAGGGGTTATAGTAACTAGGTCCATTTCTGGAATTTGATCGCACGCTCTTTCTACATCCCACGTCCAATCACCCTCAGTGTGAGCGACAGGCGCCGACCAGATGTTGCGCCAGAATGATGTCATGGCTTCATCATCCGGTAGGCGCGCATCGGTGACACCTTGGTCAGGGTGTTCCCAACCTCGGTATACCCGCCATTGATCGCTTTGGAAAGTGCGATTCAGGGTATATCTCTCGACCCGGCACTTGTATCTGCGAATACGGCTAGCCCATGCCGAGACCTTCTGTTTCAGGAAGTCAATGCGCTCAGTGACGCGCGCCATATAATCTTGAGGGCTGATATCAGTCCCCAAGAAAGCGCGCCTCACAAAGCGCATGACTCTAGGGCGAGTGTTGCCCTCCCTGAAGCAGAGTAGTTTGCCAATGAGTGCCCTAGCCCCATCAATATGACGTTCGATCCTGCACTGCCAGGCTGGTGCGGTAGGCTTCGGTCGTGTTGCTGTATCATTATTAATTAACTTTACATTAGCAACACGACATGCCGCAACAGCCGCGCAGTACAGAATCGAATGTGTGTCGGAAAGGTCTTCGCTGCTGTCAAAATAACTCGGCAGCAGTGAATCCAGGGCACCCATTAGCGCTTTGTTCTTATTTTTCATGGGCAACCGAGGTAACCGCGGTCTAAACTCGGGTGGTGAAGATCTATATTCCCGAATAGCACTCTCCAAAGCACTCCTCAATTGTTCACTACACTGGGTACTTACATGTGCAGCCCCGCTATCCTGTCCCTCATCAGCCTGAGTGGGCTGCAGCGAAATCGCATGAGCAGTTTGCGATTGTGCTGGAGCTTGCGGTGAGGGGGGGGTAGCGCGGTTACATTGCAGTTCAGAGCGAAGCCGATCAAGCACGGCGTTGTCCAGCATGTGATTACGCTGAATAACCCGCACCTGGTCCGACAGTCGCTGAGCCGACACATTGAGAGCTGGTTCAAGGACCTGAAACAAAGCATGCATCCTAGCACGGTACGCGGTCATGTTGGTTCCACCCTCAGTAGCCCCTAAGTATGCGCGCATGACATTTTCATTAATGGATGTTGTCCACCTCATGCGCGACACACTACCGCCGGATGCGGGGACCCTATCAGAAGCCGGTGGGCCTCGGGATCCCAAGCAAGTCGGCGGCCGGCCTCTCCCACGACGATGTACTGGTGGTGGCGACGTCGGCGGGGAGAAAAACTCGTCGCTCGAACTCGACGCAACTGCAGCATTGGGCGTGGTCCCGGATGGCTGCGAGGCGGGGTTGAGTGACGAGTCCGGGGGTGGTGTTTGTGCGTTCCGTGCTCTGGATCGTGTCAGCATTCTACATTATTAATTCGTCCAATTTCTTTTGTAGTCTTTCAGGCATCTATTGACAGGTTGTGTCAGTTATATTTCGGACTGTTTTGATTTTCTTTGTTTGTTCTTTCATGGTTTCTTGTTCTAATTAGTTTTCACTATGGTAAATTTATTGCATTAAATCGAAAATTCTGTTGAGATCGGTTTTATAATATTTATTTCGGCAAAAATGTAACGGCGAAAAAATATGATGTATGCTGACATTCAGGGTTGCCAGGTCATTATTATTATCATCTTTATTTACTTTTACTCATATTATTTACATTTTTAAATATTTCATTATAAAACAAAAATATAAAAAAAATATTTAAAAATATAAAAAATAGCGGTCCACCGGTCTCGGGAACAGGGTCCAAGCAACCGGCGGTCAGGGCCCCAGAGAGAGGAACCTCCTGACGATGCGAGCCGTGTCCAGGAGTACAGCCTTCTGGATCTGGCCCTTGACCCAGCTACCCAACGAGAGCCTCGAAAGATGTTGGTCGAGGCTCTTGGCTATAAGACCATTAGCGGTTATCACTATCGGTACAATGATTGCTGAGTCTACATTCCACATGGCGACAACCTCGTGCGCTAAGTCGAGATACTTGGTGAGTTTCTCTTTCTCGGCTTTCACGAGGTTTTCGTCATGCGGGACAGCAACATCAACAATCATTGCACGGCGCTCTGATCGATCTATCACCACTATGTCAGGCTTATTGGCTACAATAGTCCTGTCTGTAATGATAGATCGATCCCAGTACAGTGTGATATGACCATTTTCAAGAACTGGGTCGGGCACATACTTGTAGTACGGTACCTCCGATTCCACAAGATTGTATTTCAAGGCAAGTTGCTGGTGGATAATCCTGGCCACTTGGTTATGTCTGTGTAAGTATTCGCCGTTAGCTAGATGAGAACAACCAGAAACAATGTGACGGATAGTTTCTCCAGGACGGCGACATGCCCGACATATGTCTACCGTTCCATCCTTCACTATGTATTTTCTGTAATTGTTCGTCATCATGACCTCGTCCATAATTGCACACACAAACCCTTCGGTTTCCCCAAAGAGGTCACCAAAGCGCAGCCAGGCCACGGACGCTTCAAAGTCAACATCAGGCCCGTGGAGGGCCCGATAAAAGCGTCCGTGAAGCTCCTTACCTTGCCATACAACCCTGCGGTCATTGGTACTGAGCACCACAGGTATGCGCCAGTTCTCTTTAGCCAAGGAGAGCGGCGTCAGACCCCTGTCCACTGCGACCACATCGCGGTGCATCTCCGTCTCGGCGTGGAGAAAGTACTCCCTGAGACTGCACACCTCGCGGTTGTGGAGGGTTTTGGCATTCAAAAGGCCTCTTCCCCCACACTTCCGCGGGATGTACAGCCTCATCACCGAGGAGCGCGGGTGATGCATCCGATATGCGGTCAGCAGCGCACGAACTTGTCTGTCCAGGGCGTCAAGCTCAGTCTGAGTCCACCTGAGTATGCCGAAGGAATACATCAAGACCGGCATGACCCAACCGTTGAAGGCGCGCACCTTATTGCCGCCCGACAAAAGGCTTTTCAGCACTTTCTTCAGACGGCCAAGGAAACGCTCCCTCACCGACTGCCTCATGTCGGCCTCTCTGATACCTAACGCCTCCGCCATGCCCAGGTATTTGTAGGTTTCAGTTGGGGAGAGCGATCTGAGGTATATGGAATCCGAGAGCTCAACACCCTCAGATTCCACAATCCTCCCTCGCTTTACATGCATGACCGCACATTTGTCCACACCAAATTCCATCCTAATGGAATCACTAAAGGCTTTAGTTACCTTTAGTAACTCTAGTAGATGTGATTTGTTGGGGGCAATGAGTTTTAGGTCATCCATGTAAAGGAGGTGTGATATAACCTGACCACCTCTCCTCAACCGGTAACCTAGCCCTGAATTCTCCAAGAGAGTACTCAGAGGATTCAGAGCCAGGCAAAACCACAAAGGACTGAGGCTATCGCCCTGGAATATGCCTCGCTCAATCCTTATAGGCTCCGCGCTCCCCAGGGTCCGACGACACCCTGGATAGTGAAGGACCGTCCTCCACTGCCCCATACACGTCTGTAGGAAGGCGCGTAGTACTGTGTTTACTTTGTACAGTTCCAGCACCTTCATGAGCCATGTATGGGGCACAGAGTCGTAGGCCTTCTTATAGTCTATCCAACATGTCGACAGATCCTTTCGGGAGCGCCGAACCTGTTGACAAATGGCCATATCAATGAGGAGAAGCTCCTTAGTACCACGGGAGCCATTCCTACATCCGTTCTGAGAATTAGACATGATGGATTTTGTATCGATGTGATCGTTAATTTTCGTTCTCAGAATGGATGTAAGAAGTTTATACAATGTTGGTAGGCACGTAATCGGCCTATAATTTTTGGGCTCCGTGGTACTACCTGATTTATGGAGCAGGAGGGTAATACCTGTTGTCAGAAACTGGGGTAGCGACTCTGACTCTAGAGATGATTGGAATTGGGATGCCAAACGAGCGTGCGAGCTGCGTAGCCACTTTATCCAAAAGTTGTGCAGCCCGTCCGGCCCAGGGGATTTCCAATTGGGCAGGTGACGGGCTGCAGTGGCCACGTCTTCAGGGGTTATAGTAACTAGGTCCATTTCTGGAATTTGATCGCACGCTCTTTCTACATCCCACGTCCAATCACCCTCAGTGTGAGCGACAGGCGCCGACCAGATGTTGCGCCAGAATGATGTCATGGCTTCATCATCCGGTAGGCGCGCATCGGTGACACCTTGGTCAGGGTGTTCCCAACCTCGGTATACCCGCCTTTGATCGCTTTGGAAAGTGCGATTCAGGGTATATCTCTCGACCCGGCACTTGTACCTGCGAATACGGCTAGCCCATGCCGAGACCTTCTGTTTCAGGAAGTCAATGCGCTCAGTGACGCGCGCCATATAATCTTGAGGGCTGATATCAGTCCCTTAGAAAGCGCGCCTCACAAAGCGCATGACTCTAGGGCGAGTGTTGCCCTCCCTGAAGCAGAGTAGTTTTCCAATGAGTGCCCTAGCCCCATCAATACGACGTTCGATCCTGCACTGCCAGGCTGGTGCGGCAGGCTTCGGTCGTGTTGCTGTATCATTATTAATAAACTTTACATTAGCAACACGACATGCCGCAACAGCCGCGCAGTACAGAATCGAATGTGTGTCGGAAAGGTCTTCGCTGCTGTCAAAATAACTCGGCAGCAGCGAATCCAGGGCACCCATTAGCGCTTTGTTCTTATTTTTCATGGGCAACCGAGGTAACCGCGGTCTAAACTCGGGTGGTGAAGATCTATATTCCCGAATAGCACTCTCCAAAGCACTCCTCAATTGTTCACTACACTGGGTACTTACATGTGCAGCCCCGCCATCCTGTCCCTCACCAGCCTGAGTGGGCTGCAGCGAAATCGCATGAGCAGTTTGCGATTGTGCTGGAGCTTGCGGTGAGGAGGGGGTAGCGCGGTTACATTGCAGTTCAGAGCGAAGCCGATCAAGCACGGCGTTGTCCAGCATGTGATTACGCTGAATAACCCGCACCTGGTCCGACAGTCGCTGAGCCGACACATTGAGAGCTGGTTCAAGGACCTGAAACAAAGCATGCATCCTAGCACGGTACGCGGTCATGTTGGTTCCACCCTCAGTAGCCCCTAAGTATGCGCGCATGACATTTTCATTGATGGATGTTGTCCATCTCATGCGCGACACACTACCGCCGGAAGCGGGGACCCTATCAGAAGCCGGTGGGCCTCGGGATCCCAAGCAAGTCGGCGGCCGGCCTCTCCCACGACGATGTACTGGTGGTGGCGACGTCGGCGGGGAGAAAAACTCGTCGCTCGAACTCGACGCAACTGCAGCATTGGGCGTGGTCCCGGGTGGCTGCGAGGCGGGGTTGAGTGACGAGTCCGGGGATGGTGTTTGTGCGTTCCGTGCCCTGGATCGTGTCAGCATTCTATATTATTAATTTCTTTTGTATTCATTATATGGCATCTATTGGCAGCTTGTGTCAGTTATATTTCTCGGGCTATTTTAATTTTCTTCATGGTGTCTGCTTCTTCTAATTAGGTTTTGGTTCTTCTAATTAGTTTTTAGTTTGGTAAATTTATTAAATTAAATCTAAAATTCTATTGAGATCGGTTGTATAATAATTATTTCGGCGAAAATGTAACGGAGAAAAAATATATCGTATGCTGACATTTAGGGTTGCCAGGTATTATTATTATTATTATTATTATTATTATTATTATCTACTTTTACTCATATTATTTACATTTTTAAATATTTCATTATAAAACAAAAATAAAAAAAATATTTAAAAATATAAAAAATAGCGGTCCACCGGTCTCGGGAACAGGGTCCAAGCAACCGGCGGTCAGGGCCCCAGAGAGAGGAACCTCCTGACGATGCGAGCCGTGTCCAGGAGTACAGCCTTCTGGATCTGGCCCTTGACCCAGCTACCCAACGAGAGCCTCGAAAGATGTTGGTCGAGGCTCTTGGCTATAAGACCATTAGCGGTTATCACTATCGGTACAATGATTGCTGAGTCTACATTCCACATGGCGACAACCTCGTGCGCTAAGTCGAGATACTTGGTGAGTTTCTCTTTCTCGGCTTTCACGAGGTTTTCGTCATGCGGGACAGCAACATCAACAATCATTGCACGGCGCTCTGATCGATCTATCACCACTATGTCAGGCTTATTGGCTACAATAGTCCTGTCTGTAATGATAGATCGATCCCAGTACAGTGTGATATGACCATTTTCAAGAACTGGGTCGGGCACATACTTGTAGTACGGTACCTCCGATTCCACAAGATTGTATTTCAAGGCAAGTTGCTGGTGGATAATCCTGGCCACTTGGTTATGTCTGTGTAAGTATTCGCCGTTAGCTAGATGAGAACAACCAGAAACAATGTGACGGATAGTTTCTCCAGGACGGCGACATGCCCGACATATGTCTACCGTTCCATCCTTCACTATGTATTTTCTGTAATTGTTCGTCATCATGACCTCGTCCATAATTGCACACACAAACCCTTCGGTTTCCCCAAAGAGGTCACCAAAGCGCAGCCAGGCCACGGACGCTTCAAAGTCAACATCAGGCCCGTGGAGGGCCCGATAAAAGCGTCCGTGAAGCTCCTTACCTTGCCATACAACCCTGCGGTCATTGGTACTGAGCACCACAGGTATGCGCCAGTTCTCTTTAGCCAAGGAGAGCGGCGTCAGACCCCTGTCCACTGCGACCACATCGCGGTGCATCTCCGTCTCGGCGTGGAGAAAGTACTCCCTGAGACTGCACACCTCGCGGTTGTGGAGGGTTTTGGCATTCAAAAGGCCTCTTCCCCCACACTTCCGCGGGATGTACAGCCTCATCACCGAGGAGCGCGGGTGATGCATCCGATATGCGGTCAGCAGCGCACGAACTTGTCTGTCCAGGGCGTCAAGCTCAGTCTGAGTCCACCTGAGTATGCCGAAGGAATACATCAAGACCGGCATGACCCAACCGTTGAAGGCGCGCACCTTATTGCCGCCCGACAAAAGGCTTTTCAGCACTTTCTTCAGACGGCCAAGGAAACGCTCCCTCACCGACTGCCTCATGTCGGCCTCTCTGATACCTAACGCCTCCGCCATGCCCAGGTATTTGTAGGTTTCAGTTGGGGAGAGCGATCTGAGGTATATGGAATCCGAGAGCTCAACACCCTCAGATTCCACAATCCTCCCTCGCTTTACATGCATGACCGCACATTTGTCCACACCAAATTCCATCCTAATGGAATCACTAAAGGCTTTAGTTACCTTTAGTAACTCTAGTAGATGTGATTTGTTGGGGGCAATGAGTTTTAGGTCATCCATGTAAAGGAGGTGTGATATAACCTGACCACCTCTCCTCAACCGGTAACCTAGCCTTGAATTCTCCAAGAGAGTACTCAGAGGATTCAGAGCCAGGCAAAACCACAAAGGACTGAGGCTATCGCCCTGGAATATGCCTCGCTCAATCCTTATAGGCTCCGCGCTCCCCAGGGTCCGGCGACACCCTGGATAGTGAAGGACTGTCCTCCACTGCCCCATACACGTCTGTAGGAAGGCGCGTAGTACTGTGTTTACTTTGTACAGTTCCAGCACCTTCATGAGCCATGTATGGGGCACAGAGTCGTAGGCCTTCTTATAGTCTATCCAACATGTCGACAGATCCTTTCGGGAGCGCCGAACCTGTTGACAAATGGCCATATCAATGAGGAGAAGCTCCTTAGTACCACGGGAGCCATTCCTACATCCGTTCTGAGAATTAGACATGATGGATTTTGTATCGATGTGATCGTTAATTTTCGTTCTCAGAATGGATGTAAGAAGTTTATACAATGTTGGTAGGCACGTAATCGGCCTATAATTTTTGGGCTCCGTGGTACTACCTGATTTATGGAGCAGGAGGGTAATACCTGTTGTCAGAAACTGGGGTAGCGACTCTGACTCTAGAACTGATTGGAATTGGGATGCCAAACGAGCGTGCGAGCTGCGTAGCCACTTTATCCAAAAGTTGTGCAGCCCGTCCGGCCCAGGGGATTTCCAATTGGGCAGGTGACGGGCTGCAGTGGCCACGTCTTCAGGGGTTATAGTAACTAGGTCCATTTCTGGAATTTGATCGCACGCTCTTTCTACATCCCACGTCCAATCACCCTCAGTGTGAGCGACAGGCGCCGACCAGATGTTGCGCCAGAATGATGTCATGGCTTCATCATCCGGTAGGCGCGCATCGGTGACACCTTGGTCAGGGTGTTCCCAACCTCGGTATACCCGCCATTGATCGCTTTGGAAAGTGCGATTCAGGGTATATCTCTCGACCCGGCACTTGTATCTGCGAATACGGCTAGCCCATGCCGAGACCTTCTGTTTCAGGAAGTCAATGCGCTCAGTGACGCGCGCCATATAATCTTGAGGGCTGATATCAGTCCCCAAGAAAGCGCGCCTCACAAAGCGCATGACTCTAGGGCGAGTGTTGCCCTCCCTGAAGCAGAGTAGTTTGCCAATGAGTGCCCTAGCCCCATCAATATGACGTTCGATCCTGCACTGCCAGGCTGGTGCGGTAGGCTTCGGTCGTGTTGCTGTATCATTATTAATTAACTTTACATTAGCAACACGACATGCCGCAACAGCCGCGCAGTACAGAATCGAATGTGTGTCGGAAAGGTCTTCGCTGCTGTCAAAATAACTCGGCAGCAGTGAATCCAGGGCACCCATTAGCGCTTTGTTCTTATTTTTCATGGGCAACCGAGGTAACCGCGGTCTAAACTCGGGTGGTGAAGATCTATATTCCCGAATAGCACTCTCCAAAGCACTCCTCAATTGTTCACTACACTGGGTACTTACATGTGCAGCCCCGCTATCCTGTCCCTCATCAGCCTGAGTGGGCTGCAGCGAAATCGCATGAGCAGTTTGCGATTGTGCTGGAGCTTGCGGTGAGGGGGGGGTAGCGCGGTTACATTGCAGTTCAGAGCGAAGCCGATCAAGCACGGCGTTGTCCAGCATGTGATTACGCTGAATAACCCGCACCTGGTCCGACAGTCGCTGAGCCGACACATTGAGAGCTGGTTCAAGGACCTGAAACAAAGCATGCATCCTAGCACGGTACGCGGTCATGTTGGTTCCACCCTCAGTAGCCCCTAAGTATGCGCGCATGACATTTTCATTAATTGATGTTGTCCACCTCATGCGCGACACACTACCGCCGGAAGCGGGGACCCTATCAGAAGCCGGTGGGCCTCGGGATCCCAAGCAAGTCGGCGGCCGGCCTCTCCCACGACGATGTACTGGTGGTGGCGACGTCGGCGGGGAGAAAAACTCGTCGCTCGAACTCGACGCAACTGCAGCAATGGGCGTGGTCCCGGGTGGCTGCGAGGCGGAACTAAGCGACGAGTCCGGGGGTGGTGTTTGTGCGTTCCGTGCTCTGGATCGTGTCAGCATTCTACATTATTAATTCGTCTAATAATTTCTTTTGTATTCTATCCGGCATCTATTGACAGGTTGTGTCAGTTATATTTCGGACTGTTTTGATTTTCTTTATTTGTTCTTTCATGGTTTGTTGTTCTTATTAGTTTTTACTATGGTAAATTTATTGAATTAAATCGAAAATTCTGTTGAAATCCGTTTTATAATATTTATTTCGGCAAAAATGTAACGGTGAAAAAATATGATGTATGCTGACATTCAGGGTTGCCAGGTTATTATTATTATTATTATTATCTAAAAAAAAAAAAAAAAAAAAACTGGTCGCGTAGCGTTGAAACCGGCTTACATTCGCCCATGTTAAATTTTTCGATTAAATTAACGATATAGCTTGCCTGTGACAACCTCATTTCTCCCCCTACATGGGTGAATTGTATGCCATGATGGAGCGAACCCATATCTCTCAGTTGAAACGCTTTTTGCAATTTCATTTTGACCTCTTTTAATAGATTTTCTGATTTATATGCCAGTATTAAATCATCCACATAAATGTTTGCAAATAGCTTTTCACCTTCTTTTTCTAAAATATATAAGCAAGGATCTGCTGTAGAGTTCTTAAATCCGATTTCGATCAATTTATTATGCAACTTCAAAAACCATTGTCGTCCTGCTTGTTTTAACCCATAAATAGCTTTATTTAGTTGACATATTCCATTATTTTTATATCTATTTATATCTAAGAGCATTTCTTTTGCTTTTCTTATTAATTCTTTATCTTTTCCGTTTATCATTATCATTTTCAAATATTTATCTAAATTTTTCGGCATCTTCATGTAAATTTGTTCATCTATATCGCCGTTTAAAAATGCAGTACACACATCTAGTTGGGATAACTTCATATCATTTTCAATCGCATGTGCTATGAGTAGTCTAATAGTACTCATTTTTGCAACAGGTGCAAATGTTTCTGTGTAATCAATTCCTTGATTGAATCCACGCGCCACAAGTCGCGCTTTTCTACGATCTATTTCTCCTAGTGCATTATACTTATACTTCAAAATCATTTTATTATCTATCAAATTTTTGCTTTCGTTCTTGAGTACAACATTCCAAGTATTGTTCTTAAGATGAGACTCAATCTCGCTTATTATTGCATCTTCCCATTCATCACTGTTCTCATCTATTTCACAGAGGAATGATTGTTCAGCATCCATCTCATAATCTTGATGCCATGCTGGTGGTTTTCTCTGCCTTTTAATACTGTTAGTATTTGTTTCTACTTCATTATCTGTACACATATCATTATCTATTTCATCTATTTCTGTAGTTGCATCTAGGAATAATTCGTCATTGTTCAATTCAGGTTCTGATTCATTACCTTCATTTTCTATTAACTCATCATTGTCTTCTATATTTTGTTTTTCAGGAAAGAATATATTTTTTATTTCCTCTTTATCAACTTCCTTTTGTTTTTGTTCATCTTTCATTTCATTTTCATAAAAAAATTTATCCAATACTTTGACATCTCTACTGATTATCACTTTTTCTGTTTTCGGATTAAATATCCGGTATGCCTTATGATTTTCGGAATATCCAATGAAAATTCCAGCTGTCGCTCTGGCTGCAAATTTTCCATTTTTCTTTCCTTTATTTAATACAAATGCTTTAGCTCCAAATATGTGAAAGTGTCTCACAGACGGAACTTTCTTTACCCATTTTTCAAATGGAGTCGCATTATCAATGCTACTGCAAGGACTGCTTTTCGCCAAGTAGTTAGCGGTATTAATTGCTTCAGCCCAAAAATCTTCTTTCATATTAGCGTCTATCAGCATACATCTAGCTTTATCAAGCAATGTCCTATTTTTTCTTTCTGCTAAGCCATTTTGTTCCGGTGTGTATGGTGCGGAAAGTCTCCTCTTGATACCTTTGTCTTTTAAGTATTTATCAAATTCATTGTTTATATACTCTGTCCCATTATCACTTTGCAAATATACTATTTTATTTTTCGTAAATCGTTCTGCCTCGTTTTTAAATTCTTTAAATTTTGCTAGGGCTTCATCTTTAGTTTTCATTGTATATACTCTTGTATATCTCGAATGGTCATCTGTGAATGTGATGAAGTATTTTGAACCCCCCTTAGATGGCTGTCTCATGGGACCACATACATCAGTATACACAATTTCTAATCTGTGATTTGTGCGTTGCTCATTGTTATGTGTATTAAACGGCAGTTTTGTTGCCTTACTTTAGCACAGACTTCACAATCTCTAACTGTGTCAGATTTATTAAATTCTAAACCTTCCATACTTTTCTTATTAAGAGCTATTCTCATTTGTCCTTCATTAAGGTGTGCTAACTTTCTATGCCACAGCTGCATTTTGTTTGTTTCACAATAGTTGGTTTTTTCTTCTAAATTTTCTTTAACATAGTTTAAACCATCTTCATTTCTTTCTGCTTTTAACAGTATTTGACCATTTCTCATTACGGTGGCTTGTTTCTGCTTAAACAAAACTGTTGCACCTTTATCTCTGGTATACATAATCATTAATCTGTGCCTTTATCTGTCATTTTTCCAACTGACATTAAGTTTGTAGTCAGTACATACAAGGCTTCAGTCAGTTGTAGACCAGGTATTTCCTTTATGCTAAGTTTTACTGAACCTCTACCTTCAATTTGTGCTGTGCAGTTCTCTGAAGCTAACCTTATAGTTTTATAGTCATCTTTTTCTACATTATGAAATCTTTCCAATTCATGAGTCATATGTGACGTGCATCCACTATCAAGACACCATTTTTTAACTTTTTCTTTATTATCATTTGCATTAAGACATGTTTCTAAGCAATAATTAACATTTCTTTTATTGGTTTTGTCCACTTTAGACCAGCATTCACTCGCTTTATGCCCCCTTTTTTTTGACATTTATAGCATTCAATGGTATATTTCTTGTTGGAACGTAGTTCCTTATTTTTTCTTTGTTGCTTGCTGTAAAGTATTTCTTGTTCCAACTTCCCTTCATTTGTACTAGCCATATTTTTTCGTGCTTCAGCTTCTTCAATGATCTGTTTAATTTGGATCTTAATAAACAAACTATAGAAGCAAACGTTAAATTTAATCAAATTATAAATGATAAAGGTCTCTCTGAACATTTGGCAATATACACAGATGCATCAAAACTGTCTATACAGGGCTGTGTTGGAGCAGCCTGTTGGATACCTAAATATAAAATAACTTTGCAATTCAAGTGTCCCCCAGAATCATCGGTTTTTACTGGAGAGTCTATAGCTATTCTTGAAGCCATTCTTTTTGTTGAAGCCCATAACGTTGATCACTCTATTATACTGACAGACTCCTTAAGTTGCCTTCAAGCACTTAAGACAAACCCTTTTCGTAGCAAAACCCCTATTTCCATCATCTTTCAGATCAGAGAAGCCCTATACTCCTGTCAACAGAAAGGCCTCTCCGTTACCCTAGCTTGGGTTCCAGGTCACACGGGTATAAAAGGTAACGAGTCTGCTGATGCGTGTGCGAAACTGGCAATTGAGTCAGGTGCTCTAGCCCACTTCAAGATACACACCCAGGACCTACGGTCTCGTGCCAAAACTGATCTTAGTGATTCGTGGAATTCATTGTGGATTTAATCAAAATCGGTTAAGGGAAAATTTTATGGGTCAATTCAGCCTAACATTCCCCGTCGTCCATGGTTCTTTCTTTACCGAAACACAGATCGTTGGGTTACTTCTGTTATATGCCGCCTGCGTATCGGCCACGCATGTACCCCTGTTCATCTTGCCAAATTAAGAATCAGAGACAACTCATTGTGCGAACTGCGAATGCGGTCTCGATGAAGGGTCGGTCACTCATATCCTTTTTTCATGCCCTAAACTCCTCCATAAACTCTACGACGTTCTTCCTCCCGACATCCCCCGTCCTTTAAATGTTGAGTCTTTCCTTAAGTTAGTTTTTAGTCGTTTTGTTAAGTTTGTCTGTAAATATGTACATACTAACAAAATAAAAGTTTAGTACCTAGTTCCTTTATTATATTTGTAAATTTAAATTATTATTTATATAATATCTTTCCTGTGTTTTTAAATGTGAGTGTTTTTTTTTTTTTTTTGTGTTTGTTGTAGATAATGTGACTAACAAGATCCTACTACTGCTGTTTTTTCAAAATTACATCGTCTTCTTTTAACATTCCCTTCGTGGCTCTTTCATTCAACGTGACATTGGCGAAGTGTATTGTGCTGGACTGGCACTGTCAAAGCCAGAAAGCTAAAACAACAACAACAATCAATGATCTGTGGAAGTGGAAGCGTGACAAGTAACTCTATGACAAGGTACTCCGTGTCTGTTGACTACTCCACAGAAGATACTCATTCTACGAGGTACTATCACAGGCTCACAGCCATAGTCGTAATATGGTCGTAATTCCTAGTTCCAAGATCACAGCCTTGTAATGGCCTTGTAGCCTTTGTCTTTGGTCATGTTTTGTGTGTTGTTGTGTGTGGTGGTCTACTTTTTTTTTAGTTTTTACCATAGACCACGAACACTAGGTTTTTAGTTTTTACCTGTGCCGTGCCAATTATACTTTGTTTTCTGGTCGGTGAATAATACAAAGAGTAAATAAATACCTACCTAGGGCAGACATAATGTCGACATAATACCTTGTACCTTGGAATTGGATGCAAAGAAGACATTTAATTACAAATTCCAATTTAGGTATTTTAAAAGCCTTTCCCGGCTTCATACTTTTGTGATTATACCTAATTATTACTCGCCGGAAAGTGAAGAATATACATCGCTTGTTGGGTTTTAATTACACATTTGTTTCATCTCATTCAAAATGTTAAAGTTTGGTTGTACTTGTACGCCGTAATTAAATAATGTCAAATCAAGTGCCCGCGTTTGTTGCGGGCTTAAAGTCCAGAAATGTGGATATCCAGACGAAAACGGCAAGAGAACTGTACCACTATGCAAAGACCGAGCTGCGGGAGGTGCCGCAAGAGGAGCTTACGCAGTTCCTCGATGAGTTTAACCACCAAATATTTGAGATGGTTTCCAGCAACGATGTACACGAGAAGAAAGGCGGTGTGCTCGCTATTGGTACTTATTATTTATAATATATATACCTTAATATTTTCTTAAGGGAGACAACACAGGTGCTTTATTCATTGCAATTTTTAGATACTATGCTCTTTTTGCAGTTTGATATTGTTCCAACTTGTTTTTATGGAAACTCAAGCTTAGGGAGACTCTTAAACTCTCTTGTTCTTTTATAATAAACTTATTCAGTCTTATGGATAAAAAATAAATCTTTTTCAGTCTGTCTCATTGGAGGTGATTGTGATACAACGAAAACCAGAATAACCAGATTTGCTAACTATTTGAGAAATCTTCTACCATCCTCTGATGTGGGTGTCATGGAACTGGCCGCTAAAACTGTTGGACGCCTCGCAACTGTATCTGGAGTGAAGAGAGCGGAATATGTAGAGTTTGAGGTTAAAAGAGCTTTTGAGTGGTTGTCGGAAGAGAGAAATGAAGGTCGTAGGCATTCTGCTGTTTTACTACTGAAAGAACTAGCTATTGCCATGCCAACATACTTTTACCAACAAGTTTCAGGTTTTTTTGACCACATTTTGATAGCTCTCAAAGATCCTAAACAACAGATAAGAGAAGCGGCTGCAAAAGCTTTAAGAGCAGGTTTAGTGGTGACTGCTCAAAGGGAGACAGCTAAACAGTCCACAGCTAAACCACAGTGGTATATGCAATGTTATGAAGAAGCAATGCTTTCATTTGAAGAGGTCCCAATTAGGGAAAAGGGAATCACGAAAGAGGATAAGGTTCATGGAGGTCTACTCATACTAAATGAGTTGTTAAGATGTTCAAATTCAGTATGGGAGAAGAAATATACCCACCTCATGCGAAGCCTAGACACTCAAAAGGATATTACAGTGTCCGATGATATAATTTTCATAAGTTCGAAGCTCCACAGTCCGTCTGTGAAGAGAGGGTACTTGTGTGATGGCTTCAAGACTGAAAATGTTCAGTATCCAGTTCCGAATTATGAATCTGAGGTGTGTAAGAAATTGTTGATGGAAAAAATTGAGAGGATTTGTCAAGGTAAGTATTAGTTAGTAGTCAACTTGTCTTAGAGTGTTGTTGAATTTGTTAGTGTTGGGACTTGTCATAAGAGCCGCAGGTTAGCATACATGAAATAAATACAGTGGACCCCCGGTAATCTGACAAAAATTTTGCAGGGCAGTGTCGAACTATTGAATTTGTCGGATTATCGACCGAGCGAAGCGAAGGTCTCTGAGTTTACTTGAGTGAATTTGCACTTGTCCGTCCGTCCGTATGATATGTAAACCGATGGCCTCCAGCCGAAAATGGCTTAAAAAGTTATAAAAATCTTTATTTCAGGGGGGCTCTCATAGAAGCGAATGCGAAGTAAAATAATTTTTTTTGTATTTCATAGGGTTGCAGTACCTCATTTTAAAGATAATTTGGAACAGAGTACAAAAGTATTTTTTTTTATTTTTTTTTCCTAAAATTGACGAAATGGGGGGCTTTCAAAGTGGAGATTTTATTCGAGGCTAGATCTCTAAAACCACTTTTTTTTAAAACTTGACACTTACACATAATTTGAGTTATATTCTGTACTTGAACAACAAATACTAAGATTAGATAAATATTATAAAGAAAAGAAATTATTTAAGTTTTATTGGGCATCAATGTTTTTAACAAAACTTCACTATACTGTTAATAGATGGTGCTGTCTTTAATATTGTAAATACGCATCCCATCCACGAAAGCAGATGACGATTGACGTCATCAGATTCGGCGCATTTTAATTACAATATAATATAGTTAAAACTACCTTATGGGAATTATGGGATACCGCGAGGTCTCAGTTCGGGACGAACCACTAGTAGAGTAATGCCTAGGAACCTAGTCCGAAATTTTTTACAAAAATTATCTTGTAATCCAACAAATTACAGATCTAATGATAAGATTCGTATATATATAGTATGTTAGGTATATATACAGGGTGGAAAAAAATTATGGGCCCTGGAGGGGAACTACCTTAAATCCTTAACTTAGATCATTTTACATTTAGGAGAAACATTAAGTCTTACACTTGTCTGTCGTACAAGATATCCATAAAATCGAATATTTGGCATATAAGTTCTCTAATCAACATTCCCTAGATCTGTTCACACGTCACACGTTATATTTGTCATATAAGTCTAACATCCAAAGACACTGTATGAAGTATAAGCTTGCTAATTATCTCTAAGTACCTTGTTGAAGATTTAAATAAAATCGTTTTTTTGAGAATTGAAAAAAAAAGAATTGCAATTTAGCGTCTACACTGTTGAGCTGAATTGCAATTCTTGTTGTTTGAAAAGTACCTAAGCTTCTAATAAAACGATACGCCCATTATTACACAATTACTAAATGGAAGCAAAACAAAACAAAATCGATAAAAATGCACAAAATGTTCGTTGAATTTCAAAATTGCTGTCCCGCACTGCACAGGTAAACGGGTTAAACGTTTAAATTTTTAAACTTTTCGTAATTAGGAAAGTCTTCAAAAAGGTACTTAGAGATAATAATTAGCAAGATTTGTACATCATACGATGACTTTGAATGCAGTTTTGTTTCTTTTTAAAATAAGGGAATGTTTCCTAAAAGTAAAATGATCTAACTTAAGGATTTAAGGTAGTTCCCCTCCAGGGCCCATAATTTCTTTCCACCCTGTATAGTATAGGTACTGCAGCTAAGATTGTCAAAAAAATATTCAATAATAAATAATAGACCATGTCGGATTACAGGGGGTGCTGGATTAGACAGGGGCTGGATTACGGGGGGTCTACTAATTTCAAATAATTCAGCTGGTAATGCTTTAAAGTAAAATACAGTTTTCGTTAGAGTGGCCTGAATAAACTTAATGAGAATCATGCACAATTTCAGGTAATCAAACAAAATTGATGGTGTCATTAGTTTTTAGTTTTTTCATACAACTTAAGTGACAAGTTGTGAGTAAAATTGACAATATTGAGCTACAATACAGCATTTTTACTTGCTAAGGTTACTGCCATTTGCATTATTCTCATTATTTAATGCAATAATCACAATATTAATGTTTGAATTGACTGAACTGGAATAAGACTGGAATTCAAGGTTTTTGAACAAATCCTTACTAATATTATAAATGCAAAAGTGTGTTTTTTGTGAGATTGTCCTTAAATCATGCTGCTACAAAGCAATGGAATTATGTGACTTTTTTGTAACATAGGCTACCTTTTATCCCAAAAAATCAATTATTCCTGTAGGATTTTAATAATGAAATACACATGCACAAAGTCGCTGGCATCAGCTAAACTACGGCCGTTCAGAGAATGCGTTCCTGACACGTCGCGATTGAACTGACGACGTAACTTTGTAATGGCGTTGCAGTTACGATAAAAATATTATTGCTGGTTGTTTACCGTTTTAACAATTAATGAGCATTAAAACAACATTATTATATCAATAATCAATTAATGTTATAATTTTGTGCCAAACTGAGTGTCAAATAACTATATAATAAGTGACTAACTGATAGGTGTCAGGAACGCATTCTCTGAACGGCCGAGCTTTAGTGTATAATATTTGAATTCATGTTTCAGATGTAATGTCATGTCAGAGGCTCCTCAAAACTCAAGGTGTTCCACAAACACTTCTGATCATAATCCCGAGGCTAGCAGCTTTCAATAAAGAGTTGTTCTTAAGGAAATACTTGCATGCAACCATGCATTACTTGCTCAACTCAATAAAAAGTAGGGAAAAAGATAGGAATATGGCTTTTACAACTTTAGGCCTGATGGCAGCAGCTATAGAATCTGATATAAAGCATTACATTCCAAAAATAATGGATGTAATCAAACAAGCTCTGCCTGTAAGAGATACACAAACTAAGAAGAGAATGTGGATTGATCCGTCCATTTTTGCATGCATCACTTTACTTAGTAGTGCAGTTAAAGATCTTGTTGTTACTGATATCAAAGAGCTCTTGGATGCAATGTTTGTAACTGGTTTGAGTCCATCTTTGACAATATGTTTGAAAGAATTATGTCAGAATTTGCCATCCCTTCAGTGTGAAATTTCCGAAGGCCTTTTAAATATGCTCTCGCAAGTGTTACGAAGTAAACCTTTCTTGCATCCAGGCGTGCCACGAAGCTTGGAACAGCAGAGCACTATGAGTATTGCGATAGAGCATCAGGATACTGCCAGTATTGTTCTGGCATTAAGAACACTTGGGTCTTTCCATTTTGTTGGACAACACAGCTTATTGACGTTTGTTCGACGTTGTGCGGATCATTTCTTGCAAAGTGATCAACAAGAAGTTAGAGTCGAAGCGGTTAAAACTGCGGCGAAGTTATTAGCCGATGCCACAGTGAGAACTATGAAAACACCATCCAGAACCCTTACCATGCTTACTGCCGAAGTTGTGGGCAAAATGTTGGTCGTGTCAGTGACAGACCCAGAATACGAAGTTCGTTACTGGGTTTTAGAATCCCTGACGAAAATATTCGACACACATTTAGCGCAGATTGAAAATTTAAGTTTCCTTTTCATTGCCATGAATGATGAACATTTAGAAATACGGGAGCTAGCCATTTGTACTATCGGTCGGCTAAGTTCGGTTAATCCCGCGTACGTAATGCCCGGCCTTCGTAAAACTTTAATACAGTTTCTGACGGAACTCGAACATTCCGGGATGAGTAGAAATAAAGAGCAGGCAGCTAGGATGTTAGATAATCTTATTTTGCACGCTCCGAAGTTGGTGAAACCTTACATGGAAACTATTCTCAATGTCCTCGTACCTAAATTGAAAGAGCCTGATTTAAATCCTGGGGTAGTAATCAGTGTTTTGAAAGCTGTAGGAGACTTGGCCGATGTACATGGAGATAATACCGGCTTAAAGAAATGTTTGCCTGAACTTTTATCTATACTCCTTGATTTACTATCTGATGCGTCTGCGACAGAAAAAAGGAGTGTCGCTCTATGGGCTTTCGGTCAGCTCATAAGTGCGACAGGTTTTGTCGTCACACCTTATACTGAATACCCCAATTTAATGGATGTTTTGCTTAACTTCTTGAAAACGGAACAGCAACCAAAAGATAGGCGAGAAACGATTCGTGTTTTGGGACTTTTAGGCGCCTTAGATCCTTATAAACGCAAGGTGACCAGAGGATTAATTGATGGCCAGCCTGATTCCAGCTTAGTGCCAGTCGCTGATAGTAAGGCAGAGGAAAACAACTTTGATATGACAACCAGTGAAATGCTGGTAAACATGTCTTCACCCGTACTCGATGAATATTATCCAGCGATCGTAATATCGACATTGATGCGTATCCTTCGAGATCCAACACTCCAACAACACCATAAAAATGTCGTTGAAGCCGTCACGGCAATTTTTCAGTCTCTTGGCATTAAATGCGTGCCTTATATCCCACGCGTAACTCCGAGCTTGCTCTACGTAGCTCGAGCGACAGAAAATAACAACAATTTCAGAGAATTTCTTTTTACACAACTAGCCAAACTTATTGCAATTGTAAAGCACCATATTCGGAACTACTTGGATAAAATTTTCGAACTGATCAAAGAATTCTGGACTCCAAACAGTCCATTGCAGCCGACACTGATATTACTGATCGAGCATATCGCGTGGGCTCTTGGATCTGAGTTCAAAGTGTATTTGCCGCAATTGATGCCACAAATATTGCGCGTTCTCGCTCACGATACGAGTAAAGACAGATTTGTCACTGAGAAACTACTTTATGCTCTACAAAAGTTTGAGGACAACCTCGACGATTACATGCATTTGGTGATTCCGTCGATAGTAAAGCTGTTTGACGCATCGGACTGTCCTATTCCGGTAGCAAAAGTGGCTATGGAAACTGTCGACTATCTTTCGGACTCTTTAAATTACAGCGAACTCGTATCTCGTATAATTCACCCTCTTGTAAGAAGTTTGGACACGTGTCCACCTTTGCGCACAACAGCTATGGACACTTTGTGCGCTTTGATCATTCAACTGGGGCGAAAATACAATGATTTTATACCCTTAGTCCAAAAAGTCTTAATAAAACACAGGATTCAGCATCACAACTACGAGCTGATGCTTTCAAAATTGCAGTCAAATACATCATTATCTGTAGATGATTTTCTGCAGAGCACAAGACGAAAGCCTAGAAATAATAATCAAGAGGTATGTATATATTTCTATAGTACTTTAATCCTATACATTGTGTTTCCCGTCGCGGTCGCGTTACCTTACCGCTACGCTAAGGCTATTTTTCAACTAGAGATTTGCGAGGATGTGTAGTCTTAAACGCTTCTAAAGACTGTAAATGTACTTCTAAGTATGAAGGTTATCACTGGAATTAGGGTCGCTTCATTTACATGGATTAGCTTATTTAACCCTTTTCCTCTAAGTTATGACAACGAAGCGAAAAATTTATTTCATGTACCTAGGCACTAATAACTGTGTTTCTTGCCGGCTCTTCTCAGCAGAATCCGCTTTCCGAACCGGTGGTAGAGTCATGACGTGTCATAAGAGCCACAGGTTGGCCTACGTGAAATAAATAATTTTGATTTTTTTTGAATTTTGTATGCTAAGGTTTTTATTTATTAATCAAAACTACAAAACGGCCAAGATTCCTTTACTCTTTTACAAAAATTCTCCACCACACACACATATTTCTGCCTGTATCTTTTAAAGACTAAGCACCGCGGCTATACACCGGCTCCCTATTACTTGTCTAATAGTCATATGGTCAGAGGAATCGGAAGTCAAGATATTTAATTTTTCAGACGCGTATAGTAGCTTGCGATACTTCCCATTCAAGTCGCAAGCTATACGTCAACGCGCACAGTCTCAAAGTGGCGTGGACGGTGAGCAGTCGCGTGTCTAAGGATGACTGGCTGGAGTGGCTGCGTCCTTTCAGCATAGGCCTAATTACCGAGTCACCCAGTCCTGCTTTGAGGTGAGAACTTTGCATCTTCGTCGCAATCGATAGGCGTTCTCTGATAAAAGTACGTCTATTGCAGGGATCGCTACACGATCTTAAGCCGTTTTATTCAGCACCTGCCACAGCTCTCTGGGTAACGCGTCCAAGCTTGTTAACCGTTACCTCGCGGAACCTCTGCCCTTCAATGCCAAAATAATCAAAATATGTTATATGTATTTGAGTTACCAGTGTTAAGCCACTGGTAGTGAATTCTGGTAGCATTAAATTGCAGTAACGACCTACTTTTAAAATCTATGCCACCACTATGGTAACTCTAATCCCTATTATATATTAATATTTTCCAGGGCGTGTCGTACTCTCGCACACAACTATTCCCAGCTACTTCGTGATTTATTTAACGCGGCATTCGTCTCATGTTGGACGGAGCTCGATAATACATCGCGTGCAGAGCTCTCTAATGCTCTGGAGCAAGCTTTGACAGCTCCTGATGCTCCCGAGCTAGCTCACACGGTGCTCAACCTCGCGGAGTTCATGGAACATTGCGAAGGAGGTGCTTTGCCTATTTCTACACAGCTTCTCGGTGAAAGAGCCATGCATTGCAGAGCGTATGCTAAAGCACTTCATTATAAGGTTTGTATAACGTTACTTTTGTCAACATATTCTGCGACTTCAATCTATGATCAGCTTCTACTCTTCATAGTACGAGATCCGAACATAACATCGACCTTCACCCATCTGTTTACCGAATGAAACATTTTTTTTATAAAATTCCATACATAGACAAATACGTCTTGTATGTATTGCCTATCAAAATATGTTCATGACTATCATTAATTAAAAAAAATATTAATTAAATTTTTTTAGCGAGTTTCACCCACTTGTTTACCAATCAAAATATATATAAAAAAAAAGATTATTTAATAACAAACGCGATGGTATAGTATTGCCTGCAATAAACCGTTCATGAAACACTATTGCCAGGATTTCAAGTTTAAAAATCAAAGCAAGTAAAGTTGCGCAAGAGAGAAATCCGAGCTTATTTAGTGTAATAAAGAAGGATAGAGCATAGTGGCTGCGAGCGACGCCTTAGTTGAAACTCGCTAAAAAAAATATTTAATTAATATTTTTTTAATAAATGATAGTCATGAACATATTTTGATAGGCAATACATACAAGACGTATTTGTCTATGTATGGAATTTTATAAAAAAAATGTTTCATTCGGTAAACAGGTGGGTGAAGGTCGATGTTATGTTCGGATCTTAGACTATCATAAATGTGATATTTCTAAAATTTATTAAAAATCCGAGATTTCTTTACAGGAGGAAGAATTCCGTAACGGGGCAACCTCACAAGTAGTAGAAGCTTTAATACACATCAACAATAAATTGCAGCAAAAGGAGGCCGCGGAAGGATTACTCGAACGTGTAATGGCACAACGCGAAGCCGGCGATACTAACCTGAAAGTTCAAATACGGTGGTACGAAAAATTGCACAACTGGGAGAAGGCATTAAATCTCTACGGCGCAAAATTAGTAGGGGATGATGATAATATGGAGGCCTATCTTGGTGAAATGCGCTGTTATGAAGCTCTGGGAGAGTGGACGGAGTTGTATAACACGGTGTCCAAGCGGTGGACGAGAATGTGCGATGAGGAAAAATTCAAAGCTGCACGATTGGCCGCCGCTGCCGCTTGGGGATTAAACGAATGGGACTCTATGGTTAACTACGTGAACTTTTTACCAGATAATACGCAAGACGGAGCATTCTACAGGGCCGTTCTAAATATTCACAATGAAGACTACGGTTTATCGAAATTTTATATCGATCAAGCAAGAACGCTGTTAGATTCTGAATTGACAGCTATGGCCGGCGAAAGTTATCAAAGAGCTTATGGAGCTCTAGTGAATGCTCAATTGCTTGCAGAATTGGAGGAAGTTATCACCTACAAATTGGTTCCGGAAAGGAGGGAGTCTATCAAACAAGCTTGGTGGACCAGACTCCAAGGCGGACAGAGATTGGTAGAGGATTGGCGCAAAATTTTGCAAGTGCGTGGTTTAGTTTTGACGCCACAGGAAGATATGGCGACGTGGCTAAAATTTGCCTCACTATGCAGAAAGAGTGGAGCACCGCGGCAAGCTCATAAGACTCTAGTTATGCTCCTCGGAATGGATCCAAATGAGAATCGAGACAAGCCTCTTCCGACACAGAGGCCTAGACTTACGCTTGCATACGCGAAACATCTTTGGGTTGCCGGCGATAAGCAACTGGCTTACGATCAGCTTCAGCGCTACGTTGATACAGTAGAAACGGGTGACGCGGAGCATTGCAGACTGGTCGCTCGTTGCCACTTGAAACTAGGATCCTGGTGCGAATCTCTGCTTGGCATCAACAAATTGTCTATACCCGAAATTTTAAGAAACTATTCAGCCGCCACTAACTTAGCATCCGATTGGTACAAAGCTTGGCACGCGTGGGCTTATATGAATTTTGAAACGGTTCTCTTTTACAAACACCAGGAAGTGGATACGTCAGATCCTGAAGGAAATAAATCAATAATTGTTGAATACATTCAGACACATACTGTGCCTGCTGTTGAAGGTTTCTTCAAATCTATCAATTTATCTCAAGGCAGTTCCTTGCAAGATACGTTGAGATTGCTCACTTTGTGGTTCGATTATGGACACCATCCGGCCGTTCATGAAGCCCTAGTCGAAGGGATCCGGACCATCGAAATCAATGTGTGGCTTCAAGTTATACCACAGCTCATTGCGAGAATTGATACCCCGAGAGCTCTAGTTGGAAAGCTTATACACTCGTTGCTTATTGATATCGGCAAATCGCATCCTCAAGCTTTGGTCTATCCCTTGACAGTGGCGTCAAAGTCCTCGTTCGTGGATCGTAAGAATGCGGCGAATCAGATTCTGAAATCGATGTGTACGCATTCAAGTAATTTAGTGAACCAGGCGGCCATGATAAGTGAGGAGCTTATTCGAGTCGCTATATTGTGGCACGAGCAATGGCATGAAGCTTTGGAAGAAGCTTCTAGACTGTATTTCAGTGAACACGACGTAAAGGCTATGTTTAAGACTTTGGAGCCATTACACGCAATGTTAGAAAGGGGTCCGAAGACATCCAAGGAAGCGTCTTTCAGTCAAGCGTATGGAAGGGATCTAAATGAGGCGCAAGAATGGTGTAACCGATTTAAGGTAAGGAATATTAAGTGGAAAATAAAAATTATGTCTCACTACATTTGAATACCTACTGGATATTATAAACACTGGATCATTGATCACGTAAAAATTTCACTTACCCAAGACAAATAAAAGATGTATTTTTGCTCTCCTCCAGGAGTCAGGTTTAGTTCGTGACCTGAATCAGGCTTGGGACCTGTATTACCACGTGTTCCGGCGCATCAGCCGTCAGCTGTCGCAACTGTCATCACTAGAGCTACAGTTCGTGAGTCCCCGTCTGCTCAACTGCCGGGATCTGGAGCTGGCCGTGCCCGGCTCATACGTGCCAAATCAAGACCTTATCCGGATCGCGCATATACAGAGCAGCTTGCAGGTAATATTTGTTGGGATAACTTTCTCTCGGACTACATGGGTCTTGAATATTTTTTTTTTATTAACTTGTCACGCTATAACATGTCTTCAACGTTCTATTTGCTTCTCATCACGGCTACCTTTCAGTAAAACTTCGATGTGGTTTCTTTTTGCGCGCTTTTAGGATCGGGATCAAAGTGTCAAAAGTTAAATAATGTGTTAGCATCTCATTGGCTGGGCAGCAAAAATTGTTGCTGATATACATAGCGAGACAGGGTAAAAGATAGCGATTTAAAAGATTATTTATATTTCTGAAATGATTCTAAGAAGTTTCGAAGAAGTGCAATAAATTAAACAGGGCAGGTAATTCACTGAAAAAAGTCACTATAGTTTATTTCTATTGCGTTTGGGCTCATCTAAAACATATGGGAGGCTGTAGACTTCTTCATCTCAATTAGTTTTTATTTTTTATGGTATACAGGTGATATCATCGAAGCAACGTCCGCGCCGTCTCTGCATCCGCGGTTCCAACGGCAAGGACTACATGTTCCTCTTAAAAGGCCACGAGGACTTGCGTCAGGACGAACGGGTGATGCAACTGTTCGGCTTGGTCAATACCCTGCTGCTAGCCGACCCGGACACTTTCAGGCGAGATCTGGCCATACAGCGATACGCGGTCATACCGCTGTCTACTAACTCTGGTCTGATTGGCTGGGTGCCGCACTGTGACACTTTGCACTCGTTGATAAAGGACTACAGGGACAAGAGGAAGATTCTTCTCAACATAGAGCATCGGATCATGCAGCGGATGGCGTCCGATTTGGAGAAACTGATGTTGATGCAAAAGGTGTGTTAACAAACTTTACAGTCATAAAATAAACGTTGGATGGGCTTAAATGATGCGGCAATAAATAAACAATACTTTTTAAAGTGTTTAAATCCTGTTCCTAAGAGGATCAATCAATATTCAGTCGAATATTAAACGCCAATAGAATTACATCTTCCTCTTCGGCAACCGATAGACGTCCACTGCTGGACGGTAGAGACTTTCACACAACAAAACGTTCGTTGAACAAAATGTCAAAAAAGTTTGAGATAGTTTGTCGAGACTAAAATTTTCTGAAATCCCAACCAAACTTCTTTTTGCCATGAATTTAGGCATTTGTACCACCTGCCTCAGATCTCAGATCTTTTTTTTTTCTTATTTATAGCAGCATAATAATAATGAAAGTAAATTCTCGTTATTCTTCTAGGTGGAAGTTTTCGAGCATGCTCTCGAGCACACGGCTGGAGACGACCTAGCCAAGTTACTGTGGCTTAAAAGCCCTTCGTCAGAGGTCTGGTTCGAGCGCCGCACCAACTACACGCGCTCGCTCGCGGTCATGAGCATGGTGGGCTACATCCTGGGGCTGGGCGACCGGCACCCCTCCAACATCATGCTCGATAGAGTAACGGGGAAGTTCCTCCATATTGACTTTGGAGATTGCTTCGAAGTAGCCGTTACTAGGGATAAGTTTCCCGAGAAGATACCGTTCCGATTGACGCGCATGCTGATTAACGCTATGGAGGTAGGTGTTTTATTTGTTTCGTTCAATTTATCGTTGACAATAAACGCAAACGCACCACTTTTAATGAACCATGGCCCTTAACTAATTTTATAATAGGTAATAATGAGCCATGAACAAAAGTTTTATTATGTTAGACTTCAAGAGCATTTAAGACTAGATATATTATATACCCTCAATTTCGTCCACATGTATTAGATCATTTAAAAATTTCATATAAGAAGCCTGTTTTTCTTTTTTCAAGTCATCTGTACCAAATAACACCGAAATTATGTTCAGAGGTTGATTCGATACATTTCCCGCTAATATAGTAGCTGTATTAGTATGGATATGAATAATATTATCAACTAAAAAAACTATGCTCGTCTCTTACAGGTAACCGGCATAGAAGGCATCTACCGTCGAACTTGCGAATCAGTAATGGAAGTGCTCCATCGACATAAGGACAGCGTTATGGCCGTACTAGAAGCATTCGTGTATGACCCATTGCTAAACTGGAGACTCATAGACGCGGGTCGGCGGTCTAGAAACGACGCCGACGCTTCATCATCAGATAACGCGTCTCCGCAACCAAGTAGAAGCCGAGCTGTGCCATTAAACGATGTAGATCAACCTGCTGAGACCAATCTAAACAAACGGGCTTTAGCTATCGTGAACCGTGTTAGGGACAAGTTAACTGGAAGGGACTTCACGTATATAGACGACGCGAGTGTTTCAGTACAGAAACAAGTTGATTTGTTGATACAACAGGCGACTAGTAACGAAAACCTATGCCAGTGTTATGTGGGGTGGTGTCCATTCTGGTAGATTCTTCTGGAATTCTTAAGGGTACTAGAAACTATAAAATGCTAGTTCAACATCGGATGTCAACTCGTTTTTATAATTTACAGAATATTGGAACTTCTTATTGGATTATTAAAAAGAAGAAACTGGCAAACAATTCATTTAATAGCCAATTTCGGAGATATAATATGAAAAAACTCAATGTTAATTTAAACGCATGAAATATAGCCTTGGATGTAATGTTCATGTAAACTAATTCTAATTCGACACTGGAGTTGGCGAAAATCTCAATTTTTATATGAACCGCTGAATGTACCGGACATTCGATAAATTATGTTTAACATTGCAACTCTTTGATTAATTATGTTGCAACTATAACGGATAGGTCTAGAGTTAGAGTTGGCGGTACGAACTTTTAACTCCGATGAAAAGTTTCTATCCTAAAACTTAGCCTCAAGACACTGATGGGCGTTACAAGCTATACCATGAAGTATAGGTATCCTTAAAAAAAATATTCTTTTGTGTGTGTTGTGTGAAGTAAAAAATCACATAAAAATGCATATACCTGCATACAGTTGTAGTACTTCAAGTTATTAAGTTACACTTAAGTCATGGTTGCAATATGTTCAGTTATTGTAAATATATTGTTTTAGGTATTCATACCTATTTTCTTTACAAAAAAATTTAGTTAAGTATCATAAGCAAATGAATTATTTAAGATTTTACTATTAACCTAATAATTTCAGGTTTTTCTTCTTAATTTTTGTATGACATAATTAATCAAAACTGTTTTCCTAGAATTGTGATTCACGCTTTGTATAGTAAAACTATTTCAAAATATAATTATGTTGCTTCAGTCTTGGCATTAAAATGTGAATTAAAATCAAGTATACTTATCTTTCATTTTCATAATCCAGTCTTTCCTAATTTTTTTATATCCAGACAAAAGTGAAGGTAGTGCTAAAATAACCTTGAAGCTCACGTCTGTTTTTTTTTTGGACTCCCGACTCGTGGTCACACCAGTGTGACTACGAGTATTTTTTTCTTTGTCTTCACACCGCGGGGTTACAGCTTTTATATCATGTATCTTAACGTTAGTGTTGTGACTTGTGATAAGTAAATAGTTCGTATGGTCTTCATTTCAAACCAATAGAACCTAAGTGCCCGGCCTGCGGGCACCTGAATATTTATGTACATCCCCAAACTAATCTAAGATATAAAAACATTACTATGAAAATATAATATACTAGCTGACCCAGCGAACTTCGTACCGCCACTACTTATAAATGAAAAATTAGTTAAATAAACATTTTCCAGTGGGCCAAATTGTGAATCTAAACCATCCTCGAATCCCCTTGAACTCACACAAAAAATTTCATCAAAATCGGTTCAGCCGTCTAGGAGGAGTTCAATGACATACACACGCACACAAGACATATATTATATACTAGCTGATGCCCGCGACTTCGTCCGCGTGGATTTAGTTTTTAAAATCCGTCGTGAACACTTTCCAGGATAAAAAGTAGCCTATGTCCTCAACTATAGTACCCATGCAAAAAATCACGTCGATCCGTTGCTCTGTTGTGGCGTGATTGAAGGACAAACCAACAAACAAACACACTTTCGCATTTATAATATTAGTATGATTAGAATATTAAATTGCATAGAAAAACACTGTAGCATTAAGTCCATACGATGTATTACATCCATGCTTACTTTGTAGTATGTAGGTATAATTATCGTTTGGCAAAATCTGACGCCTTTGGAGTAGTTTGACTTTGACAAAATAGGGCTATCCACGATGGCTATATACGATAAAGTACGCTTGCCAGCTTAAGATGAGCCGTTCATTCAAAGTATCTTGTAGATTCCGGGGTTCAAGTTATTTGGACTTTATACTGAAGATCGTGATGTCTATAATTTCTGAACTACGAAATTGACGACCTTGAAATAATTACACGACAATCTCTAAAGAACCTGCTTTCTAACAAAAAAAGAATGGATTAAATCGGAATACGCCTTAATGAATTACAGCGAAATACCCATTTGGACTTTCAGCCCCTCTCCCAAGGGAACCGTGCTGAATTTCGGGATAAAAAGTATCCTATATTATACCTCGTAGTATTAACTTAAATCGTGCCAAGTTTCATTTAAATCCGTCCAGTAGTTTCGGCGTGATGCGCGGCCCAGATACAGACAGACAGACAGACAGACAGACAGACAGACAGACAGACAGACAGACAAAAAATTTAAAAAAAATTGTTTTGGCTTCAGTATCGATTATAGAGTGCCCTCAAACAAAAATTTTCAAAATATCTTCAATGTACAGAATTGGACCTGTTACAGTTTTATTATATTATAGATTAAGATTAAAAATATAAAATTGTTGTCAAAAGTAGTTTCAACTAGTGATACAACACTATTACCTGGTGGTATCGTTTAACTTTATCCACCATACCACCAGGTACGGCCAGGGATACAATGGGTGTGAATCCGTTCAACCGTCTTGTATATTTTGTCAATTTACTTATCACAAGTCACAACACTAACTTAAAGATACTTAAATAAGGTGTAGCAAAACCCGCAGTGTGAAGACAAGGAAAAAAAAACTCGTAGTCACACTGGGTGTTACAAACTGGTGTGACCACATGGTAGGTAGGAAATAGAACGAGTCGGTCACGGTTATTTGTCTATGATGTGTCTATGGTATTATCGATTTAATTTTGAGGATTTTTTAGAAATGCCAAAGCACAGAATATATAATAGTTGGCCAAAGGACCTAAACTAGCGGCACGCTATGATGGCCGGTTTGACACATTACAATAGTGATGTGGAATGTCAATTTATTCTCGAACAAAAAACAATTAAGTTTTGTTTTTGTACCTGATTAAATAGGTTTAATAAAACAAAAATGTATATGTTTATTTAATTTATTTGAACGAACTGAATATTTGAATGAAAATGAATATACATACTTTATATGCACACAAGAAACATATGAATACAAAAGATACCAAAAAAGGTGCCACAAAAGGCCATAATTAATCAGATTCGTCCATACTACTATTTTCACTGTCGTCACTGCTATCATCACCTACATTAATAATTATATGTTCGTTTTCTATAATATTATCTATTTTCACATCTCTTTCATAATCTTCCCTTATTAATTTAACAGTTCTATTCACAACCTTTTCCCAGTCTCCTTTAGTCACATGTTCACAAGCTTCTTCTAATAATTTTAGCATTTTTTTTGTGGTAAATGGGGGTTCTGTATTGTGTCTTGCAGCATATCCCTTAATTTGAGCCCACACCAACTCAATCGCATTATACTCACAATGGTAAGGCGGTAACCGTATAACTCTGTGCCCATGTTCTAATGCTATTTCGTCAATGACGTATCGGATCTTGGTTGGTTTGTTTTCTTTTAAAAGACGTACTAATTCCGCTTTTAACATATTCATGTTTGCATCTACGCCATTTTTACGAAGCCATGCGACGATATCAGCTTTCTTTTGGGATTGGGCAGGTGGCTTGTCAATTTGCATCGAGTGGTATGGGGCGTTGTCCATAATTATAATAGATGGTTCAGGGAGGCTACACAACATTGAGGTAAACCATTCAGTAAACTTTTCTCCATTCATGTCTTCATGATAGTCTCCAGTGGTTTTTGACGCAAAAGCCATGAGAGAACCTTCGACAAACCCGTTGATGGTTCCGGCGTGACAAATTATAAGTCGCGATCCTTTTCCTACAGGAACTTTGGAAGTAGATGCTGCTGTGTCATCGTTCCAAGAACGGCCTACAGTATGGTTAGCATTAAGCCATGTTTCATCCAAGAACACAACATTTTGCCAATTTTTGATTTCTTTCACTTGCCGTAAAAAAGTATACCTTGCCATCGCTATATCAAATCTTTCCATCAATATTTTGCGTTTGTTACATTTTTTGTATCGAAATCCAATGGTCTTCAAAATCTTCGTTAAAGAACTTTCCCCACCGAAGAATAATCCAGCTTCCTTCAGTGAATGCACCAACTTTTTTCTTGTTGGATACTCCTTCTGTAAATAGTAGCCGTAAACATGTCTTCGGATAGCATCGGCATCAAAGCTATCGATGCCTACGACTGGTTTTGCTCGTTTTCTCTTTTTTGGTGTGTGAAGTTTATTTTCTTCTGTGCCAGTCTCGCCATATTTTTTTTTAGTTATCCGTCTAACAGTTCGTTGTCCAATATTAAGCGCATCAGCTACGCGTTCAACCACTGACGTTATAGGTAAAATTGGCCCTCCATTTTGAGCTTCACGATCGAAATAGTTACGAAGGCGTATTACGAACTCACGTGTCTGACTATTTAGAACAGTTCTCTGCGTACGTTCGGTCATATCGACGAAATCCACAACAAAGGGCTTGAACAGAGTCCAAATTAACGAGCAAGGGTCAACAGTAATGCAGTATCAATATTTGAAATCCAAAGCCAGGTCAAAACTATATCACAATCGCATTGCACTGACAGTTTATACTTTTCGAAGCAACGTCAATTCGAAACTGCTTTGTTTTGCATTGAGCATTGACGCGAGTTTGCCGGAGGTAGTAGTTGTGCTAGCCAGCGATCCTATGTGACGATCGTATTAGATTCCATTTTTAAAAATTTTCAATTTAGAAAACCAAATGCCGAGTTGTGGTATATATCATATAAAAATAAAAATTTTACCTTTTGTATGAAACAGCTGATATTTTTTTGCGATTTCAGAGGTTTGTCCACATAGTGAAAATTGTTCATATTCACAAGTACATTCACCCCTTAAATGGTGCAAACTGATTTTTCTACACTTGTATACATTTTAGAAATCAATTTAATAAATAAATTTTGAGTCCTAAACCTAAAACTACATTCGATAAAATTTATGAATCTCTGCACATCACTATCGTCAATAAAGTAATACAATTATTTCCTTCAAAGTCGTTATCAATTAATACGGAACTTCATGAGCGGACAAACGTCAAACCGGCCATCATAGCGTGCCGCTAGTGTAGTATCCGTATTACGTAGTAGCCGTAAAAAAAATTTGAGGGAATGAACCTATTTTATACCAACGCCATAAACTAAATAACGAGTTTTACTCTATCATTCCTAATACCTAGGTAACTATCGTGTCTAATGTCTTATCTTTACTAAGAAATCTCAAAATCAATGTTTTTTTTTTTATTAAAATGTTACAAAAAAAACTTATAGCTAAATTTCTAATTACATCGATATTACGATTTCTTTGTATTGTGTCCCAAATCTAATATGTTGTACTTAACTAATAAAGTACCTACTTATTATTGTAGATAAAAGCAGATATATACAAACAGAGATATTTAGCTCGCTCTGACTAAGAACCATTGGTTCTGAATATTAGTACCTAGGTGACCTACCTTGAATTTTACCTTACAACTTCCAAGTATAGCTATAAGCTACGTCATTCTTGAGGAAAGGGCATATTCAAAGGTTCACGTTGTTTTCTTTGCTTTTAATTTGTCTCCGTTTGCAAAGCAATACAATAATCCTGATTCTTCTTCTTCTTCTTCTTCTTCTTTATCAACCTATAGACGTCCACTGCTGGACAAAGGTCTCCTGCATGGACTTCCACAGGCTTCGGTCTTGCGCCGCTTGAATCCAGCGGCTCCCTGCGACTCGTTTGATGTCGTCGGTCCACCTGGTGGGGGATCCTCATTAGATTAGAATCCTGATTAGTTTTATCAAAATCGATTTGTTAAATAGAAAAACCTATAATAATAAAAACCAGCCAAGTGCGTGTCGGGCCACGCGCAGTGTAGGGTTCCGTAGTTGAAAGTCTCAAATATCATTGCTGACCTAGGATAGTGCTTTTATTTTATTTATGAATATTGAATACATTTTGAGTTCCATGGTTTAAATACTATAATATACTACAAAATATGGAACTTACACTACGTGTAATACGTAACTTAGAAAAAACAGATATAACTCCTTAACTAATGAACCCTACTTAGCCGTGATAGTTTTCCTTTAAAATTCATTATATATATACTACTGCTGTGATTTTTTTCTTGTATCCTATATACTACCATTTAGCTGGCAGAGGGGGGGGACACTTGACTCTAATAAAATTTAGCACTTTAAAATAACATATCACAAACGGATCCCTGAATTGAAAAATGGTGTTCGCACACCCACAATATTTTTGAAAGACCTATTCAACGACACCCCACACTATGGGATAGTCGAGAAAATAAAATTCATCCCCACTTTACATGTAGGGGAGGTACCCTAAAAAAAATTTTTTTCAAAATTTTATTTCACCACTTTGTCGGCGTGATTGATATTTATACTCTTACCAAATTACAGATTTCTAGTACCAATAGTCTCCGAGCTAAACCACGGACAGACAGACAGACAGACAGACAGACAGACGGACGGACATGGCGAAACTATAAGGGTTCCTTGTTTACTACGGAACCCTAAAAATGTAGAACTCAGCACAGTCTTCAACCAATACAGTTTCAATAAGTCAATTAGTCTAGATAGGTATACTTAAGCTTGTAAGTCGTAATTGTGTCCGCGAAAAATTATTTACAAAAAGCTCAAAGTTATAAAGAACTTGCAAGAAATGATTTAGATGCTTCACAGTCCTAAAACTCGTCAGAAATTTAGTACGAGACTGCAAATCTTGTTCAGTAGGTATTGATCGAAGTCAGCTGCTGTTTAATGATCTACATTGTATCTGTTGTGCTTACGAATATTTTCAATTACTTAAATGCAACTAGGCACAATACATTGTACCTACAATAGATCCAATATTATGTGTGTAGATCTATATGTTTACGGGTAGACTACATCACTGATTCGACGTGTCGCGGAAATTCCTCGAAATCTACATTCCTAAAAAGGCGCCAGATATCAGGTAAAAAAGAAGCTCTAACCTTGAACCAGCGTAGGGAGTGTTTTATCAAAATACCTATTTGTGATAGTAAGAACGATGACAGGAGTAGGTAGGTACCTATCTGTGTCGCCACGGTATTTGTTCGTCAGTCAAACTCGCTTACCACGCTATTCGTGTAGGAAATAAAAGATTTTTAGGGTTCCGTACCAAAATGGTAAAAATGGAACCCTTATGGTGAGACTTTCTCCGTCCGTCCGTCCGTCCGTCTGTCACAGTCGATTATTTCAGTAACTATTAAAGCTATCTATCGACACGAAATTTGGCATAGTTGTGTATAATAGTGGCCCAACATCATTAGAATAAAGAAAAATCGAAAATTATTTTTAGTTTTATTAGAAAAGGGGGAAAATCGCACTTGGCCGGCTTTTTTTTACTCTACAGCCTCTGTATCTTATTATATTAGTTTCAATTCGATGCCTTAGGATGGGTAGCCTAAGTATGTCACACTCTCTTTAACATTTCTGCGGTGGTGTCGTGTGATGCGGGTTGTTGCGTTCCCTAAAATATGGTTGAGCGAAGCAATGGCTGGGTCATGCGTCATGCTCGTGAACGGGTGCCACCAGCGGCAATGGGGCTACTTTCTGTCTGCCCGTCTTGACATGTGTTGAATTATAATTAGAAATAATTACGTATGCTTTTGTGTACCTTTCCCTCATTGTGGAAACTCTGCATACATAGAATATCTGTTAAGTATATTGTAAAAGTATTTTGAAAAGAGCAACTGCCGAGTTTCTTACTGGTTCTTCTCGGCAGGAACGGCATTCCGAACCAGTGGTAGACTCATTGACGATTTAAAAGTACTTGTAAAAGTTTATTTGAATAAAAAACATTTCTATTCTATTCTATTCTATTCTATCTGATCTAAGGTATCCAACGGTTTAAATAGCAGATAAGTAAATAAGGGCAGATGATAGGCTCTACACTATTTTGCGGGTTCCTTACCTTATACCTTTAAAAAATTAAAAATACTTTCTCTGCATAGGTAGGTCACAATCACAAACCCGTAAGACTATGATGTTTTAAGGATATGGTGATAACTGATGCTATGCCGTGCCACGAACCTGGCCGGAGCTTTAGGCGCTGTGGAATACGAATTAAATACAAAAGCGTATACTATTATAATGATCTTAGTACCAGTACCCCGACACAACGTGAATCGGATGTCATGTCATGGATACAATAGATATTATGTCTGGTAAGTCGTGACAATGGGATTTATTAACGCATGCGGGGAAAGCAGGTGGCGCGGGCGTCCCGTTGCCGCGTCATATGTCGCGCGCACTCCTGCCCCGTCCCCGAACTCTACATTTATGGACACCCTCGTCGTATAAAGTCCAATTTACACGGTGCCTCGTTCATCGTTCATTTTTGCGAACATATTGGCATATTGCGAAAGGGCGATGCACTTTGCCCTAGGGCGAATTTAGACGGTTCATTTGACTAAAGTTAATAACGCATAGACCGATAGTTCCATACAACGAGACTAGTATAATGTTTAACCACTTTTCGAACTATGTGCGCGTAGTTTATTTACGCACGCCGACACGTACACTAGTGTGCGTGCCGCTAGGCGAAACTAGTCTTTAAAGGCTACCATGAAAGGGTTTATTTTCGCTCGCCGAAACGTGCGTGCTGATAGGCGTAGAACCTTTGAAGGCCTTCATGAAACTGTTACACTCCGGGCGCGGCTACTGTCTTTAGTAGTTCTTTGTTCTATACGTTATAATTCTATGTTTCGATGACTCACCGATGAAGCCTCGAAAATGAAAGCAACAATCTCGAAAATTGAATCCTTAGGGCGAATTAAGACGGTTTATTTTCGCAAAAATGAACGAGGCACCGTCTAAATTGGGCTTAAAACTTGCAATCATTGAAGCTGCGTATCTAATCAACGATCATTATACATAATCAGTTGGCCGTCGACCGCACGGAGAGCCGCTCGCCTCTTCCCACTTATTTTTCAATTACGGTAATACGAAAATTGTGCGCCGATGGACAATTTACAAATTGTGGACTTTAATTCTTTAAGTAAGTGGTATTTGATGACGCTAAAATACTTAAATACTCTTTTTGCCGCTTAAAAGTAGATATGGATCATTATTTATTCTCATTAATATTTTGGTAAAATTTTTGCCCAGGTCATTGTGAAGCTAAATTATAAAGCAATCTATTTTTAAACGTGCCTTCAATTATAACGTGTTGACCTAGTTACAACTTACAATTGCTATTTGTAAATAAACAATGATAAATTGCAATATTTGTTACTACTTGTAAGTAGTAATAAGGCATTGCAACATTAATTGTTACCTACTTCCTATAGCAAGCTTAAGTACCTATATGTAATACCTACATATCTACGTACGATTTACGTTGGCTTTGAATCGCCACTTCTATATAAATTGATTTCCTATGACACTTCAGACACTATCTAAATTAGGTAGATAATCTTGATTGGTTTGTTAGTAAAAGCAAACAATATTATTTATTATAAATACGAAAGTGTTTGTTTGTTGGTTTCTCCTTCAATCACACAGCAACTGAGCAACGGATTGCAAGTTGAGGACTTGGAGTGACATAGGCTTTTATCCCGGAAAAACAGAGTTTCCGCGGATTTTCAAACCTAACTCCACAGGAAAAGCTATTTTAACATATATATTTGAAATTACAGGCGAAGTGGCCAAAAACTTAATACGAGAAGCGATGGAGATACGGAAAAGAGCGTACTGCCCGTACTCTAACTTCGCCGTTGGAGCCGCAATACTGACCGAGGAGGACTCTAAAGTGTACACAGGCTTCAACATTGAGAACTCTACATTATCGCCCAGCATATGCGCTGAGAGGGCGGCCGTACCGAAGGCCGTTTGTGACGGTTATTTAAAATTCAAAATGGTGGCTGTAGCCGCTCATCAAAATGACACTTTTACCGCCCCCTGTGGCGTGTGCCGGCAAACCCTAAGCGAATTCCGTGGCTCAGACGGCGACATAGAAATATACCTCTGCAAACCAACTATGGACAAAGTGTTGTGCACGAAGCTATCTCAATTACTGCCACTGTCGTTTGTTAGTTATCAAAAGGACAGTGTTATTTATAATAATTGTAAATAAATCGGAGATATTGTCATATTGCTAGAGAAGCACAAAAAACAGAAGGACTATAATTCTCTATCTCAGTGGCTATTGAAAGTTGCTACTATAAGAACGGTCAAACACACATTTTGTAAAGATTTTTTACGACGAAATTCGGGTTTGACATTCCTAATTAGCAACTTTTCATTGTTTTTCATAACCAGAAAATACGGCAGCACAACAGGAAACATTAAAAAACTTATATCTTTGTAATCATTCTTCTTCTTCTTCTTTGTCAACCGATAGACGTCCACTGCTGGACAAAGGTCTCTTGCATGGACTTCCACAGGGCTCGGTCTTGCGCCGCCTGAATCCAGTGGCTTTCTGCGACTCGTTTGATGTCGTCGGTCCACCTAGTGGGGGGGGGCACTCCAGCATTTTGGAACCCCAACGACCATCAGCTCTCCGAACTATGTGTTGTAAACATTAGGTAGGCGTAATGAATACCTAATGATGTTAATAATACACGGTGCGGTCTTACCAAAAAATCAAAACGCGTGTCTAAATTAAACCGATTACTTCGATTTAAATTAAAAACTATCGAAAATAAATTTAAAAAAGCCGGCCAAGTGCGAGTCGGACTCGCGCACCGAGGGTTCCATACTCCAAAAGTAAAAGTAAAACGATAATATTATATTAATTTGCTTATTTATCGTTAACTTTGTTTGTAGAAGTTTATTGTTAATATAAAAAAAACTATCCTAGTTAGAGCGTTGGTTTTATTTTTCCTTTAAAATATACATAAACCTCTATTGACCATTATTATTTCAGTTTTTTCGATTGGTAAACTTCGGAGATAAGGGGGGGGGGGGGGGGGGAACGGTATTTTTTTCGACATTTTGGCCGATTACCTACTCAAAAACTATTGTATATAGAAATATAATAAAACTGTAACTGGAAGATTTCTGTACATTTAATATATTTTGAAAATTTTAATTGGGGGTTGCTTTACTATCGATACTGAGCCCAAAACAGATTTTTATTTAATTTTTGTCTGTTTGTTTGTCCTTCTTTCACGTAAAAACTACCGCACAGATTTCTACAAAATTTTATACCGTGGTAGCTTATTACTCGGGTCAACATCTAGGCTACTTTTTATCCCGGAAAATCAAGGAGTTCCCGAGGGACTTTAAAAACTAAATCCACGCGGACAAAGTCGCGGGCATTAGCTAGTATAGAAATAAATAAAAAACTGTTTTAGAATGCACAAGTGAAAGCCTTTCATATGATACCCCATTCGGTAAGTATAGTTATCTTACTTTGAAATTTCAAACCCCCGATTTCCCCCCTTTTTTAATCAAACTAAAATAATTTTCGCGTTGCTTTTATTTTTCCTGTAAAATATACATAAACCTCTATTGACCATAATTATTTCAGATTTTTCGATTGGTAAACTTCGGAGATAAGGGGGGGAACGGTATTTTTTTCGACATTTTGGCCGATTAATCAAAAAGTATTATATCTAGAAATAAATAAAAAACTGTTTTAGAATGCACATGTAAAGGCCTGTCATATGATACCCCACTCGATATAGTTATTTTACTTTGAAATTTCAAACCCCCGATTTTCCCCCTTTTTTTATTAAAACTAAAAATAATTTTCGATTTTTCTTTATTCCAATGATTTGCCTATTATACACAACTATGCCAAATTTCATGTCGATAGCTTTAATAGTTACTGAAATAATCGACTGTGACAGACGGACGGACAGACGGACGGACAAAGTCTCACCATAAGGGTTCCATTTTTACCATTTTGGTATGGAACCCTAAAAACTAGTGTAACTGCTGCTTTACAGCACATTTAGATACTTTGCTACGATAATATTCTATTAAAACTCTTATCGCATATTATACTATGGTAGACTTTGACAACTCCCTATTTCACTTGAGAAACCGCACTGTGTGGATTTTAGTCCGGCAAAATCACAACTTTGCCCTTAGGGACGTGAAAAAATAAAATAATAATAATTTTTGATTATTACGTTTATAAAATTATACCTACTTAAGTATATAAGCACATAGACTTATTATATTTACTAGTTTTACATCAAACTTAAAGCTATTATAATAATTATAATAATTTACACTTGTATTCGTACAGTATTAAATAGTAGGTGATATACGTTTATATAAAAGAAATAAGCAAATACTGAAGTTTTATTATTCCACAGGACTAAAGAACTGGTTAAGTCAAGGGGAATTACCTGCCGGATATCTACTATCGTATCGAAAGATGAAAGGCGAATGATAAGTACTTCTACATTTAATAACCTTTAAGAGTTTTTATACTTCAACCACAATACAATTTTCCGGAGATTAATTGAAGTCATACTTCACAAAATTCCCACTACAGTTGGTACTGTACAGTACAGCTCAAACTACTGGACCAATCAGGCTGAAATTTGGCATACAGATGGCTATTACGACGTAGATATCCGCTAAGAAAGGATTTTTTGAAAATTCAACCCCTAAGGGGTAAAATAGGGGTTTGAACTTTGTGTAGTCCACGCGGACCAAGTCGCGGACATAAGCTTGTACTGAATAAAAAGGCCAACGGTCTTTTAAATGCTGTAAAAAATTCAAATGAAAAGTAGCTTTTCAAAGCGTATTTCCATACAAAATTTCCAGTGACGTTTTTGCTCGTTTTTGCCATTAGTTTAAATCTAGGCATGTTATTTCAAAATGTAAAAGAAAGACATTTTATGATGAAAATTACATATGTATACTCTCTTTTAAGTAGGCGTGCAGTGACGTGCAATTACGGAAACCTACGCTGCGCGTGGCCCGACACGCATTTGACCGTTTATTTATAATGTAATGTACCTATTCTTATAGTCCAGGGTAGATAATTTTTGAAAACCAAAAAATTATAGTAGGAAGAAACCCATTGGAAAAGGAAGAGAATGTAACAAAAATGAAAGGAAAAATAATTTACGGGTGATCTGAGGTCGGGAAGTAGGGGGGAGGGGGGTTTAAGGGTAAAAAACGGTTTATCTCGATTTCCGGCAAAACTACAAGTCCTATAGAAAAAAATTAAATAGCAAAGTTGTAGGTAATAAAAAGATTTAGGGCAGCTTGCACCAGCATTCTTAAATATATTTAACAACTACTTAAATACGTTTAAGCTCTGTAATCAAATATTCGTCTTGCACCATACAACAAACTGTCGCTAAACTTGTTTAACGACCTGTCAAAGTTAAATGGCCGCTCAGGGCTACTTAACCGCGCTAAATTCGTTTAGCGCCAAGATCTCATGCCATCTGTCCAATAAACAAATAAAAATTTTAAGTTATAACGTACATGTTATTGTGAACTATGAGTGTTGTTTGACGATTCTTTGAATACTCTAACATGCAAATTACGATTCGGTTATATTAAGCCAAGTACTTTGTTTAACATGTTTAATGTCATCCTTCTTTTTGTTCTCCACAATGTGCATTTATACACAGTACACAATAACATATTTTGTTCCCGCGAAAAATTACGTGCAACAAATTACTGGTGTTTCACGCAAACGTGCGTGAATAAATTTTTACAACGCGAGATAACTGTTTAAAATGTAGAATCTTTGAATATTATTATTCAGGTACTCTTTAGACTAAACGGCCGGTAATTTATATTACAACAAAATACAAATGACAAAATGCTAATGTCTGATAAAGTTCAGTTTACGCATAAATCTTTGGCTTACAACTTCTAAAATGCATAAGAACAATAGAAGCTCTCACATTTGGGCCGTAAATACGTAGAAAAAACGTACTGTACTGTTTTGCCGACATTTTAAACGTATTTAGTTAAATATATCTATTGAAGAGGTGGTGCAAGGCATGCCTAATCACATTTAAGTTAAATACATTTAAGAAATTAAACCAATTTAGTTAAATTAAATTAAGAAATATTTAAATAAGATTTGGTGCAAGTCGCCCTTATTACCTACAACTTTGCTATTTAATTTTTAAAGACCTTTTGTATTTACACTTTTTTCACATAACCTCAAAATGTATGTGAAAAATTCAAAGGTAAAGAAAAGGTAGAGAATCTTTTCCAATGCTTTTCATCCTACTATATTTTTTTTAATTTTTCATCATTTTTAAAGGTATCTGCACTGGTCTATTAAGACAACTTGAAGTTGAAAAGTCACAGTTCACCAAAACGGACACCAACCGATGTAGCACTGACACAAATTTTCATTGTTCGTCGCGATTTTTATCAACAAATCGACTTGCTTCGGTACACTGACCACTGCCTCTATATGTGGGAAGTCCCTCCCAGTCAACTTGTCTCTGATACGATTCAGTATTGCAAGCGCGCGCTTGTTCAGATTAGATTCTGGTGGCATTTCTAAGGATTCATATCTTAGATGGTTTCTGCTCCGGCTAGGTAAGGAATACGAGGAGTCGATGTCTGATGAGAAGGTGGACTCTGTGATGGAATGTTTCTCGTTGTCTATGAGCCGCCAGTTGAGCAGCGGGTCGTATACAAACGCTTCCAGTACGGCCATCACGCTGTCCCGGTGTTTGTGGAGTACATGCATCACGGACTCGCATGTGGAACGGTATGAGCCTTCTATGCCGGTTACCTGGGACAAATAATATCCCATTCAATCTTTTAAACGCCAAATAATACGTACATATTTTAAAGGTTATGCTATATAATAATCATGCCAAGTCATGTCTTAAAATGAGTATTTGAATATTAGTTTCAATTCGATGCCTTAACATGGGTAGCCTAAGTATGTCACGCTCTCTTTAAACATTTCTGTGGTGGTGTCGTGTGATGCGGGTTGTTACGTACCCTCAAATATGGTTATGCGAAGCAATGGCTATTGGCTGGGTCATGCGTCATGCTAGTGAACGGGTGCCATCGGCGGGAATGGGGTACTTTTTGTCTGCTCATCTTAACATATTGTGTTGAATTATAATTAGGTATGCTTTTGTGGAATTTCCCCTCATTGTGGAAACACTGCATACATAGCATAGTCCCTATTGTGTTTTTCTATTCTATTCTATCAGGATGCTGTTGTGTTTGCCGCGGTTTTGTTCAGCGTCAGGTATGTTCTCAAAATAGCATACCAATGACTTCTTTGTCATCGGATGATGCGGAAAGTCGTCATCACTGCTGACAAGACTGCGTTCGAGTTCCAACAGCATCCTGAGCATGTTTGCGAGTAAAAAGACTCGCCAATGCTTGAACATATTATTCAGGTGTTGGTGAGGCCTCAATTATAATTTATTTCATTAAATATTCCTGTGTTTACTAACATTAGGTATAAGTATAAATTGTTTTTTACTTGAGCAAATTGAGCCTGAAATGCTCCAAAAAGATTACTATTATCATTTAAATAAACCAGTCATGCAGTAAACGAGCGATAATTAAAATTTCAAAAATTTCAATTTTTTTTTCGAGATAGGCTTGCGCTTGACGACAATCAATGCTGTAAAGCACTGATGAGGTCTAGGTTGGAGCGCGCTTGCCTAGAAAATGCCTATTCACTCTTGCCTTGAAGGTACTGGGGTTATACGTGGCCAGAAACACAGATGCTGGAAGTGCGTTCCACACCTTAGGGATCCGTTTCAGAAACGTTGAACTAAACCGTTTTGTGCGAGTAGGATGGATTTCATTTAACCACGTAAGGGTACCAACGCTCACGATTTCTCGAAGTTCTGCATGATAAAACCGAACCGAACCGGTGGTAGAGTCATGACGTGTCATAAGAGCCACAGGTTGGCCTATTAAATAATTTTGAATTTGAATTGAAGGTTGTGAAGTTCTTGAGCGCACTCTCCAAAGTATATCTGTACCCTTCCCTTACCTCCATAGCATTGATCAACATCCGAGTCAATCTGAAGGGGATCTTCTCGGGAAACCGTTCCCTAGTCTGTGTGACTTCGAAGCAATCTCCAAAGTCAATATGCAGCACCTTCCCTGTGACCCTGTGCAGCATGATGTTGGAGGGGTGCCGGTCGCCCAACCCCAGGATGTAGCCCACCATGCTCATGACCGCGAGCGAGCGCGTGTAGTTGGTGCGGCGCTCGAACCAAGCCTCGGCTGTGGGGCTCTTCAGCCACAGGAGTCTAGATAGGTCGTTCCCTGGCGTTTGGGATAAAGTGTACTCGAATACTTCCACCTGAAAAGGATACAGGTTTTTAGTAAACTGAGGTGCGATTGTATAAAAATTGCCGATCAAAATCATAATCATATTGCCGATCATTTCATGGCATTAGCGTCAAAGTTAAATATTCCTTGACTGTATTAATTTAAAGACCAGGTGGACCGACGACATCAAACGAGTCGCAGGGAGCCGCTGGATCCAGGCGGCGCAAGACCGAGGCCTGTCGAAGTCCATGCAAGAGACCTTTGTCCAGCAGTGGACGTTTATCGGTTGATAAAGAAGAAGAAGATTGATTTAAAGTCACAAATTCAGTTCAACCGATTCTAACATGGAGCGTAACGTATGATACATACCTAAACGTATGAGAATGCATACACGAAATTGAGCTCTAAATTAATGATGTTATGGTTTATTTTACTTTAAAGCTAATGCCATGAAATGAATAAGATTTTGATCGGCAACTTTTAGACAATCGGGGGCTAAATGCAAAATTTATTTGCCCAGATTGAGTTATAACAAGATCTTAAGTAATAATAATTAATAGCGCTTCAATCAACCACTGCAAATAGCATGCAAAAGAAAATATATATATATATATATATCACCAGTAAAATTTAAAATATACAATGTCATACTTATTTCATTAAATCATAATATTGTATATTGTCAATGCACAAGTAAATAGTTAGAGAAGAGCTGGTCCCAACGCAAATGTTCACAGTTCTACTATTAATTAAATGACAGCCATCGCTTAGCAACTTCGCTTAGCAAGTCGGTGCTTTTAAGAAATCACACCAACGAGCCGATGCCATTTTGCTAGTATGCATGGGTCGGCATACTTAGTACATAATATGTAAGTCAATAAAACTGTCAATTTTATTACCAAGGATATCGGTACCTATCGGTGGTAGGTACTTTAAGTTTTCAAAATGTAACCATTAAAAAAGAGGAGAAAAAATACTATACTTACACACCCATATAAAATGCAATTTTTGAAAATTCATAAGTTTGCCATAGAAGTGAGTAGTGACGTTATGACGTATTTTATACACACCTTATGTTTCAGCATCAATTTCTGATAATCCGATGCCATCCTCAACATTATCTGTTGCTCCGTATTCAAGGCCATCTTATTAGACTTTTTATCTCTGTAATCGCTGATTAGGTTGTACAGAGTATCGCATTGTGGCACCCAGCCGATCAAGCCAGAGTTGGGCGATAAAGGTATGACCGCATACCTCTGTATAGCTAGATCGTGCCTATACGTATTTGTATCTGCTTGTAGTAAGGTATTGACGAGCCCAAACAGTTGCATCACTCGCTCATCTTGACGCAGGTCTTCGTGGCCTTTGAGTAGGAACATGTACTGTTTACCATCCGAGCCTTGTATTGTGAGACGGCGTGGGCGTTGCTTCGATTTGATAACCTGTTATCAATAATTTTCAGTTGAATTCTTAGCTGGTATCTTTACATATAATAAAACAGAAACGAAACCAATTCTGTACATGAAATAGATAAATAGAAAAAGGGTTTTTGCTTCTAATTGTGTTCAAGCTACAGATATCAAAACAGAAGCTAAATTTTTTTTTGTCTGTTTGTTTGTCCTTCTTTCACGTAAAAACTACCGCACAGATTTCTACAAAATTTTATACCGTGGTAGCTTATTACTCGGGTCAACATATCTAGGCTACTTTTTATCCCGGAAAATCAAGGAGTTCCCGAGGGACTTTAAAAACTAAATCCACGCGGACAAAGTCGCGGGCATCAGCTAGTATTACATAAAGTAAAGAGCACCAATGTATTGAAATACTAGACGCCCGCGACTAAGTCCGCGTGTATTAAGGTTTTTTTGAATTCCCACGGGAAACCTTAAATGAGCGGGAATAAAATGTAGCCTTTGTGCTCATCCCTGGTATAAGCTATCTCCATTCCAAATTTCAGGCAAATCGGTTGATTCATTGTGTGTTAAAGAGTAACAAACATCCATCCGGCATCCATTCATCCATCCTTAGAAACTTTCACGTTTATATTAGTAGGAAGTAGGATAGCTGTGTAAAGGGAAAGGCATGTGTGTGCTGTAAAGGGAAGGTAGCCTAGTGATTAAAACTTCCGCCTACTTTTTGAAGGGTCCGGCGTATGACCCTAAAAGGTTTTTTAGGCACTAATTGACATTTCGGAGTTTACATTACAGATGATGCCCGCGACTTCATCCTCGTAGATTAAGGTTTTTTATTCCCGCGGGAACTCTGTAATTTTCCGGGATAAAAAGTAGCCTATGTGCCTGCCTCCATTTATATTAGTAAGATACGCGTTTTAAGTAATTTGAAATCACTTGCTTTAACAGTGAAATACAACCTTCATGCCTGTTTGTTCATAATTTTTACAAAATTGAAGTGTTCTGCCAATCTGCATTTGGCCGCTGGACTATTGCCTAAACCCTTCCAATTCAAAAGGAGTCCTACTGTGCCCAGTAGGGGACGACGAAGGGTTCAGATAAATGAATGAATGTTATAGCTTAGATCACATGCAAGATTAGTTTCTATTTCACTTCATTACATGCAGTATTACCGAAGTTATTTATGGTTGTTCTCCTGTTCCTCTGTTCTCCTGGTACTTACCCGCAAGTGAGTGTTAATGTGCGCTATACGTATGACTGACTCGTCGGGTACGTAGGAGCCTGGCACGGCTAACTCCAAGTCGCGGCACGCGTGCAACCTCCGGCTCACGTATTGCAGCTCGAGCGACGTGTGCGAGCGAAACTGCGCGCCGATGCGACGCACCACGTGGCAGTATAGGTCCCAAGCTTCATTCAGGTAACGGTCTTCGCTAGTTTCCTGGTACAGAACAGAAAACTACATTAGACGAACTCCATAATTTTTCTGGGGATGACCTTGGAAAGCTTCAATAGACACTGAATTGAAAGGTTTGCAACGCTTTACTGGCATATTCTCGCGAGTCGTTATATGTGTACAGCTTATATGGTGAAGGACAACATCGTAAAGAAACCTGAGGGTTCTCCATAATTTTCTCCAAGGTGTGTGAAATCCCCTTTTTTGAGAGGGGATCCGTGCTCAGTAGTGGGCTGACGATGTGTTTAGATGATGATCATGATCCATATCATGATAAGTTTACAATATTAAATGACAAATACAACAGCACTAGTTCACCTTATACATTTCACACCAGCGTTGTGCTTCCTGCAAATCTCGACCATACATTTGCAGGAACGAAACTTCCTTCAATGTCTCGGGCGGTTGATCCAGCATCGCATGCATTTTATCGAGAGTCCTAAACATGCCTCTGTAGTCTTTTTCGCTAAAATATAACCTAAAATAGACCATTCACAAGACATTAAACCACCATTTAGTATGAAATTAATACAATAGGTGTTAGTGTAATTTTTTTGGTCTTATACCTTGAAGCATCTTCTAGCGCAGTGTAAACTTGGTCATGCCACAACATGGCAATTTTGATCAATTCCTCTGATATAATTTCAGCTTCGTTGACAAGTTTTTGAGAATGGCTACACATAGTCCTCAGAATATAATTAGCGGCATTCTTTCGCGTAACAAAAGATGATTTTGTGGCAACTGTCAAAGGATAGACCAAAGCCTGAGGGTGTAATTTACCAATATCAATCAGCAAAATATGCACCAATTTAGCCACTAGGCTCCTCGGTGAATCTATCCTGGCAATGAGCTGAGGTATCACTTGTAACCATATTTTAACATCGATTTGTCTAATGCCTTCAAACAAAGCGTCGTAAATCGCAGGATGATGTCCATGGTCAAACCACAACGTGAGAAGTCTTAACGTGTCTTGTAAAGAACTTCCGTTTGACAGGCTGATGGATTTAAAGAATCCTTTAATGGCAGGTATGGTGTACGTATTGATGAATTCCGCCCTGGACACCTTCTTCTCACTAGACCCGCCAGCTAAACTACTCTCCGACATATTGTCCTGTTGCTTGTAGAATAACACGGTCTCAAAATTCATACAAGCCCAAGCGTGACAGGCTTTGTACCACTCAGGTGCGAGATTTATCGCAGCGTCATAGTTCCTCAAAATTTCCGGTATAGACAATTCATTGATTTCTTGAAGAGACTCGCTCCAAGAACCTAACTTTAAGTGACAGCGCGCTAGCAAGCGACAGTGTTCTTCGCTTTCTGGTTCGGAGGTGTCCACAAATCTTTGTAGCACATCGTAAGCATATCTTTTGTTTCCCGCGTCCCATAAATTTTTGCTGTAGGATAAAACAATTCTTGGATCCTGGTTCCGTAAAAGTACATCAGAATTAGACATAGGATCGCAACCTAAAACCGTGAGAACTATCTTGTGCGCCTGGCTAACGGCACCTGTTTTCCTGCATAAAGAGGCAAACTTCAACCAAGTTTGAAAGTCTTCCTGTGGGGTCATAACCAAGGTGCGAATTTGAAGCATTCTTCGCCAATCTTCCACTAAACGCTGTCCGCCTTGCAACCTCGTCCACCAAGTTCTATGAATGATACCTCTTCTCTCTTCGACAAGCTTGTACGTTACCACTTCCTCTAATTCTGTCAACAACTGAGCGTTCACCAAAGCTCCGTATGCCCTCTGATAGCTTTCTCCGACTACGGCTGACAATTCCGCATCTAGTAAGCTTCTTGCTGTGTCAACATAATGTCTCGATTCGGACCAGTGTCCCTCGTGAATCGACAAAATGGCTCTGTAAAATGCACCATCTTGTGTATCATCCGGTAAACAGTTTACGAATTTTCTCATAGAATCCCACTCCTGCAAACCCCAAGAAGCTGCTGCGGCAATTTTTGCTGATTTCCTTTTAAAATCTTCGTTCATTGAATCCCAATCTTCTGTAGTTATGGTGTAGAGTTTATGCCATTCTCCCAAAGCTTCTAAACATCTCATCATTCCCAATTTCGATTCACTATCTTGAGGTTCATCCTCCAACTTTTTGGTGTAAAGTTCCAACGCCTGATCCCAGTTATGCAGTTTCTCGTACCACCGCACGTGAACACTTAGAGAGCAGTCACCGTTCTTTTTCTGTGATATTACTTTTTCAATCAGCCCATTCGCAGATTCCTTTTGCTGCAATTTATTGTTTATATGTATGAGCGCTTCGACCACTTGAGTTGTAGGATTTCTTCGGTACTCTTCTTCCTGTGAAAATGATTCGCAAAAACATAAGCAATGCTATCATCACATGCATCATATATAAATATCAAACAAAAAATTTGAGAGGTGTCAAGAGACACCCGTATGGAACGAAGTTCCTTTCGATTAATTAATTTGGCATTGTGTTCAACATTTTCACACTATAATATTAGATCTCCGTAGCCTTGTGGTATCGACAGTCGTCTAACAGCCAAAGGTCGATGGTTCGAATCCCAGCTCGACAGACCGAATTTTCCATTTTCAATATTATTTTAAACAATTTCTACATGTGGAACCTTTCCCTAATTTTTTATAACTTATATTATAAGTTATAAAAACTTGAGAGGTGTCAAGGGACACCCGGATGGAAGTAAGTTCCTTTCGATTAATTAATTTGGGATTGTGTTCGGTATTTTCGCGGTACAATATTGGGTCTAACCTTTCCCTAATTTTTTATAACTTATAAGTTATAAAAAATTAGGGAAAAATTCCACATGTAGAAATTATATAAAATAAAATTGAAAATAGAAAATTCAGTCTGTCGAGCTGGGATTCGAACCATCGACTTTTAACTGTTAAGCGACTGCAGAAGCCACAAGGCTACGGAGACTCAATATTGTACCGCGAAAATACCGACCACAATGCCAAATTCACATTCAAAAAAGTGTCGATCCGTCTAGCCCCCTTCCGAGTTCCGCACAGCGCGATAAGGAACTACGTTCCAAAAATTAGGGAAAAATTCCACATGTAGAAATTATTTAAAATAAAATTGAAAATAGAAAATTCAGTCTGTCGAGCTGGGATTCGAACCATCGACTTTTAACTGTTAAGCGACTGCAGAAACCACAAGGCTACGGAGACCCAATATTGTACCGCGAAAATACCGAACACAATGCCAAATTCACATTCAAAAGTGTCGGTTTCAAAAAAGTGTCGATCAGTGTCGAGTGTCGGTTCAATTTTGGCTTAATTTTTTCCGTCTAGCCCCCTTCCGCACCGCGCGATAAGGAACTACGTTCCAAAAATGCTAGATCACATACCTTGTAATAAAGTGCCTTTGCGTAAGCCCGACAAGTTATAGCAGTGTCGCCCAGAAGTTTAATGGATATAGGTAGCGCGCCTTTTTCGCAGTGTTCCAGAAATTCTGCTAGGTTGAGGATAACCAAAGAAAGTTCCGGAGCATCGGGAACCTTGAGTACGCGCTCTAAGGCTCCCACAAGTTCATTGCGGGACTGTTCGCCCAACTCCGTCCAACATGACATGAAGGCCGCGTTGAATAAATCACTTGCAAGTTGGGGATAATTTTGGGCTAGATTCGAACAGGCTCTGTAAGAAAATTACGAGCTTTTCAGGATCATTATAGTCCCCACTGCTAGGCAAAGTCAAGGATATATTTACTACTATTATACTTCAAGAAATAATTTATCTGTTTCTGTAAATAAATACGAATCAATCTCACGCCTTTATTTGACTCTTTACCTTATAGCTGGACTATTTGACTCAGTCAAAAATCCAACGCTTAACTGCCGAAGCCATTCTAACCAATCTTCTTTTGATACAACATTGTTCACCATCCAACACTTTCGAAGTCTTTCCACATTGAGTGCCAATTTCTGGATTGTTTGAGGATCTTTGTTGACCACCTATGAAAAATTCTCAAAATGATATAACTGAAAAAACAATTTTAACTTTATGAATAATTAAGTATTCTGTGCAATACTTACATTCTTTTTTAGATTTCTTATTCGTAATCTAGTTTCGTCCAAATAATTATCGTCTGAGGCTAAAGTAGAAATAACCTGTAGCCTTGTAACTAACACTATATAATTTGGGCATTGAATTTTGTGTTTGACCAATATTCTGTCTATTGAAGCAATGTAGTCTATGTATTCGCGACCCAATTGGACAATTAAAGCACATAGTGTGTTCATGGCAGTTTGTTGTAGAGATGGGCTGTTTTCCAAAACCTTGGCCAACGCTTGAATTATCATCGCCGAATATGGTTTGAAGTACAAATACATGGCCAAATGTTCAATCGTTTCCATGGCCAATTTGGATATTGAAATCGGTATATTCCTTCCGTCAAACAGCCCTGTTATAGCTGGTACAACCGACAATAGAACATCATCCAAATTATTTTCGAATTTCTGAATGGCAAGTAGCAATTTCTCGGTCAAAATTCTATCTTTACTTTTATCACTTTTTAAAACCCTTAAAATATTTGGTAGTATTTTTCTCAGATATATTTTAAATTCCGTACCGATAGCCACTGTTATGTGCTCCACTAGTAGAATGAGGGTAGGTTGCAATGGACTATCTGGAGTCCAGTATTCTCTGATAAGGTCAAATATGTCCTCTAAATACGCCCGTATATGGATTTTAACAACAGAAATGAGTAATGCCAACTGTGTGAACAAGAACTCCCTAAAATTATGATTATCCGTGGTTCGGATGACGTACAAGAGACTCGGAGTAACACGGGATATATAAGGCACACATTTAATACCCAGAGTTTGGAAGATATAGGTGACTGAGTGGACTACACTGGTATGGTGTTGAGCAAGTAAAGGATCGCGAAGTATACGCATGAGCGACGTTACTGCGATTGCAGGATAGAACTCATCCAGAACCAATGGTGACATACTTACGAGCATTTCACTTATATTAGTATCGAAATTATCATTTGCCGATGTATCAGGTACAGGAATTAAAGTAGAGACTGTTTGAAAATCAATAAGACCCTGATTAACCCTGTGTTTGTAAGGATCTAGAGCACCCAAAAGACCAAGAACACGTATCGTTTCCCTTCTATCTACAGGATGTTGTTCAGTCTTTAACAAATTCAGCAGCATATCCATGAGATTGGGATATTCCATATATGGCGTCACTACATAACCGATAGCTCCTATGATTTGACCAAACGACCATAAGGCCACACTTTTCTTTTCGGGTTGATTGGGATCTGACAATATTTCGAATTGGATCGACAATAATTCGGGCAACCATTGGATTAAAGCGTTACCTCCGCCATGTACCTCCGACAGATCTCCTATGGACTTCAAAATTAAAGATATCATAGTAGAATTTGTTGCATCTTCTCTCAATTTAGGTATGAGCACTTTCAAAATCGTATCTACAAACTGTTGCGTCAACCGTGGAGCGTGGGAAATTATGTTATTTACCATTCTGAGGGACTGCTCCTTATTGCGAGCTGATTCCGAGTACTGTAACTCCATTAAAATTTGTACGAATAGCTGCCGCAAAACTGGTGTAGTGTAACTCGGATTAATATTGCTCAATCTTCCAGTGACGCATAGAGCCAGTTCGCTCACGTCGCTATTGGAGTCATTGATGGCAACAAACAGGCAACTCAGATGTTCCTCCACAGCTAAATATTTGTCAAATATTGGGTTAGTGAAAATTTCTAGCACCTTATATCGTATTTCTTGATCGAAATCTGAGCGGCCAATGGATAAAAGTTTGCCAAGAGATTCGTCAATTAAAGAGTTCAAAGTTCGCGAACTTGTGACCGAACATCGTTCAATAGCTTTAACCAACAGCTTGGCCACAGTTTTGACTGCCTCTAGTCTCACATCCTGTTGCTCACATTGTAAATAATGATCAGTACATCTTCTAATAAACGACATTAGAGTATTATTCCATTCAAAATCAAATGTACCCAGAGTGTGTAGAGCTAAAACTAGTTTTACAGCATCATGTGGCTCCACCAATAAAGCTTTTGATAATGCCAGTATAGAGGGTGATTCTGAAGTGCTGGAAATGTATGGTTTCTTCCTCAATATCAGAGACAAGATATTGAGCAATCTATCGGTTATTTCCTTTTTCAATGATGGAACTTTTTGACTTAGCTCTTTGAAGCATGTCGTCAACTGTGAGCTAAGTCCAGTGGCACACATGGGATCCAAAAGCTCTTTTATTTCATTTGCAACATTTTCTTTCATTGCAATGCCTAGTAAAGTAACACAGTGAAACAAAGGAGTATCGATTCCAACTTTTTTTCTTGGTACATCTTTAAGTGGAAAAGTTTGTTTTATAATTTCTATAATTCTAGGCAGGTACTGTCTAATGTCGTCTTCAACTGCAATGCAAATAAGTCCTAAAGTTGTGAAAGCCATTGCTTTCTCTTTTTCTCTACCTCTCAAAAAAGTTATTAAATGATTGATGGTAGATTTAAGATGTTTCCTGGCAAATGCTTCTCTGTTGAATGCTGCTAATCTTGGTATCAATAGAAGAAGCATCTGATGAACACTGTGAGATCGTGATATTTGCTGTGCCATCACATCTAAAAATAAAAAAATGCAATTAGGAATGTTAATAGGCATGTAAAATCACTTGAAACATATGTTACAGTATAGCTTTTATATATACAGATAAACTAGTTTTTGTTTTTTTTTTTAAATATACCAAGTAGTGTTCGGGTCACTGCGTGCCACCGGACACCACGTACTCAGCAGTTTACGAAACGGCTTCATGCTTGCGAGTGAGGGCGGTAAAGACAGTACAATTCGGTCGTCCACGCGGGTCGTACTCATATCAATATAATATCAATAGCATCAGATCATATCATCATATCATTACATCATTATATCAGAATATACAGTCCATTAGCATCTTTATATCTATTTTATCATTTTTCAACCTCCACAAAGAACTGCAAGTAGTTATGATTTTACATGCATTCAAAGTTCGCATAAATATAGAGTCCCGCTAAAAGTCACGGTGACTGCGTGTGACGTCATTTTCCAAAACTCCGCTTAGTCGCAAGTTGCCAGTTGTAGTAGCAGTACTTTACTCACACAGTGTTTTGTTTTGTTTCATCGCTTCTAGTTGAAACGCAAGCATACAATACCTAATAACGCCATACAGAAGAGCGAGAACGGGCTGAGTGAGTGTTGTACGATGACGTCACGCGCATTGAACGCGGGTCGTTGCGCGCTCAGTTTAAAATTCTATATCTTGGAAACTAATTGGCGTATCGAAATGAGAAGGAGGAGGAGAATACAGAAAGCTAACATTCAAATTAGTGAACATTCTTAATTATAAAAGTCAATTCATGAAAATATAAATTAAAACTTTACATCACCCAAGACATGTGGAATGTGGTATGATATACTTGGCCATCCTGCTATATCTATCATCAGACATTATTAATTTTTTTTTCTATTAGAAAATGAGAAATTCAGCAAAAGCATTGTACTGCCACTGGATGTAACATCTGCCATAGAATTAAGAATAAATTTACTCACCCACAGATATCTTATCATACTTTTCCATTAATAACTTTTTACATATTGAAGATTCCAAAATAACAATGTTTTGATTTTTATCATCATATTGGTATGATGATGAGCTGTACAATTTTGGGCTAAACGTAGATATTTCATCAGAAATCTCTTGTTCTGAATCCAGCTTCTGCATTAGAGCAGTGTATTTCTTTTCCCAATTGGAATTTGAGCAACGGAACATTTCGTTCAAAATTAATAATGCCCCATGAACATGCTCATCTCTATTCATAAATCTTTCTCTCATATCTGAGAAAGGAGACATAGATTCTTCATAGCACTGAATGTACCAGTGGGCCTTGTTGCTCTGTTCTGGTATTTCCCTCTGAGATGTCACAACAAAAGCTGCTCTTATGGCTTTGGCAGCAGCTTCTCTTATCTGCTCTTTAGGATCTCTCACTGCTGTCATGATATAGTTAAAGAAGCTATTGATATGCTGGAAAAAGAATGAAGGCATAGCAATAGCTAGTTCTCTCAAAATAAGACATGCAGATAGCCTTTTCCCCTCATTCCTTTCCCCAGTAAGCCATTCAAAGGCTCTTTTCAACTCCACTTCCACATATTCTCCCCGTTTGATGCCCAGCGATGTTGCTATTCGCCCCATCGTCTTGGCAGCTAGTTCCAGAATATTGATGTCATTGCAAGGAAATATGTTTCTCAAGTAATGAGCATAGCGAGTTATTCTTGTCTTATTTGCTTCTGAGTCGCTACTTATCAGGCAAACTGTAATAAAAAAATATATTATTTACTAGACATACTAGAAATTAAATGAAGACGGGTAGAAATAAAATGAGTTGGGTCTCGGTGTTGAAAATCAATTTATACTCTGTATAAGAACCTTATGAATATAACCTTTGTACAACTTGAGCCGTGGGGACCCCCTTACCCATAGTTTTTAAGTTGCAAATGCACTATTACTAGAAGAAGAATAGATGATACTATTGTTTTGTGTTAAATAGGTATGTGGCTGTTTTATTCCTGAATAAGTCTATTTATTTATTTATTTTATTTCTTTACTTTCTGGGCAAAATATTTTAAGTTTTTCATTTTGTATTAGTTCAACATCCCCCATCAAAATGGAATCTCATTGGACCACAGGCAGAATGTGGATGGTGGATGTTGGGCTAGCCTGCAAAATATACTAGATGTTGTAGATAATTATGTCTAGTTTATGTCTTAAGTATGTGAATGCAGCTTTAAATATTGCTTCTAAGTTCTAACAGAGCTGTACGAATAATACTTGGCAACAGGTTTGTGTTAATCCTGGTAATAGAGCATAATGTTAATCTATCTTTAAAAAAATGAATTAGGTACCTATAGTCAGAATTCCCGCTTTTTTTTCGTTGTTGTCGTAGCTTGAAGTCATTGTATGAATTTGTTGGCTGAATTCATCGAGTACTTGAGTTATGGCATCCTGGGACATCTCCCGTAGGTCGAGCTTGGCGAAATTCTGGAGCTCCCGAATTGCTTTATGTCGAGTTTCTGTATGGCGGGACTTCAAGCCCAAAATCAAATCAGATACTAATTGACTGTATGCCATCTTGTTATTGTTTCAAATCCACAGTAACAAACAGAAATACTACTACTGAAAAACTATTTTAGTCACACTACACTCCAGTATAATATTAGTCATTTTTATCGTTTTTGACATACTTCGCGTTATTTTGCAGTCACTTTATATATATTAGCTGTTGTAGCACTTGTCTATAATTATTTTTACTAACAATTTTATTATTAATATAGTAAAAGATAAGATGAAATCAAAATGTAAACAAATTGAAATCGAAATGAAAACATGCGGCCATCATCGATTGTCAAAATGCATGTCAAAAAGATGCATCATTGCATGTCAAAATTCAAATGCTCAAGAACAATGAACATAGACCACGAAACGAAGACGAACAATAAACACTATTAACATCACAGATTGCTTCAACAGAATGAATGAACAAATGAATCTTATTGAATCGCATCCTGTGCATCCTGTGAGGATGCGATAATAGTTATAGCTAGCAAAGTTTTTTTTTTGTTGCGAGTGCCTAGTTAGAATCCTGAGCGAGTTCGCTCTTTTCTTCTTCTTCTTCTTTAGAATTCTTATTAGATGAGGATTCTTATTTAGAATCCTGAGTCTAGTGAGGGATTCAAAGGCACAAGAAATAAAAAACTTTGCTATCGTGTGATCTATACAACTTTTCACCTCAATAGCGAAAAAATACAATATGTAAGATATTCATGGAAACACTAAGGAATTTTTACATTCAAGTATATTACGTATTTAAATAGGATAAAACCACAGTTTCTAAGCAGGTCTTCATAGCTTTAGCAAGTCTCCAATCGTTAAATAATTCATAGGCTTTCAAATTTTTCACGCAACTCTACCGGAAGAAACTTTAATTCAGCGTTAGACACTGGTGTTGAATTATCCCTAGAATCACTAATTTTGTTACTTTCAAAACTTTTATAACAATTATCTTTAAAGTAGGTACTTAATTATTAAGATAATTTAGACAATTTTTCTTTTTTTTCCCGCCATGTTTCATTCCTTTTTTTGTCTGCGTTCGAACTTGTCATTCATTAAAAAAAAAAAATTTACGTTTCATGTTGTTTTACAGATTAATAAATTCTAAATAAAACACATTTTGACAAAAACTCAATAGTTTAAATAATATAATAGAAAATTTTGATAAAATAAAATGTAAGTACCTATAAATACAATATTTCCTAACTTCTCTTGAGACGATTAATTGAAGAAATGACAATCCAAACAGGTTCTAAATTCAAAACACTTTTTCTCACTGAGTGAGCAAAAAAGACTTTTGCTCACTGGTTTTGGGCAGCAAAGGCGCCCTTTTTGAGCTAGTGAGGTGAAAATGTATAATTATAATTTAATAAAAAAATAGTTGTTGTAACCTTTAAGTTTTTTTTTTCTCGGAGGAGGAAAAATCCTCATGGATACCAATCTGGCAAGCCCGACTCCACTGCTGCGGCCTCCGGCCGGACTAAAAAAACCTCCTCCGTACTACGCTCACTGCTTCCTGGTACCGCACCAAAGAGTAAATATATACCTAGGGCCGCACTAAGCATTACGTCAAGGAGGCAGATGTATTGTTTCATATTACCCCTCTTTGCCTTTGGAACCTTTGGGATGCAATCTGAAAACAATTATAGGGTACATGAAATGTTTCTTTTATGTGCACAAAGCAAAGCTCAAGAAAATACATACAAATTATAACTTGGGTACCATTAAATCAAGAGTGAATAGGCATTTTCTAGGCAAGCGCGCACCATCTTAGGCTGCATCTTCACTTACCATCAGGTGAGATTGCAGTCAAGCTCGACTAGTCTATATGTATATACATCGATGTATAAAGGTCTATATATTTAAAAAAAAAATGGAACTAGGAATTACGACTACGTCTGAGAAAATCATTTCCTATTTACACGCGTCAAAATAAACAAAGCGTAGTATTGTCTGAGTCAGGTAGTCTGAAGCGTAGCAGACATTAATATTTTTTTTTATTCTGTGACAAGCTAGTCCTTACTGCGATCGCACCTGATGGTAAGTGACGATGCAGATTATGATGGTAGCGGGCTAACTTGGAAGGGGTATGGCAGTGAACATTCAACCCATACCCCTAATTGGTTTCTACACGCCATCGTTCCGGAACGCTAAATTGCATGGCGGCACGTCTTTGACCGTTGACGGTAGGGTGGTAGGTAACTAGCCAATATATATATCCTTCTCTATGGTAACTAGCGACGACGGCCCAAGCCTCCCACCAGACTAAAAATGGCAACATTCAAAAACCATAAATCAAGCATTCAAGACCAAGTCGTAATCCTATTGTAGTTCCATGTTCAAGACGTAGACACAGAAGCTACGCAGAGAACTATACATGAACCTCGGAACTCTTGTTGTTCCTGGTCTGTGCTCGGAACTATACATACTCTGTACTATTTCAAGAGTTCATACCAACAATACAAAATAGAAAGTCACAGATTAAAACATAATACTTTGTTCATTATCCTACGTAGTAACTAGTACCTAATCTGTGATTATCCTAGTGTTCGTGGTCTATGGACTTTTATATTCTTTGGTTAAGCGAGAGATGTTGGGGAGGATGACGCGTGTATTTTCGTATTTTCAATACTTTCTCGTCATATAATCACAAGTAAACGTCAAATAGCCAATCGTAATCGTCTCAGCTGAGCCAAAGGTGACTGACTGGTTGACGTTGGAGCTTGCGCTGTAGTTGTCTTATTCAATCTGGAAATCTAAATTCTAACTTGTAGTGATATTACCAGTTATTTGATACGAACTCTACAAAACGATTTTCTATAATGAGTGAACTCAGTCAAGAAGAGGTGAGTCGTATTTTGTAAACGGCCCTTGGCATAGTGCGTATGGCCAATCTAATTTCGTAACAAAACAAAGCGTTAGTGTCGTGGTGTTTAGCGTTGGTGTGAGTGTATATTTCTACACGTGCTCGGCTCCCAACGATCAATTTTGCTTCGTTGCAGATACGAAGACGAAGATTAGCACGGTTGGCAGCGCTGGGAGGCACGGATCCTTCGCCAGCTCCCCCTAGTCCCCCCATCACGCCCGGCGCCTCAGTGCCAGCCGACGTGTTGAGCCCCACGCCTCCACGCATATTGCACGCGGCTCGCAGTTCCAATGAAAATTCTGAGAATGCAGACAAAGAACAGAGCTTTACCGAGAATAAAAGTGAAGTGTCAGATCAAACGAAAATACCACCAGATGGCTTAATCGTCACAGAGAAGGCGGAAAGTAATCTACTGGATGAAATGCCAGATACGAAAATGACTGATTTGTCCCAAACGAGACAATACAATAGTTTTGATTCAATGGGTGATGATGCTTTGTTGAGCTGTGGTTCAGTGCGGGGCCTGCCTCAGTCCACAGTGAGCAGTTCAGAGGGAGCATCTAACAGAGAGGACAGCACATCCCGGTCCAACTCTCCTGCCCAGTTTGCTGAGCCACCGCCTGTTAAGCCACGGCCGAGCAATGCCTCACCCAGTTGCTCGCGAAGGTCTCTCTCTATGGAAGTGGATGATGGATCAGAAAGAAACTCCCAGTCGGAACAACAACAGGAAGCTATGGAGGTAAGTATTGTCATTGTTGTCTGATATTTAAGCACATTGTTTAACATTCAATTTAAATTCTTAGAATAGCTCTTTAACAATACTTTTGTTAAAGTATAAGTAGTGAGTCATAATGCAATCTTTACAGCCAATAGAGCAGGTTTTTGTTCAAAATAATACTACTCCTCTAGAATGCTTGTGGCAAGATAGAAAACAATATTTACCAGAATTATTAGGTAGGACTATAATGAGTCTTACTTATTTTCATGTTCTGTTTTTTAAATTGTGGTCCATGTGGTTATAACTCTTTTGTACCAAGCCTTAGTAAAAAAGTACTACTTAAATGAAAAATACACGTACATACACAAGGTTTTTTTTTTACTTTTATTTACGTTTATTAATTACTGAATAAAATTACATAATAAATACCTAATACTACATTAAAACTAAATTTATTCTAAAATTAAATAAAATCTAAAACCCCATCAAAGTCACTGCAGTGTGGCATGGTACCCAAGATGCTGGCAGCATTACCCCTTTGAATGGCCAAGCTAATCCTTTGGCCAAGGTAGCAAAAAAAAACTCCTCTGTGCTACTAGCACCGAACAGGCTAAGAGGTGCAAATATGAAAAACTTGACAGTGGTTTAATATTTGTGCCTTTTGGTGTAGAGACCCTGGGGCTGTGGAGCCCGGAGGCTCGAGCACTTTTTGTAGGGCTATCTAAAAAGGTGATCGAGTCTACCGGGGATCCAAGAGCTGGCAGCTACCTTGGCCAAAGGATTAGCTTGGCCACACAAGGTTTGAATTAAATATGTTTAAATATCCCACAGCTTTTGTTTAAGTTAAGGCAGTTCATTAAAAACTATTGTTATGGAATTGACTTAGCTATTATTGGTATACAAGTGTTTATCATTAATTAATTATAGTTAATTACCTGCTTCATGCATACATTTATCAGAGTAAATGTGCTTTGATTTTATTTATTATGTAGCTTTATCAAACTATTGTTTTTCACAGTAGAAGATAGTGTGTTTACTTTTTATGTTCAATTTATTTATTAGCAAAGATTTATACACTTTAACTGCGAACCTTAGATACAAGACTGCATGCATAATCTTTATATTGAGAATCATGACCTGAAATTTGCTTGACCATTATTCTGTTTATTTTAAAAATCCTAAGTTCAAGTCAGGATTCTCCTTATCCCATAGTGTAGCTAGCTAACATGAGTTTTTATGAGAGAAAGAAACGTACATTCACATTCAAAATTCATCAACATAAGGAACAGGGATCGCCAACACTGCTTCCTCAGTATGCCATGGGCAAATTTTAAAGTTATTATAATATGTAGAGTTTTCTTTGTTCAAAAAATGTGTAATTGTTAGAATTCCTGAATAAATACTCTTATAATAAATAGCATTGTACACATAGAAATAATTTATTCTGGTTATTTTTCTATAGCCATCACAATTACGCAGAAAGATGCCTGCATACCAGATCAAAAGGGCTATAAAACGCTCAGCATGCATGATGGTTAGCTTTTTTTTCTTCTTTTCTAGTTATTTTAATATTTAACTAGAATACTCTAGTACTGATTTCACCATCTCCAAGATATGTTTAACCGAGGAATAAATTTGATGTTTTGACAAACTTTCAATACAAAAACTGACAAAAAGTCAAAATTCATCAGTTAAAGTTTACTTGAAAATGGTGCTTTTTCTCCAAACTTATTTTGATTGACAGCAGAAATAAGTAAGCAAATAGATTATGCATGCAGTCAATCGTTTTTTGTGTTTGATATATTTAGTCTGCGACTTCAATGGTGTGGATTATTTAGGTTTTTAAAAATTGTGCAGCAACAATTTATTTTACAGGGATAAGAAATATTCTATATATCTACCTCCTTCTACAATTAGGGTATAACTTATGTTGCAAGTTAATACATAAAGAAATAAGTACACTTTTTAGCTGTAATTTTTGGAACGAAGTTCCTTTTTGGACGGTTTGGCAGATGAAGGCTAGCCGAAAAAAGTGTAAGAATTTTCCATCACAACACTTGTTGCCTTTGTTTATTACGCACATTGCATCATAACTTTGGTGGCGTATTGGATCAACGAAGGAGTGAAACTATCGGTTCGAGGATTTGATCCTGACTTCAGATTATTATTTTTATCTTATTTATTTTTATTATTAGAAGGACCTTCGTTCCACGACACTCTACTTTTTTAAATCAAATTATCTTTTATGTAACATTTTGTTGTGAAATGAACACTACAAACCTGCAAATGCTTCAAAAACAAAGTATATTTTAGGTTGAAGACAATGACCCAACACAATCACCCGCTCGTAAAATTCATAGATCTCGCACAGTGAGCTGTACAGAACTTACTGAAGAACAACTTCGAAACATTGTCGCAAAAATATTCCAAGTATCATGGTCCGAAGACAGTGCAGGTAAGACCACACGCAATCCAAGTAATATTAACATACTTTTATTTAAGATGCAATCTGAGGTGCGATTTTATCTATAGTTATTCCATTGATCCTATTCGTATTCGATGACATTAGCGTCAAAGTAAAATAATCCTTGATAGTATTGATTTAAAGTCACAAATTCGGTACAACCGATTTTATTATGGAGCTTATCGTGCATACGTAAACATTTAAGAATACATACATGAAATTGAGCTCTAATTCAATCAAAATAAACCATAAGTTTATTTTTATTTAACGCTAATGTCATCAAATACGATTATGATCAATAGAATAACTAGACAATCACACCTCTGTTTACCATTCATGATTTACAATGGTTGGAATGCATTTAAATAATGTGGTGCCTATGATGTGGAAACCTTATTATGTAACAAGACAAACATGATTTATATCCTATAGGTAGAGGACTGACCTTTCTCTACTTCATAGACTAATTGCATAGGGGGTTGCAATGAATGCACAAGTAATTTCTGTATCAACCATGTGGCATGTCAAATAATATGAATGAATGAATAGCATCCTAAGTCTCTCAAGGATGCAAGTTATTTCTGTATATCAGATCAATGAGCTGAACTGAATGGGAAAGTATAAAGATGAACAGACATACAAACTAACTAATTTAGTTTTCTACTCTTTGAGATTTGATACTCTTGTATCCATTGCAGGTGGTATTTTTGTGCCGTCAGTAGCTGCATCTCTACTTGACAATCCGAAACTGAGTTTAGAGGAACTAGCGTCAGAGGCTCTAATGGACGTCATTACCCAAATATTGGACGGGTCGGATCCTCTCAATCAAAAACTGATTGCGGTGTCCGAGACAACTAAAAGACTTAGTGAAGACTGTAGTGATGACGTATTGACAACAGGACACCTCAATTCTGAGAGTGAGCCAGATAAAGCAGACTGTCCTGCCCCATCACTACCTATTCCAAAAACCATTCCCTCACAGGGCCTAGCCGTTAGTTACATACTTAAATTCTATAACAACATAAACCTGTACGAAAGGGAACACTCGAAGAAAAGTTCGGAACCGCCCCTGAGTGACTTGCTACAGAGTTTAAGGACTTTACTTGTAAATAATTTAGTGTTAGTGCTTAGAGGCCGGTTTGAACTGGAGAAATGCAGAAAATCGCCTCTCTTACCGTATATCTTGATTGGAAACACTCCGATTGGTCTAATTCCTGAAGTGGTTTTGGCTACATATTTGGATCAAGAAGCCTTCGATGATGTGAGTATACAACTTTTGATATTGATATAATTGGGTATTTGACTGATATTTTTTTATTTATTTAAAATAACGTTTTTATATATTCCACAATACACACAATATTACACAATGTCATTTTTTTTTTTAAATATCTACTAGTGTTGTGTAGTATTAGTTACATTTTCGATTATAAATAATGAATATCAACGTTTTGACTGCAGTCAAATACATGCCCAATTATGTACTTACTGTTTTTTCGGTTTAGCATGGTGTGAGTCAATAGAATGTTACATTTAAAAATAAAAATCATAAATACTATTAAAAATGCCATAAATTCAGCCACCCACCACAATTGAGATTGTAGCAATGATTGCTGCAGCTTTTTCGTTTCTTCTCTTTCTCTGAAATTGTGAAAAATCGGTCTTTAAAAGTTTATGTTGCCAGTAGAAATTATGCTTTAGTTCCCCGCAATGTGACAACATTTGTTATTTTTGTGGTCAGGTTGTAGATAAGATCGTTTGTGTACCAGGTATTCATCCCACTTCTGATGGGCATTCGCGAAGAAATGCGTCGCTGTGTCTCCCAGCTCGTCGGTCGCGGTCACGGCGCGGCGCTACGCGCGCTCCGCTCTCTGTGCGAGATACGAGCAGGGCCCAGACATTCTGCGAGGCCGGTGTGCGCGCTGATCGCCCGACTGCCGAGCCTGTGTCCGCCCGCGCTAACCACTGCGCCCGGACGGGAGATCGCGAGAGTCAGCTTCCTCGGACCGTTCTTTGCCGTGAGTTACTCTTATCTTACGGTGGTGCGGCTTTACGCTTCTGCGGGTGGACCGGTGGACGCAGGTCTCGACATGCAGAGACCCGCAACCAGGGTTCACAACTGAGCCAAGGTGATCATTAAATACTTATAAAAAACTAAATGACGTCGGCGACTCTGCCCGCATGAATTCTTCAATCTCTTCAATTTTCCGGGATAAAATGTAGCCAAATCGTTTCAGAAGTTGTAAGGTGAAGGAGTAACTAACATCCAAGCCTTCACATTTATAATGTTAGTAAGATTTCCATAATGACTGGTACAGATATCCCTGTTCGCGGAAGAGAATCCCCGCTTCGCTGAGCGCATGTTCGCAAGCGGCACCGACCAGAGCCTGGTGTTCGCGCTGCAGCGCGAGGTGGAAGCCAACCGCAACACGCTGCACACCATCTGCCACGACATCCTGCTGTGCCCCGAGGCGCGCGAGCCCGTGCTCAACTACTTCGCCAACCTGCTGCAGCGCAACGAGCGGCGCGCGCAGCTGCTGACCGACGAGAGGTCGGTCGCCGGTGAGTCCCAATTCCTTGCAGTGCGCGAGGCTGAGGCCAACCGCAACACGCTGCACATAATCTATTAACATTCGTTAAATAATCGTATGAAGATTTTCCAAGCAAATTTTTACGTTACATAGTGTTTTTAAATTGTTTCACGCGCGTCTGCTGTCAAAAAAGATCGCCAAGTTATTTCTGCCGCGTTCATTAAACAAAACACTCTTAAACTCACGACGCATTTAAATAGAGAAAGAAATAACATTCGTAGCACGTTACGTTTAGTGACAAAGCAATATTATTGAGATCAAACGCAAAACTACACATTGCCAATTATGATGTTCAACCCTTCCCTGTCCTATTCGGACAAGGAATACACATTACACAATCCCTGACCGTCTGTCCAGACAACAGAAGCAATAGTTAAAATAAATGTTTTTCAATCAGTTATTACTATTAAATATTTCATCATCAGCAACCCATTAACGGCTCACTACTGAGCGCAGGTCTCCTTTGAGAGAAGGATTGTCCTCCCTTTTGATTAATCTTTTATAATGTTCCAAAATAAGTATACTTAACACATGTCCGCTGTTAGTTTTAAGTTTGATTGATGACCATTTTCAATTATCGATCGAAACTATAATAAACCGGCCAAGTGCGTGTCGGGCCACGCGCAGTGTAGGGTTCCGTAGTTGCTTTCTACTACGGAACCCTACACTAAAAATTAATATAATCTCAAATATTATTGCTGACCTAGAATAGTGCTTTTATTTTATTTATATGAATACATTTCGAGTTCCATGGTTCAAATACTATAATATATTACAAAATATGCAACTTACACTACGTGTAATACCTAACTTAGGAAAAACAGATATAACTCTTTAACTAATGAACCCTACTTAACCGTGATAGTTTTCCTTTAAAATTCATTATATATACTACTGCTGGGAATTTTTTCTTGTATTCTTTATACAACCATTTAGCTGGCAGAGGGGGGGGGGGGGGACACTTGACTCTAATAAAATTTAGCACTTTAAAATATTATATTTCACAAACGGATCCCTGAATTGAAAAATGGTGTTCCCACACCCACAATATTTTTGAAAGACCTATTCAACGACACCCCACACTATGGGTTAGAGGAGAAAAAAAATTCATTCCCACTTCACATGTAGGGGAGGTACCCTAAAAAAAATATTTTTCACAATTTTATTTCACCACTTTGCCGGCGTGATTGATATTTATACCCTTGCCAAATTACAGATTTCTAGTACCAATAGTCTCTGAGCTAAACCGCGGACGGACGGACAGACGGACAGACGGACGGACATGGCGAAACTATAAGGGTTCCTTGTTTACTACGGAACCCTAAAAAGCGTAAAAAGTGTGTGAAATGCTTGACGTCTCATTTCACTATTTCATACAGTACTATGCGCGCGTTTTGACGTTTGTTATAGAGTTGCTGGTTTTGGTTAGTTGGCAACATCCCTATTATTTTTACGGCCCGCAGGCTAGTAAAAGTGTCGATGTTTGTGAAAACCCCATGTTATTTTTCGCGTATGCATTAAATTCAATTTCGATTGACGTCTAAACGAATTTGAATTTACAAAATAATGTGCTATATGGCCAATCTAAACACAACTCGTGTCTAGGCGTTTTCGTCTGGACGCGGCGGGTGAGTCAGTGATCAGGAGGCATTGACTTGTAATAACCTGTGTAAATACACAAATGTTCGCTAAGCTTTCCTTGTTACACTTTTCATTTAATTTTCCAGTGTGACATTGACCTTTGAAATGAACCTTTTGTAGGAGGAAAATTATAAAGGCTTTAACTTTTATTAGTCGGCAATGCCTGTAATTTTTCCCATTGTGGTATTCATTTTACAGTAGGTTATTTGTTACAAACTTACCATAAAGCTTAACATGGAATAAAGATTGTTTCGTGATACGTTAATTGACAACACCAGGCATTGAAACTGAAAAACTTGTTTAGTTTTTCCTTAAACTATCCCATACATTAATTGATAAAAAAAACTTCTTGTATCTTAAACTATAACTAAGCAAAACTAAAAAATATTAAGACAAAAAATATTTTTCAAGTCAACTCTTAGATTTACTGGTGAATGTAAAATTAAACGGTGTGTTTAAGAACCAAATATTTTCATCCCTTCAAATAGCAGTCTCATATTATGTATACTAATAAATTGTTGACAAAGGAAATGATGATTTTCGATACTTTATTTTTATTTTATTCGACGTCAAATTAGCCCTTAACTGTGATCTCATCCGATGGTAAGTGACGCTGCAGTCTAATATTCAGCAACTGGTTACCGCTGTGTCTTTACAACATAATTAGTACCAAGTAGTAAATAATGCGTAGCTAGACCCTACAAAGTACAATTACGCTTAATGAGTAGCCGAAATAGATATTGCGTTGAATGTCGCTCACCTCAGTTATATTGGCGTCAATCCAATTTAATACGCTTTCCAAGATCATGGTATAAACCCCGGCTCTTAGTAAAATTTAAAAAAAAAACAATGTTTTTGCTATTTTTTTTTGCGAACGTTACACGACGTAAATAGATTTTTATGTGACGCTTCCGTTAAATGAATCAAGCGTCAAAATTTACAAAATAAGAAGAAACACGAAAAGGTTTATCCAACACTAGCTTCTGCCCGCGACTTCCTCCGCGTGGAATAGTTACTTTGGGCTGACGCTAACTTTAACCCGGGACTTCGTTTACGTAGAAGGTGAAAATATTTTTGAATAATACGTGCGTTATGGAGCTATGATAAGGATTAATATCATGTTTATAAAAACACCTTCGCAAATAATACATTATTTTACAACATATTTGGTTAGCATAAAAAAGGTTATAGTGAGCCAACCTTAAAAGATGCTGTCGCAGACTTTTTTTAGAACTTTTAAAGGGGAACAATTCTGTCACACGCACGGAGCGGAAGCTCTCAAAAGGAAAAACCCCCCGATTTTGAAACATTTATCATTGGTGCTCCGCTCCTATTGGTCTTAGCGTGATGATATATAGCCTATAGCCTTCCTCGATAAATGGGCTATCTAACACTGAAACAATTTTTCAAATCGGACCAGTAGTTCCTTAGATTAGCGCGTTCAAGCAAACAAACAAACAAACTCTTCAGTATTAAGTATAGATTTTACTGCGTGTAATAAACGATTTCTATTCCATTTAAGAACAGTGATAGCCTAGTGGATAATATTTCTGACGCCTTTTTGGGGGTCTGAGGTTCAACTCCAGGCTGGCTTTTCGGAGTTATGTGCGTTTTACGCAATAAAATCTCACTTGAAAAAAACATTGTTAACAAAGATGTTTTAAAGAATTCCAACTTTACTGTATTATAGGTTATTAGGTATTCTTAGGCCCGCTTGCAGAAACGCCGAGTTATCCTTTTAACCCAGAGTAAGCTGCTACTTTGACAGATTTAGTATAAAGCTTCTGTCAAAATTACAAATTTATTCCTGGGTTAAACCTAACCCGGCGTCCCTGCAAGCGAGCATAAGCTAATTAATTTTAGAATTTTAGTTTATCCTTACTAATATTATTATAAATGCGAAAGTGTGTTTGTTTGTTGAATTGTCCTTCAATCACGCCGCTACAGGGCTACGGATCGACGTGATTTTTTGCATGAGTATAGTTAAGGACCTGGAGAGTGACATAGGCCACTTTTTATCCCGGAAAATCAAAGAGTTCCCGTGGGATTTTAAAAACTAAATCCACGCGGACGAAGTCGCGGGCATCAGCTAGTAACAAATAAATGGCAAGAAGCACGATCTTTTCAATGAAAATGGTTATAAATATTTAAACACTAGTGGTTCGCCCCAAACTGAGACCTCGCGGTAACGGTATCCCATGATTATTCATTCAATCGATACATGATAACCAAAACTGACATTATTATTATGCCCGTTTTCACCAAACATACCTAAATCATCCCCTAAGTAGGAGTCTCTTAACGTAGGTAGCTCCTAAATACAATCCTAAGTCCTAACATCCGTCCCAATATCCTTTTAGGTGTCCCGTACAGGATCGTGATAAATAAGTTGACAGAAAACATCAATCACCTAACTTATAGGTAGCCCGTAAAGGTTAGGGAACGTTAGTGAAAACATTGAATTATTATGTAGGTACTAACGAGTGAAACCGGGTTACGGGCATCTGTACAAATCGTCATCTATCGACGCGAATAGAAAATATACAATATGTAACTAAAATTTAACTAAAAAATAATTTTACTTGAATAATATGGTACAAAAAAAATTACAATACAATTATTGTATTATAATAAGTAACTCGGTCGACGCAAAACTGTTTTTGGGATAGGTCGTTAGTCGTAACTCGTAGTTCCATGGGAATAGTTACTGACTGCGCCATCTGTTAGCATTATTGTGAAGCTATGTTGATGCTATATGAATTACTGATGTACATTAAAAATTAAATAATCTCGTTTCTTTATAATATTCATATAATTTTAGTATTTGTTGTTCAAGTACAGGATATAAGTGACCTAAAAACATAAAATCAGTTTGAAAATCCATAGCGGATTTTCCTAGAGAGCGTCTTCAAGCGAGCGTATAAAATCGCCACTTTGAAAGCCCCCCATTTCGTCAATTTTAAGGGAAAAATTAAAAAAAAAAATATTTTTGTACTCAGTTCAAAATTATCTTTAAAATGATACGTAACAATTTTATGTAACGCGATATTTTTTTTTTTACTTCGCATTCGCTTCTATGAGAGCCCCCCTGAAATAAAGATTTTTATAACTTTTTAAGCCATTTTCGGCTGGAGGCCATCGGTTTACATATTATATCTAAATTTGAAGTAATTACGTTCAGTAATTCAAAAGTTATAAGGCTCTGACAGACGGACGGACGGACAAGTGCAAATCGCTCTAGTTAACTCAGAGACCTCGCTTCGCTCGGTCAATTAGGTAGGTCCAATTAATTACACATTCGTGCCAGCCAGGTGGATGCGATTCTTAATTGACGGAGCGAAGCGAGGTCTCTGAGTTTACTAGAGCGATTTGCACTTGTCCGTCCGTCCGTCCGTCCGTCCGTCCGTCCGTCCGTCCGTCCGTCCGTCCGTCTGTCAGAGCCTTATAACTTTTGAATTACTGAACGTAATTACTTCAAATTTAGATATAATAATAAATGTAAACCGATGGCCTCCAGCCGAAAATGGCTTAAAAAGTTATAAAAATCTTTATTTCAGGGGGGCTCTCATAGAAGCGAATGCGAAGAAATTTTTTTTTATTTGCGATTCATAGGTTTTCTGTGTATCATTTTAAAGACAATTTGGAACAGAGTACAACCGTATTTTTTTTTTTATTTTTTTCCTAAAATTGACGAAATGGGGGGCTTCCAAAGTGGCGATTTAATACGCTCGCTTGAAGACGCTCTCTGGGAAAATTTTCTATATATTTTCAAGTTGTACTTATTTTCTTACTTCACTTGTATCCTGTACTTGAACAACAAATACTAAAATTATATGAATATTATAAAGAAACGAGATTATTTAATTTTTAATGAGCATCAGTAAATTTCACATAGCTTCACAATAATGCTAATAGATGGCGCAGTCATTAACTATTCCATTGAACTAGGAGTTACGACTACGATTTATCCCAAAAACAGTTTTGCGTCGACCATTATTATTTAGGTACATAATATAATAACATATTATTCAGCAAGAAAAGGGTAGAATTATTTTGCTATAATCCGCCAACAGAAAAAATCTGTATAATTTTTACACTACTCTCGACGCACGTTTCGCCCCGACACCGGAGCATCCTCAGGAGATGTTGACTCTACAACGATGCATTGACTAGTGACGCTCGTGTCAATTGCGCGGTATTATATACCGTATTTCTACCCCCACTACTGTTGCCCCGCCCACTACCCCCCCCTTCAAACAAACGAAGCAGTGGTGAACTTGAGACGTTCACTTGTTCATTAAGTAATTTAAACTGAGTATTATTGTTATGTTTTATTATTTCTAATTGTTCCAACATGCTCAGTCGAAGCCCTTTATCACAGGTGTGTAAGATTTTGTATGAATGATCGGATGATAATTTGTGTCCACTATCAAGGAGATGTTTAGCAAAGTGAGACTTTTGGGGTTGGTTGTTCCTAACCGCAGCCATATGTTCTTTGTAGCGTGTTTCAAATTTACGACCCGTTTGAACAATATAAGTGGCTTTACAGTCTGAACATTCGAGTTTATAAATGCCCGATTTTTGTTTGTTGTTTAATTTATCTTTACCGTTGCAAATATTTTTAAGTGTATTATTTGTCCTAAATGCAACATGTATATCATGTGCTTTAAGTCTCTTCGCGATACGCTCCGACACTGTTCCAAAATAAGTTAAACTGGATTTGTATTTATTTATTTTATCAGGTGATGATGAATATAAATCCTGTTTTATCCGCATCAATGGTTGCTTTTTTATTATATTATTAACAATATTATTGTTGTAACCATTTGCCTGTGCCATGTGGTAAATTACTTTTAATTCTTTTAAGTAGTTTTCTTTTCAATACATATTATTCAATTAAAATTATTCTTTAGTTAAATATCATTTTGTATATTTTCTATTCGCGTCGATAGATGACGATTTGTACAGATGCCCCTAACTCGTTTTCACTCGTTATTACCTACATAATAATTCAATGTTTTCACTGACGTTCCCTAACCTTTACGGGCTACCTATGATAAGTTATGTGATGATTACTGTCAACTTCTTTATCACGATCCTGTACGGGACACCTAAAAGGACATTGGGACGGATGTTAGGACTTAGGATTGTGTTTTGGAGCTACCTACGTAAAGAAACTCCTACATAGGGGATGATTTAGGTACGTTTGGTGAAAACGGGCATAATAATAATAATGTCAGTTTTGGTCGTCATGTATCGATTGAATGAATAATTATGGGATACCGTTACCGCGAGGTCTCAGTTCGGGGCGAACCACTAGTATACTCTTAATCGTTATTGCCTCATGTATCATGTATACTTTCATGACATTATCCTTGATTATAAATGTGTACAGTTATTATGATAAATACCTGCTCGTTATTTCAGAGACATCCAAGTCATACCCGGTAGGTAGTGACTGACAAATCCAATAAAGTTCATATCAAAAGATTGTTACAGTAATACATAAAAGGAAAAGGTTGACTGACTGACTGATCTATCAACGCCCATCTCAAACCAATGAACAGATCGGGCTAAAATTTGGCATAAAGATTAGACACAGACAGCTATTATGACGTAGGTATCCACAAAGAAAGGATTTTTGAAAATTCAGCCCCTAAGGGGGTAAAATAGGGGTTTGAAAAATCGAACTTAACGTAAGCGACATAATACGCTAACACGTAACATATACGATAACACGTTATACGTCGATGGATGTTGATCAAGTTTGAATTCTCGTAATTACAAGACATTCGATCATTAACCAACTTTCAAAAAGGAGGAGTCGGGCGGGCCTAAATACAAACTATGAAACCGACTCGCGATGCTCGCTCGACTTCTACAAACGAGTCTCTCATATTGTGCATCGGTTTCATAGTTTGTATTTAGGCCCGCCCGACTTCAACAAACGTGGACAAACTAAAATTTTTTTTTATACTGTGTCGTTAGAAGTCGGTTTTTGGAAAGAATTTTTTCGTCCTATATTCAATGATGTACTTGTAGTAACTATTCATTACATAACTAATCGGTTGCTTCTCTGTTAAAATGGCCGCGGCATTCCGAACCAGGAGTAGATTTACTTGACGATTCAAAAGCACTTTATAATAAAACACTTATTCAAAACACGGAAGAAGAAAATAAAATCTAATTGCGACTTTATGCGTTTTTAGGGTTCAGAAAATAAAACGGAACCCTTATAGGCTCGCTCCGTTGTCCGTGTGTCAAGGCCTTTCTTAGAAACGTCTTGCAGTACTGAGTTGATACTGAATATAAAGGTCAATGGTCGCTTAATGCTGTGAATATTTCAACTATCTAGTTTACTCTATGATGAAATTTTACGTAAAAATTGTACGCGGTATTTGTAGCGCAGCACCATCTAGCGCCATGATTAAAATTGGGAGTAACGAAGAAAATTAGGGGTAAAAAATAACGATTACGAATAAAAATAAAAATACGAGTTACTTTTTTCCAGGTGATGGATTCATGTTAAACGTATGCTCAGTGCTGCAACTGCTGTCGGTGCGAATCAAGTTGGAACGTGTGTATCCGCTTTACACATTCCAACCGAACACATGGATCAATGTACGCGACGAAACAAGGCTTTATTTCACGGCACAGGAAGCGCAGGACTGGCTCGATGCTCTCAGTAAGTTAAGCTTCTTTTAATCAACCGATAGACGTCCACAGCTGGACAAATGTTTCCTGCATGGACTTCCACATGCTTCTGTCTTGCGCCGCCTGAATCCAGCGAGTCCTCAATGCGACTCGTTTGATGTCGTCGGTCCACCTATTAGTGAGGGGTCTGCCATCACTGCGGTTGCTTTGCGGGGGTCGTCACTCCAGCACCTTGGGATACCTTCAGCTCTTCGAATTATGTATTATGTATTGCATGTATGTAATTATTTGTAATTAGTAGTTAGTACTTAGTACTATTTTAAAAATGTCTTTATTTTATTTAAAAATATTGACAACTTTAAAGTAGGTACTATACCTGATCACATTATCTGAGCACCTGTCATTGATGACGTCATGTCGGCGCTCTAGTACGGTGTAATACCGTGGTACAGTTTTTGCAATTCACGAAGGCGAGTGAGCTATACTCGTGGTTACTTCGTGCTGTACATGCACATTGCATAAGTGTGCGTGCCTGTCAAAGTCTAGGTGGGAGCGAGCAGGCGCGAGCATTGCGATCGCATTGCGCTCGCTCACACTTATACAGATACAATTTGCAATAAAGATTGCATAAATATTGCAAGAACTATAATATACTGATGCAATGGGGCAAGCGCGGGACAGTGAAGGGGGAAATGGGAGGGTCATCGCATTCCGTCGAGGTGCACAGATATTGTGACTGTGTTATAACTTATAAGGAATCTATTTAATACCTTTACACAATGTCAAACATGGCATGCTCACTTTTGTCCAATTTTGGAATTAAACTGAAATTTGGTCCCACTCAAAAAAATAAACGTCCTCTCACGCACGATCACGTGATATTGAAGACAAAACCCTTGAGTCCCGTTGTCAGTTGACCTCTAAGGCAATGTCCACACTCGCGCAGACAACGACCCGGCGCACCAGTGGCCCGAGGCCAAGTTCCAGACGGTGTGCTGGTTCCTCACGCTGCACATGCATCACGTCGCTCTCATCCCGGCGCTGCACACGCACCAGAGGCGCATACGGTAAGTGACAACAACATTTATATATCACTAGCTGATGCCCGCGACTTCGTCCGCGTGGATTTAGTTTTTAAAATCCCTCGGGAACTCTTTGATTTTCCGGGATAAAAATTGTGTGTCACTCTCCAGGTCCTCAACTATACTCATGCAAAAAATCACGTCGATCCGTAGCCCTGTTGCGGCGTGATTGAAGGACAAACCAACAAACAAACACACTTTCGCATTTATAATATTAGTAAGGATAAACAGCGTCGTATGTATCCTAACTAGATGAGGCCTGCGACTTTGTCCGCGTGTAATTTATTGTATTGTTTATTTCTTCGATTGAGGCTTACAAAAGCGCTTACGAACGTCAAACATGTTACATCCTACTAATATTATAAATGCGAAAGTTTGTGAGGATGTATGGATGGATTGATGTTTGGATGGATGTTTGCTACTATTTAACGCCACAACTAATGAACCGATTTGGCTGAAACTTGGAATGGAGATAGCTCATACGCAGGATTAACACATTGGCTAATTTTTATCCCGGAAAACTACAGAGTTCCCGCGAGAATTAAGTCACAAAATCTACAAAAATACAAAATCTAGCACTTACACAACTCTGTAATTTTCCTGCATAAAAAGTAGCCTATGTGTTAATCCTGGGTATGAGTTATCTCCATTCCAAATTTCAGCGAAATTGGTTCATTGGTTGTGACGTGATAAAGTTACAAACTTCCATCCATCCATCCATCCTCACAAACTTTCACAAATTATAATATTAATAGGAAATAGGATTTATAATATTAGTGGGATTCGTAGTGTACAAGGGGCTTTGTTGGGAATACAACCATACATAAACATAGTTCAGATCAAGGGCCTCACAACTTTTTATCCTAAGGGCCATGCTGATTCTTACACTCAGTCCAAAGGGTCAAATTCTTCTCATATCTATGAACTTTAGATCATAGACACAAATCTGTGTCTATTCTCTATTTTTGACATTTGGAAACAATAGAAAGATCGCAACTAGGAACTGTCAACCACGCATTTCTTCATACATATTCCCTGTTTGACAGTTTTAGTCGACAACTGAACGATATCCACTGAGATAGAGAATAGACCCCCTGATCACACACATAATATTATATAGTATCGGTTTAGCGTAACTATTCTACAACACGTTAATAACTACACTCACACATACACAATCTGAGCAAAGTTTTTACGCAAAGTGGCAAAGTGGATTTTCAAAAACCTAATCTCGCTTCTTTTAAGAAAAAAATTAGAAAGAAAATTTTTGTATACTTTTCTGGTAGAGATCGCTACTAAGCGATAATAAATAATTTGTATACGTTCTAAGTTCAATCATATACAAAGAAGATTTTCGGGTACTTAGTTTTTTTTTTTTCAAAATTTGTTTTATTGACTGAAGGACGAAGGTGCTAATAACTTTTGTTTGTTCCGCAGAGCGTTCCGTGACATGCAGAAGGTGATCGAGGAGCTGATGGCTGCCGAGCCTCAGTGGCGGAACAGTTACTCCGCGAACAGGAACCGGGAGCTGTTGCGTAGATGGCGGAAACAGATTAAACGTCTACACAAGTATATAATAATATATATTATTGTTATAGCACATACTTCGTCTTCATAAACCGATAGATGAAGTAGGGCTAACATGCAAGAAAATTTTGTGTACTCATTTACCAGTGAATCTCTAAGGGAAAAAGGGTAGACTTAATTTTCAGTAGTTGTAATTTATAGTAATTTGCAGTATGTTGGCCCTATTGGAATCCTAAATCGCTTGGCGGCAACTATTTGACAGTAGGCTGGTAACCCAGACTAGCTGGCGCATTCTCTGTTTTGACATCAATTCTAGTGGTTACGAAAAGTAATGGAAAGTTGCTATAAAAAAAATTATATCAGGTTTTTTCTGTGGAAATAACTATTTTAACTACTTATGTTAACAAAGAAGGGTGTGTATTTTTTCATCAGGTTTTTCTGTCTATAATTTTGTAATAAAACGTTTAAATCTTTAAAAAAAACTAAGTTCCTAGCAACAAACTTTCGACAGACACTGATAGAGAATAGCCCTACCAGATCAGAGACATTTCAAAAATTGTAAATTTCAAAATTGTTTCTGCCGAACCTTCGATTTTAAGGGTAACATCTATAGATAGCACTCTCACTCAGCTCAGACTCAAGACTGAGTTAAAACGAGACAGATAGACAGATTTATGTCAGGACATATTTGGGTCTCATTTTAACTATATCTTGAGTCTTGAGCAGAACCAGAGTACGATGTATTGGCTAGGACCACCAGCGTTCATCACCACCACTGCACCACGATGGTCGTTAATAGATCTTAATAATTAAATGTAAAAAATTCCTTTTAAAACATCAAACGTCCGCACCACTACTAAGCATATAATTTATTGTTGATTTTTTAAAAACTGCTTGACCGATTTCGATAAAACTTAAATAGGAACACCTAGGAAACCCTTTGAAACAAAGAAATAGTTTTCCAAATTGGTTCAAGCTTCTTCGAGTAATCAGTGAACATACATTAAAAAAAATCGGCCAAATGCGAGTCGGGCCTCGCTCTTTAAGGGTTCCGTTAAAAAAAATATTTCCATGTACCCATGGAAATATTTTAATTTAATTTTTTTAATTTAATTTAATTTTTATTATTTGTTGTTATAGCGGCAATAGAAATACATAATATGTGAAAATTTCATCTGTCTATCTATTACGGTTTACGAGATACAGCCCGCTGACAGACGGACGGACGGACAGCGTAGGCTTAGTAATAGGGTCCCGTTGGTACCCTTTGGGTACGGAACCCTAAAAAAGATTCCGACGAATTGAAAACCTCCTCCTTTTTTGAAGTCGGTTAAAAAGAGAGTACATATGTAATTTTCGTCATATAATGTCTTTTTACATTTTGAAATAACATTACAAAATTATAATGATTTAAGATAAAACACCCTAGATTATTAAACTAATGGCAAAAACGAGAAAAAACGCCCCTGGAAATTTTGTATGGAAATACGCTTTGGAAAGCTGTAACTTTTCATTGAGTTCAAGATTCAGATGAATCGAGAACCTCCTCCTTTTTTGAAGTCGGTTAAAAATGTAACTGAAAAGCTCAGTTTGTCCGTGCACAGATCACAAAATTATAATGATTTAAGGTGGAAGACACAGTTCTGCCCGCGAAATTCAAATTTAATTTGGTTTTTCGCAATTTGTAAACTAATACGACAAAGTAGGCTTATGGCATTCTAATTGCTATCCAGTTTAAGAAATTAATCAAAATATCGACTAATTTGTGAGTAACTCACGTCCAACTCAGTATTTTGATTAATTTCTTAAACTTTACTTTCAAGTAAAGATTTTTATGTAAACCTGTGAAGAGGATAATTCCACTGGCGCAATTAGAAGGCCATAAGCCTACTTTGTCGTATTAGTTTACAAATTGCGAAATACCGAATTAAATTTGAATTTCGTGGGCAGACTCGTATAATCTTTAAGATACACCCTAGATTTCAGACGATTTGACAACCTCCTGCTTTTTAGGGTTCCGTACCCAAAGGGTGCCAACGGGACCCTATTACTAAGCCTCCGCTGTCCGTCCGTCCGTCTGTCAGCGGCCTGTATCTCGTAAACCGTAATAGATAGACAGTTGAAATTTTCACATATTTTGTATTTCTATTGCCGCTATAACAACAAATAATAAAAATTAAATTAAATTAGGTTTAGGTTTAAAGAATTTATTGTCTAAGAACAAAACATGCTCACTTACAGAGAAATTAAAACTTAAATTATAACACATTATATACATTAAAACAAAAATGGTGGCTCTTAAATAACTTAAATAACTATAAAACTAAAATATTTTTAAGGTTTACTAACTGTTTTTAAATAACTCCCTGAGTTTTCTTTTAAATATTGGAAAAGATTTCTCGGATAATATATCTGCAGACCATTATATAGAAGTGCTCCCTCAAATTGTATAGTTTTCGCGCCATATGTTTTTGTTCTTGCTTTAGGCAATTGCAATTTATTTTTATTTCGTGCAAAGTATGTATAGGATTTAGTTTTTATTGTAATTTGTGTGTTTATAGATTGTGTAAGTATTTTTCTAATTAGAATACATGTCTTGTATTTATATAATTGGCTAATGGATAATGTGTCAGTTTTCTTATATAGTTCTTTAGATGGAAATCGGTAATCTAGTTGAAACAAAGTTTTTAATAATTTATTTTGGGATATTTGGAGATCTTTCAGATTAGTTTTATACGCACATCCCCATATTTCTATTAGGTATTCTAATATAGACTTAGCTAGTGAATTGTAAATTAAAGTTCGGACTTTATATGGTAAACATCGTGTAGATTTACGCAAAGATCCAGTCAAAGATGAGATTTTTGACTGCAGGTAGTCTAAGTGAGGTCGCCATGATAATTTAGAATCCAAGAATAAACCAAGGTATTTTTCCGTTTTTGATTGTTTAAGAACCTGATTATTTATAGTTAAGAGATCAAAATTAGGAAGTTTTTTGTTTTTTGCAGTAAAAAGCATGTAAGAAGTTTTAGCAACATTTATAGTAAGTAAATTGTATTGGAACCATTCATTTAGTTTATCTAAATCTGTTTGAGCATCCGATATAATCTCATTGATTGAGTCAGCAAAATAAAATAAACATGTATCGTCAGCATATAACGATATTTCACCGGTTAGTCCTAAGTTGCCAATATCATTTATGTAGATCAAAAATAAAAGAGGGCCTAGAATGGATCCTTGAGGTATTCCACAAACAATGTTCCTGGGTTTACTTTTAAAATTTTCGATTTTAACTACTTGTTGTCTATTTGTTAAATAAGATTCAAGAGTTTTGATAGCTGATCCAGATATACCGATATCTTGTAACTTATTAAGCAAGATAGAGTGAGAAACGGTATCAAAAGCCTTCTTTAAATCAATGAAAATACCTACCACTACCTTTTTATTGTCAATATTAGTTTTTATTTTAGTTACTAAATCGATTGTTGCTGAAAGAGTATTCGATTTCGCACGAAACCCATACTGGCCTTTAAAAAGAAAATTTGTTTCTGTTAGATAATTATTAAGACGTACATATAGAACTCTTTCAAATACTTTCGACAATATGGGCAAAACCGATATAGGGCGATACTTTCCAGGATCAGATTTAGAGCCTGCCTTATGAATAGGGCTAACTTTAGCTATCTTTAGGCTATCTGGAAACATTCCATCTTTCATACATTTGTTGATGCACAAACTCAAATTTGTGAAAAAATTAAAAAAATTAAATTAAAATATTTCCATGGGTACAAGGAAATATTTAATTTAATATTTTTTTAACGGAACCCTAAAAGAGCGAGGCACGACTCGCACTTGGCCGATTTTAGAAGTCGGTTAAAATTTTTATTGAAAAGTTCGGTTTCCCCGTGCACAGATCAAAGCAGTGCGCGGAAACGGCGCTCCTAGACCTGGACCTGATGCGGCGCGGCGTCCAGTTCTACTCGTCGGTGTGCGCGCTGCTGGTGCGGCAGCTGGAGGCCGCGGCGGAGCCGGCCACGGCGCGGTCGAGCACCGCGCACGCCTTCCGCGCCACGCCCGAGTGGTATGTGGAGGACATCGCCGAGTTCATGCTGTTCACTGTGCAGTGAGTATACTCTTGAACACTATCCTTACTGTTATTATAAACTAGCTGATGCCCGCGACTTCGCCCGCGTGGATTAAGTTTTTATCCTACGGGAACTCTTTGATTTTCCGGGATAAAAAAGTCGTGTGGTGTCGTGGGACACCAGATAGGAACAAAGTTATTACTTATTATTTTAAAAATATTACCTAATTTCAAGTTCTATTCGAGGTATAAAGAAAATAATTATAATAATTAAAATAAATAATATATATTATAATAAAAATAAATAATTATTCAGGTTTACATTTTTTATCATGATTTTTTTATCCCTAAATATCGATTTTATAAAATATTAAAATTAAAATAATTTTATAAAATAAAAAATGAAAATAAAATTGCGCGCCCCCGGGTGGGCTCGAACCACCAATCTTTCGGTTAACAGCCGCACGCGAGCCAATTGCGCCACGGGAGCGATGCACAACTAGTTGAAGATATTATATAAGATATTTTTTCTCCATCAAAAAATGTATAAAAGTGTCGTTACAACTTTTGGTCTTAATTTTTTCCGTCTAGCCCCCTTTCGCAACGCGCGATAAGGAACTTCGTTCCAAAAGTAACCTATGTCACTCTCCAGGTCCTCAACTATACCCCATGCAAAAAATCACGTCGATCCGTAGCTCTGTTAAAGTGTGATTGAAGGACAAACACATCCATAAATCTAACACTAAGACTTTAATCTCGCACTACTAAGGATGCTTGTTTGTTTGTTGGTTAATCCTTCAATCACCCAGCAAGGGAGCCTTTAACAGCCTCGTTGGGATCAATTTGACCGCAGATGACGAGGTCTTGAGCTCAATTCCCGAGTAGGGCCAAAAATGCGTTGGATATTTCTTGACAAATTTTTGACACAAAATGTCAAGAAATTGTTAGTGTTAGACATGAGATTGAGAAATAGTGAATCACCTCCGTGCACCCTAAACACGTGAAGCACGGATTTCCTTTCCATGAACCTATATAACCTAAGAGTGAGGTAAAAGAGAGTGCACCTGTGTTTGCGACCACACTTCTGCACTATAATATCTCCCGTGTAGAGTGGTGGAGATTGGCCACCGTGGCCAAATTCGGTCGGAAAGAAATCATCATTACTCCAAAGATTAATCTGTATTCTGTAATTTCCAGATACGTACCACACACAGTAGCAAACTACATAGAAGATCCGATCATAACGTGGCTCCTGAGCGCCATTTGCAATTCCCACCTCATAAAGAACCCGTACCTCGTAGCGAAAATCGTCGAAGTTCTATTCGTTATCAACCTGTCGCTACCAATGAAAATCAAGAATGTATACGAGAAGTTCATGGACCACCCGATGTCACAAACCGCTTTACCCAGCGCCCTCATGAAGTTCTACACGGATATAGAGACGACGGGTCAGAGTACAGAGTTCTATGACAAGTTCACCATACGGTTTCATATTAGCATAATACTGAAAGGAATGTGGGAGAGGCCGATACATAAACAGGTATGAAATTTAATCTCAACCTTATAGTAACCAAACCTAAAGCATTCTCTAAGGTTGAGATCTATAGCTCGTATTCTGGCTCTGCTCAAGACTCAAGAAAGAGTTAAAATGAGACACAAATGTATGACCTGAAAAATCTGTCTCGTTTTAACTCAGTTTTGAGTCTGAGTTTAGTGAGAGTGCCATCTATAGATCTCACACTAAGACATAGGAGTCTTTACGTAGGTAACTCCTTTTTCAATGTTCAGGGCCTGTTTCACAACTTGCTGATAAAGGTCTGCGTTTAAATTTCTGTTTCATATGTATCTGATATGTCAATCTGGCAGTGAAAGATATCACACAGATATATCCAGCAGATATTTTATCTGTTAGATATACTTTATCAGCAAGTGGTGAAACACGCCATAAATATTCCTTTTTGTAATACTTGTAGCGTAATTGGTCCAGGGAGATGAATTGGGTAACTGTAATGTTTCCCATGTTGTTTCTTGAAATAAATACAATCCCTTACCCAATGTCATTTATACCTTTAGATATTCCCTAAAGATTCGTGAAAACCTAATTGACAGAAAGCGTCACCTAACTTAGCTTAGGTAGGCCTTAAAAGTTAGGGGATGTTGGTGAAAATGGGCATAATTTACGTAAACTCTCCCATTCTATTTTTTTTCGTGAGAATGAACTCATGGGATGTGGAGAATTCAATCGTCAACATATTATTGTATATTAATTACATTGTATAGTTGTAATAAGTTTAAATAAAAGAATAAATTAGTGTACAAGTGATCTAAGTGACATTGTAACATTATATATAAGTTGCGAGATATTGATGTTAATGCGGTTTATTCATAAAAATCTCATGTGCACACAAGTGATTGAAGTTTTCACTAGGTTACAATTCATGGTTACAATGTAGTTAGGATGATGACCAACTCTATCTTGACCAAAATGTTGGATCATGTCATGTGCACCATGGTACCTGTGCTATATAATAATGGGAAGCATAACGACTATCAGCAATGAGAATTACAACCCGCAGATATGTCGAGTTAAAGATTAATATCATTAACCATGTTTAGAATCATCATCATCATTAGCAACCATAGACGAATGATATTTACTACCGTAATTGGACTCGCCTCGCAAGATCCTTCCCCTCTGCCACAATGTAATGGATTCAAATCTTGTGCACTTATAAAAACTGTTTTCGAATCGATTATATCATTACATGAATCGTTTTCGCACTCGTAGGTGCTCCGTGAATAATGCTGATGTGAGCGCTTAACATGTGCAGGAATAAGATGAATACCTCAAATTTACAAAAATAGGGAATTACATTCCATTTGGAAGTATTTTTATTGTGATACATGCTTTCTTTCTATTAAAAATATTTAAAGTAATATCATAGATAATAATCGAGAATTTCATGGTTTAGGTGATAGTACGTGTAATATCTCGTTAAAATCGGAGTGATAATCGTAAGTTGAGTTGTGACGTAACCACACTCCCCACGAGACTACTTTTTGTTTCTTTTTAAACAATTTCAACCTTTGGTTGCTACAAATAAGGTTTAAATTTGAACACGCAAGTACAACACGAGACTACTTACTACTATTTTACTCTTGTATAGCAATTTCAACCATCACTACATAGAACTTAGGTTCAGATTCGAAAAATGAATAACAAAAATCAAATTGACAAGCAAAACTGTGTAACGGGACTACTAGTCTAAGATCCGGCTGCAGAATTCACTCTCAAGAGTGCACTCATCAAGTGTTTGCTATAAACCAAACTTTTACGCATATATTTATGATGAAGAGAACATTTACCAGGTTGCCTATCAAAATGTGGTTGCTATTATTTTTAATTAAATTATTGTTAATTGATTTTTGGGAAAAAAAATTCATTCACTGATTTTTTAAATAAAATATCGTCCTCTTCACGGCAATATATTATATAAAGACTGAAAAATCACGGATGCCGTTGTGCACTTGGCCGCACCTCTTCGTAGCCAAGTATATACAGGTATGATTTTGATACATTTATACGTTCATAACGTACATTTATTATTGACCGAGCGAAGCGAGGTCTCTGAGTTTACTAGAGCGATTTACACTTGTCCGTCCGTCCGTCCGTCCGTCTGTCAGAGCCTTATAACTTTTGAATTACTGAACGTAATTACTTCAAATTTAGATATAATATGTAAACCGATGGCCTCCAGCCGAAAATTGCTTAAAAAGTTATAAAAATCTTTATTTCAGGGGGGCTCTCATAGAAGCGAATGCGAAGTAAAATTTTTTTTTGCGATTCATAGGGTTTCTCTGTATCATTTTAAAGACAATTTGGAACAGAGTACAAACGTATTTTTTTTTTCCTAAAATTGACGAAATGGGGGGCTTTCAAAGTGGCGATTTAATACGCTCGCTTGAAGACGCTCTCTGGGAAAATTGGCTATATATTTTCAAGCTTTACTTATTTTTTTACTTCACTTGTATCCTGTACTTGAACAACAAATACTAAAATGATATGAATATTATAAAGAAACGAGATTATTTAATTTTTAATGGGCATCAGTAATTCATATAGCATCAACATAGCTTCACAATAATGCTAATAGATGGCGCAGTCAGTAACTATTCCATGGAACTACGAGTTACGACTACGACCTATCCCAAAAACAGTTTTTCGTCGACCATTATTATTTAGTTACATAATATAATACAATAATTGTATTGTAATTTTTTTTGTACCATATTTTTCAATTAAAATTATTTTTTAGTTAAATTTTAGTTAAATATTGTATATTTTCTATTCGCGTCGATAGATGACGATTTGTACAGATGCCCGTAACCCGTTTTCACTCGTTAGTACCTACATAATAATTCAATGTTTTCACTAACGTTCCCTAACCTTTACGGGCTGCCTATGATAAGTTAGATGATGTTTTCTGTCAACTTATTTATCACGATCCTGTACGGGACACCTAAAAGGACATTGGGACGGATGTTAGGACTTAGGATTGTATTTAGGAGCTACCTACGTTAAGAGACTCCTACTTAGGGGATTATTTAGGTATGTTTGGTGAAAACGGGCATAATAACAATGTCAGTTTTGGTTATCATGTATCGATTGAATGAATAATCATGGGATACCGTTACCGCGAGGTCTCAGTTCGGGGCGAACCACTAGTTTATATTATATCAAATTAAAGCTAATTATTTCTGTTTATTATGATATACGATTGCTTAGTTAAATCTGGCCGCAAATAAGGGTTGCTGGTTGTTAAAGATGGTAAATATTTGATTTAAAGTCACTGCGCATGCGTCGAATGCTAGTGTTCTCAACTGAACAGCTGCGATATTTTATTATAACATTAAAAACGCAACATAAAAAGAATTAAAGGTTTAGACTTAACGCACATTCCACCGTTCTGGAAATCTTTCAAACAACAATTTTTATGGACAATCTGTTAATTCGATGTGTTTAAATGCCACTGAGTCGGAATTTATCAGATTTTGCGCGAAAAATAATGGCTGGCTGCTATTAGATAGTTTTCGAAAACCAACATGGTTCCTGAGAGACTCAACTCCAACGCAAGTTAAGAGTGTGCTATGTGATTTCATGAACAAATCTTCCGATAATGTCGACGAATCTGATATTTGTAGCGATGAAAGTGATAGCTGCGATGATAGTGTAAATGAGGGCTCCGATGATTTTTTAAATAAGAGTCACGGAAATATAAGATACATTTTTTAAATTTTTAATTTGCTTAAATGTTTAATTATTATGTAACAGACGGTTGAATACTTGAATAAAATCTAATATTTTCTTTTGTATTAGTAAACCAACCAAGTTATATAAGTAAAAACCAAGGGGTTTTGTTTTTCATCAATATTGATTTTTGTTGTAATTTTAAAATTTGTCATTTTGAAAAGGAAGATTTCTTTTGGAGTACCTATTTATTAAGTCGTTTCTACTACTGTTTGCACCGGTAGTAACAGAATGACCACCAAACAACAACAACAAAAAACTTACGTACGGTAGTACAAATAAAGTACAGTGGTACCTAATTTAATTAAAAATACTAGCGGTCACATTCTGATAGGCAACATCGTAGATGTATATTCTGCAGCCAGATCTCGTACTATACACCCTATCATTTTGCAAAATTAGATTTTATTACATAGTGCACAAGGTTGCAAACTTTTAAATTTAGTAAAAGTGATGTGACTGCGGTGCGAATCGATAACGATAAAAAAATTATTACTCATTGAAGAAGCATCGAAATTCATCAGCAAGCAATAAACTAAAGAGGATTATAACTAGCAAAAAGCTGAGCTTTGTGAGGGCTCGCGTAGTTTTTCTAACGGGTAATAATTTTTAACCGACTTCCTTTTTCTATGTATGTCCACCGATTTCTCCGGGATTACTGGACTGATTCGCGTGATTTTTGTTTTAATCGACAGAGGATGTTTGCGAAATGGTCCCATAAAAATTTTCACCTTCAACTCCTCAAGCCTGATGCTGCAGGGATATTGCTCACCTAAAATAAAGAGATTTACGAAATGTCGATTACGAATTATTATTGTAGGTAACAAGTATGGACTACATCATGGAGCTCCAGGTCCTAGCTACGCAATCATAGGATACTACACTTAAAAGCTTAAAATAAAAATTATTTTCAAAAAACCGACTTCCAACGCCACTACAAAGTATAAAAATAATTTTAATTTGTCCACGTTTGTTGAAGTCGGGCGGGCCTAAAATACAAACTATGAAACCGATGCGCGACGCTACACAATATCAGAGACTCGTTAATAGAAGCCGAGCGAGCATCGCGAGTCGGTTTCGGCGTTAGAAGTCGGTTTTGATATATGAAATTAACGGATATGAATATGAAATTAAATTACTATGTTAAATCACAAATCTATAGGCGTGATAGTTTTCAGTAAAGTGTACCACAAAATGTACAGCTTGTGGGACAGTTATAGGTCTCGCTCCGCTCGCCCTAATAAAATGTAGTTAAATGAACCAATTCATTACATTAAATAAATTCGACAAAAATATCGGCATATTGATATGTATATATTAAAGCTCCCTTCAATTTTATTTAACTTATGCCGAACGCTAATGTATTGTTTATTAACTAAATGTTGATTTTAGCCGAAACTTTTTAAGTTTTAAGGATAAAATATATAGCCTATATTGTGTAAATTGAGAGTACCCTAATCGGTTCGAATGTTTAGGTGGACAGACGCGTAGACGGTCGGACTTGACTAGACTATAAAGGTTCCGTGTTGTTTTACTTCGAACCCCTAAAAAGTGTAATGATTAAAAAATATAAATATTGCATTTTTTTAATGTTTTCCTCTTTACGTTATATTATTATGATTTTATTGAATAAGTTGTCACGGCATCGTCATATGATGCGGAGGAGCAAGTTTTAAGATAATTTTTAGTATAGTTAGTTAATAAGTTTAATATAATAAATAAGTTTAATAGTTAATAAGTTTTAGTAAGTTTAATAGTTTTAAGAGCGGAGCAAGACCTATCACTATCCCACAAACTGTACATTTTGTGGTACACTTCGCTGAAAAACTATCACGCCTATGGATTTGTGATTTAACATTGTAATTTAATTTCATATCCAAATGTGTTATCTGTCAAAGAAAATATAATTTTATAACCATTAACGTAAAAATTATTACCCGTTAGGAAAACTACGCGAGCTCTCACAAAGCTCAGCTTTTTGCTAGTTATAATATAATGATTATAGTCTCTAACTTACCACAGTAAGTACCAATAGACTTGGCGAAACTGTAAGGATTCGTAGTTGTTTTACTACGGAACCCTAAAAAAAGACGTGTTACGCTAACCATGTAAAGAGTTAGATGATTAAAATTTTGTTTGAGTGCGTTTTGCTGCTTAGGAAATTTTCTGTTTTTTCTTAGGAAAACTATCGATATAAAATATCGATATGGTAGCATCGCAATTAATTTGTCTGTCTTACACTGTATTTAACCTATATGTGTGCGTAAATGTAATAGTGTTGGAGTTTTTGTCTTTTGTGTGCCATAATGACACAAATGGAATTGATAAAGTGTGCAGTTCTGTGTATGTAGTGTTTCCTCCCCCCCGCACCAAAAGTGGCAGACTTTTTTGTTCGTAGTATTAGGCGCGTTACTGGTCCCGTGGTTAATTTGTCAAAGTTAGCAACCCATCAACGGCTCACTACTGAGCGCAGGGCTCCTCTCAGAGAAGGGTTATAGGCCATAGTCCACCACGCTGGCCCAATGCGAATTGGCGGACTTCACACACCTTCAAGAACATTATGAAGAACTCTCAGGCGTGCAGGTTTCCTCGCGATGTTTTCCTTCACCGTTGAAGCAAGTGATATTTAATTGCTTAAATGCACTTGACTCCGAAAAGTCAGAGGGATCGAACCTGCGACCCCCCGAATAGGAGACCACAGTCCTAACCACTAAGCTATCACTGCTTACATAAGCAGTACGTAAGCAGTGTTTAGAATGTAGGTCATTAATTATTACTTCAATGTGTGTTACAGGCAATCGTGAAAGAATCTCGGTCGGGCCGGCAGTTCGTGAAATTTATTAACATGCTGATGAATGACACCACATTCCTGCTCGACGAATGTCTGACGGTATGTTCTTAATGTTCGTTCTGTTCTTTTTTATGGCCCTTGGCCTCGAACTTGTTCTTATAAACATATATTTTTATGTTCTTATTTACTATTAATAATGGTATTGTCTGTGTTCTCATCATACTAGGGCGTAGTTAATGTTATTAGTGTCAGCTGAGTATTCGAAATAAAATCTGAGTAATAAAAGTACAGAGCTCTAAAATTTTTAGAGCAACGCAACCTTTATGGTTGCATAGTTTTTAGACTAAAATGGAAATGGACTAAATGTAGTTAGAATGGAAAACGTGTATTCACACGTATTCCACAGGCTCAAAGATCAAATTCTTATCCGGAATGTGAAGATCCATAGGAGAACCAGAGTCACAGCTCGTCAAGTCGCGAATTTTGAAGTATCAATGGTCGGGGCCTTAAGTTCAAAGAAATGTTAGTCATTGGGGTCCCAACTCTCTTTGAAGGCTTATAGGCCCACCAGTCTGGCCCAATGCAAATTGGCAGACTTCACATACCATTGATAATTCCATGGATAACTCTCGTGCAGGTTTCCTAACGATAATAATTTAAAAATTTATTATAATAAACAAATATGTTTGCTGCGACATTTTGATACTAAGTACAACCAAGCACAAACTTTTGTACAAACTGAAATTGTTTGTACAAACTTGTTTGTTTGTGCCGTGCGGACCAGCTTTAAGGTTGATTATACGGGTCTGCCCGCGAAATTCAAATTTAATTTGATTTTTCGCCATTTGTAAAATAATACGACAAAGTAGGCGTATTGGCATTCTAATTGCGAGAATAGCAGTATCATCTTCACAGGTTTATATAAAAATCTTTACTTGAAAGTGTCCAGTTTAAGAAATTAGTCAGAATATCGAGTTGGACGTGAGTTACTCACTTAGTCGATATTCTGACAAATTTCTTAAACTGAACACTTTCAAGTAAAGATTTTTATATAAACTTGTGAAGATGATACTGCCATTGGCGCAATTAGAATGCCATACGCCTACTTTGTCGTATTAGTTTACAAATTGCGAAAATCAAATTGAATTTGAATTTCGCGGGCAGACCCGTTTAATGCAATACCGAACGCAGATTTGTAAGGTAATTTGTGAAAGAGCGCTATTTTAATAATGAATTTATTTATATCAGTACCTGAAACGCATCCACGAAGTGCAAGAGGCCGAAGCGAACGGCGCGAGCACAAGTTCCAGCGAAGCCCGAGCTCGAGCGCTCGCGCAAGACGAGCGTCAGTGCCGGTCGTACCTCACGCTGGCGCGAGAGACCGTCGACATGCTGGAGTACCTCACCGTGGAGATCAAGGAGCCGTTCCTGAGGGCCGAACTCGTCGAGCGGCTCGCGTCCATGCTGAACTTCAATCTGCAGCAGCTGTGCGGGCCTAAGTGCAATAATCTCAAGGTAACTGGAAATTAGCGACCATGTCTCGGATCCGTAAGTCATCACCAACTTGGTCGCTAACTATGGGCCTCATAAGAAGGCTCAGGGCCACTCAGCGAGCGATGGAGAGAGCTATGCTCGGTATATCCCTGCGAGATCAAATCAGAAATGAGGAGATTCGTAGGAGAACCAAAGTCACCGACATAGCTCAGCGTGTCGCGAAACTGAAGTGGAAATGGGCGGGGCACATAGTTCGAAGAGCTGATGGTCGTTGGGGTCCCAAGGTGTTGGAGTGGCGACCCCACACCGGGAAACGCAGTGTTGGCAGATCCCCCACCAGGTGGACCGACGACATCAAACGAGTCGCAGGGGGCCGCTGGATTCAAGCGGCGCAAGACCGAAGCCTGTGGAGGTCCATGCAGGAGACCTTTGTCCAGCAGTGGATGTCTAGAGGTTGATAAAGAAATAAAAAGAAGAACTGGAAATTACAATTTTAGAGGGTAGCTTAGGAATAGGAACTTCACTCAGGAGCCGGAAGGTGGCTTTGGGAACTCTGTAATAAAATGACGTAACCCCATCAAGATTTGGCTCGTTTGGTTAATTTTGACAAGTAATCTGGTCTTCGATGGTATTCAGGTTCTGATGATGGAGCTGGAAGATGGCTAGAGGAACTCGGTAATAAAGCGACGTAACCTATCGTGTTTGAGCTCGTTTGATTCGTCTTAAAACGTACTATATGATGTCCAGGTTCTGATGATGGAGCCAGCTACTGATAGCTTGTTTTTTAAAATACAATTTTAAAGGACCATACAAAAAATTTTATGGACTCTGTCCCCGCCCCCTAACAGACGTGGCACTATTTTGAATATTAAAAAGACTATTAACCATTTTCAAGCCACAAATGATTGTTTTTTTTTTTAATACATAATAATGTACGTACGCTAAAGAACGCGCGCGCATGCACAGGCGGCAAAAGGGCGGGATGTGGTCAGTCCCTCTGACCACATCCGCGCATCCACACGCGCGGGCAGCGCGCGGCGCGGTTTTTTCTCTGCGTCTCAGAAACGCGTCTGCGTCTTACAATAGTTTTTTTAATTGGTTAATGCTCTTGTATGTTCATTTTGTAATTGTAAACTACTAAACTGGTATCCAAAACAATTTTTCTAAAAAATAAATAAATAAGTAAATAATTCTAACTAGAATTTCATGAAAACCCCAAACCTTCGGCGGATCAAAATCATCATGCCGCCATGATGTATTATTAACTGAGATAGGTTTGAAATCTGTTGGTGGGTGGGAACGCTCTTTTGCATAGTCATTTACACTTGTATAAAAAAAATATAATTTAATTTTATTGTGAAGGTTCGTCGGCCAGAAAAGTACGGTTGGGAGCCGCGACGGTTGCTGAGTCAGCTGGTGGACATCTACCTGCACCTGGACTGTCCGCAGTTCCACGCCGCGCTCGCAGCGGACGAGGTATGGTGCTGTAACAGCTGTTTTATTTGTTTACTGGTTAGCCCTTGACCACAATCTCACCTGGTGGCAAGTGATTATTCAGTCTAGATGAAACAGGCTCCTTGTTGTGTCTTGACTAGCTGGTTTTATAACACCCGTGTATTAACCCAAACTCGTATATTAACCCGAGAAGGCTCGAGAGGGCTATGCTCGGAGTATCTCAGCAGCTCAGCAGAATCCGCTTTCCGAACCGGTGGTAGAGTCATGACGTGTCATAAGAGCCACAGGTTGGCTTACGTGAAATAAATAATTTTGAATTTTTTTGAATTTCATTCCTGCGAGATCAAATCAGAAAAGAGATCCGTAGGAGAACCAAAGTCACCAACTTAGCTCAGCGAGTCGCGAAACTGAAGTGGAAATGGGCGGGAACATAGTTCGAAGAGCTGATTGGTCAATGGGGTCCCAAGGTGTTGGACCCCCACACCGGGAAGCTCATTTTTGACAGACCCTCCACTAAGTGGACTGGCGACATCAAACGAGTCGCATTTAGCCGCTGGATTCAGGCAACGCAAGACCGAAGCCTGTAGAATAATATACTAATTTATTATTATCGATATAATTAAATGTGTACTGTGAAATATCCAATTTTTAAATTTAACTGTATAATTTTCTATTGTTATTGCACACCATTATATTGGTAATACACTATGACCTACAATCTATTGTACCTACCATCTCATGCTACTAGTGTATAATGCAATAAATAAATAAATTCTAAATTTAAAAAAAAATTCTAGAAGTCCATGCAAGAGACCTTTGTCCAGCAGTGGACGTCTATCGGTTGATGAAGATATAGTAATTTTATTAAACTATCGTTTTTCAATCCCCGCAGAGATCATTCCGCAAGGAATTGTTCGCGGAGGCAGCGCTCAGGCTCGCCAAGTCGTGTATCAAGACTCCCTCCGAGATCGAGCGCTTCAGGACGCTCGCGGATAACGCGTATCAAATTGCCGGTATGTACTCGTATATCGTTACGTTCCCTCAAATATGGTTGAGCGAAGCAATGGCTGGGTCATGCGTCATGCTCGTGAACGGGTGCCACCGGCGGGAATGGGGCTACTTTATGTCTGCCCATCTTAAGATAGAAGTTAGTCTGTATGCATTTTTGGAACTTTCCTCATTGTGGAAACACTGCATATATAGCATAGTATTTACTGTATTGTAAATCTGTTTTGAAAAGAGCAACCGCCGAGTTTCTTGCTGGTTCTTCTCGGCAGGAAAGGCTCGGAAAGAAAGGTAGATTCATTGACCATTCAAAAGCACTTGTAAAAGTTTATTTGAATAAAAAATATTTCTATTCTATTCTATTCTATCCTTACTAATATTATAAATGCGAAAGTGTGTTTTTTTTTTTGTTTTGTTGGTTTGTCCTTCAATCAGGCCGCAACAGGGCTACGGATCGACGTGATTTTTTGCATGGGTATAGTTGAGGATCTGGAGAGTGACATAGGCTACGTTTTATCCCGGAAAATCAAAGAGTTCCCGAGGGATTTTAAAAACTATTTATTGGAGCAACCTGTATAGTAATTGCTGTAATATTTACACTTGGTACCGATACACAACGGATTACTGCAACCGGTTTCTCTGGCAATGATGTCACGATGTTCAATTGGTCATACGTTGAGCTAAAAGTTTTACTATCTACCTACTAGCCACCGACATATATTGTACCTACGGTAGTGGGTACAATATATGTCGGTGCTACTAGCCTTTTATTACGTACCTACATTTGTTATAATAACTATAGAATTATTGTAGCTTGATAAGGTACTAATATTGTAAACTAATAACACTGTGCACAGTAAAACCGACTGTGGTTTTTGTGGCACTAGATGTAAAAAAAAAACCATGTACTTAATGATTAATAAATATAAATAAATAAATAAATAAAATGAAGGAAAACATCGTGAGGAAACCTGCACATCTGAGAATTATCCATATTACTCTCAAAGGTGTGTGAAGTCTCCAATTCGCATTGCGCCAGCGTGGTGGACTATGGCCTATAACCCTTCTCTGAGAGACCTGCGCTCGGTAGGGAGCCGTTGATGGGTTGCTGATGAAACTACAAAACAGACTTCGTTTTTTCTATGTTTGATAAATATATAAAAAAAAAATTATAAATGCATATTTTTATTTTAGTATCTAATCAGCAAAAGAGCGACGAATTCGCGGACGCTCCGGAAGAATTCAGAGATCCCCTGATGGACACATTGATGACTGACCCTGTTTTCCTGCCCTCTGGAAAGGTGAGACCGAAATCTTTTATCTTTGGTTAAAAAAGTTTGGGGGATTGTTGGCCTTAAACAATTTATTCCTGATTATTTAATTATTGAAGTGTGTGTGAAATGTTTTTTTGATGTGAAACATCTATAGCAGCAGGTCAGACCGACTGTTGGCGTGGCGACTCGTAGCCAACAGTATGTATGTAGTATGTATGTATCTATGTATGTGGTATGAATGTATGTATAGTCCGTTACTAGGGCAGGCGGAAAAACGGACATTGACCCCAAGTATTATGTTAGCATTGAACGTAAACGATAGGTATTGCTTCCATACATTTCACTGTCGATTACGTATCGTTACGCGCTAAGCGCGTCTCATAGTACCGGGTAGGGTGGAGCTTGCGGATATTCAGAGATAAGTTTCGACATGATTTGCGGTATCGCGTCGTGCTTTATCCGCTTAGCATTAAGTTCGCCTTTTTACCCGACTACCTAGGAGTGGTTATGTTTTGTACACTTTTCTCAGAATATGTTAATTTGCTTGCTTATGTAAATTAATGTTAATTTGCTTTTTAATTCATATAAGAACATTACAATCTTCGTTCTTCATAATATAATAATAAGACACAGGGCCTGCGAAGAACTTCACACTCAGCACTCTATATTTCACTGATGATGTTTATTCATACAAAGATAAAAAAATAAAATCTAAAAAAATGGTTGGCTACCCCGATGATATCGTCAAAGGTCAATGTACGTTTTTCCGCCTGCCCTAGAAACGTACTATAGTACGAAACAGTGTTGTTTACTACGGTACACGTAACCTATGTCTTACATTAAAAGAAATACTTTGAACAATAAAATATGTCTGAGAGTGATAGTTTAGAAAGAGTGTGCATTTATGTGTGTACTAAGCTCTATATTACCTGTACAAAATAATTTCGATGTTTCACATCTGCCAGGTGTTCCGCGACTTTTATTCTTTTATTCCGTAGTAGTAACAAAAAATTTGTCTGTATACAAAATAATAATACACTTGTGGGCGCTGGGTGGACCTCAAAATTTGGCAGAAAATATTTCTTGCGCATCCATATGTTATTAATTATATCTCTACTATTCGTTTCCGTGTCCATTGTAGGTCATGGACCGCTCAGTGATCCTGCGGCACCTGTTGAACAGCGCCACCGATCCTTTCAACCGACAACCGCTCACCGAAGACCAGTTGCATCCAGGTAACAAGTCCTACTAAAATTATTTCTAACTCTTCATTCTATATACAATAAGTCCAGAAGTAGATCTGAGGTGCGATTGTCTAAAGTTATTCCATTGATCGTAATCGTATTCAATGACATTAGCGTCAAAGTAAAATAAACCATAAGAGCATTGAATTAGAGCTCAATTTCGTGTATGCATTCTTTTACATTTTACGATACACTCCCTGTTAAAATCGGTTGTTCTGAATTTGTGACTAAATTAATGCGATCAAGGATGATTTTACTTTGACGCTAATATCATCGAATACGAATACGATAAATGGTATAACTTAGACAAGTGGTACCCTGCTCTAAAAATGATTGCATCAGTGTAACAATCACAAATACCTCTGACTGGCAGAATTTATAGCGTTCCTGCTGCATTAATGAATTTTTAATTTTTAACCAACAGTGGAAGAGTACCAGCCTATCAGAGGCCATTGTAATCATTACATTGATACAATCATTGTAGAGTATAGCACCGCAGGTGTCAAAGTAAATCAAAATCTACTACATGAGCGAGAGCCATAAATAGAGAGCAATAATTTTGTCCTCACAAGTGTTTCCACTAAGGCTGGAACCACATCTGTGCGCATCAAACTAGTCATTTTTCAAGTCAAGTCATTTTTCATAGAGTCGTGTACGGATCAAATCTGCTTTGCGATGCGTACACGACTATGAAAAATGACAGTTTTGTATGGACAAAATGCGAATCGATGCGCACAGATGTGGTTCCAGCCTAAAACGGAACAGAAATGAGATTGATAGAAGTTACGAATATCAGTATTTCATACATATCCTATTAATATTATAAATGCGAAAGTTACGGATGGATGTTTGTTACTCCTTTCACGCCACAATTGAATGAACCGATTTGGCTGGGAATGGAGGCAGCTCATACCCAGGATTAATACAGGCGCGGGAATTAAAAAATCTTACTCCACGCCGACGAAGTCGCGGGCGTGATCTAGTAGTTCATATACAATGGAAATCATACGAGGATGATTTCATCATACTTATACTTAATATTATAAATGCGAAAGTGTGTTTGTTTGTTGGTTTGTTAGATTGTCTTTCAATCACGGCGCAACAGAGCTACGGATCGACGTGATTTTTGCAAGGATAGTTGAGGACCTGGAGAATGACTTAGGCTACTTTTTGTCCCGGAAAATCAAAGAGTTCCTGAGGGATTTTAAAAACTAAATCCACGCCGACAAAGTCGCGGGCATCGGCTAGTTATTAATAATTAATTATTTTAATTTTCTTTTTACAGCGACGGAACTAAAAGAAAGGATACTCCAGTGGCAGCGCGATAAGAAACCGACGTCCTAAACGTTACAGCCAACCCCAAGTCTGATGTATATAATGTATGACATATATAAAGACTAAATGCTGCATGTACCAGCGACCAACGGACTATTGTCCACGTGAATGGATGACAGATTAAACTGCACTGGTTTTTTTTTTTTGAATAAATTCGTTTAGTGTCTTGAGTGTAACTTTTTGAGTCAATAAATTCGACACTGCGCTGAGCCGCAAGCATCTTTTCTTCTTCTACTTGTTTATCAACCGTAAGACGTCCATTGCTGGACATCGCTTGCATGGACTTCCACAGGCCTCGGTCTTGCGCTCCTTGCGACTTTTCTGACGACAGTCCACCTAGTGGGTGGTCAGCCAACAATGCGCTTTCCGGTGCGGGGTCTCATTCAAGCCTCGGGACCTCGACCCACTCTTCTCTGTTCTCAAACAATGTGCCTCGCCCATTCCCACTTTTACTTCACTTTTGCTGACTTTAACTGAAGACAAAACAGAAATATCTATTGAAAATGGCTGGAAATATTTTCCAAGATAACAACCAAAACCCATTAGTCCCAGCTACCTTCACGCATTATATTATAGCTGCTACACTGTACTTTTGTGCGAGATAGTTTAGTATATTGAACTCAAAAAAGATACACAATAGATCAGTTCTATGATTTAAAAAAAAACATTTTTTTAACTTCAGTTGATTCTGTTTACTTATTAGAACTATTATTTTTGCAGTTGGTGTAAATTGTGCCAGAATGTATATAAGCTATTCACTAGAAATTCAAAGATAGTTGGACATTTTAACTCACATTGGAAAAAACAGTCCAGTTCATTAGTGATAATGATAATAATATTTAGTGAAAAATATCAGTTACTTGATGCGAAAGTTGAACAGTAGAGCAGTTATTACGCTGGTATGGAAATGTTACTGTGTCGTTAGTAAATTTTGTGTGTTAAAATCGACTGCACAGTTCCAGCTACCGTGACCTAAGCTGTACTGTGATGCAAAAATTGTTCATAACATAAGAATATATAAGACTTTATCATCCAAAACTGATAATCAAATCGTTCATTTACCGTAGTATTGATGAAGCATTGATGAATATAAGAAACATATCGAATATAAGTTGGCACTCGATTCGAATGTGGGCAATTAACTTTGCTCAAAATAGGTAGCTCAAATAATATTGTACCTATTACAATACAATACATTTTTATAATCTCTTAGATATTTTCCATATTTTGCAGCCTATTGATTTTTAATTTGCTGAACTAAGGTGTATAATATACTATATCTATGTATCTATATATTTTCTTATATATAAAAATGAATTGCTGTTCGTTAGTCTGGCTCAAAAACGGCTCGACCGATTTGAATATTTTATTTTTTGTTTTGTTCGCCTTTATGCAGGGGTGGCTTAAAAACAAAGAATAAAAATAAATGGAATACAAAAATAATTTCACTCAATTGATCCGCCTTTTTTTAATAAAATATAAAAATGATAAAGGTTTATACTTGTTTGTTAGCTCGTTGTCTGCGCAGTCACATTCAAAGCGCCGAATAGCGCGCTCCGTGGTAATAATAATAATAATGACTATCGGGCGTCGACGTTATGGTTAACAGGAGGCTCTACCATAACTTTAAAGAGCGATAATGTGAGAGAGCATTATCGTTTACGATTAGCTCTTTCCTTGTGTTGCACTGTTGTACCCATTCCCAGCACAAGCTCTGTGCTTATTTGGAGGATTAGTCAAGTTTAGCTTGCCTAATATTCTTTAAAAGTTATTTTTAAACAACAATAATATTGATAAATTTAAATTCACTGTTCAAGCCACAGATTTACTTGTGTGAAAAAAAAGCGCTCATACAATGATGCTGAATTTGATGTAATATCAATGTAACGGAGGCCTAAAATGTACCACCAATCACACCTTTTAATCATAAGGCAATATATTTCATTAGAGATATACTTGTTACAAGGCATTGTTTTTGTTCATTTCGTTTGACTGGATAAATTAATTCTGTCAATAATTTTATAGTCATAGTAATCATAATAACCGCGGGCGAAATTAAAATTATATACTTAATATACATTGTCTCTGTCGCACGTTCATAAAAGAATTGCGTTCTCGCTTGCACAGAAGTCAGCGAGGTGCATTAATACAAGGATTTATGAAAGTAGATTTTATTTTAATGAAAAAAAAAAATAGAAATTAGAATGAATTATATATTTTTTTGTATTAGTTTCTACTTGCACATAGTGATGTTAATTAAGGTATTAAGGTTATGTTAGCTATTCATTTCTCATATTATTGAATTATCAAACGATGTGATTTGTTCCTTTATAATAGTAAAATTAACTAAACATAATTTCTATATTATGTTGTTCTTAGGAAATTATTAAATTGATAATCATAATTATTACAATGCATTTCTATAAATGGTTATCTTATTATTTAAGTAATTACATATTTTAATGTCTGTGTGTGTGTTTTAAATTAGCCATCGCACGCCGCATCTATACTTATAATAAAACTGTAACTGGACGATTTCGTGTCTGTTTGTTTGTCCTTTTTTCACGTAAAAACTACCGCACAGATTTCTACAAAATTTTATACCATGGTAGCTTATTACTCCGGTCAACATCTAGGCTACTTTTTATCCCGGAAAATCAAGGAGTTCTCGAGGGACTTTAAAACCTAAATCCACGCGGACAAAGTCGCGGGCATCAGCTAGTAATTCTTAAAATGGGAATAATTTCAAAGTAATACAATATCAGGCCAATAAATTATTATTTTTGATAAAGTAGTTATTTTCTCCTGTCACTGCCAAGAATCAATTTAGTCTTAGATCAGGCATTCCTAAATTATAAAATACATTATCTTTAACATCATTTGGTCTCAATGTATTATAATTTTTCTCATATTTATCATATATATATTATTTTAAAGATTGTATTATAATAATAAAAAAATAAACTCTTTATGTTGATGTCAATAATAAAATATGATAAACCATGAATTTTTGTTTTAATTGAAAACTTGCAAATAAAACTTCAGCCATTACATTAAAATAATCTATTTATTTTGATAGTTTATTGTCAGTTGAGTAACACTTGGATGATCCTTTTCAGTACCTAATTTTATATGTTTAATTAATTGTAACAGATAAGACAAAAACCATATACATAAAAGATCTAAAAGTTAAACTGATACATAGTCAGTGAAATGAAGTGCTGACTTAATTACACTTTATTAACACAATATATTGTAACATACAAAACAATTGACTTTATTGACAATAAAATACATTTGACCAGAGATACAAATGAACTATGTAGGAGATTCATATTGACAACACCAATGTGGTGTAACAAGAAGCTACCTTTTAGCGTAAACTAGAAAAAATTCAAGAGGCAAACTACTTTACATTTGTAAAGACAGCTCTGACAATAATAGATATCTGTAACCTTCATCGTTTTTTGTTCAATTTATATGTGTATATTAGAAAACCACATCCTGTTTCAGATATTGCCCTAGAAAAACTGATTTGCATTATACATAATTAAGTTTCTACAAACATTAATGTAACAACAAAACAAAAAGTTTAAATCCATATTTTAGTAATCTTTGAAGTATTGCATACACAAAAGTAGGTCTCTACAAACCTTATGAGATGCCATAAAAATCATAAATTTTGTTTAAAATTAGTATTCAATCCTAACTTTCTAAAATTCATTTTATATAAAAGATGTCAACATTATGTTTTGAGCATTAAAACCTATGAAACAATATTGTACATTGCAATAAATAAAAGGACCTTTTAGATAATAGATAGGGCAGTACATCCATAATTTTAAAAATAAGCTCCATTAAGTACATTAATATTTTTACAATAAATTAAACAACATTATATTATCTTAGTAGAAATGGTAATTTATTAGCAAACAGACAAGAAATCATATATAACATTCCAAAATAAAAATTAAGTCTTGCAGTTTGTCTGGGAACATACTGCATGGTTTCTGGGCGCCTGAACCGCCTCTCAATCTCAAAAGCTCTAGGCAATGTCAACATTGGCAACAGAAACCAGAGTGAGCATCTAACTGACGCTACTACAAACATTATATATGGTGTGAACAGTAAAAATGCATACAGTAAATGAGATGCGGTTCTCCCTATTAAGATAGCTAAAGTTACAATTTCTGCTTTACTATCCGCCTCCAAGTCTCTAGTATTGTTACTATGTAAAATAGCCTCTGTGTTTAGAGCCAGTGGTATAGCATAGTAAAAAATAGGCCAATCAACTCTTCCAGTTTGTGCTAGGAATGCAAAAACTACTGACACAGGTCCAAATATGACTAGAACTATAATATCACCAAGGGCTATGTACTTCAGACCAATACCCCCAGTGTACAGAAAAGAAGATGAGAGTCCTCCGAAGTATACTAAAGCTAGGTGTTCCATTCTAGCTGGAGACATAATCACAAGTAATACAAAAAATGCACATCCTGCCATATAAAGTATGGCTCCAAGTGAAACAACTTCATCAATACTTAAAATATGATCTACTAAAGTTCGGTCATCTGATTTTCGGTTGTCTATACCTTTGACGAAGTCAAAATATGTGTTGACTACGTTGCCGGCGCCGTGCACAGGTATAACTGTACACAAAGTTAGCATTAATGTCACCCAACTGAACCCATTGTCACCTGGAAGACGATACGCCAGCGCAGCTCCCAGCAGAGTGGGCAGGAGGCTGCCGCTAAGAGACCACGGACGCAGGGCTAACACATAAGTACGTACTTTCATCAGTGGGTTTCGTGTCGGAATACTCTTGTCCTTGGGTGGTTGCAAAAGATTTCCATCGGCTGTTGGGCTGTCCGAATCCTCTGACTTTTTAATGTTTTCCATTTTTGTGTTCTGATCTAGCGAACCGTTATTTTTAGCACGATTTCTATTTCAAAATGCAGTAAAGCTTGCAACCAACTTTTCATATGATTCTGTTTCTGTAGATTTGCATTTTGCAATATGTCTCGTGCGTCATATGTTAAAAACAAGAATGTCAATGTAAATTAATGATACGTTTGCAGTAATAAATAAATACTAACACCAAAACCCAAATTAATAGAGAAAATTGGGTTAGGTATGTCATATGTGTACACTTGAAAAAATGAAAATCTTGAATCAATATCAAAATCGAAATGTCACTGCAGAGTGCAGTGACATGAGTGACATCAAGTGACATTTCAAGTTTTTGGTTTAATTTTGCTAGCATTTCTTGTCTGTGGACTGTGATTTTTAGAACCACAGACCAGGAACAAGTTAGAACTTGAAAACTTTATAGGAGTATTATGTGAGTATTATTCTGTGTTGAAAACTGAAAAAATATGTGAAAAAAGTTGAGAAATAATATTTCTTTTATATTTTTAATTTTACTGTTAAAAATTAAAATAGTTTTTAATTTTATCAATACATAAATTATTAGGGTACCTACACGCCACAAGGTAGCAGCCCTAGGAAACAACTCAGTTTTTTAAAGACAAAATAGTCATCAGGAAAAGTTACTGACAAATTTTAAATTACGAGGTAAGTTTACTTCTCTGTTGAAATATTTTGCATTTATTTAAGCATAAAGCAAGGTATATCTTTGACCTTACTCCTTACAAAAATGATTAAATGTATTGTGTACATACATAAACATAACCTATAACTTGAGGATTCCTTCTATCATACACTCTGCATAGCTGAAAAATAAATAAAATAGTTGTGCTGTTAGAAATTTACTATCAAATTTGAAATTGCTATATCGTTTAAAACAAAAACAAGCATTTTGTCAATTTTATTTATTAAATTCATACACGAAATTAAAAGTAATAATAACAAAACAACAAATGATTGAACTGAATCACATTCTGAGGAATTTTAACAATGAATAATATAAGAGTTTCCACCATAATATTACATGACAATGAATGTTATATAATTTTACATACTCAAAATAATATCTACAGTAATAGTCAATAAGGATTTTTCTTGTGGACTTCTTTGTGTTCAAATATATTCTCTTATCAACAGGAATGTACATTTATGGTAAATTTAGACATGCCCATAGAAAACCAAGCTTGTTAAATTCAGTGTTGCAACTTCATAGATAACGGTAGGGTCGAATTTTGGATTTTTTTAAAAGAAACCTGAGTTGTTCAACCCAAAATAATGGTAGGTAGTAAGATACTTTAACAGTTACAGTCAGTAGTTTAGTTATTTCGATGTGCGACTTTTATTATACATATAACATATTATGTTACAAAAACAGATACAAAACAGCCCAAATCTGTTAGCAATTTTAAATACACATTTTTTTGTTTGTTTACTTTTACATGACTGATAATAATTATTATTCTCTGCTTTATTTGCTTTGCTTATGTAAATACTGTATTAAAAATATAATTTAAAAAAGGGTGGAATTTAAGTTGCCCTGAGGATAGCTATAGCTGCTCCCTTGGCTGCATCTCCACCGGAGGTAAATTCTAAAGGCAAGCTGTAGTAGTGCTCCACTGCTCTTTGCAACACTGCATTCCTTGACAAGCCAGAGCCATTCCCTACAATCCTCTTAATACTAGCATTCCGTAGAATCTCTTTGGGCATCATGTAATGTAAATTTTCAATTAGACTGTCACACAGAGATCTGAACACATGCCCTAATTGTATATTAGACAAGTCTATATTCTCTACTGCAGCTTTAGCTGTTGGGGCACGCCTTTCACCCAGCAGTAAGGGGCTTATTTTCATATTTGTTCCTTCTGGAGCCTCCAGTCCAAGGGCTATTAGCTTTTCCCAAACTTTAGATTGAGGAATAGGAAATCCAAACTCGAGCATCCACTGCTGAAGCATTTTCACAAAAGTAGCAAGAACATTTCCTCCATTCAAAGATGCAGCAACAACCAAGTAAGAATTATCAAAGTATGGCAAGTGCTCAATTGTCTTACATCCTAAATCACTTATCTTATCAACTACAATGGCAAGCTGGGCTGAGGTAGATATGTTTAGTACTGCATCCTGTTTATTCTCGAGTGTTGCAATAATAGAACATTGAAGGTCACCCATCGCTACACCTACTGGGGTCCCCTCAGGAATGCCATTCCAAGAACTGCTCAACACTCCTGCAACTTCTGCACTCTTCAAAACTTTAGGCAAAAGATTAACTGGAAAGTCAATAGATTTCAAAATATCTGTGTTCCATTCATTTTTTTCTGTATTAAAGTAACCCCAACTAGCAGCATTTTGGTCTGATGTAATTGGGGATTCTAAGTCACATAACATAGCGACGACAAAATCTTGAACTGTGGCTGAGCAGGTAAAACTTTTAAGTTTCTCTGGCTTGTGTTTTAGCATCCATAACAAGGTAGCGCAGCCATATCCAGAGTAGCATTGGAGATGTGAATCAGGCTTTGGTAAAGCTTCCAGAAATTCTGGTTTGCACCGTGTGTCCTGCCATGTGTACAATGCAGACATTTTCTCCCTGGTAGCTTCGAAACGGATTACGACGCCTTCTTTTTCTACCTTTTCCCAAGCTCTGTAAAATAGATTTTGGAATATTAATAAATTAAGCAGTAAGTTAAGCAGTGATAGCCTAGTGGTTAGGACTGTGGTCTCCTATTCGGGGGGTCCCAGGTTCAATCCCGGGTATGCACCTCTGATTTTTCGGAGTCAAGTGTGTTTAAGCAATTTAATATCACTCGCTTGCTTCAACGGTGAAGGAAAACATCGTGAGGAAACCTGCACACCTGAGAGTTCTTCATAATGTTCTTGAAGGTGTGTGAAGTCCGCCAATTCGCATTGGGCCAGCGTGGTGGAGTGGACTATGGCCTATAACCCTTCTCTGAGAGGAGACCTGCGCTCAGTAGTAAGCCGTTGATGGGTTGCTAATGATGATGATTAATAAATTCTGATAAAGAATATGTCTAACTACACACCTGTCTCTCCACAAAACCACACCATGCATTTGACCGCAAACGCCAATTTTCTTCACATGCCGCAAAACATCTCTAGGCAACCTCGAGACACAGTAATGAACAGCAGACACTATTTTCGGAACATCCTGCTTGTTCCCTTCGATGCCCTGATCGCTGGGAATGTTTGCCGCGGTGTCCTTACTCTGTTTAGCCACTAATTCGTTAGTGTCGGGATCGTATACGCAAACTTTCACGGAAGTTGTTCCGATGTCCATTCCCAAAACGTATTGTTTTTCTGCCATTTTGTACCTAGGTACCTAGGTATTCATAAAAGTTTAAAACTATTTTCCGTTCTCGAATCGATTGTTTACACGGAACTCGCGGATTGCTTTAATCACTGCAGTAGTAGCGAGCGGGTGGTGCAACGCGAGTCAGTGGGAGGTGGGTGGCGGACTGCCGACCGTGGTCGGCCGTCGGGGAGAGGCGCGGTGGCAACGCGCCCGCAGCCCGCGTCTCTCGTATTACGTAAAGGTAGTGTGTATTTAATATCGCATCGAGTGGCCAATATGTTTATCACTTTATTGACTTAATGCTAACAAAGTCTATAATTCCTCGTGGCACTTGTTCGTTTAGTGATAAATGATAACAGTATACCAAAATTAATTGACAGCTTACCTACATACTTGTTTTAAAGATTCCTGTAAAATATATAAAAAAAATATTGGGTACATACTTATAAATGAAAAGTTATTCGATTATTCGTATGAATGATATATTTCGAAGAAGATTGCTAAAAACCAACTTTGCTTGCGTAGCTACTGTAGCTACTAGCTACCTGCCGCAATTCCGCGTTATCATTTCCATTTTTAACTACCTACTTAATTCTAATTTAACTCTGCCACCGTTCATATCTGTGGCATGACATTTTATTACCCAATTATATTTTAAAACTTGACTGCATTTGTCATTTATGTAACTAAGGAGCTATGTAGATGAAATTCTAATTATTCTCGCAAGGTCACAATACATCATACTAAAAGTATAAATACATTATGTATATCAAAGCATTCACTCTTCCCCTCCCACCAACTACTAGAAGTCATTAATCATTAGGTACAGACTACTTGGGTTATTTATCACTGTAGCATGTGTATTTATCACTGTGTATCGAGCGAAGCAATGGCTGGATCATGCGTCATGCTCGTGAACGGGTGCCGCCGGCGGGAATGGGGCTACTTTCTGTCTGCCCGTCTTTGACATGAATTGAATTGTAGTACGTTTTGTGGAAATGTCATATTCTATTCTAACTAGTGGTTCGCCCCGAACTGAGACCTCGCGGTAACGGTATCCCATGATTATTCATTCAATCGACACATGACGACCAAAACTGACATTATTATTATGCCCGTTTTCACCAAACATACCTCAATCATCCCCTATGTAGGAGTCTCTTTACGTAGGTAGCTCCAAAACACAATGCTAAGTCCTAACATCCGTCCCAATGTCCTTTTAGGTGTCCCGTACAGGATCGTGATAAAGAAGTTGACAGTAATCATCACCTAACTTATCATAGGTAGCCCGTAAAGGTTAGGGAACGTCAGTGAAAACATTGAATTATTATGTAGGTACTAACGAGTGAAAACGGGTTACGGGCATCTGTACAAATCGTCATCTATCGACGCGAATAGAAAATGCAGCAATTAATAGTTTATTGAAGTTTGATATTTAACTAAAGAATAATTTTAATTGAATAATATGTTATTATATTATGTACCTAAATAATAATGCTCGACGCAAAACTGTTTATGGGATAGATCGTAGTCGTAACTCATAGTTCCATGGAATAGTTAATCACTGCGCCATCTATTAGCATTATTGTGAAGCTATGTGAAAATTACTGATGCTCATTAAAAATTAAATAATCTCGTTTCTTTATAATATTCATATAATTTTAGTATTTGTTGTTCAAGTACAGGATACAAGTGAAGTAAAAAGTAAGTACAGCTTGAAAATATATAGCCAATTTTCCAGAGAGCGTCTTCAAGCGAGCGTATTAAATCGCCACTTTGAAAGCCCCCCATTTCGTCAATTTTAGGAAAAAAATTAAAAAATAAATACGTTTGTACTCTGTTCCAAATTGTCTTTAAAATGATACACAGAAACTCTATGAATCGCAAAAAAAAAAATTTTACTTCGCATTCGCTTCTATGAGAGCCCCCCTGAAATAAAGATTTTTATAACTTTTTAAGCCATTTTCGGCTGGAGGCCATCGGTTTACATATTCGACCGAGCGAAGCGAAGGTCTTTGAGTCTACTTGAGTGAATTTGCACTTGTCCGTCCGTCCGTCCGTCCGTCCGTCCGTCCGTCTGTCAGAGCCTTATAACTTCTGTATTACTGAACGTAATTACTTCAATTTTAGATATAATATGTAAACCGATGGCCTCCAGCCGAAAATGGCTTAAAAAGTTATAAAAATCTTTATTTCAGGGGGGCTCTCATAGAAGCGAAAGTGAAGAAAAAAAAAATTTTTTGCTTTTCATAGGTTTACAGTACGTCATTTTAAAGATAATGTGGAACAGAGTACAAAAGTATTTTTTTTTTTAATTTTTTTCCTAAAATTGACGAAATGGGGGGCTTTCAAAGTGGAGATTATATTTGACCTCACAACGGAATAACCATTGAGAGCTGGGGCTTGAAAGTTTTATAATTTTAGCGTAATATCATGTACTTGAACAACAAATACTAAAATTAGATAAATGTAATAAGGAAACTAAATTATTTAACTTTTAATGAGCAGCAACAACAGAACTTCACAATGATGTCAATAGATGGCGCTCTCATCTCATACTATAGCAAATGCAGCTTATATTATGTAACATAATAATATTCAATTAAAATTATTATTTAGTCATTTAGCAAACATCAATAAAACTTCACGTTGCAGTTTGTTTTTACATGTTTTCTGATCGTGTCGATAGTTGACGCTGTGTACAAGTAATTTAATTTGAATGTTCCAAAAAACTATACCTAAGTTTGATGGAGGCCTTGAGGATTTCACTTTAACAGTTCCCTAACCTTTACGGGCTACATAATATGTTAAGTTAGTTGACACTTTCTGTCAACTTTGTTATTACAAACCTCTACGGGACAACTAAAGGTGAAAATGACATATGGGATGTTAGGATTGTATTTAGGGGCTACCTACGTAAAGAGACTTCTACAAAGGGGATGATTTAGGTATGGTTGGTGAAAACGGGCATAATAATAATGTCAATTTTGATCGTCATGTATCTATTGAATGAATAAGTAATTATGGGAAACCGTTACCGCGAGGTCTCAGTTCGGGGCGAACCACTAGTATATCTAAATTTGAAGTAATTACGTTCAGTAATTCAAAAGTTATAAGGCTCTGACAGATGGACGGACGGACGGACGGACAAGTGCAAATCGCTCTAGTAAACTCAGAGACCTCGCTTCGCTCGGTCAACAAAGATGCACGGGTTAAATCAGCTTGCCATCCAGCCGCCCACAAGATAGTATAAAAACTTATTACAATGTAATAGCTACTTATTAATATTGTAAAATGATTATTTTGAAAAGAGCAACTGCTGAGTTTCTTGCCGGCTCTTCTCAGCAGAATCCGCTTTCCGAACCGGTGGTAGAATCTTGACGTGTCATAAGAGCCACAGGTTGGCTTACATGAAATAAATAATTTTGAATTTTGAATTTTGTACCTATTTCATATTGTCACTGTATTTTTCGGTCCACATGCAATAAGTATTAGATACTTGTACAAATGTTTATTTAATTGCCACTAATTGTCACCGCGTCCCCATCATATAGACCAATATCTGCGGTTACGAAATGATTTATTGAATTATTCAGTTGACGTCAGCAGGCTAATATCAATGTGAGCTGTTTCTTACAAACTGTAAAAGTCACATAAAAATGACTTTAAACTACAAAAATCGTCATTGAATAACTTGCGTTGCTTTTGCGGTAGTGGGGTAAAAATAAAACAGTATTAGTGATCAGTATTAGTGAATATTAGTGCGAGATCAAATCAGAAATGAGGAGATTCGTAGGAGAACCAAAGTCACCGACATAGCTCAGCGTGTCGCGAAACTGAAGTGGAAATGGGCGGGGCACATAGTTCGAAGAGCTGATGGTCGTTGGGGTCCCAAGGTGTTGGAGTAGCGACCCCGCACCGGGAAACGCAGTGTTGGCAGGGGCCCCACCAGGTGGACCGACGACATCAAACGAGTCGCAGGGAGCCGCTGGATTCAAGCGGCGCAAGACCGAGGCCTGTGGAAGTCCATGCAGGAGACCTTTGTCCAGCAGTGGACATCTATAGGTTGATAAAGAAGAAGAAGAAGAAAATTAGTGATCAGCGATTTAATTATCTTCAATCAATCTTGTCAACCCACCGTCGGCTCACTAATGGGCGTAAGACGTCTCCTCAGTCCTCTCTACTACGCTGGTCAAGTGTGGATCGGCAGACTTCACACCAAAGTCATAGAATATAGATTTGTACCTTGGATCGAAGCGAACCCCGAACCCTCGAAAACGATAGAACCGTCAGTCACTGTTAAATAGTGTTGGCAGACCCCCCACTAGGTGGACCGACGACATCAAACGAGTCGCAGGGAGCCGCTTGATTCAGGCGGCGCAAGACCGTAGCCTGTGGAGCTCCATGCAGGAGACCTATGTCCAGCAGTGGACATTAAAGGTTGATAATGATGAATGATGATATTAAATAGTTAGAATTTATGGAATTCAAAATCCGTAACTTCATTTACCTTACTTGAGAAATACTACCTATTGCAATCACTGTTAGTTAAATTAAGAGATGTGTAGGTATATATTTTTTACCATAATAATATTATACGGAAAGAATATTTGGGGGCCTCTAAAATTGCTGACAGTCAGAAAACATGTTGAAAATCTGCCAGAACTAAACCAAATCCAAGAATTTGTGTTATTATTTTAACCGCGATAAATCTTTACGTGCAAGAGATAATATCGAAACGTTGCTGTTTAAACATTGGTTGAACGATTTATATGTTGTAAGCTCGGAAACCATTCGAAGACGTATAAACAAATCGTTAGAAGATGTATTTTATGTCCACTTTATAATCATTGGGGCTAGTTGGTCGGATGTTCGGCGTTGGCATTTAAAATATGGGAACTAGCATTCTTCGAAAATGTAAACATCCTTACTTTTAGGACTGTATGAGTAAACTTAACGAGCAGTTTATTTTTGTTACAGAAATATGGGGAAAAGAAATAAAGGCGAAAATGATAATGTTAAAACTAAGAAAAAGAAATCCGTTAATAATAGCGAAGTGGCGAATGATGCCAGCACAGAGGAAATATCTTGTATGAAATCAACTGGCAACGGAAAAAATAAGAAAATTTTGTTTCGAAGTGATGATTCTTCTAAAATAACATCTATTCAGAAAATCGTCAAAGAACCTAACACAACCTCATCTCAAAGAAGCCGGAAAAATACTAGAAGTAATGAAAAAAATATGGAAAATATTAAAACCAAACAAAATAAAAAGATAATTTTTACAGACGATAATGATGAGGGAAAGGAAGTACCAATAAATAAAGCGCGAAAAATAAAAAACACTGCAGAGGAAGATGAAGATCCCGGTGATGAAGAAATAGATAAGTTTTGTGATGAATTAGACGAAGAAGATAATGAACAGTATGTAAATTGGGTGAAACTGATAGAAGCTAAGTTAGGACCAAATAAAAAGAAATAAGAATTCTGTATCTTGGCTTTATTTTATTACTAGCTGATACCCGCGACTTTGTCCGCGTGGATTTAGTTTTTAAAGTCCCTCGGGAACTCCTTGATTTTCCGGGATAAAAAGTAGCCTAGATGTTGACCCGAGTAATAAGCTACCACGGTATAAAATTTTGTAGAAATCTGTGCGGTAGTTTTTACGTGAAAGAAGGACAAACAAACAGACAAAAATTAAATAAAAATCTGTTTTGGGCTCAGTATCGATAGTAAAGCATCTCCCAATTAAAATTTTCAAAATCCTATTAATATTATAAATGCGAAAGTTTGTGAGGATGGATGTTTGGATGGATGGATGGTTTGTTACTCTTTAACGCGACAACGAATGAACCGATTTTGCTGAAATTTGGCACAGACATAGAATATAGTCTGGAATAGCACATAGGCTACTTTTTATCCCGGAAAAGCAAACAGTTCCTGCGGGATAGCATCGCTATTTTTTACGCATTTGTCCTTCAAAATACGCGCAATGGAGTTTTAGATTAACGTGATTTTTTTGCACAGGTAAAGTTAAGAGCCTGAAAAATGACAAAGGCTACTTTTGATCTCGGGAAAACAAACGGTTCCTGCGGGATATTAGTATACTACTTTTCACACATTAATCTTTCAATTATGCGCCAACGGAGTTACAGATTGACGTGGTTTTTGGATTGGCATAGTTGATGACTTGAAAAGTGACAAAGGCTACTTTTTATCCTGGGAAAGCAAACAGTTCCCGCGGGATATTAGTGTTCTACTTTTTAACCGACTTCCAAAAAGGAGGAGGTTCTCAATTCGGCCGGTATCTTTTTTTTTCTATGTACGTCCACCGATTTCTCCGGGATTACTGGACCGATTCGCGTGATTTTTTTTTAATCGACAGAGGATGTTTGCTTAAAAATGTTCACCTTCAACTCCTCAAGCCTGATGCAGGGATATTGCTCACCTAAAATAAAGAGATTTAGGAAATGTCGAGAATTATTATTGTAGGTAACAAGTATGGACTACATCATGGAGCTCCAGGTCCTAGCTCCTCAATCCTGATGCTGCAGGGTACTGCCTACCTAAAACTATGGGGATTTAGGAAATTTCGATTACGAATTGATATTGTAGGTAACAAGTATGGACTACATCATGGACATCCAGGTTCTAGCTCTTCAATCATAGGATACTACACTTAAAAGCTTAAAATAAAAATTCTTTTCAAAAAACCGACTTCTAACGCCACTACAAAGTATAAAAATAATTTTAGTTTGTCCACGTTTGTTGAAGTCGGGCGGGCCTGAAATACAAACTATGAAGTTCACGCAGACGAAGTCGCGGGCATCAGCTAGTATATTAAATGTACAGAAATCTTCCAGTTACAGTTTTATTATATGTATAGATATATACTTTTCTGCCCGTATTTCCAAAGCTTATTTCTTTACAGTATAAAACAAGTGTAAATTAAAAAATTAGTAGTACATCATCACATCCTGGATATCATATAGGACCAGAGTACTTGTCAAGATCAATCAAACGAGCCCGAACTCGATGGGGTTACGTCATTTTATTACAGACTTTCCTTAAGCACCTTTCATCTCCATCATCAGATACCCTGGATATCATCTAGGACCCGAGTACTTATCAAAACGAATCAAACGAGCCCAAACTAGATGGGGTCACGTCGTTTTACAACGAAGTTGCCAAAACCACCTTCCGGCTTCATCATCAAACCCTGAATCATCTAGGACCAGAGTACTTGTCAAGACGAATCAAACGAGTCAAAATTCGATGGGGTTACGTCGTTTTATTGCAGAGTTCTGATAGCCATCTTCCAAGTTTCAGCTCCATCATCAGATCAGCTCCATGTTACAATAATATTGCATTGTCATCCGATTTACACATACATGCAAAATTTCAGCTCAACCAGAAACCGGGAAGCGGAGGCTTAGTAAGAGGGTCTCGTTGGCACCCTTTGGGTACGGAACCCTAAAAATAAAGGGGGCTCCCTTGACATGAAAAAGGAGTCGAAATAAAATTTTACTTTTTTACCCTGGCATGTGGGGTGTCATTGACTAAATAGAGCTCATGTGGAGTTCAAATATATTTTTTATTATTTTTTACCTTCAAAAATGAAGAATGAGAAAAATGCTCGTTTGTTTTGGTCACAACTTTGAAGGCCCCCTATGGCGTTCAAAGTTGTGACTTGTGACCAAAACAAACGAGCATTTTTCCCCATATGCTAATTTAGTACTATTTAAGAACTAAGATATCTAAATATGTACCTATCTAGTTTTAAAAAAAACTATTGTGATGTACGATGATGAACTATAGTGATTTGGTCATATGTACGGAACCCTAAAAGAGCGAGGCTCGACTCGAATTTGGCTGATTTTCGACCGAGCGAAGCGAAGGTCTTTGAGTTAACTAGGGCGATTTGCACTTGTCCGTCCGTCCGTCCGTCCGTCCGTCCGTCTGTCAGAGCCTTATAACTTTTGAATTACTGAACGTAATTACTTCAAATTTAGATATAATATGTAAACCGATGGCCTCCAGCCGAAAATGGCTTAAAAAGTTATAAAAATCTTTATTTCAGGGGGGCTCTCATAGAAGCGAATGCGAAGTAAAAAAAAAAAAATCGCGTTACATAAAATTGTTACGTATCATTTTAAAGATAATTTTGAACTGAGTACAAAAATATTTTTTTTTTAATTTTTCCCTTAAAATTGACGAAATGGGGGGCTTTCAAAGTGGCGATTTTATACGCTCGCTTGAAGACGCTCTCTAGAAAAATCCGCTATGGATTTTCAAACTGATTTTATGTTTTTAGGTCACTTATATCCTGTACTTGAACAACAAATACTAAAATTATATGAATATTATAAAGAAACGAGATTATTTAATTTTTAATGGGCGTCAGTAATTCATATAGCATCAACATAGCTTCACAATAATGCTAATAGATGGCGCAGTCAGTAACTATTCCCATGGAACTACGAGTAAAATTCAATGTTTGATAAATAATTCAATGTTTTCACTAACGTTCCCTAACCTTTACGGGCTACCTATAAGTTAGGTGATTGATGTTTTCTGTCAACTTATTTATCACGATCCTGTACGGGACACCTAAAAGGATATTGGGACGGATGTTAGGACTTAGGATTGTATTTAGGAGCTACCTACGTTAAGAGACTCCTACTTAGGGGATGATTTAGGTATGTTTGGTGAAAACGGGCATAATAATAATGTCAGTTTTGGTTATCATGTATCGATTGAATGAATAATCATGGGATACCGTTACCGCGAGGTCTCAGTTCGGGGCGAACCACTAGTTTAAATCTGTTTTATTTTATTATTTATTGTTACAGCGGCAATACACACTCTGTGAAAATTTCAACTGTCTACCTATTACGGTTTACGAGATACAGCCCGCTGACAGACGGACGGACGGACAGCGGAGGCTTCGTAATAGGGGCACCTTTGGGTACCTTTGGAAACCTAAAAACCATGAGCGGGCCTACTCATTGCATCGTAGCTAAGCGAAATGGTTGGTGAAATACCTAATCACAATATCGAGAGTGTATCATTAATAAAATTGGTCTGCTGAGAACACCTGCGCTCCGATTTAGTGGATAGAAACCTCTTTAAATTCGTGCCCAGATCCACACGTTGCAGTTGGTCACGTGCGATACAGTTGGAAGTTGACCGATCTGTGAACCAAAAAGCCAAAAACTTACGCCTTATGGCGAGTTAAATTAGTCCGAGGATCGAGTTGGACGTGAGTTACTCACAAATTAGTCGATATTATGACCATTATGACTATAGATTTCTATTAAGACTCTGGTTTGAAGTGAATTATCTGGCTATAAGCCTACTTGTCATGTAAGTTTACAAATTGCGAAAAACCAAATTAAATTTGAATTTCGCGGGCAGACCCGTTTAAAAACTCTCCTCGTACCTATAGTTCTTGTATAACTTTGACTACTGGTGTGTTCCGGTATACACTGGACAACTGTAAGGTGTGACGTCAATCCAGTAAAACAATAAAGCCGTTCCTATTTAGTTTGCTATACTGGTTACTGTTTGAAATGGAACGCAATCCTAGACTGTCATCCCCATTTTTAAATATCTATGCGCTGTTATATTTTTCGATCACGTGATTAAAATACTGAGAGCACCCTACCTTGAAAGCGCCAATGCTCACAGTACAAAAATGGCGGCGATATAGGACGTTGCGTACATTTCCCCATAGTACTGCAGCAGTGTACTGGCAGTTTATAACGGAACGAATTTTTCACCACTGAGAGCACTGAGCAGTGCTCGCAGTGTATTTCGGAACACACCCATGTCAATTGTCAGTAGTCATCTGTCATCCTTTGTCTGTCATTTTCAAAATGAAAAAATAAATTGATTATGTACATAATTGTAATTGATCAATTATCACATAATAAACACGTGCGATTCTAAAAAGATTTAGAATTAATACTGTTAATTTGAATTGCAAGATAAGTAAAAAAATTGGTCATGACCAGGTTTGCCCGGGCTAAAGGCTCCAAGGCATCCAACCTTAAATCTCCAGAAGACAGTACACCATGGGAGGTAATGAAAGAGCAGTTGCTTAAATCAAAAAAGGAAAACGAAGAAAGTAAGAATCGAGAAGAGGTAAAGAGTTATTTTAGCAAACAGCAGTTATTTGACACTTCGCGTAAATTCCTAACCTACGTTATGTAGTCCCTTAGCACACTATCTTTCGCGTTTTATATCACGCAATATTTTACTTTTTTAGAGCCCTTTTTTAGAGTGATAGCCTAGTAGTTAGGACTGCGGTCTCTTATTCGGGGAGTCGTAGGTTCGATTCCGGGCATGCACCTTTGATATGCTTCAACGGTGAAGGAAAACATTGTGAGTAAACCTGCACACCTGAGAGTTCTCCATTATGTTCTCAGAGGTGTATGAAGTCTGCCAATTTGGATTGGGCCAGCATGGTGGACTACGACCTAAACCCTTCTCTGTGAGGAGACCTGCAGTCAGCAGTGAGCTGTTGATGGGTTAAAGAATTTTTCATTTTATACTACTCTACAGTACTCTATGTAAGTACAGAAGACTATTGGGGCAAAATGAGCATCACTGTGAAGCCTATTAATTTAGTTTACTGTTCTGTTCATGTAGACAATACTGTTAAATATAAATAAACAGGCTTTCAGAAGATATCTATTTTATTTCTTCTATTCGCATCTCTCATATTACTTGGTGTTGAAATACTATAAATATCCACTATGCAATTTAAAAAAATATTATGTCACTATTTTTTTATGTTTTAGGCAGAAAAACAAAGAATTGAAAACTACAATAACTTTCTTAAAGATCAAAAGACACAAAAGAGAAAAGCAACATGGTGTGATTTTCCAGAAGCACAAACAAGCAAAATCAACTCAAAACCAAATAACAACGAAAATAATGTTAAAAAGAAAAAGAAGAAATTAAATAATCAAGTTAAAAGTAACTCGCAAGAGAGTACACAAAATGGTGAGGATGGTGGTGATGATCAGAAAATAAATAAATCACTTAAAAAGAAAAACAAGAAGAAAAAATCAAATAATGTTAAATCAGTTGCACCTTCATCAATAGAATTAAATGACAATAATAATCAGGAAAATCCAAATGTTTCGATTGTACAAAATCAAGACTTAACTAATCAATCACAATCAACTCCACAGAAGAATAAAAACAAGAAAAAGAAGAAGCAAAAGCATTCCACTGAAATAAAAGTGAATACTGAGACTGAAGTATCTATAAATAAATCAAAGAAAGAAGATAATCAATCAGTCTATATTAATAGTCAAAAGACAACCAGCAAAAAAAACAAAAAGAATAAAAAACAAAGAGAAAGTAATGTAAATGCAGAAAATGATAAATCAGAAAATAATACAGAACAAAAAGTCAGTGTGGTGAGTCAATCTCCAAAATTGAAGAAAAAAAGGGAAAAGAAAGATCGTAGAAAACCTATAAATGATAAGAGCTTCCAGCTTATTATCAACTCTAAAGAGGTACAATTAGTAAGATTCGATGGATTCCCTATAATGAAAAGGGATGCAGAAAGACTTGAGGAATTAAAAAAAAATATGATACAGAAAGGTATTCCAAAAAGTGAAGTCCAACGGACTATGAAATTAGAGAGGAGAAGAGCTGAGAAAGCCTTGGCAAGGCTTAAAAGAGATGTGTGCTATAATTGTAGGAAAGGTGGACACAATTTGTCTGATTGTCCGGACTTAAAGTCTAATATACCAGGTGCAGCTGAGGGTGTATGCTTTAAATGTGGCTCCACAGAACATAGACAGTTTGAATGCAAAGTGCAGAGGGATAAAGAGTTTAGATTCGCTACTTGTTTCATTTGTAAGGAAGCTGTAAGTATTCACTATATATCATATTCCTCATTGCTGAGGTTTGTGACCCCTTTCTATCTATAATGAGTTCCCATAATATACTACCCTATGCAACTCAACTATGATTACTATGAATATGGGATTTAGCCTCTTAGTTTTAAAAATTATTATGAGATGTTAGTGATAATGTCAGGACCAATGGCATAACATGTTCTCCAATTCATAAAGAAATCAGAAAGGCCAATTTCGGGCTCAAAAATAGTGACCCATCTAGTTACCAACTTAGGTTCACATTGCTTAAACAGAACAATCAATTATTGATGTGCAGTTATACTAGGCTGAACATACCACATCACAGTAAACTGCAGTTTTTATGTAATTTATCAATAATTTCATTTCACTTGTCTCTATTTTAAATATTCTTGTTTTTGACAGGGCCATATAGCTAGACAATGTCCAGATAATCCAAAGGGATTATATCCAAATGGTGGATGCTGCAAACTTTGTGGAGATGTGACTCACTTGAGAAAGGATTGTCCAACAGTAAGTCTTACTATTTGTTTGAAATAAATATTAATAGTTGATTCTAAAGAGTTTTACATTCACTGTGATCTACACAATTTCTTGCATCTGTCTAGATATCATCACGCAAAAATAGTGTAAGACTTGATTTCCCAGTTGTGTCAAAATCAGTTCAGCCAACACAGTAAACATCACAACAGACAAAAATTTAAAATACCTGATTGTGTGTCGCTTTGATTTTAATAATATTTATTTGTATAGATTTCCATAAGATTACTTTTGGTCCACAAAATTAATTTGATGAAGTCCTGTATTGTTGTTTATAAATATACCCAGTTTGTATTGTGTCAGGAAACACAGATCTCGGGAAAGCATTCCAGACTAGCTGTAATAATGAATAATGTAAAGTTCATTTCATTCAGGCGCTTCGTTCGCGTAGATGCGTAGATATTGACCTACACTATTTTACAGGTAAACGAGCAAAAAGAAAGCACTTCCATCAAGTTGCAAACTTTGACCAATGACAACATTGAAGATATAGGGCAAAATGTTAAACAAGTGACAGAGGAACCAGTGGCTAAGAAACCTAAAAAGATTAAATTCTAATTATATTAACATAAGAAATAAAACATTTTTGAAAAGGTAATTTAATATTAATAATAAAATTTTATTTAATATTAAATTTTTTATGAATACAATTTACAATAAATGTCATGTAAATACGTAATTATAAATAAAACTGGTTTTAATAAAATATTAAATTGTAATAGACATTTTTGCTCTAAATAGACTCTTAACCTATAATATCTAGATAAAAAAATCATAGGTGACTAAAATTCAGCATTTTTTGCAATGAAAATCATTGTCGCGAATTTTAGTCGCCTAGTTCATCGAATTGAGAATATATTGGACCTTCTTTAGCGGGGTTTTCACTGCAAATGGGTAACGAGCGGGAAATGGCTAAGTGGGATGGATTCTGAACAGACAAAGTAGGTTTACATTTCCACGAACAAAGAGTTTCGACAATTGCCTTAACGCCACTTCCATCGCTCATGTTGACTCTTTTCGAACTCTTGCTCGCTAAGTCATTTCCGCTACACTCTTTGTTGGTGAAAGTGCTTGTATTTGCAGTTTTGCGGGCAAACTGCATGCAAGCACTTTCACATGCAGAAAGTGCGGGCTCGCTTCGTTCGCGGTGGAAAATCCGCTTTAATGGAGAGACCCGCTTTAATACCGTTTCGTTAATGGCAGTATTTTATTGCGTCGATGTTTTACGCTGTTATTTTTGAGCTCTTAAAGTCTACAAAGCATCAAGACTAGCTTTCAGTTGTTCCATGGACTGGTAGGCGATGTTTCCGGTAATGCCCTCAGGGCTCTGCGGATCCTCTCGGCTTAGTATGCGAGCCGCGTCGGCTAGACATTGTATCGGCTCCTGCAGCCGATCCTTCAACTTGTCTTGAGTGATGAGCCCGGCGCTAAACTCGCTCCGCGCCAGGTACATTAGAGGTGCGTGGAGTTCGTACAACATCATTCCTGTAGACAAATGATAAGTGAAATAAAACAGAAAAACTTTAAAAACTGTAACCCAACATATGTAACGTCGGTCATATTAATTTCTTTCATATATAACATTTTATATATGTCTATGTCACCCAGATCATAATACGAATCGCTTGAAACCTAATTCATCAAAATCGGCCCAGTAAATAGAAACATACATGTCATATACATACATACGTAGACTGCTAAAATCATAACCCTTCTTTTTGGCTTGGCTGTAGTCGGGAAAAGAGCAACAGAATGAATAGGCGGTTTATATAGAATTGACAAGCAGGCAAGGAAGGCAGACTGGCATCTTTTAGCGGCAGTATTCAGTGTGCGTTATTGTATGCACAAACGTATTAACATTGCATTAGAGTTCTCATTACTTTGGAAGAATGAAGACTTACCGCGCATCCTGCTATCCCCCGGCGATATGACATCGAGGATCTTAAGCAGTAGACGGCAGAATTCCGCTTTTCGTTCCAGCACGAGGTCTGGTAGTTCGTCGATGGTGTATTCTTCCACGCGCCCGTACAGTTGTGCCAATGCGTGCTTTAGTGATAGCAGTATGGCGTGGTTTGGATGAAATACGGATTTGTACTGTAATCAAAATAGCGTATTCAGTTTTTACCCTGAAAAAATTAACTAGGTAACTAGGAGAACAGACTCCGGAGTTCGGACGATGCCCCATATGTCGCATTGCGCTTTTACTGCGATGCTCTCGAGGCATCCTAGATAGAAAAATACGTGGTAATGCGAATACAAATTTTACTTGTTCGCAAACAATTGCGAGCGCGAAGTTTCCCTCGACACTTGCACTCGCTCTGAAGTTCGTGCCTAAAATGGACGCATCCCCTTTGTTGCGTCTAGTTAACCAATACCTCACCGACTCGTGTATAATTTCGAAACGATTCTCGACAAGTATGAACACAACACGTTTGTTTTTGACGAAGCGAAACCTGCAGGTTACCTTTTTCGGGTTGCCAAGCCGATTCCGCATCGATAAATACTTAATACGTATACCTACTTATTTGATTTACGTACACGAAGAGCTTACACGTATTACTAACTATACACAGAGCTGATGGCCATTGGGGTCCCAAATTGCTGGAGTGGCGACCCGCACTGGGAAGCGCAGTGTTGGCAGACCACACACTAGGTGGACCAACGACATCAAACGAGTCGCTGGATACAGGCGGCGCAAGACGAGGCCTGTGGAAGTCCATGCAAGAGACCTTTGTCCAGCAGTGGACATCTATCGGTTGATAAGAAGAAGAAGATACTTATTTGGAGATTAACGAGAAGCGTAATATGCGGGTACCTTGTGGAGCGTGGCCTCCCGCATCTCTATCGCCTGCGGGCCGGGCGGCACGGCGTCTAGCTCATCGAGCTCGGCCTGCACCACGGCAAGCATCTTGCGCATCGCGGCGCCGGACGTCTTGAACCCGCACTTCTTGTCCGTGCAGTTCCACGCGGCCTCGTTGTCTGTACATTTTATATGTAGGTATGAGTTACGTAAAAAATCCCGCGGTAACCGTCTGCTCCAGGATAAAAAGCAGCCTATGTCACTCTAAATCCTCACTTATATCCTTAAAAATCTCATCGATCCGTTGCTGGTGCTGCGTGATTGAAATTGAAAGACAAAAAGAAGTCAATAAGCAAACACACTACCTCCATTTTTGTAATTTTAAAAGTCGGTTAAAAAGTTTCAATATCCTAATTTCGCAGCCAAGAGAACTTTTTCTAAGAGGGGTTCTAGATGGAAGATGGTAGGTATCTGCGTAGATTTTGTGGTCAACTAAATAAACTGTGGAGAACCGAGTAGGTAGGGTAGATAGATACATGATAATATAATACTTATAAACTTCTCTTCTTGCACACCAACACGTGATGTCGCACGTCCAAAGGTAGACTGGGAGAAAATGCTACAGCAGTCTTTTCTTTTGTACTGAGTATGTTGTGCAATAAAGTGAAAAAAAAAACCGGCCTAGTGCGAGTCGGACTCGCGCACCGAGGGTTCCGTACTCCAAAAGTAAAAGTAAAACGATAATATTATATTAATTTGCTTATTTGTCGTTAACTTTGTTTGTAGAGGTTTATTGTCAATATAAAAAAAAACTATGCTAGTTAGAGCATTGGTTTTATTTTTCCTGTAAACTAGTGGTTCGCCCCGAACTGAGACCTCGCGGTAACGGTATCCCATGATTATTCATTCAATCGATACATGACGACCAAAACTGACATTATTATTATGCCCGTTTTCACCAAACATACCTATATCATCCCCTAAGTAGGAGTCTCTTTACGTAGGTAGCTCCTAAATACAATCCTAAGTCCTAACATCCGTCCCAATGTCCTTTTAGATGTCCCGTACAGGATCGTGATAAAGAAGTTGACAGTAATCATGACCTAACTTATCATAGGTAGCCCGTAAAGGTTAGGGAACGTCAGTGAAAACATTGAATTATTATGTAGGTACTAACGAGTGAAAACGGGTTGGGGGCATCTGTACAAATCGTCATCTATCGACGCGAATTGAAAATATACAAAATGCAGCAATTAATAGTTTATTGAAGTTTGATATTTCACTAAAGAATAATTTTAATTGAATAATATGTTATTATATTATGTACCTAAATAATAATGCTCGACGCAAAACTGTTTTTGGGATAGATCGTAGTCGTAACTCCTACGAGTAGTTCCAAGGAATAGTTAATGACTGCGCCATCTATTAGCATTATTGTGAAGCTATGTGAAATTTACTGATGCTCATTAAAAATTAAATAATCTCGTTTCTTTATAATATTCATATAATTTTAGTATTTGTTGTTCAAGTACAGGATACAAGTGAAGTAAGAAAATAAGTAGAACTTGAAAATATATAGCCAATTTTCCCAGGGAGCGTCTTCAAGCGAGCGTATAAAATCGCCACTTTGAAAGCCCCCCATTTCGTCAATTTTAAGGGAAAAATTAAAAAAAAAATATTTTTGTACTCGGTTCAAAATTATCTTTAAAATGATATCTAACAATTTTATGTAACGCGAAAAAATTTTTTTACTTCGCATTCACTTCTATGAGAGCCCCCCTGAAATAAAGGTTTTTATTACTTTTTAAGCCATTTTCGGCTGGAAGCCATCAGTTTACATATTATATCTAAATTTGAAGTAATTACGTTCAGTAATTCAAAAGTTATGAGGCTCTGACAGACGGACGGACGGACGGACGGACGGACAAGTGCAAATCGCTCTAGTAAACTCAGAGACCTCTAGAGAATATACATAAACCTCTATTGACCATAATTATTATTTCAGATTTTTCGATTGGTAAACTTCGGAGATAAGGGGGGGAACGGTATTTTTTTCGACATTTTGGCCGATTACTCAAAAACTATTATATATAGAAATAAATAAAAAACTGTTTTAGAATACACAAGTAAAGGCCTTTCATATGATACCCCACTCGGTATAATAATTATCTTACTTTGAAATTTCAAACCCCTGATTTTCCCCCTTTTTTTATTGAAATAAAATAATTTTCGCGTTGATTGTATTTTTCCTGTAAAATATACAAAACCTCTATTGGCCATAATTATTTCAGATTTTTCGATTGGTAAACTTCGGAGATAAGGGGGGGGGGGGGGGACGGGACGGTATTTTTTTCGACATTTTGGCCGATTAATCAAAAACTATTATATCTAGAAATAAATAAAAAACTGTTTTAGAATGCACAAGTAAAGGCCTTTCATATGATACCCCACTCGGTATAGTTATCTTACTTTGAAATTTCAAACCCCCGATTTTCCCCCTTTTTTAATCAAACTATGATAATTTTCGCGTTGCTTTTATTTTTCCTGTAAAATATACATAAACCTCTATTGACCATAATTATTTCAGATTTTTCGATTGGTAAACTTCGGAGATAAAGGGGGGGAACGGTATTTTTTTCGACATTTTGGCCGATTACTCAAAAACTATTGTATATAGAAATATATAAAAAACTGTTTTAGAATGCACAAGTAAAGGCCTTTCATATGATATCCCACTCGGTATAGTTATTTTACTTTGAAATTTCAAACCCCCGATTTTCCCCCATTTTTAATAAAACTAAAAATAATTTTCGATTTTTCTTTATTCCAATGATTTTGGGCCACTATTATACACAACTATGCCAAATTTCATGTCGATAGCTTTAATAGTTACTGAAATAATCGACTGTGACAGACGGACGGACGGACGGAGAGTCTCATCATAAGGGTTCCATTTTTACCATTTTGGTACGGAACCCTAAAAACCCCTTTTCGCACGAAGTTTGCACTTACCCAACGGATTGGTGGAGAGTATGACCCCATTGTCACATTTGGTGCACTTGAGAGTGCTCATATGAGTCCCCAGTTCAGTGGGGTCGGCGCAGCGCGCACACTCGCACTTGAAGAACTTCGACTCCAGAAGATGTTCCCGACGCACAATAGTTGGGGACAACACGTGTGTGTAGCTTAGGCTTAGGAGTTCGCCGGTCTTGATGGGAATCGCTGCTCTTATTTGCACCCTGATAAAAAACGTTTTTTAAGCTATTGCATAGCTTTTATCGCGGGCTTTGAGTGCGGCGACCGAATCAAGAAATTCCGTAACGAAAATTAACCTAACACCGTCGTTTCAGTTCGGCAGACTTCGGCACGGTGTTTGTGCGCGTGCGACTAGACGTATGCGTGTAGATTGTACGAAGCTCGCACGGATCGAGACGAGCTGCTCGAGTTTTTATGCAATATTTTTTTTGCATAATTTTTATTATGCAAAAAAAATATTGCATAAATATTATAATTGCATAAGTTGATAAAAAATGCTATGCAATAGCTTTACCGCGGCAGTCCCCGAGTGCCACACGTATTTTTTTTTAGAAACTAAGTTGAGTTGTGATACTCTCAAAGTTATTAATATACTGATATTTTTCTGGCAAATGCTTTCTAATATTTATTAACTCAGCTACAGGCATAGAAATAATCTGTATTTATCAGACATTCTGAAATTCCCGCCTAGCAAGGAATACCCCGAGCATAAAACTCTTAGAGTTATATTCGAGTCTCGGAGTATTCCTTCGGTATGATAAAATGGAGGACATCCATATTATGAGAACCAGAATTTCTTAGCTCATTATTAGCAAAAATACATTATGTACCTATATTGACAAACTTACTGGTAATCGCTCTGAAAGATCGAATGAACGATATTCGGAACGCAGCTGTGTGCGGCGATAGCCAGGCGCGGGTACACTGCGCGTACACTGAACCCGGCCCGCGAAGGTACTTCCACGGTATTCACCTAAAAGTTTTAGAAAGCGAAGCCATCATTAGTTTTGCAATGGATCCTATAAATTATCAGGATATATTAATAAGTATAATAATTATTTTTAAAATAGTTTTCAATTTCTTCAAGCAACTCAAACACACCAAAAATAGCTACAATCATTCAGTAGATAAGTATTACGTACACCGTATATCTTGAAAGAACAAAAATTGTATAGCTACTATTGTACCTACTGTATATTAAAATTATAGTTTCTGGAGTCATTGACCGCGTTTCTTTGCCAAAACACTTTGCCTCTCTTATAAAATAATATTGATTGACATCTTTTATTTTCCGCGTTTTGTGTACCTAACTAGTTTCTATAGACTTAAAAAAATCCGTTACCATGATTTCTTTTTTAACTACCACTGTGATCTCTCTTTTCACCAACTCTATCAATCCCACAATTTCTACAGTGACAATTTTTAAAAAAGTTCAGTGACATAAAAAATCATTATACTTTTTAGGGTTCCGAACCAAAACGTTTATTCATAAAAAGTTATGTTGTTTTCAGTAGAGCTAGAGTATGCTCGCCAAAAGCGTGCGCGGCGCGGCGGCGCCACGAGATGTCTTACTCAATTCGTGAAGAATTTCACGAGAAAAAGAATGGATTTCACGAGAAAACGGGTAGCGCATGTTAGCCTTATAGGACAGCATTAGATTACGCGTCCTACCTACCTCCAAAATTCCACAGATCTGTGTCAGCAGCTCTCGAGTGCATCGCGCTCCGAGTTCGCAGCGGTCTATCAGATAGTTGACGATGTTGTTTTGGTCAGCCTCCCAAGTAGGCCGCTTCTGTCGTTCCTCCGTGTGAGTTTCCATTATCTGGACATCTCGAGTCCATCTTTCCGGGTCCTTCTCCTTCGCTAGGAATAATCTGTTGAGATTAAATAGATAGGTACATAGGTAAGTTCTGTGAAGAATATGCCTTTTGCATTAATATTATAAGAATCCTGCTAACCAGCAGTAGGTACCTACTTACTTACCTACGTAGTGATTTCCAGCTCAGATTATAATATCACTCCTTAAGAATCAAGACTCGAGGGTAGTTTACCTGAGGCTATTTACGAAAACTCCGGAGCTATGTTTGAAATGTTTTCTTTATTAGGTATATAGATGCCATTGCCATGACCGCGTGGATTAAGGTTTTTTAATTCCCGCGGGAACTCTTTTATTTTCCGGGATAAAATGTAGCCTATATATGTGTTAATCCTGGGTATGAGCTATCTCCATTCCGAATTTCAGCCCAATCTGTTCATTCGTTGTGGCGTTAAAGAGTAACAAACATCCATCCATCTATCCATCCTCACAAACTTTCGCATTTATAATATTAAGTAGGAAGGATTAATAGGAAGTAGGATGCGATAGTGCGTTTGCTTTGTTGATTAGTCGGTTTGTCCTTCAATCATGCAGCAACGTATCGACGTGATTTATAGCAAATTTGTATAAGTAGTTGAGGAATTGGAGAGCGATTAGAAAAACAGGGTTGCCGCGGGATTTTTCAAAATCTAACTCCACGCGGATGCGGACAAAGTCGTTGGCAAATAAGCTAGTAAATATTATAAAAGAATAAAAAATTCGTACTCCGTTGAAGTTACCTTAAAGGAGTAATACAATCAAGTTGAGGAGAACTCGCTGTCCAATCTTCAACCGGTTGAAAGCGCACTTTGGCTTGTGAAAACACGTCGCATTCAGGCTGGTGGTGCGGAGATTTTTCACACTCGCCGCCACATATCGGCCAGCCGCATCGCGAGCATAGTGTGTTCTCCACGGGACTATAGCAGCCCAAGCACAATGGCGGAGTATCTTGAGTAGAAAACACAAATCTCGTACTTATTACCTTTAAATTAAGAGTGAATAGACAACTTCTAAGCAAGCGCGCAACATCTTACGGCCCGGCCACACTGCGACTTTCAGCTGCGCGTTTTCGCGTTTTTATTACCTTTTGCGTATTTGCGTCTGCTGCGCGTGTTCGCGTTGTCAAAACGCGCGTTTTATAATTGTATGTATTTATAATACGATAGTGTCCGTGTATCTGTCTGTTCCCTCGTAGCTCCTTAACGAATACACCGACTTTGATGCGGTTTTTTTCTATTTGAAAGAAGTGATCGAGATGGGTCTTATCTATGATTTACGAAGATATGCTTAGGCGTTTGAAGATCATCAGCTCATTTCCTACTTGTCCCTGCCATATTGAAATTCTTTGGTTTTGGACCGATTTCATTCAAAATCGATATTTAGGCTTCCCTGGGGTCAAGAAAGAGGACATGAATTCCAAAATTTTAAAAAGTCCCCGCCATATTGTTATTCTTTGTTATTGGGCCGATTTCGTTCAAAACCGATATTTAGGCTTCCCTGGTGTCAAGAAAGAGGAAATGGATGCCAAAATATTAAAAAGTTCCCGCCATATTGGAATTCCATGTTATTGGACCGATTACGTTCAAAATCGATATTTATAAGGTCAATAAAGAGGAAATGGTTGCTAAAATTTTAAAAAGTCACCGCCATATTGATTTTTTTTTGTTATTCGACTGATTTCGTAAAAATTCGATATTTAGGCTTCCCTGGGGTCAAGAAAGAGGAAATTTCTGAAAAATATGAATATTTCTGTCGAATACAATGCAAACAATTAATATCCGCGGTGACGGTATGCAAAAATGTATAATTTTTGCATTGAAAAAAAATCGGCTATTTAAATTAACACATAGCAAGCTTAATCGTATAGTTGTTAAGTATTAATTCCCATAAAGAGTTTTCGATTCCGTACGGCGGGAATTTTACCGGCTCCCGGTATATAAATTAGTATAGAAACTTAGGATGATATCTCGATAATGCTAAGGCATGTAAGTAGATCTACTCTGTCCATCTATATATTTATCATCGTCATACTTCGATCACCGAAAAAGGTCGTCATAATTTATTCTCTCGGTAATAGTAATAAGTTTCATGTTGAGGTAGGTTAGCATTTGGTGTATCGGTACGCCTAGGTATGCATGATGCACCTAGTTATTTTTACTCACATAATTATAAATAATTTAGGACATGCATTAGGAAATTGCATTTTCCCTTTTTCTTCAAAACAAAACTAAATTGAATCTGCACATTTCATATGCGAGTGATTCAATTTCTACAAAACACTTGCCTGGTTTTGGTCCGACGACGACTGGTGTATCTGTAAAAATTAATTCCCCGCATTCCAAATCCTTATTAGCGACTAAATAACGACCGAATTTTTCATTTTTTAATACATCATAGTTGCAAACGTCAGCCATTTTCTCGAATAAAATTAGTTGTTTTACAATTAACGGTAAAATTAATCGTATGGCACTATATTTGTGAGACGTCGGCTGAAGATTGAAGACTGAAATGTCTATAGCTTCGGATCGTCCTAAAATAAGCGGACGCGAGCGTTCGAGAAACGCCAGATGAATTCTCGAGAAAGCTACGTAGGTACCTATATATATTTTAGGTACTAATAGAGTGTACATTTAAAACTGATTGCTATTTTAATAAAAAATAACACTAGTTTACACAATTTCTGTTGCCGTAAATATTTTAGCTGTTGCTGACTACCAATAATATGCTGATTTCAAATATTATTTAAGTAGTTTTTTTTATCAGCTCTAGTTTTTGAGTTATACAGATATTGTATGTTTAGAGAAACAAATAGATTGAGAAAAAATCTTAAAAAAATTAAAGAGTACGTAATGTTTACAGAAATAAATAGGTACTTACATTTATTTACTTAGAAAAAATATTATTAGAAATAAGAGAGGGAAAAAATATAATTACAAATATAAATTACAAATAGGGAGCCGCTGGATTCAGGCGGCGCAAGACCGAGGCCTGTGGAAGTCCATGCAAGAGACAATTATCCAGTTGTGGACGTCTATCGGTTGACAAAGAAGAAGATAGACTTAGAAAAAAAAAACTATGAAAAATTAAACCACCTATTGATTTTTAAAAACAGCTCATGTGTAGACTAATTAGAAAAAGCCGGCCAAGTGCGAGTCGGACTCGCGCACCGAGGGTTCCGTACTCCAAAAGTAAAAGTAAAACGATAATATTATATTAATTTGCTTATTTATCGTTAACTTTGTTTGTAGAGGTTTATTGTTAATATAAAAAAAAACTATGCTAGTTAGAGCGTTGATTTTATTTTTCCTGTAAAATATGCATAAACCTCTATTGACCATAATTATTTCAGATTTATCGATTGGTAAACTTCGGAGATAAGGGGGGGGGGACGGTATTTTTTTCGACATTTTGGCCGATTACTCAAAAACTATTATGTATAGAATTAAATAAAAAACTGTTTTAAAATGCACAAGTAAAGGCCTTTCATATGATACCCCACTCGGTATAGTTACCTTACTTTGAAATTTCAAACCCCTGATTTTCCCCCTTTTTAGGGTTCCGTACCCAAAGGGTACCAACGGGACCCTATTACTAAGCCTACGCTGTCCGTCCGTCCGTCCGTCCGTCCGTCCGTCCGTCTGTCAGCGGGCTGTATCTCGTAAACCGTAATAGATAGACAGATGAAATTTTCACATATTATGTACTTCTATTGCCGCTATAACAACAAATAATAAAAATTAAATTAAATTAAAAAAATTAAATTAAAATATATATCCATGGGTACATGGAAATATTTTTTTTTTTAACGGAACCCTTAAAGAGCGAGGCCCGACTCGCACTTGGCCGATTTTTTAATTAAACTAAAATAATTTTCGCGTTGATTTTATTTTTCCTGTAAAATATACATAAACCTCTATTGACCATAATTATTTCAGATTTTTCGATTGCTAAACTTCGGAGATAAGGGGGGGGGGGGGGGACGGTATTTTTTTCGACATTTTGGCCGATTACTCAAAAACTATTATATATAGAAATAAATAAAAAACTGTTTTAGAATGCACAAGTTAAGGCCTTTCATATGATACCCCACTCGGTATAGTTATTTTACTTTGAAATTTCAAACCCCCGATTTTCCCCCTTTTTTAATAAAACTAAAAATAATTTTCGATTTTTCTTTATTTTCGATTTTTTTTTATTTTGTAATGATGTTGGGCCACTATTATACACAACTATGCCAAATTTCATGTCGATAGCTTTAATAGTTACTGAAATAATCGACTGTGACAGACGGACGGACGGACGGAGAAAGTCTTACCATAAGGGTTCCATTTTTACCATTTTGGTACGGAACCCTAAAAATGGCAGAGAGATCAACAATAGTTAGCCATCATATTCGTATACCAAAAACCCTGAAAACGCTCCTCCATGACGAGTAAGTCCTGAGTCCTGATGCATGACATTCTCCCTCCTAATATCTTTTAGATTTTCCGGAAACCTGTTCAGATGACAAAGGATTATGTACCTAAGTAAGAGCTGTATATATACACATTTTTCTTCCTTAAATTTTTTATTCGTAAAAGAAATTAGTTTAGCATAAATGATGAAAAATAATAATAAAAAACCGGGCAAGTGCGTGTCGGGCCACGCGCAGTGTAGGGTTCCGTAGTTGCAAGTCACAAATATTATTGCTGACCTAGGATAGTGCTTTTATTTTATTTATGAATATTGAATATATTTTGAGTTCCACTATAATATACTACAAAATATGCAACTTACACTACGTGTAAAATACCTAACCTAGGAAAAACAGATATAACTCCTTAACTTATGAACCCTACTTAGCCGTGATAGTTTTCCTATAAAATTCACTATAATATATACTACTGCTGTGAATTTTTTCATGTAGGGTAGACCGGGGACGATGGTAACATTTTTTAAACAACGGCTTGTAGTTCAGAATCTACAAGTTTCTATTGAACACGGTTTAAACATAGCATACTCAGCTTTATGCTCTATGCTTTTGTAGTGTCTGATTTTATTCATTGTTGCAGAACATTGTATAAATCGAATTTTTGTCCAGGGATACCCACTGTTACAATTGACCCCAAGTACGGGTCAATTGTACCACAACTTTGGAAGTTAATTAAAGCCATATGTATGATTTAATCAAAATAGTTTTATTATTATTCCTTAAACTTAATCGGTCTGATAAGTTACATCAGTCATAAGTCTCAGAATTAACATTATAATGAAAATTATAACTTTTTTAAGTTTAACGACGAAGAATATAATTATTTTAGCTTGTTACGGAAGTAAGTAACTTGTTATAAATAATATAGCTAAAGAACATTACTTTCGCATTTCTTTTTGTAAGCTATTTGTATTAAAAACTAAAAAGAGATCACATTTTGTATGGTGTTACAATTGACCCCTGGTACTATTAACCCCGTTCCACACTTATTATATTAGTCATAATTCTAGAAAGCTCTTTGCAACTAAATTGCGTCCAAACGAAAGTAAGAAATATAACAAACTTAAATTTCCCTCCTTTAAACCATAATTTTTAAACTCAATATAATGCAAGCTCCAGTTCAGCATTGGTGCCTATTCGAAGTTACAAAATCTCTAAATTAAAGTAATTTGACTGGTCTAAAAATAATAATTTTCATAATAATCCTCCTTCTGGCGAAGTGTATTACTATTTTATACCGATCAAATAAATTTTGTAAATCAAAATAGGCACCAGATTCGATTTCGAAATTATTCCATGATTAATATAATGACTTCCAATTGCAGCAATTACATTAGGTTTTGTTAGGAGAACATATTATGTAGATACATGGATCAAATTCATTTTAATTAAATAACAGATAAAATTCATTATATGAAAATATGGCTCGGGGTCATTTGTACCGTGGGGTCAAATGTAACGTTTCAAATGACCCCGAATGTGCTGTTACAATTGTGCCAAAGTGACCAAAACCAGATAAGTTAAAATAACTTCCGTTTTAAATGAAACTGACCTTCAAACTACTACACAATTGAAGCGTTGATATTTAGTGGATACAATATTAATTACGATCTAGCATTAAAAGTATTTTTAATGAATAATGAGCCAATACATAAAGCGCAAATTTTTACTGGGGACACTCGTAAACAAAAATTGTTGAATAGCTCATCCATCTCTCACCGTATCAAGTCGCCGACTGGTGAGTGAGAACCGCTCGAGGCACGTAAGCATGCACTCACACAAGCTTTTTTTAGGTAGTTGTCGAAATATCCACGATGTTACTATTGCCCCGTGTTACTATTGTACCCGGTCTACCCTATCCTATAAACAACCATTTAGCTGGCAGAGGGGGGGGGGGGAGTCCCTGAATTACCTAATACCTTTACCTAATATTTATACCCTTGTCGAATTACAGTTTCCTAGTACCAATAGCCTCAGAGCTAAACCGCGGACGGACGGACGGACAGACGGACGGACGGACAGACGGACGGACATGGTGAAACTATAAGGGTTCCTTGTTTACTACGGAACGCTAAAAAACTAGAGCTGTACAAAAATTATAGAAAATAGATTTGAAACTAACATAGTTTTATAAACTATAAAATTCGCGGCAACAGGCAAAAACCTTAATTTTGTAAACTAGTGTAACAGGCCAAGTGTGAGTTATGACTCGCACACTGAGGGTTCCGAATCTTATAAGGATTATATTAATTAGGTACAATAAAGCACATTCCTATAGCCGCCTCCCGATTCCATCATCAGACCCTGGATATCATCTAGGACCAGAGTAGGTAAGTAAATACTCAATAATAAGTATCCCTCGGTAAGAGCCAACCCTCGATGGGGTTACGTCATTTCATTACAGAGTTCCAATAGCCTTCTTTCGGCTCCATCATTAGACCCTATTAAATATCATCTAGGACCAGAGTACTTGTCAAGACGAATCAAACGAGCCCAAACTCGATGGGGTTGCGAAGTTTTATTACAGAATTCCCATAGCCGCCTACTTCGTGGCCAAATAATTCGCAATCACAACCACTTGCAAAATCGAAATCACCATTTTGGAGTTTTGAGCCGTGGTATTTTAATATTGGCCGTAGAGTAGCGGTGAACACGCTCAGGGGCCTCATGGCGTTCGCAACTATGTACTATCTAACTAAATTTTATTCTGAAAAAAGACTTTACACTCTCCGTTAAAGCCGTAGGTCCTTTTAAATGTATCTACTGCAAAAAAGTTAGATCTACAATACCTACTTATGTATTTTGTAAATCATCTAGCACAGAAATCAGAATCTTCGATCACAGAAAAAAGTTCGTTGCGTACCGTTAAATATTTTATCTCAAGTATCGTGATCAAAACTTGATTAAATGCATTGCCATATAGATTCATTGCATTCAAAATTTTCCGTAATCTATAGACTCTATCGTATACTCATGCATAATGATGCGTCAATAAATTAATAAATAATAATTTCGTATATATATATATATATATTTCATAATTATGCCAATTTTTAAGAATGTATTGTACAGCGTTTTTAATTTCGATGATCTTTCGCGTTATCTTACATTACCCACTGTGGGTGCTGCAATCGTCAAGGAGACTGTCCCGTGTCGTCGCTCTGTAAGTATTGCAATCAAATCAATTTAGATTAATTATTGATGTACAATGGTACCTATATATCTTAAACATACAGTAGCTGTTACAGGGGGAGAGGATATATTATTCCTGCTGAATTTCACATTATGGTGCGGCAACATTATCGTGCGGACATTCGTGTCCAGTTGTCGCGATAAATAGCTGTGTCTCATTCTCAGTTCACCCGTTGTTGTGTCGCGAATGAGTAGCACTACTATGTAGCCGTTGTTATAGAATGAGATGCGATATTTTGAACATTAGGGAATTAAATTCATCGCCCTACTAAAAGTGCTTGTTTGTAACTTGAAATAAGTACCAATACTAATACCACACCTACTAAGTAGTAGTTCTTTCGGCCAGGATGGATCTCTAGGTGAGATGGTAGTCTGTAGAGACGAATCTGGTCGTAGAATCGATTGTCCCTTTGAAGAAGACGGCGAAGCCAGTGAATATGAATTAGTGAGTATCAGGCAAAATGGATCAAGTTTTCCAGTAAGTCATATTATTTTATGGTACCTAATTAATAAATCCTCCATTTCCCGCCAATCGGGGATTTTTAACCAAAGACAAAGATTATTCTCTGTTCTTTAAGCGTTTACAAGGATGCAGATTCTATGTTACACTTATTTTAGCTGCTGTAGCATTATTGATTTTGTCAGACAAAACATTTTGGCTGGAACCACATCTGTGCGCATCGATTCGCGTTTTGTCCATGACAGTTTTGTATGGACAAAATGCGAATCGATGCACACAATTGTGGTTCCAGCCAAAATGTTTTGTCTGACAAAATCAAATTACATAATATAATCTGTTGAAAATCTATAAATCTAAAAAATACTGGGGGTCTATCGCGTAACTTTATCTCAGTCCTTAAAGGACTGCATCAATGTCAAAATATGATTTTGGGCTTCTCCTAATGGCCAAAACCATGTTTCGACATTGAAATAGTCCTATAAGGACAGCGATAAAAGTTACGCGATCGCCAGGCAGTATTGTAAACTGTCAATTTTCATAGAGTCGTGTGGGTCGTGTACGCATCGAAAAGCCGAATTGATGTGTACACGACTATGAAAAATGACAGTTTTGTATGGACAAAATGCGAATCGATGCGCACAGATGTGGTTCCAGCCTTTGAGTCACAAAAAAGGGGCGATTTACACGAGCAATGAGTTGGCCAAAAAGCTAACTCATTTGCCACGAGCATTTTATATTAAATGCGATTCTTCGACTACGCCTCCAGAAAGACCGAAAGACATAATATAATGTGGGAATGGGCGTAATGTTCTTTAATAAAATTCCACAGTCAGATCTTAGACTTGCTTTCTCTAATCTTTTTTTTTCTTTTTTTTGGAACCTAGTTCCTTATCGCGCGGTACGGAAGGGGGCTAGACGGAAAAAATTAAGGAAACCGACCCTCGACACATTTTTGAAACCGACACTTTTTTGTTGAATGTGAATTTTGCATTGTGTTCGGTATATTCGCCTTAGCACAAGGCGTCTGCATGGCCTAGTGGTTAGAGCAGTCGCCTATAAGTTCAACGTCGATGGTTCGAATCCCAGCTCGACAGACTGAATTTTCTATTTTCAATTTTATTTTAAATAATTTCTAAATGTGGAATTTTTCCCTAATTTTTTATTGTATAAATTGGATAACGCCATCTGTGAAAAAACAGTAACTCCACCAGAGTAACTCTTTGGTTTTGTAACAGTGCAATAGAAATAAACTAAAAATAATTCATCGTAGTTAATCAATTTAATACTAGATGGCACCACTAGTTTATTACAATTCCTTCACTAAAATTAATCGAAAGGAACTACGTTCAATCCGGGTGTCCCTCGACACCTCTCAAGTTTTTTTATGTATATTCACCGATTACTCGAAGACGCCTGAACCGATTTGGAAAATTCTTTTTTGTTTGAAAGGGTATACTTCCCAGGTGGTCTCATATAAATTTCATCAAAATCGGTCGAGCGGATTTTAAAATCATCATCATTTCATCATCATTAGCAACCCATCAACGGCTCACTACTGAGCGCAGGTCTCCTCTCAGAGAAGGGTTATAGGCCATAGTCCACCACGCTGGCCCAATGCGAATTGGCGGACTTCACACACCTTCGAGAACATTATGAAGAACTGTCAGGTGTGCAGGTTTCCTCACGATGTTTTCCTTCATCGTTGAAGCAAGTGATATTTAATTGCTTAAACGCACTTGACTCCGAAAAGTCAGAGGTGCGTACCCGGGATCGAACCTGCGACCCTCCGAATAGGAGACCACAGTCCTAACCACTAAGCTATCACTGCTTACTTTTAAAATATCAACAATAAATTATATATTTTGTATAGTGGCGCGGGAGTTTGAAGTCGGTTTTTTAAAAAGAATTTTTTATATCAAATTATACTCAAGTTTAAGAAATCTATAATATAATAAAACTGTAACAGGTCCAATTCTGTACATTGAAGATATTTTGAAAATTTTTGTTTGAGGGCACTCTATAATCGATACTGAAGCCAAAACAATTTTTTTTTAATTTTTTGTCTGTCTGTCTGTCTGTCTGTCTGTCTGTCTGTCTGTCTGTCTGTATCTTGGCCGCGCATCACGCCGAAACTACTGGACGGATTTAAATGAAACTTGGCACGATTTAAGGTAATACTACGAGGTATAATATAGGATACTTTTTATCCCGAAATTCAACACGGTTCCCTTGGGAGAGGGGATGAAAGTCCAAATGTGCATATCGCTGTAATTCATTAAGGCGTATTACGATTTAATCCATTCTTTTTTTGTTAGAAAGCAGGTTCTTTAGAGATTGTCCTGTAATTATTTCAAGGTCGTCAATTTCGTAGTTCAGAAATTATAGACATCACGATCTTCAGTATAAGGTCCAAATTACTTGAACCCCGGAAGCTACAGGATACTTTGAATGTACGGCTCATCTTAAGCTGGCATGCGTGCTTTATCGTATATAGCCATCGTGGATAGCCTTATTTTGTCATAGTCAAACTACTCCAAAGGTGTCAGATTTTGCCCGATCATTATACCTACATACTACATAGTAGGTATGGATGTAATACATCGTATGGACGTAATGTTACAGTGTTTTCATATGCAATTTAATATTCTAATCATAATAATATTATAAATGCGAAAGTGTGTTTGTTTGTTGGTTTGTCCTTCAATCACGCCACAACAGAACCACGGATCGACGTGATTTTTTGCATGGCTACTATAGTTGAAGACCTGTAGAGTGACATAGGCTACTTTTTATCCCGGAAAATCAGTGTTCACGAGGGATTTTAAAAACTAAATCCACGCGGACGAAGTTGCGGGCATCAGCTAGTATAAAGTAAAACTATTCTCATGAAAAAAACATGGCAATTAAAGATTTTAATAATTATGATAAAAAAGAGTAGATATAACTTGCTACAGCAATTCATGAGACTAATATCTAATCCGTTTAAAACAAGATGATATTTTTAAAAAGAGCAACCGCGCCGCGCCGAGGTTTTGCTCGTTCTCTTCGGTTGGAACGGTATTCCGAACCAGTGCCCAGTGGTAAATTCACTTAACGATTTGAAAGTACTTTGTTAAAGTTTATTTGAATAAAAAAATATTCTTTTCTATTCTATAGATACTCGTTACAAAATCGGTGCAAAAGTGTAAGCACGGATGCTGGATGCTGCATCCGACTAAGATCCGACCGACAGAATTTGAAGGTGTAGCGGCATATTATAAGTTTGCCGCATCATATGGTCAAATAGAGTCTTAAATTACGGATAAATCTTTGTACATTCACTAAAAATATCTGTTCGTATTCATTTAAAATTTATAATTTGAATTATTATTTATTGAATGTTTCAATGAGTAAATATTAATTATTTCGTGAAATTTAAAAAATTTCAAAATATTAAGTCAATAATGTTATATCCGGTATGCTAACGCCCTCTTGCTGACACTTTTGCAAGAATTTGTCTTGTCTTGTGGTGTGGACTGTGGTGCAGGTGAAGAAGTTACTGCCAAGAATTCTCTGAATTCTACATATCTTATTTCAATAAGTGTACTAATATAAGCTATAGTGAGTATTTATCCTTCCTTATTTGCCACATGCTTAATTTTGAGAAATTTGTGAAATTCTTATTAGGTTACAAAAAGACCTATTCTAGCCGGGGAAATATCTACGTCACACACGTGATTTATTAAGTATTTTAGTCTAAATACGCAGTATAAAGACAATACAGGTGCTAATTATAATGTTTCATACATGTCGCAATTGTATAAGGCCAAGATCTGTATGAATAAAAGATTTTTTGATATATTGTTGGGACCTCGTTAACATGTGATTAAACCCTCTGGGAGACCTATTTTGGGCCGTTTTGACAAAGGTCAAGTTTATGGCCATCGTAGATTAACGATTTATTGGCTGTAAAGATTACTAAATTCGGAATTCCCTGTAAGGATTTGCTTAAATGGCTGTGTTATAATCCTTACGTGTTATGTAATACCGTTAGTCTAATGTGGCTTGTCATATTATAGTCTAATACGAATTTGCTGACCCTGACACATCTGGCACTAACTGCTTGCTGCCACTTGACTATCGGAAAGTCTGATAATTATTGTGGGGGATGAACAGGTTTTGAAACATTTCAATTTTAATAGTTCAATGCCCTCCAAAGTTCGTACAGTTAAATGAGTAGGATAGATCCTATATTAGATAGATCTCAGTTCTAGCTTAAAAACTTACTTCATTTGGTTGAAGACAAGGGTCTGCCTGTGAAATTCAAATTTAATTTGGTTTTTCGCAATTTGTAAACTAATACGACAAAGTAGGCTTATGGCCTTCTAATTGCGCCAGTGGAATTATCATCTTCACAGGTTTACATAAAAATCTTTACTTGAAAGTGACCAGTTTAAGAAATTAATCAAAATACTGAGTTGGACGTGAGTTACTCACAAATTAGTCGATATTTTGATTAATTTCTTAAACTGGACACTTTCAAGTAAAATTTTTTATATAAACCTGTGACGATGATACTGCCATTGGCGCAATTAGAATGCCATAAGCCTACTTTGTCGTATTAGTTTACAAATTGCGAAAAACCAAATTAAATTTGAATTTCGCGGGCAGACCCTTGTCTTCAACCTTAAATGAAATCTTAACAAGTATTTCTTCAGGGAAACTTAAATGAAGTTTTTTTTTTAGGGAATGGCTCCCCCATACTATGCTGATCTGGGAAAGAAGTCCAGTGATGTCTTCTCAAAGGGTTACCATTTTGGAGTATTTAAACTCGACCTGAAAACCAAGAGTGAGTCTGGTGTCGAATTCAGCAGTGGCATCACCTCTAACCAAGAAAGTGGAAAGGTAAAAACAATAATATGTCTTGCTTGCAGTTTTTCCAGAAGCTAATTTTATTTTTTGTATTATGCGCAAGTTTGTTAGGAAGAAATTGCTATCAAAAAATAGGGCCACAGCATTATACTAGTAGAAATTTTTTTCTAATCTGTTCCTCTTTTTGGTTAAATATATAAGTTTGTTTAATTGGGTGGCTCTTAGGACAAGTCAAGATTTTCTACCACCAAGAATTCTACCACCTTTCACTCATAATTCAATCTTATTATAGGCAAGGAGGGAGGCAAAGATACTATAGTTAATCAATTTAAAAAAACTTGACATACTAACCTACTTACTAGTCATAAAATCCATACTTATGTTCTTATGCAGGTCTTCGGCAGCCTTTCATCCAAATATGCAGTAAAAGACTACGGTCTGACATTCACAGAGAAGTGGAACACTGACAATACCCTTGCCACAGACATCACCATCCAAGATAAGATTGCAGCGGGACTCAAGGTCACACTCGAGGGCACTTTTGCACCACAAACAGGGTAAATAATAACTAAATTTTTGACATGACCGTTTTGAATGCCAACTCACCTGATGCTAAGTGACGATGCAGTCAGAGCAAAAGGCAGACTAGAAGGAAATATGATTATTTTTTTAACCCATAATTAAAGCCTCAGCTTGGTGGGTAAGTCTTTGATGGTAGGATGGTAACTAGTCATGGTCAAAGTCTCCCACCAGACAAAGTCCTTAATCCATTTATTATGACAGAACCTTTAACCTAATGTCACCAAAGATAGCTATGTATCTTATAGTACTGACAATGTTACAGTTTGTTTTATGGATAAATTCTATAGTAACCAATCAAGAAATTCCTGAAAAGCCGGTAATGCATTGGTGGTACCTCTGATGCTACAAATATTCATGGGCAGCGGTAATCACTTAACATCAGGTGACCCACTTGCTCTCTATTCTTATAATAAAAAAAAGAAACAAAAATAGTATATTAAGGTAATCAGTTACATAACTACCTTAGGTTCATACTTCATAGCAGTAAGTTTATAACTCAGTACCTACTGCACATGTTATAAAATATGTAAAATGATATTCTTGTGTTCATAAATTATTATTATAATGCAAAGTATCTACTAGCAATAAAATTGCAGAAGTCTGCCTTGGCGAGTTACTTGTACAGTATTTGCATTTGTGAAAAACTAACAGTTTTAAATGTAATGCTATCCTTTTTGACGCGATAAACCACAGTGTAACCGTATGTTAGCATTGCAGCAGCGACAAAGTAGCGAATTGCGCTTACATCACGTAATAACTGGCCATAGTCAGTGCAGACTCATTCATTGGTTTTGGTACTAAAAATTACGCGTCACATAAACAAATTTCGCGCGGCTGTCCCCATTTGTTTATAGGATATTTGTTTGTTTCAACGAAGTCACTGTTGGGCCCAATCGCCTTATCAGTGTGGCCGCAGCCTTAGTTTATCTCAGAGATCATCATCATCATCACTTTCCATAAGGTATGATAGTGATCAAACATGTGTCTGTATGTATATTTAATTTTGCAGAAGCAAGACCGGTAAACTCAAGTCCTCCTTTGCAAATGAGACTGTGGCAGTCAACACCAACCTAGACCTTGACCTGGCGGGGCCCATCGTCGACGTAGCGGCGGTGTTGAAGTACCAGGGCTGGCTGGCCGGAGCACACACACAGTTTGACACACAAAAGGCAAAGTTCTCAAAGAACAACTTTGCCTTTGGCTACCAAACCAACGACTTCGCCCTCCACACCAATGTGTAAGTATTATTTAGACCTTTTATTTATTTACCGTCTGTTATCATAGATTTATGACTAGTTTTATTTACCCTTTAGTTATCAAAATTCATAAAAGTACATAACCCTGATAGCCAAAATAAGGGTAGTTTTCTTTCTGCATTGTAGTTAAACATAAATTGTAATGGTAGAGGTTTTTTATGGGTTAATAATGTGACTTAACAAAGAGTATAGAACATCTCTTGGTTTAACAATAATTACTATCTGGAATGACTTAAAATTCTCTGGGAGGCACAGAGATTTTAAAATAACTCAAGAACACATTGTTTTTCCACTATAAAAAGTAGCCTCTAGAGTCTAGAGTCAGCCTGGAGAGTGCTCCTGGTCCTCAACTATTCCTATGCAAAAAATTATGTTAACTGATGCTCCTTATGCTGGATAGTTGAAGTATAAACCAACAAACAAATGCACTTTTGTGATTTATAATATGAGTATGGTAGGCTTTGAAGGAATCTTACTTATAAATGCGAACATTTGTGAGGATAGATGTATGGATGGATGTTTGTTACTCTCACGTAAAAACTCCTGGACAGATTTTGATGAAACTTCACAATTTAATAGTTTATTCATCAGAATAACACAGGCTATATTTTATCCCGAAAAATTAAAGGATTCCCGCGGGAATCAAAAACCCTTAATCTGCGCGGACAAAGTCGAAGGCAAAGGAAAAGGTAAGTGACTGACGGATCGGGCCGTAGAGCTTACAGATAAAAATTATGACGTAGGCCATCTGCTAAGAAAGGATTTTTGAAAGTTCAAACTTAAGTAAAATAGGTATTTGAAATACGAACTTAACGAGACAGAAATCGCGAAAGCTAGTATCAAATAAGGACTCTTAAATAAGATCAGGATCTTGGATAGAAGCAGGCGTTACTTTTGATTTACTTTTTATGATTAGCAAAGAAAAAGTTGGAATTATTATGCTATAATCCGCCAACAGAAAAAGATCAGGATCGTAAATAAGTAATCAAATAAGTAAGGATTCATATTATTTGCACAGTGACAACGGCAAAGAGTTTGGTGGCTCCATCTACCAGAAGGTGTCGGACAAGCTGGAGTGCGGCGTGAGCATGAAGTGGACGTCAGGCTCGGCCGACACGCTGTTCGGCGTGGGCGCCAAGTTCGCGCTGGACGCGGACGCCTCGCTGCACGCCAAGCTCAACAACAAGTCGCTCATCGGCCTGGGCTACCAGCAGAAGCTGCGTCCAGGTAATGTACTCACCAGCAGGTGTCGGACAAGCTGGAGTGCGGCGTGAGCATGAAGTGGACGTCGGGCTCGGCCGACACGCTGTTCGGCGTGGGCGCCAAGTTCGCGCTGGACGCGGACGCCTCGCTGCACGCCAAGCTCAACAACAAGTCGCTCATCGGCCTGGGCTACCAGCAGAAGCTGCGTCCAGGTAATGTACTCACCAGCAGGTGTCGGACAAGCTGGAGTGCGGCGTGAGCATGAAGTGGACGTCGGGCTCGGCCGACACGCTGTTCGGCGTGGGCGCCAAGTTCGCGCTGGACGCGGACGCCTCGCTGCACGCCAAGCTCAACAACAAGTCGCTCATCGGCCTGGGCTACCAGCAGAAGCTGCGTCCAGGTAATGTACTCACCAGCAGGTGTCGGACAAGCTGGAGTGCGGCGTGAGCATGAAGTGGACGTCGGGCTCGGCCGACACGCTGTTCGGCGTGGGCGCCAAGTTCGCGCTGGACGCGGACGCCTCGCTGCACGCCAAGCTCAACAACAAGTCGCTCATCGGCCTGGGCTACCAGCAGAAGCTGCGTCCAGGTAATGTACTCACCAGCAGGTGTCGGACAAGCTGGAGTGCGGCGTGAGCATGAAGTGGACGTCGGGCTCGGCCGACACGCTGTTCGGCGTGGGCGCCAAGTTCGCGCTGGACGCGGACGCCTCGCTGCACGCCAAGCTCAACAACAAGTCGCTCATCGGCCTGGGCTACCAGCAGAAGCTGCGTCCAGGTAATGTACTCACCAGCAGGTGTCGGACAAGCTGGAGTGCGGCGTGAGCATGAAGTGGACGTCGGGCTCAGCCGACACGCTGTTCGGCGTGGGCGCCAAGTTCGCGCTGGACGCGGACGCCTCGCTGCACGCCAAGCTCAACAACAAGTCGCTCATCGGCCTGGGCTACCAGCAGAAGCTGCGTCCAGGTAATGTACTCACCAGCAGGTGTCGGACAAGCTGGAGTGCGGCGTGAGCATGAAGTGGACGTCGGGCTCGGCCGACACGCTGTTCGGCGTGGGCGCCAAGTTCGCAATTGGCTGGTTTTCTTTCAAAGAATGTTTGTTGGACGACTTATATTCTCCTTTCCCCTCCAAAATAAGCGTAAAGCTTATTTTAAGAGTGGATACGGCAATAATGCAACGGGTGGGGATCGAACCTGCGACCTTTCAGTCCTTTAACCGTGGGACTATTGAGGTGTTTACGGAACCGGATTTCCAGTCGAAACCGAACCTTCGCCTCCGGTCTCAAGTGTTTCATCAACACAATCAAGCCTGGCCAGCTAAATCCCCCAAGTTATTCGAATGTCGCGTGACAAGCCACAAACACTGAGTTTGCAAAATTCGAAACTGTAGCCAAAACCGATCCTTCGATCAGACACTAATCTTCATAAAAGGAGGAACTATCGTAAAATATATACCCGAAACAATGAGTTAAGTACAATTTCTCTGGACTGGCTATTGATGATGTGTTAATGATGCAATTTGATTAGTGCCATTTTGGTGCTGGTTGTTAACAGAATGAAGGTGCTAAATAATGTGAATTGTGATAAATGCAATATGTATGTTTTTGGAAATGTCAATTTAAGTTCACAGTAGCTTCGGTACGGTGCTTTGAATCAATACAGAATCATTTGGTATAATAAATGACAATCAGCTAAAGCAGCAGTACTTTTACCAAACTAATCCTGTGTGTTAATAGAGGTCAATGAACCAAATTCATCGTGATAATGCATACTGCATACTGTGAATAATTTGTGTAGATTCAGGGTAGAGTGTATGTAGCATACATTCTACTTTGAATCTGTATTAATTTTATTCACTTAACCTTCACAACCAAATCTATAGGAAACCTAACCATGATCATGTCTATCATTACCTATATTAACAACAGATGGATCTAGATTCTTCTTCTTCTTCTTCTTTATCAACCGATAGACATCCACTGCTGGACAAAGGTCTCTTGCATGGACTTCCACAGGCCTCGGTCTTGCGCCGCCTGAATCCAGCGGCTCCCTGCGACTCGTTTGATGTCGTCGGTCCACCTGGTGGGGGGTCTGCCAACACTGCGCTTCCCGGTGCGGGGTCGCCACTCAAGCACCTTGGGACCCCAACGACCATCAGCTCTTCGAACTATGTGCCCCGCCCATTTCCACTTCAGTATCGCGACTCGCTTAGCTATGTCGGTGACTCTGGTTCTCCTAGGGATCTCCTCATTTCTGATTCGATCCCGCAGGGACACTCCGAGCATAGCTCTCTCCATCGCCCGCTGAGCGGTCCTGAGCCTACTTATGAGGCCCTTAGTTAGCGACCATGTCTCGGATCCGTAAGTCATCACTGGCAACACGCACTGTTCGAAGACTTGAGTCTTCAGGCACTGAGGAATTTTGGACGAGAAGACATCTCGGAGCTTTCCGAACGGATCTAGATTACAAAATATAAATGGTGAATCTTGAAATTTGGCATAATCAGTTGATTTCCCTGGTGCATTTTATTTCAATAGACTTCCCATAAATAATATAGAAACATGAAAAACTATTAATATAATTATGTATTTTGTAAGAAATATATTAAAATAAAATGCACCTGGGGAATCAGCTGAATCAAGATTGACCCAGATCCATCTGTTCTTATCAGTTATCAAATGGCATTTGATAAGAATCACATCATACTAAATCTTATTCTCATGTTATCTCTTGCCTGAGTATGATTTATATAAGTTATATATCAAGTCGTAACGTTATATAACTTCTTTCCAGGCGTTACCTTGACGCTGTCCGCGGCCATCGACGGGCAGAACTTCAACGCCGGCGGCCACAAAGTGGGCGTCGCCCTAGAACTCGAACCCTAGGCATTTACTCGCGAGCCAGCGGCTTATAGATATGTAGATAATACATAATACCACGTTAACTGTTATATTGTGAAAGCGTACGTATCACGTTAAATCATACTTTCCAAGTGTCTCTTATGCAGTATTTTGTCCGTCTAACGCGACTCAGTTTAACCATAGTTTTTGCGTGCTAATGCACCTATATTATAACGTACTACAGGGTAACTTTGGAAATACCACCATAGAAACAATAATTTTTCTGCAACTTAAAAATTCTGAACTCTGAATGCAATGATGCTTAGATGAGCCCTATGTAAAATGCAGAACAATAGTTGTTCATTAAATCATTACTGAGAGAATATTATGGTGGTATTTTACAAATAGCTTTGTACATGTAAAATATCTGTGACTAGCGCTTTCATTTATGTCCTAGGGCATATCACCATTTGTTGCGTAATACTTTTATTTAAATAACCAATTTACTATCTGTAATCTGTATCATCTTGTAAATAATACACCTATGGTGTGTACAATATTGATTGATTGAGAATTAAATGAATAGTCTGTTGGAATCAGTATAATATTTGTTTTTATTTCAAGAATAACAAACTTTCACTATTTGTTCCTATTTCCTTGTCCTATAGAACAGTGTGGCTAATCGTCATTTATGTGCAATATAATTAATTCATGCTTTTATAGGATCTTTATTTTATTCTCTTCTAAGATTGTGAAAATAAACTTTTTTTAATATTGGTGTTATTCATTTTTAGGGTTCCCTACCAAAATGGTAAAAATGGAACCCTTATGGTGAGACTTTCGTCCGTCCGTCTGTCACAGTCAATTATTTCAGTAACTATTAAAGCTATCGACATGAAATTTGGAATAGTTGTGTATAATAGTGGCCCAACATCATTGGAATAAAAAACAACGAAAATTATTTTTAGTTTGATTAAAAAAGGGGGAAAGTCGGGGGTTTGAAATTTCAAGGTAAGATAACTATACCGAATTATTTATTTCTATTATATAATAGTTTTTGATTAATCGGCCAAAATGTCGAAAAAAATACCGCAAATAAGATTTGAAATGAACCGTTTGTAATAATTTGGTATGGGTTAGTGCAAGATCTGGAAGAAAATGACTAATCTAGGGCCTGAGCGAGCGAGCGGTTGGCCACTGCTCATTGATTGTCCATGGTCCTATAGATACTGCATTACTGCTAAACGGAGTGAATATATACTCTGTGCTGCTGCTTCTATATTGGTAGTCTCACGGAAACTGTAATTTGCACTGATTCAACCAATGCAAGTCATATTACAAGTACTTTTATTTCACGTAGCGACGCGCGCTTCACTTGTGTGTAACCAAGTATACAACACGGTACGAATGTGTGCGTGAAGACGAGTAGACGGTAAAAGTTCTACCGCGCTTACGCACACACCACAGCGTGTTTGTACAATTGGTTACAAGTAAAGCGCGCGTCGCTTCGTGAGATAAAAGTACTATACAAGACTCAAGAGGCCCTTTGCCCAGCAGTGAACGTTTATTAGTTTCGGTGAGTGACAGTGCTTACGGCCCGGGTAGACGCGATACTTTTAGCAGCGACTGAACGCGGCATCGAGCTTCTAAAAAGACTAAAAAACGCTGGTCGCCGCTAAAAGAATCTTCTCTGCAATGGTCCTTTATGCGGGTTGAAGACCGAAAACTAAGCTAACTTAGCTCGCGTTGCTGACGCAGTTTTTCATAAACTAAGCTATGTGAGTTAGTTAACCAGCATGAAAAACTGAGTCAGCTATGAGAGCTAAGCTAAACTAAGTGAGTTTAGTTTTCGGTCTGCAACCCGCTTTATCTTAAAAGTTCTAAACACATTCTATTGTGTCATTATCAACCCATCATCGGCTCACTACTGAGCGAGATCTCCTCTCACAGAAGAGTTATAGGCCATAGCCCACCACGCTGGGCCAATGCGAATTGGCAGACTTCACACACCTTCGAGAACATTATGGAGAACTCTCAGGTGTGCAGATGTTTTCCTTCACCGTTGAAGCATGTGATATTTAATTTCTTAAACGCACTTAAGTTCGAAAAGTCAGAGGTGCATACCCGGGATCGAACCTGCAACCCCCGAATAGGAGACCACAGTCCACTAGGCTATCACTGCTTATTTGCTCACTGCTATTGTGTCAGTGGAAGAAAAAAACTACAGAACTATTAAGTAATAAGTTTATTATTAAGCTATAGTTATCCACGAGTTGCCGAGTTACTGAATCATCTCCTCCTCCATGAGTTTGGCCATCCACTCGGGCTCGGCCGCAGCGATCTTCTCGATGAGGCTGTTGACCTGGTAGCAGAGACTTTGGATTTGCTTGTCCCATTGCGGCAAGATTTCGCGTGCTGTGCAAAATAATAGCTTTCAATTCTCTCTCTTATCAACTCATGCCGGCCAAAAACTGGGCACAGGTATCCTCTTGAATGAGAATAGGTTCAGACCATTAGGTTTCCTCGTGATATTTTCCTTCACCGTCCAGGGAAGTGATATTTATTGCTCAAAACTCGCATAATTCCGAAAAGTCTGAGAGCCTGGGGGCTGGGAACGAATCCCTCCCCTAGATAAGGAGGTCAAAGTCTTGAGCCCATACTCACCATTGCTTAAATAATTACATAATAGGTCCAAAGCATATTTGCAGACTTCACACACTTTTGAGAACATTATGGAGAACTCTACGTGCCAATTTCACCAACATCGAGTGACGTCTATCCTAGGAATAAATTGGGCGTTCTGACAGTTTTTGTTTTGAAAATACTGTCAAAATATCAAATTTACGCTCGGGTAAGATGTATTTTACGTTGATGAAATCGGCCCTAAGGCGTGCAGGTTTTGTCAATATGTGTTCCTCCACGACAGCATGTGATATTTAATTCCTTAAACGCACATAACTCCGAAAAATTGCGAGTCCAGGATCGAACCCGCGATCCCCCAAATAGGAGCCCGCAGTCCTAACCACTAGGCTATCACTACACTACAAATAGGACGTTTTAATAAAAAAAATTGGTTGCCCGTAAAGTCGGTTTACGGACGATAATTTTACGTGATAACGTCATAAAGAAACATTGATTAAAAATTGCATACTTTTATGAATTGAATTGAATTATTATCACTGAATTATCATTATTTTGTATAATACAAAGAATGATCGCTCGCTCGAAAGCGAGATCGCTTGGGCCGATCGTGCCTCTCTATCGCTTGTTCCGCGCTCTCGCTTGCATGCGCAGGTTCAGGCGGAACGTGACACTTTTTCGTGCGTGCAGCTGGAGTTCATCGATTTATAAGACGTTATCGTATAACCTCAATACCTTCAAGGCAAGAGTGAATAGGCATTTTCTAGGCAAGCGCGTTCTAACCTAGACCTCATCAGTGCTGTCCAGCATTGATTGTCGTCAAGCGCAAGCCCATCCCGAAAAAAGAAATCACATCAAAAAAGCTTACTCTCAAAATGCACAACGGCGCTGATCTGATCGATGTACCCGTTCATGCGGCCCTCGCTGATCATGTGGGACGCGATGCGCTCGGCGCGCGCGGGCGGCGTCTCCAGCAGCGCGCCCAGCTCCTCGAACGTGATGTTGTTGTACAGCTTGCTGGCCGACAGCAGGTTGTGCTCGAACACGGCGCGGTCGAGGATCGTGGACCCGTCTGACATGGTCGCCTGTCCAATAGAATAGAATAGAAATAACTAAACTTTTTACAAGTGCTTTTGAATCGTCGATGAGTCTACCACTGGTTTGGAATGCCCTTCCTGCCGAGAAGAACCAGCAAGAAACTCGGCGGTTGCTCATCTTAAGGTTAAAGACAAGGGTCTGCCCGCGAAATTCAAATTTAATTTGGTTTTTCGCAATTTGTAAACTAATACGACAAAGTAGGCTTATGGCCTTCTAATTGCGCCACTGGAATTATCATCTTCACAGGTTTACATAAAAATCTTTACTTGAAAGTGACCACTTTAAGAAATTAATCAAAATACTGAGTTGGACGTTAGTTACTCACAAATTAGTCGATATTTTGATTAATTTCTTAAACTGGACACTTTCAAGTAAAATTTTTTATATAAACCTGTGAAGATGATACTGCCATTGTCGCAATTAGAATGCCATAAGCCTACTTTGTCGTATTAGTTTACAAATTGCGAAAAACCAAATTAAATTTGAATTTCGCGGTCTTCAACCTTAAAACAAGTTTACAATACAATTGATATTATGCTATGACGTATCCCAGTGTTTCCACAATGAGGGGAAGTTCCAAAAATGCATACTACTTACAATTATCCAATACATATTAAGATGGGCAGACAGAAAGTAGCCCCATTCCCGCCGGCGGAACCCGTTCACGAGCATGATGCATAACCCAGCCGCTGCTTCGCTCAACCATATTTGAGGGAATGTAACAACCCGCATTACACAACACCACCACAGAAATGTTTAAAGAGTGTGTGACATACTTAGGCTACCCATGTTAAGGCATCAAATTGAATACTTATATTGTAAAGTTTTGTTTTGTAAAGAGCAACTGCTGAGTTTCTTACCGGCCCTTCTCAGCAGAATCTGCTTACCGAACTAGTGGTAGAGTCATGACGTGTTTGAATTTGTTTATCTTGAAATTGTTCAATTTGAATTTTTCTAAACTACTCGTTTACTTTTAAAGACAGTCAAGGTGAAATAGACTATAGTTTACCTTCTGATGGGTCTGCATCAGTGCCTCGAACTCGTGCAGCTCGGAGTGGCGAATGATGCGGTCCAAGTACATCTTCTCCAGTATCGAGTACGCGGGCAGCTGCTGGCAGCGCTCGTCCTTGAACAGCGTGGCCAGCATCCGCGAGCGCTGCTGTCCTATAATTGTATACGAAAGGTTAAACTATCAAGTTCAAGCAGTTTTCAACATGTGTAAACTCGTACTTACGATGTACGAAAGCCGTACCCTTAATAATTATAACGGTACTATTAATGACTGATTTACAGACAACGCTCAGTCTAAACTGGTGAACTGGTGATTTTCTTAGAGAAAATATCTTCTTCTATATATAAAAGAAAAAGTTGACTGACTGATCTATCAATGTACAACTCAAACCACTGGATGGATCGGGCTGAAATTTGGCATACAGATAGCTATTATGACGTACGCATCCGCTAAGAAAGCATTTTTGAAAAGTCGACCCTTAAGAGTAGTGTCTAGTGACGAAACGCGACGCGAGTAGGTATTTTACAAAATGCTATCTGTTTCACAACGCTTCGCTGCCCGACCCGCATCGTGCGATAGAGAGAGTTGCAAGTCCAGGAGTTATTTGCCTAAATTTTATTCTTGAAATATTGTTTCGGGTCATAACGTTTTTACCCCCTAAACGTTTACAAAATTAGTCAATTTTGGTCTCATTAGATTCAGTACACCTTAATCTAGGCTCGTACGTTTCATTTTTTTAGTATTTCAGTTTAGTTAAATTTAAAAAAATAAAATTAGTCGAGGAAGTTTTTTAGTCAAAAATATGGATATTTAGTCACTAATAACTTTTAACATAAGCAATATTTCTTTAAAATTAAAACGTACGGGCATAGTTTTTCATTGTATCTGCAACATTTCAAAAAATTATGAACATTGGACAACATTTACGGGTAGCAAAACGTTATCGCTTTTTGTCAATTTTTGTATGAAAATTTTCAACTAGACACTCCTCTTAAGGGGAAAAAGAGGCGTTTGAAAAATCGAATTTAACGTGAGCCGCGGGATATTTTGAATTTTTTTTGCCATCTTAAAAAAAACGAATGCAAAAAACTTTTATCCACACGGACAAAGTAAGCATAATAATTGTATGAATAGTTTAGAGCTGAAGCATACCAGCGGATGCTAGCACCGTGCAAATGAGCGCATTTCGGAGGCAGGTCATGCGCTCGTCGTCGTGTATGATGTTGCGATACGACAGCTCGTTGTACCTCTGTGCCGCCTCTATGAACTTCCTGTAAAGTTTTGTTCATGTAAACATAGTTTGCCAAAATTAAAGGTGTATTCACATTAGACGTAATATCTGCCGGCAAATAACACAGGGCTAACTAAGGGCCTCATAAGTAGGCTTAGGACCGCTCAGCGGGCGATGGAGAGAGCTATTATGCTCGGAGTGTCCCTGCGGGATCGAATCAGAAATGAGATCCGTAGGAGATCCAAAGTCACCGACATAGCTCAGCGAGTCGCGAAACTGAAGTGGAAATGGGCGGGGCACATAGCTCGAAGATCTGATGGTCGTTGGGGTCCCAAGGTACTGGAGTGGCGACCCCGCACCAGGAAGCGCAGTGTTGGCAGACCCACCAGGTGGACCGACGACATGAAACGAGTCGCAGGGAGCCGCTGGATCCTGGCGGCGCAAGACCGAGACCTGTGGAAGTCCATGCAGGAGACCTATGTCCAGCAGTGGACATCTATCTGTTGATAAAGAAGAAGAAGAAGAAATAACACAGCTCACACTACCATTCAGCAAAGCTTGACTCAGCTTGAAGCAGCTGTTAATCAAACTGAATTAATAAGTTCCTGAAAAAAGGCAGGGCCTACAAACATCAACAAAATTAGTCCATCTGAGAGTCAAATAGGGTTTGAGTGTAGCAGCCATTAAGATGACTTTGCGCGTGTAATAAAAACAAGTCAGCGAGAGTTGAGTGCAAAACTGTGCAAAGTAGATATCTTGACGGCTTTATTTTAAATAAATAATTGGACACTAACCTATACCTCACAGTGAGTGTAATTTGAGTACACCTTTATTTAAACTTGTGGCTCAAGACTCTGTAACTGACTCAGAAAGAAGATTGTGCCAAGAGCCGGCGTAAGGCGAATCACACACTGCGACGCGTGATTCTGCGCGATTCCACGCGCGGGGATGCGTTTTTAGTGCGTGACACTATGCGTGTTTTCTATACAAATTGACATAACGAACAATGTTCAATTGTTAATTCATATGTACTATTAAACTCAAGTCAGTCGCTAATAAATGATCAACCAAGGTGGTCGTGTTTCTCTGATCCAAAGTGAAAAGTCAAAGGTGAACCTTATACCCATAAACATTATGGTCCAAAATCGTAGCCGGATCAAAGCAAGTTACCTACTCGCCGATCGCCGCTCGAGTCATTGGAATGCGAAGATAAGAAACTCGACGCGCTCACTATTAGAACAATAGATCTTATTACTCCGTAATAATGACTACTCCAGCGGAGCAAGCTATAAGCATTCTAGAAGATACGGCGCAAGTTTTCCAGAAGGCTAAAATAAATATAAAAAAATGCCCTAAAGAGCGATTAACAAAAGGATACATCGAATCCCGGATAAATTCGATCGATGAATACTGGGTTACGTTCAAGCAAGCCCATCAAGACTTAGTGAAGTGTACGACGAGAGAACAACGAGGCAACTTACCCTACTTCGTCCAAGAAGAATTTTATATGCAAGAAGACGTGTACCTATATCTACAAGGCTACCTCAAGGATTTGCTGGCGATAAAGGAAAATGCCGGTCGTCGAAGTTCGAGTGCCATCGACCCATCACCGTCACCATTTCACGTGCTAGCCCGGCTGCCCAAAATACAGTTACCGACGTTCGACGGCAAGTATGAAGATTGGCCTACGTTTAATGATTTGTTTTTATCCTTAGTACATACAGACTCTTCTCTAAAAAATGTGCAAAAATTACATTACCTTAAAACTAGTGTCATAGGGGAGGCAGCAGCTTTATTAAAGAATATTCAGATAACGGAAGATAACTACTCCCTCGCCTATGATATACTAAAAAATAGATATGGTAATAGGCGGTTAATAATTAATTCCCTTTTAAAGCGACTTTTTTCTATACGTAAAAGCACTATACAGTCCGCTCAACATTTAAAGTTAACATTAGACACTACCAGCGAAATTATAAATAGTTTACGTAATCAAAAAATCGATACTGACTCTTGGGATCCGATTTTAATATTTCTCACGGTACAGAAACTGGACCCAGAGTCTCATAAACAATGGGAAGATTTTGCACATAAAGATAACGTTGATGAATTACCGACGTGGGAGGATTTAAAAAAGTTTCTCGAAACTAAATTTAGAACATTAGAATTAGTAACCCCCACAACAAGTAAAGAGAAGCCTACTAGGGAGAAGGTATTTCACGTAGTCAAGCAAACTAAGTCATGCGTCCGATGTAAGGGTGACCACACTTTGAGTCACTGTGAGGATTTTTTAAAGATGACTCCAGTGGACAGAGGTCTTTATGTAAAAGAGAATAACATTTGTTTCAACTGCCTTTTTGAAGGTCATAGGTCGTCTAAGTGCAGGTTACCTGCGCTGTATACTTGTAAAATTTGCCGTAAACGCCATTCCACACTACTCCATCAAAAAAGGCCAACAGGTACGTTGGATAAGCAAGAAACTACTCAACCGACAGTATCTAATGAACGAAGTGGAGAGACAGTGCAAGTTAACACAAGAATAGATCCTGTTAACGATGAACCAACAAATGTAGCCCTACTGGCAACGGCTCTCGTGAAGATACGGGATGACTATGGACACACTACTGTAGTAAAGGCTCTAGTGGACACAGGATCACAAGCAAGCTTTATAAGCGAAAGGGCAGTACAAGCATTACGACTGAAAAGGACAAAAATCAATAGTACGATTACGGGTATTGGATCAACTCGAACCACTGTAAAGCAAGCAACAGAGTTATACGTCTTACCAAGACAAGAAGAAGAATTCAAGATCAAGACGTATATCATGCCAACGCGACTCACCTCACAATTACCAACAAGAACCATTTCCAACAACACCTGGCCGCACTTAGAAGGTCTCGTTCTGGCAGATCCAAGCTTTAGTCAATCAGGACGAGTAGATATGTTGCTCGGTGTAGATGTATGTGCCAAAATTATGAAAGGTGAAATTATTAAAGGTCCTCCAGGAACTCCATGCGCGCAGAATACAAGCCTGGGTTGGATCCTATTTGGCACTGTACAAAAGACCCAAGGAGATGAGATTATAAGCATGCACCTGAATCTGGATCTGGATAATATGCTCAAGAATATGTGGGAACAAGATATAAATGAAATAAGAAGACCCACACCAGAAGAAAGAAAATGTGAAGAAATATCTTCTTCTTCTTCTTCTTCTTTATCAACCTATAGACGTCCACTGCTGGACAAAGGTCTCTTGCATGGACTTCCACAGGCCTCGGTCTTGCGCCGCCTGAATCCAGCGGCTCCCTGCGACTCGTTTGATGTCGTCGGTCCACCTGGTGGGGGGTCTGCCAACACTGCGCTTCCCGGTGCGGGGTCGCCACTCCAGCACCTTGGGACCCCAACGACCATCAGCTCTTCGAACTATGTGCCCCGCCCATTTCCACTTCAGTATCGCGACTCGCTTAGCTATGTCGGTGACTCTGGTTCTCCTACGGATCTCCTCATTTCTGATTCGATCCCGCAGGGACACTCCGAGCATAGCTCTCTCCATCGCCCGCTGAGCGGTCCTGAGCCTACTTATGAGGCCCTTAGTTAGCGACCATGTCTCGGATCCGTAAGTCATCACTGGCAACACGCACTGTTCGAAGACTTGAGTCTTCAGGCACTGAGGAATTTTGGACGAGAAGACATCTCGGAGCTTCCCGAACGCTGCCCAGCCGAGTTGGATTCGGCGGCTGATCTCTTTCTCGAAATTGGACCTACCTAGCTGGACTGTGTGTCCCAGGTAAATATACTCGTCTACAATTTCGAGTGCAGAGTTCTCAACAATTACTGGGTGGAGCGGTGCATGAGCATTGGACATGATTTTCGTCTTGCTCATGTTCATTTTCAGGCCCACCTGTTGAGAAACCCTGCTGAGATCGTTGAGCATTGTATTGAGGTCTCTCAGAGTCTCTGCCATGACTACTATGTCATCGGCAAATCGCAGGTGAGTGATGTACTCGCCGTTTATGTTGATGCCAAGCCCGTTCCAATCCAGAAGCTTAAAGACGTCCTCCAACGCAGCGGTAAAGAGCTTCGGGGATATAACGTCTCCCTGTCGCACTCCACGCTGCAAGTGGATTGGCCTCGTAGTCTGGTCCTGTATACGTACTGACATTGTGGCGTTTTCATACAAGCACTTCAACACTTGGATATACCGGTAGTCAATCCGGCATCTCTGCAGCGACCTCAACACAGCCCAAGTTTCCACCGAATCGAAGGCTTTCTCATAGTCCACAAACGCCAAGCAAAGTGGCTGGTTATACTCTTCCGTCTTTTGTACAACCTGCCGCAGCGTATGAATGTGATCTATGGTACCAAAGCCTTTTCGGAATCCGGCTTGTTCGGGAGGCTGGAAGTCGTCGAACCTACGAGCGAGACGATTCGTAATGACTCTCGAGAACAACTTATAAACATGACTCAACAACGAGATGGGTCTATAATTCTTCAACAAGGTATTATCTCCCTTTTTGAAGAACAGAACCACCACGCTCCTGTGCCATGCTTCCGGCGTTGTGCCCTCGTGGATGACGGAATTGAACAATCGCTGAAAGATCTTAAGTACCGGTTTTCCACCCGCTTTCAGGAGTTCCGCAGTGATTCCGTCATCACCTGGCGCCTTGTTGTCCTTGAGCTGTTTGAGAGCCATTCTAATCTCGTATAGGCTGACGTCCGGGATATCTTCGGTATAGTGTCGGGTCAGTTTGGCTCTGGGATCTTTCGCCAAATCTTCAACAGGTTTTTGTGTCGTGGTATATAACTGTCCATAGAACTTCTCAACCTCTCCCAAAACCTCAGGTCGAGAAGAGACGAGACGGCCGTCATCAGTTTTCAGCCGCGTCAGCTGGCTCTGTCCGATAGACAGATCTCTCGCGAACACTTTTGAGCCTTTGTTCCGCTCAATGGTATCTTTAATACACTTGGTATTAAAGACACGGAGGTCGCGAGTTTGTGCCTTAGAGATCTGCCTATTAATCCGCCGGTAGGCAGCCGCGTCTGCCGATGACTGCAGCCTCATCTCTTGTCTCTCCTTCATTAGCTTGAGAGTATGGTCAGAGAACTTTTCGGTTCTTTTCCTGCGATGGGTCTTAAAGAATTTAGACCCCACAGTATGGACAGTTTCCACGAACCTGTTGTTTAGATCGTCCACAGAAACGCAGTCTGCTAGGCACTCGAATCGGTTCTGCAGTTCGAGTTGGAAGTTTTCGGGATTTTGGATATGAGCACGAGAAGGTCGGAGAGTGGACTTCACCAGTCTGGCCCTTTCCAGCTTTACATTAATATTCAACGTGCCTCTTACCATCCGGTGATCGCTACCGGTTTTCACCCTATTGATCACAGAGACATCATTGAATATATGCCGCTTGGTCGACATAATGAAGTCGATCTCATTTCTCGTGGAACCATCGGGACTCAACCATGTCCATTTTCTGTGTGGCCGCTTCCTGAAGAAGGAGTTCATCATAAAGAGGCCCTCCTTCTCCATGAAGTCGGCCAACATTTGTCCCCTTTGGTTCCTTCGCCCATACCCAAAATGCCCCACTCTCGTCTCTGCACCGCTTCGTTCGCCCAGCCTTGCATTGAAATCCCCCATCACAACACTGTAATGAGTGGTAGAGGCGTGTATGGCTTTTGATATATCCTCATACAGCGCCTCTACCTCCTCGTCAGAATGTGTCGATGTCGGTGCGTAGACCTGTATAACCTTCAGCGAATACCGTTTGGTGATTCTGAGTATAAGGTACGCTACCCTACTCGACACACTCTTGACTTGTACAATGTTGTTGACGAGGGACTTGTGGACGATGAACCCGACACCACCCTGGGACTGTTGATCGCCCTCCCGGTAGTAAAACAAGTTGCCGGAATTGAGGATTATCGAGTCCTCCCCCTCTCTACGGACTTCAGACAATCCTATAATATTCCAGCGCAACTTGCTCACTGCTTCTTCCAGCTCGATGATCTTTTCGTCGGTCCTCAAAGTGCGTGCGTTATATGTCACCAGGTCCAGTCGTCGGGGTTGGCAGCGGAATCTCGTCCGGAGATTCTTAGCACCCCCTGCCCCGCCATTACCGTGACCGCTGCCAGGGTCAGGAATAGCGAGGCCGCCGGGAACTAGGGGCCATGGTCTTGTGCAAGTATCCATTACGAGGTTTTGCCCATAATGACCACGCTGGGCAGGCGTGTTGGTCATCGCAGGGCTAAACTGATCGCACCCGTGTCGCTGCTGCCCAACACAAGCCTGTGCCATTTGCTCAGTTTAGCCAGTATGAAATGGTTATACCGCCATTTGTCGGTCGTCATAGCCTCGTCAGTAGACTAGCAGGGGGCACCGCGGGCAGGTGAGGTTGACGTTTGGAGCGCTAGGTGGCGGTGCGCTCCCTTACCCCCCAAGCGAAGAAATATACAAAGCTACAACCACCAGAACAGATGAAGGACGATACATTGTAAAATTACCAAGAAAAACAGAACAGCTACAATGTCTTGAAGGAAATACAAGAGAAATTGCGCTAAGAAGATTAATTCAATTAGAAAGAAGATTTGATAAGGATACAAGTTTAAAGAATGAATACGTTAAGGTTATGGAAGAATACATAGACATGGATCATATGGAAGAAGTGCCAGAAGAAGAAATCAACAATCCATCTGTGTATCTACCACATCATGCAGTAATCAAAGCTGAAAAAGAAACAAGCAAGGTCAGAACCGTTTTTAACGCGTCGCAGAAAGGTCACAATCAAGTCTCTCTTAATGATGAGTTATTAGTTGGTCCTCAACTACAAGATGATATGAGAACTTTAATTTTAAGATGGCGAACGAAGAAAGTGTGCTTCGTTGCAGACATAGCAAAAATGTACCGCCAGATCATGGTAAGCAAAGAAGATGCTGATTTGCAAAGAATTCTCTGGCGCCAAGACAAGAAAGAAGCTGTAAAGGATTATCGACTTAAAAGAGTTACGTTCGGGACAGCATCGGCTCCTTACTTAGCAGTCCGAACATTACACCAAGTTGCTGAGGATGAAGGCCAGAATAATCCTGATGCAGCGGTAGTAATTAAACAAGACTTTTATATGGACGATCTTATGTCTGGAAAGGATAATCTTGAAGAAGCTATCAAGATTGCAAAGGATATAGATTCAATATTGCGAAAAGGAGGCTTTGTTTTACAAAAATGGTGCTCTAACAACGCGGAATTCTTGAAACAATTTGAACCTACTCAAAGAAGTTCCAAAGTAAAACTAGACATAACAATCGATGGTAGTATTCGAGCACTTGGATTACAATGGAACATGGGAACAGACAAATTCCAATATAATCTAAACTTACCTGCCGAAGCTGATCCAATCACGAAGAGAACTATCCTCGCTGATATACAACGTTTGTTTGATCCGCTTGGCTGGTTAGCGCCTTCCATTCTACCTGCAAAGTTGCTAATTCAAAAATTATGGCTACAAGGCATAACGTGGGATGAAGAAGTAAATGAAACGATTGCTGCAGAATGGCTCGATCTAAGAAATAGTTTCCAAACCTTACCTGGTATTGAGATAGATCGATGGCTCCAAACAACTGAAGAACTGATGACGGACATTACAGTTCACGGGTTCTGCGATGCCTCCAATAAAGCCTATGGTGCAGTCGCCTATATGAGGGTAAAAACCTCCGATGGAGAAGTGAAGACTACAATCATCGCAGCTAAAACACGCGTGGCCTCGACTAAATCTAAATCCTTATCTCGTCTTGAACTCAACGGTGCGGTGCTACTTGCTGGTCTTCTGAAACAAATAAAGGAATCTATGAGAATACCTGCCGGTCAGATATACGCGTGGACGGACTCCAATATAGTTTTGTCCTGGCTATTCGGAGACCCTGCAAGATGGAATACTTACGTGCGTAATCGCGTGGTTGAGATCCTTGAAGACATAGGCAATCACAATTGGTATCATGTCCAATCGCAAGACAATCCTGCCGATATCGCCTCAAGAGGAATGTCATTAGCAGACCTGAAAGAATACAAAATATGGTGGAAAGGACCTGAATGGTTAAATAATGATGAGATCGAATACTGCAGACCGAAGAACATAACTACAAACCTGGAAAGAAAGGAAATTATAGAAGTAAACCTGAAAATAGAAAATGAAAACACAAGTATAATTGCAAAATTTGAAAGTTGTGATAACTTAACAGAACTACTAAAAATGATAATTTACAGCAAAAGATTTTTAAAGGGAAAGAAATTGCAAGATAAAGACACAGCTATTACAACAAAAGAATTAGATGAAGCGTTAAAAACATGCATTAAGCTAACACAGCAAGAAAGTTTTAAAGAAGATAGAAATAATTTAAAGAGTAATGGAAAAGTACAAGCAAAAAGCAAATTAAAAACCTTACAACCTTACCTTGATGATGAAGGAATCCTCAGGGTGGGCGGTAGGTTGCGCCATGCAGATCTAAACGAAGATGGTAGACATCCTATAATACTAGATCATGATACTTACCTTTCGAAGCTCGTTGTCGCCGACGCGCATTTGAAGACGTTGCACGGTGGACCGCAGCTGATGTTGGGATACTTACGGCAAAAATACTGGATCCTGAAAGCAAAAAATTTAGTAAAATTAAAGTTTAGAAAATGTTTAATATGTGCCAGGCAAAATGCAACAGTAAAATCGCAACTCATGGGAGACTTACCTCGTGAAAGAGTGACTCCATCAAGACCCTTTTTACACAGTGGCGTGGATTTCGCTGGCCCATATTCAGTACTGGCGTCAAGAGGTCGAGGAATAAGAACCAGCAAGGCATACATATGCATATTCATTTGTATGTCCACAAAAGCGATTCACCTAGAACTCGTTGGAGATATGACGTCAGATAGTTTCATCGCCTGCATGAGAAGATTTGTCAGCCGGCGTGGGAAATGTGCCCACCTGTGGAGTGACCAAGGTCGATCTTTTGTTGCAGCTAACAAAGAACTTGCAGCAGCCTGGGCAGAAGCAAAGTTACAATTTGAAGGTGACATTTCAGAATCTTTAGCTCTTGACGGCACCCAATGGCACTTTCTACCAATTTACAGTCCTAATATGGCGGGAATTTGGGAAGCTGGCGTGAAATCAATGAAATTTCACATGAAAAGGGTGTTGACATCGAACCTTACGTATGAAGAAATGTCCACTCTTCTATGTCAAATAGAAGCTTGTCTGAATTCCAGACCTCTAAGCCCCATAGATGAGTCTGATATAGATAACAAGACGCCTTTAACCCCAGGACATTTTTTGATTGGCGAAGCTCCAATCACCATCCCGAATCCCAATCTCCAAGATATACCAATCAGCTACTTATCCAGATGGCAACACCTGCAAAAAATGTTGTCAGACTTTTGGCGAAGATGGCAATTAGAATATCTGTCTAGATTGCAACAAAGGTATAAGTGGATCAAGAAGGAAAAAGAATTTGATATCGGACACATAGTACTTATAAAAAGCGACAACCTTCCACCTGGGAAATGGATGCTGGGTCGCATCACAGACAAGCATCCTGGTAGTGATGGTATTACTAGAGTCTATAGTGTCAAGAGTGGTGACCGTATAGTACAAAGATCTGTATCGAAACTATATCCCTTACCGATAGACATTAATTAAGTTGTACTAAATAATTGTAAGTTTAAGATGCTTATTTTGTGTAAACGATTATTGTAACCGAACTTGCCTGCTCAGTGGAATTCTGTTTGTTTAAGAAAATCACATTCTATGTTTGTTTAAGAAGTTTAAGATCTTTGCTAATTTATCATTTGATACTGTATTTACTTTAATAGGTATCGCAAGCATTCAATTCAAGTATTGTCACACATATGAAGCTAGAAATAAGATAATTTTTTCATATAAGTTGCAAAATATGTTTTGTTACTGCCTATCGTGATTTAGTATATCAATGTAACTTTTTTATTATAAAGGACGCTGAGGGTCCTTTGGTGGGCGGCATGTTCAATTGTTAATTCATATGTACTATTAAACTCAAGTCAGTCGCTAATAAATGATCAACCAAGGTGGTCGTGTTTCTCTGATCCAAAGTGAAAAGTCAAAAGTGAACCTTATACCCATAAACAAACAACCTTAACGCGCAGGCCTGCGTCCCGAAGCGCGGGGCGCTACGCAGTGTGAGATCCACCTAAACTCTGCAGTCTTCTTAAAACTAGCCAATAAACCAACAATGCAAGTTTGATAGAATAGAATAGAAATATTTTTTATTCAAATAAACTTTTTACAAGTGCTTTTGAATCGTCTGGCTCTATCACTGGTTCGGAATGCCCTTCCTGCCGAGACGAACAAGCAAGAAACTCGTCGGTTGCTCTTTTACAAAACAAATTTACAATACAGTAAATAATATGCTATATATTACGCAGTGTTTCCACAATGAGGGAAGTTCCAAAAATGCATACTGACTAACTTATATCCTAAGATGGGCAAACATAATGTAGCCCCATTCCCGCCGGTGGGACCCGTTCACGAGCATGACGCATGACCCAGCCGTTGTTTCACTGATAATAATTAAATACACACCTCCTATAATCCAATACTCTGGCATAGCACACTTTGTAATAAATCTGCAGCTGCTCATTTGTAGTCTCAGCTTGCAGCAGAGAAGCTCTGTTGACGTAGGCCTCCGCTTGCACAGGGTCATCAACTTCTAGGTAAAGACGGGCAATCTTCAAATATGTTTCTAGTTTGTAGTCAACTGAGTATTGTCTGAAAGTTGATGGAACCAATAATAATACAGCCTAGTGATTAAGACTTTGGCAGCCTTTTCAGGCATGCATCTCTTTACTTTTTGGAATTATGTGCATATTAAAGATTTATAGTATATTACTTGCTTTAGCAGTAAAGGCGAAGATTGTGAGAAAACCTGCATGCCTGAGTTCTCCACTATGGTGGACTAAGGCCTAGAGTCTAGACCAGGGATTCCCAAACTATTTTTGGCAAGAGACCCCTTTTTCTAAAATGAACTGATACCTCAGACCTATCAAAAATCAAAATCCTATCTCTTGTTTTTTTCCTATTGATACAAAACACTTAGTACCAAACTTTGTGGTTGGTTAACTTATCATTTTCTCATCAAAATTAAAAAAAATTACATAAAATTCAGTAAATGTCAAATATAAACTCGCCGGCATATTTAGCGGAACATAAAAAAAAGGTTTGATATCAGTATCATATAAGGTTGCTGGCTGGTTTACACGTCATTTAATTTGAAAAGAAATATTTTCAAACTAAGAAAACAACTGAACATCACATTTTATGCAATTGTTTTAATTTTATTCAAATACACCTTATCTGGAGCGAACTTCGAGTATTTCTTCCTTCTGAGTTTGATTTAAAATTTCATTGAAATACTGTTTTTTTGTTAGTTTTTTTTAATCGCGTATCTTTCTGGTGTTGATGACTGAATTATGCCTGACTTAGCCCCAACGGAGATTGCCAGGGCACTCGAAATGCGAAGAAATGGTCAAACCTACAGAGTGATATCCAGAGATCTTCGTCGACCAGTTTCAACGATTCATCGCAGTATCCAACGGTTCAGGGAGACCGGTACTTATGTGAGAAGAGCAGGACAAGGCAGAAAAAGACGCACTTCGAGTAGGGATGATCGTTTCATTCGGCTTCGTGTACGTAGGAACCCCCGTTTGACGGCCGTCCAAGCCCGACATGAGTTAGAAGCAGTGCGGGGTGTAACCGTAAGTGAGCGTACGGTACGAAGAAGGCTCGCAGAAGCTGGTTTGGGTTCATTTGTGCCCGCCAAGGCTCCAAGGCTCGAGGTAAATCATCGTAGAAACAGGTTAACTTTTGCTCAGGAACATCGACTTTGGAACGCAGACCAATGGAGTAAGGTATTGTTTAGTGATGAGTGCAGAATTCTCTTAAATCAAATTGACGGCAGGCAAAGAATATACAGACGCAAAGGAGAACGATACATTTAGACAAATTTTGAAACTACAGTTGCATACGGTGGTGGATCAATAATGGTTTGGGCGGGCATTTGTTTGGGAGCTCGCACAGACTTGGTAGTGATTGACAGAGGGAGTGTGACTGCAGACCGCTATATCAGAGAAGTTTTAGAAGAAAATGTCGTACCGTTTGCCCCATATATCGGTGACGATTTTGTTTTTATGCAGGATAATGCTCGGCCGCATACCGCTCGGGTAACTCAAGCTTATCTTAATGATATGAATATCACTGTTATGGAGTGGCCGGCGAGATCACCGGATATGAACCCAATAGAGCACGTTTGGGACTTGCTGAAAAGAAAAGTTAAGTCCAGAATTCCAGCTCCTGCCAACGTGGGAGAACTGCGAATCGCCGTAGTTGAGGAATGGCGGAGACTATCCCAGGAGACCATCGATAACATCATTCTCAGTATGCCTAGACGGGTAGAAACTTTAATAAGAGCACGTGGAGGAAATACGCGATATTAATCACCATTTTTCTAATTTAATTAATTGTTATTTTAATATTAAATTTTACTTTTCCCGGTTACATGGAAAGTTCAAAAATGTACAATTTTTCACAAATAGCCTTTACTCGCAAAATCTGTTCTTAATGTGATCTCATTTTAAGTAAAACAAATGAAACTTTAAATAACAAAAGAAGTGTAGTAAGTAGATTTTAAAATAAAAACATATTTTTTTAATTATGGAACTAATTTTTATGTTCCGCTAAATATGCCGGCGAGTTTATAAAAAGTTGGTACACATAACACAACTTATATCTACAATATTTTGAAAGTTTCAAATAAGAACTTGTGTTAATTAATATGGGTAGATTTTTAGACCTCGTCGACCCCCAACATCAGTTTTTGTGTACACCAACCCCTGGGGAAACCGATTTCCACCACTACGGGAATCCCAGGTCTGGACCATTCTGATTTCTGTCTGTCTCCTCTCAAAAAAATTGTCTTATTGGTCAAAGAAGCTTTTAAAAACAATGAATATAAAAGGGTTCATACTTCTGTCCTGTCTCTAGTGGGATACCAACGAGCACATTTGCAGCCTCCTTCCAGTTTTGATTGCGCTCATAAATATCTGCCAGATGCTGCCTTATACTTGCAACCTGCAATTATAGATAACATCATTCAACTTTTCACTAATAATGGTGCTAATTCTGTTGTACAATATCTCTAAGCTAAGCCTAGGAATACAAGTCAGAATTTTTTCATCTGATAATCGGATTCGGTTGTCTGATCCGGCTATCAGAATTAATTTGAGCCATTATTTTTTTGAACATTCAACACATGTCCGATCGTTCGTCCGAGTCAAAAACTAGCACGGCTGCGTTTACAATTTTATCATCGGCCCTCTCGCACTCTGGATGATAGCTCGGGAATGACTGAGTTCAGAAAGAGCCTGACGAAAGAATCTCATGTGTATCGATTAAATACGATCAGACAGACAGTTGGAAACAAAATCCGACATGTATTCCCAGGCTACTTTGACAGTTTGCGATAAGGAGCGCTATCCTTACTACTTAATTTTAGACTTGTCATATGGTTCAGGCTAAACTGTGTAACTAGACACTTGGCAAAGTGCTTTATGGAGGTTTGGCATTGGCAGGAAAAGCCATAAACTTTGAAAAGAAACGGTCCTGAAGAGAAGAATGATGCCTGTTTTCACCAATGTTCCCTAACTTTGACCAGCGACCTAAGCCAAGTTAGGTGACGTTTTCTAACAATTCTTTTTCATGAACCTTTAGGTAACACCTAAAGGTTAAAATGACATTGAGGGATTGTATTTGGGGGCTACCTATGTAAAGAAATTCCTGCTTAGGGGATGATTTAGGTATGGTTGCTGATAACAGGCATGTGTCTTTGCAATAATTAACTAACACAATATAACTATTGGCTACACATGCTATACATGAAGGCTAAAAGGAAGACCCAGAAAATGGTGGATGGATTGTATGGAAGATTTATAAAAAAATTAAAGTTTGACTTTATCCTGATATTTCCTTAAGTGTAGGTTAAAACTTTAATAAAAAATAAATAATAAAAAGCAATGTGGCATCTCTAGTTTCTAACGAACTCCATTGTAATATGGGGTTTTGGAAAAATTAGATCAACAACTGTAACATGTTGCTACTAGATGTCGCTAGCAGTTGTTTAAGCTAATTGAAAAAGTTCGTAGTTCGACCACTGCTGTTGTGTAAAGCCAACACACTCGGACACGATTCCCAAGAGATGTGAGTTTGAGTCCCGCCAGCCTCGGAATTTTTTATGTGTTTATAAATTTATTCTGATATTTCCTTAAGAGTAGGTTAACACTTTAATAAAAAAAATTCAAGTTTGAATCATGACAGAACAAACTGAAGGAAAATTGTAGAGAATGCCAAGACCCACAAATAAGTTGTAGTGCAGAAGGAATTAAATAAATAAGTATATATACTATCTCTCTTGCATTTTTAGTAAAAAAAGTATTACTCATTATTTTTTTTTATTGTTCACCTGTTCCTCAAACGATATGACTCTTGGCTGTATCACATCTAGAGCAAAGTGTGACACTTCCTGCGATACACTATCTGGTAGAACAGCCAAATGGGTGCTGACCTCAGTGAGGAGCTGCCGGGATATCACCAGGCTTACATTCTCATTTACAACTGAAAAGCAAAATATACTTTTAAGGCTACCTGTCCACTTGTACAGCAAAGCATGGATGTGTTCAGCAGAACAGATGCAGTGGACAAATAATAATTAAATGTCACACTTGAAAGCCATTTAGAAGTTGAATATAACAACCAGTTTTTTGGCAGTATTCAGTATCTTAATTAGAATTAATTTAACTTTGATTTATTCAAACAATCGAATACAGGCATTCCATATTTATATGAGGATTTTAGCCATAGATATAGACTTAATCATTAGACCCTAGATGATTAGAATAGAATAGAATAGAATAGAAATGTTTTTTTATTCAAATAAACTTTTTTACACGTGCTTTTGAATCATCGATGAGTCTACCACTGGTTCGGTATGCCGTTCCTGCCGAGAAGAACCAGCAAGAAACTCGGCAGTTGCTCTTTTCAAAATAAGTTTACATTCAATAGAATAGTTAAACAGTTCAATTACCACCTGCTGTCTCATGAATCGCTGGAAAGAATTATGTCCACGCTTTTTTATCATCTAAATAGTCTTCAATTGCATAATATGCTTTTTTCATGAGATTAGTTTTAACTGATTTCTTAAACTTGTGTAAAGGCAAGTCTAAGATCGACTGTGGAATTTTATTATAAAACGTCACGCCCATTCCCACAGATGTCTTGTCGGACCCTCTTGAGGCGACATCGAGGAATCACGAGCCTGTTTGGATTTCTAACTTACCTATCGTGTAAATCACCCTTTTTTTTGTAATTCACGATGTTTTGTCTGACGAATATTATATTGTTGTAAATATATTGTGAAGCTACTGTAAGAATGCCTATTTCTTTAAATTTTTCTCGAAGGGAATCCCGCGGTTTTATATTATATATTGCGCGAATTGCCCTGTTGTTTGCTTTATGTTATTAAAAAGCCCGTGAACGCGAATTGCCCTCTTCTGCAATACAAAAATTTTTCCAATATCGGCTGCTTTACTCCATAATAAGATTCCGTATGACATAATACTATGGAAATATGCAAAATAAACAATTTTTGCAGTTTCTATGTCAGTTAACTGTCGAATCTTCCTAACAGCGTAAGCAGCAGAGCTAAGCTTGCCAGCAAGTGCTGCTATATGGGTGCCCCATTGCAGCTTTGAGTCCAGGGTTAATCCCAAGAACACTGTGGAGTCCTCACTTTTCAAGGGTTCATTACTTATCTTTAAATTTTTACTGACAGTTCTGGTGTTGGGCAATAAAAACTAACACACTTGGTTTTTTAGCATTTAAAAGTAGATTATCTGCCGTAAACCATTCAGAAACTTGAGATACCTAATGCAATATTTACATCGTCAAAATTGTCTTTCGTCCTATCGACTTTAAAAATCAAAGACGTATCATCAGCAAATAGTACAATATCGCAAGTATTTTGGACAAAATGTGGTAAATCATTTATGTAAATTAAAAACATGAATGGACCTAGAATAGAACCCTGGGGTACACCCATTACCGAGGCTGATCCGGATGATTTTACATCATTGACACATACTCTTTGAACACGATCACTAAGATAAGACGCAATGAGGCTAAGCGCAAAATCTTTAATACCATAGTGGCTCAGTTTAAGCAAAAGGGTCTCGTGATCAACGCAGTTGAATGCTTTTGATAAATCACAGAAAATACCAATGGCATTCTGTGAGTTATTCCATGCATCGAATATGTGTTGCAACAGCGTTGCGGCTGCATCGGTTGTTGATCGACCCTTAGTAAATCCGTACTGCTCAGGGTGAAGAAGTTTATTTAAATTAAAGTGTAGAAGCAGTTGGTTGAGCATTATTTTTTCAAATATCTTGCTGAGAGTTGGCAAAATTGAAATTGGTCTGTAGTTATTCGGGTCACATTTGCTTCCCGATTTAAAAAGAGGTATTAATTTACTACATTTCATCAGGTCTGGAAAAGATCCAGAATCTATAGACTTATTAAAAATTAAAGCAAGATAGGGCGCAATAATATCAATGATATTGTGAATTATTTTAACTGATATTCCCCATAGAACTCCTGTTTTTTTATTTTGCAATGATTTAAATGTTTTGATAATATCATATGGGGTAACGTGTTTAAACCTAAATAATTTATTGCACTCAGAGACATTGCTTCTTAGATTATAGGCTTCTGTTGGCGAGGAATTTAGAGAACTGGTTGTGGTTACTGGTATATTTTTGAAAAAGTTCTCAAATGTATTTGCGATTTCTATATTGGAGTTAATTACACGGTTGTTAATTTTAAGCTCCAGTTTATTATAATGTACCTTATTCTTACCCATTTCATCACCAATGATGTCCCATACTGCTTTAATTTTATTATCCGAATTGACAATTTTTTGTTTTATGTGAAGTGACTTTGCTTGTATGCACACGTTTCTAAACAATTTGGAATAATTTCTTACATATTCTATAAACCCGGGGGCATAATTATATTGTTTTTCTGCATACAAGTCAAACAGCCTATTTCTACTTTTATAGATGCCAACAGTTGCCCAATCACTAAATTTAAGATTTTTAAATAATCTTTTACCTCTTTTACCTTAAAGACAGAGTTAAATTGAGAGTTTAATAGATCAAAAAACTCTCTATAAATTTCATCCGGACCACCCTGTGCAACATCAACCGTCGGCATTGCAGCTGCGATATTTTATTTAAATTGCCTTACTTTTTTGGTGGTAACTGGCCTATATTTTACTACTTTTGTTACATTCTGCTCACTGCTCGGAATAGATATCATTTGCCCGCAATGGTCAGATCTTAAATAAATGATAATCGATTTTTTGATAATTTTACAATCAGAGAAAATGTTATCAATACAAGTTGCCGAATGTGCTGTTATTCTTGTAGCTTCAACAAAAATATTTTCCAGGTTGAAACTTTTAAATAAGATTAGTAATCTTCCTGTGATAGGTGTGTGATGCAAAATATCTATATTAAAATCTCCACAAATTACTATTTTCTTTGATGACCTACATAGCCGCCCTAAGGCGTCCTCCATGACCATTAATGATTATACCATCCATGATTATACCAGTGTGTTTGTTTTGTAGCCTACCCGTGCGTAGCCGGGGCGGGTCCACTAGTGTTGTTATAAAAGTTTATTAACACAATCTTGAGTAAATAGTAGGAGTTCAAACTGTAGGCTACTGGTTAAGGGATACTGTTGTTAAGATCACCACAAATGCAGCGAAAATATTAAATAAAATCAACACAACATACACAAATGCTTGAACAATGAATTATTCTATATTGTCACTTACTTGCTTCGACAAATGCTTTCAAACATTCAGCTATTTCTCCCTCGGGGTTTTTAAGGATTTCCCGTAATAAATTCCGATACCTTAAATAATACGAATGAATTTTTTAAACAATGAGATTTATTAAAATTGGAATTATTGCATTGTTATTTAGTGATACTTACTTTTCAGCCTGATCTTTATGTAAACCACCCCAAATCCTTAACTCACTTAAATACTGGCGTACGCCTGGTAGATTGAGCGGCATTATTCTATAATTCTAATTATTTACTAATTTATATTATATTTCTATTTTAAATAATGGTTTTTAGAAAAAAACCTAAAATAAAATACAGTTTTTGTTTACTAAAACCACAGACCAGGAACAACAACTATAACCTTTTGGATAGTAGTGATCAAAGAGTATAATTAATAATATATACGGAGATAGAGATGATTCGATAAATACAAGTAAATACAAGTACTCGATACTATTGTTTCAATACCGAAAACTTTTAGTAGGTATCGAATCATTTCTTTCGATACTTACTCGGTATCGAAAGAAAAGTACTTGTATCGAAGTCTTTGAGTAATAAACCAACACAGGAGAAGAATTGACGCGCGTACCCTCTGTAAGTTGGGTATGAGCAGTGGTCCTACTCGTTATATAAAACTGTTTGACTCGAGTCACGCGCCTGTCAACTACTTATGGTTAGCGGGGAATGAGCTCCGCTATAAATGCCGAATATGAGAGTATTTTCTTCTAAAAAAATATTTAAAACATCCAGTTTACTAAAGGATAACATTTATTTACTTCTGATGTATTATTTTATCCAAATAATGCAATACTTATGCAGAAAACTTAAGAAAACTGTCGATCTGAAAATGTTGCTACTTAATCGTACATGAAATAATTTGGGGAAAATATTGAAAATTAATCTTCCTACTTACTATTCGTTTAGAGACCTTTATCTTGAACTGCATTATAAATTGATCCCATAGAATTAAAATCACGATAGAATAGGAAGGGGTGAACGACTAATTTATAAGCTTTAAGTAAAATATGACTAGATATATAAATACGAACTTTGATCGTCTGTGGGATTATCAAATAATGATAAAAAATTCTTTCTATAAAACCGACTTTAAACGCCACTACAAAGTATAAAACAATTTTAATTTGTACATGTATGTTGAAGTCGGGCGGGCCTAAATATAAATGATGAAACTAATGCGCGACGCTAGCCCAACTTTGCCCGATCGGTGTATGAAGTCGGTTTTTTAAAGATATTTTTTTTACATTATTATTTTAAGCTTTTTTGTGTATATCTCTGATCGCGAGCAATTTGCTCTTAATCATTGAGTTCCTTCCTCCATCACCGAAGATATGAATCATCTTCTCTTCACCTTTTAAATAGGCCCAACCTTATTATGCTTTCTTTCAAAAAAAATTGAAATCGGTTCAGATTTGACGTAGTTATGGAGTAACATCTAACATTATATCAACAAAAATTTATATGGGAACCACCTCTGAAGTATGCCCTACTAAACAAAAAAAATTTATCAAATTCCATTCATTATTAGGCGGAATAATTGGGTAACAAATATACAAAAAATTCAAATTGAGAACCTCCTCCTTTTTTGAAGTCGGTTAAAATGATTGCATTATTATAACGATCGCAATGGTGTCTGATTGGCTGGTACTCTCCCACTATTGTTTAAAATGCATTGATGCAGCTAGAGCTCCATAAACTCAGCGAATTCATAAAATTAGTTTTTTTACTCAATTATTTCAAAATTTATAGGTATATATTTCCATATAGCCAGTGTGATATGATTTTCTAAATATACAAAATGAAAAGGTGACTGACTCACTGATTTATCAACGCATATCTACTATGACGTAGCCATCCGCTAAGAAAGGATTTTTACAAATATAATACAAAAAATAATGAAAACGAGACTAAAAAATTGTTTAATAATAATGATAAGTTCTACGTAAGTCTTTCTTACTCGAAAATTAGGACTTTAATTTTATGAAGTCGGCCACACCGCAATAAAATTAGGGCTGGACAGCAAGATTTCCTATGTCGATATTGGTGGGGGGATTGTATAAATTATTTATACCGAGATATTTTTATCGTCTTACTAATGGTTCATTGACGAAAAAAAATATTTAAATTCTATACATATTTGGTTCATTAAAACTTGGCAATTGAATTAAAGTACCCATACTTCTTATTCATCCCGCTAGGTTTACCGGAAAGCTAAATAGCTTGGCGGTGTTTTATTACAGATGGGGTGGCCACTATAGCCATGGCGGCAGCCTAGCATTACAAACAAATATACACTTCGTTCAGATGAAGTAGATGAAAAAAATAAGCCTTCCAAGTAAAGTATGTAGGTACAAGTTTTAACTTACCAATCATAACTTTAAATAAATTTTTTTTTAGGGTTCAGTTTTTCCTTTTTATGTTTCCTCCATACTGGACTGAGAGAATATTATTCAACGCTGGAAAACGATCTTGTAAATCGAAAAAGTGAACTTTAAACCAGAGCCAATAACGTTTTAAAAAATCATAACAGCTCATAATAAGCTATCAGGAGCAGATTTTTTTCAAAAAGCATATTTTTTAATGTAACACATCAGATGATACTAATTATATAATTCTAAAGTAGAATTACTTTAGTTTTATACATTAGTTTTATATCAATTTCGACTAATAGTTTTTCAATTTCAAGAAGCAATGTTGCTGTAACTTGGTATTTGATACATATGAAACCACGAAATAACTCTAAACTCTGAAATGCTAATTATGCTGTATTTATTTTTAAGGAAACATGATGTAGTTCTAACAGTTTGTACTTAATATACTTTTTAGAAATAGATACACCGTAAATTTCGCTTTAAACATAAATAAAACAAATGATGTTTCATTAAAAATGCTGTATGTTTATTTAAACAAGATTACTTAAAAAATCAATGTGTTCAATATTAATACCCACTACGTATTCAAATAAAAATTAAATGTCTCTCAACTTAATAAACAATATTATTAAAAATCTATGACAAAGTACAGCACTCCCTGGTGGCTTATAACCTTAAATCATAACTAAACAGCTGCTCTAAGGTGATATACTGTGGTACCTACAGCATGCTTTCAGCATGAGATTGAGAGTATAGTGACGGAGTAAATACCTTGGTATCTACAAAATCTGTTAATAATCAGATAATCCTAAGTCCTTACAGTAGGTACACCTAAGTGCACTGCACTGCTAAAAAGTATTGATAACTTTTTTGAAGTATCTGTATAATATTGAAAAATAGATGGTGTCTTAGTATTTACAGCATTTTTGAGTACGTTGAAAAATATGAATAACAAAAAATATAATATAAACATGTAGAGAAGGTCAACATAGTATCTTAGAAAAATAATGTCATAGGAAAACGAAAATCCGACAATCCGACGCAGTATCTTTTTCTTCCAAATATATAAAAAAGTCATTTTGTTATTTTTCGAAATAAGCTAGATCGCTTTCCAGCGTCAATATAGTCCAAAGTTTCTAGCTGTATCTTTACGCAAGTACTAAAAGCCTACAAAGAGTCAATCTAATAGCAAAGGCATATTATGACTAAAATAACGGCAAGAACCTCGTTTCCTAGCGCTTCTATATACCTACCATGTTAAAGATCTCGAACAAAAAAATTTACTCTCGAATAAAGTAACTCTGTTGTAAATAATTATTAGAAAAACTTATCGAAAGTCGATAATCGATAGTGTCAAATCCCTAAAATGCTTACACAAATGATGCGATTGTTTCATGTAATGATAGAGCGTCCCTGTGTGTGAATGTGATAGTGTGCATATACTTTAAGGTAGTGTTTGCTAATTATATTGTGTGCGTGCATAGCGACGTGATGGAAAAATGCAACTGTAGTAAGCAAGTTTTCATGTGTGCTACCTCGCCCCCCACCGTAATTGACAGACTTTTTTGCGAATAAATTAGGGGTCAAGTCCTCTCCATTGCTGGTTTATTACTCAAAGATCGAAGTGATTATTATAAGCGTATATTCGAGTTTCTCAGGTATAAGCTGGCCACACCGCACTCTCTGTCATCTCAGACGTTAATAATAATATGCATGAAAAGGATAGAATAGAATAGAATAGAAATGTTTTTTATTCAAGTAAACTTTTTTACAAGTGCTTTCGAATCGTCGATGAGTCTACCACTGGTTCGGAATGCCGTTCCGATATGAATATGCAGTTGGTGCAAGTCGGCCTAAATATACTTCTGTGGTTAAAATCCTTTATGTTGGTAAAAGTGTCGACCCAGACTACAAATAGTTTAATAGTGATCTGTGGTCGACATCATAGACCACGAACACTAGGATAGTCGACATTTTACCAAAAATCAAATCAAGCGCCATAATTTTTTATGCAACTTTTCTAATATTTATCGTCGAATTTGCATTCAATTATTGTAATTTTAAATCAAAACGCATGACTTGTGTATATTCAAACATAAATGCATGAAAGTTTGGATTTTGTGAGTTTGTGGTTCTCAAACATAGTGATTCGTATTTGAGACAATTTGAATTTGTATTTATCCGTGGCGAACTGCGGGAGAGGCAGATTTTATTTGACAAGTTAAAATGGCGGCCTCTTTTGAACTCAAAAGTTTTGTATTTTTGGTGATTTTTTCCATATAAATATTGTGAAAAAGCTCTTTGGGAATATATAAACAGTGGTATACATCACATATTCAATATGGATCACAATTTGGATGACTCGTTAAACCTGGAGAGTGCTATGGGAGTAAGTGCAGTATATCAACTTTTGAGGTTTATTTTTATGTTATTAAATCTTCTCACACCTTAAAAGAAGCTCTAATAATGAAACTTTACCTCTAAACTTATTCATAAGATACTTCAAGGTTTAAAAATTCACCTGAACCGTAGATTTACAAGAATGTTTTTATTTTGTAAGGTTGACTTTGAGCAACCCGAAGATATAGTTGTGAGCGAATCTGGTTTGTCACTTGAACCTGCACCACATGAAGAGAGTATACCTATGGAATTTGAACATACTGAAGAACAACCAATACTTATGGATACTGCCAATGAAGAAATTATAGGTAAATAAAGTGTAGTCTACCTTAAATGATATTATTGAGTGTTATTAGCACACTCTTTATCCCACATAGTGTGATATAAGCTGGTATAGAGCCCTAAAACCAAAATATTGAGAATTTTTGTTCCGTTTTGTCCTGCATGATGGTCAAAGATTGGTACTGTAATTACCTTTTATTTAATATTACTTAATCGGTTTTCTTGCAGAACAATTGTTAAAATTTCAAAAATTAACACTTGATAAATATGACTAATAGGGTATTTGACTATATTAAAAATATCGTTTCATCTGGTGTCATCCTAAAAGATTATTATCTAAAAACATTATTCCATACGACAAAACTAAAAAATTTAATTAGAAAACATTAATTAAAATTGCTATAATTCTGGCCATGTTAACGAGATCGAAAACGTTCTTGAATCTCGAATGACGTCACAGTTCACGCCACCTTTAGGCTTTGGAATTGTCATTGAACTGTGTGTGAACTGTGACGTCATGTAAACAAATGGAATGTTTCCGAAATATACGTTTTGTTAGCTTCAGCATAGCATTATTAACAATTTAATATGATTTTTCTAAAAGTAGTCAAATACCTTATTATCATCAATTTCTGGTAAACTTGATAAAAATTACTTAATTTCTTGTAATGTATCAATAATGTCAAATTTCAGAGTTCATGGGGGACCAGTTTACCCTGCAGGAGTATTCTGTGCAAAGTGACCAAACCACTGGATTGACTACAACTGTAGAGTCTAATGTAAGTGTTCAATTTATTATACTTTCAAAAATCATTTTAGGCTTTCATACTCAAAATGTGCCAATGGCTAAGCCTCGACAGTTTTTCTGTCCGTCCTTCTGTCAACAGATTGAATCTCAAGAACTGTAATAGGTAAATAGGTAAATACTACTTGAAATTTTCACAGAATTTGTTAAACAAATATAAAAATAAAAGTTAATATTAAACAGGATCTCCATACAAAGAAACCTTTCGTTTTGCTCCGTCTTAACAATAGCTGGTGTTGTATACAAAACCCTTTGTGCCAGCCAGTCTGACTCGCACTTGTCTGGTTTTTCTCTTTTATTATATTTAAGTACATAATGATAATGTTAATATTTTTGTACCCTAGAAGTAGTAGTATACAACTTCTGCTTTCTATTTTGACACAATAGAAACATCTGTTTTGATAATATGTTGTAGGATGTTGTTAGTTAGTTTCTGATCATAATTTTAAAAACCAACACTATACTAGAATTTGATTTGACTTGCATGCGTTGTATGGGTTTGGTGAGGTGAGGCCATAAAATTTCCTCTCATCTAAATTTTAATTCTTATTCCAGCAACATAATGTATTAACATCTCATACCGATACAATGACAGACATGCAGTTCCAACCACAAATCATGGCCACTGGTAAAACTGAGATTTTGCCACCTAAACTCATTGCTGTTAAGGTAAGGAATTCACACTTTCTATGTTGCATCTTGTTCCTTAAATTCCTTTTAAAATTTGTAATCAAAATATTTTAAAACTGCGATATCTCCTAAGATATTCATTGAAACCGAATGATGTAAAGGGCAATTTTGTTTTAAATAAAATAATTGTGATGAATAACGTATTTATTTGGATAAGGATTAATATGATGTTTATAAAAACACCTTTGCAAATAATGTATTATTTTAGAACAAATTTGGTTAGTATAAAAAAGGTTATAGTGAGCTAACCTTAAAAGATAGACATATGTTGTTGTGGACTTTTTTTTAGAACTTTTAAAGGGGGACAATTCTGTCATACATGATTTTTGCGAAACTTTAACAGTTTACGCAGCGCACGCAGTGGAAGCTCTCAAAACAAATAAAAATCCTCCGATTTTGAAACATTCTTCATTGGTGCTCTGCTTGTATTGGTCTTAGCGTGATGATATATTGCCTATAGCCTTCCTCGATAAATGAGCTATCTAACACTGAAATAATTTTTCAAATCGGACCAGTAGTTCCTGAGATTAGCGTGTTCAACCAAACAATCAAATAAACAAACTCTTCAGCTTTATTATATTAAGTATAGATTTCATGCCAGCTAAATAGTCATGACTGAATCATAGGTTCAGGAAGTACATTGTGTTGAGAAGAGCCAGCAAACTATTTTGTAGTTTTGTCTATTTTAAACTACAAACATTTCTGCATGTTTGATGTTGATAGTCCACCTTTTTGGTTGAGGTCACAATTCCAGCACCTTGGGACCCCAACATCTATTGGTTCTTTGGACTGTCTGTTCTGTCCATTGCCACTTTAAATTTTGTGACCCATTGATCCATGTTTGATCACATAGAGAAACTTTCTGACAAATTACTTAAGTCACATGAGTCATAATTATTTAAGTACTATTTAACACACAACAATGAAAGTAATATCATTGAAGCAGTGATAGTCTTTTGTTTAGTACTGCTGTCTCCTATTCAGGGGGTTGCAGGATTGATCCTGAACATGCATCTTCGGCTTTCAAACTTAAGTGCGTTTAAGAAATTAAATATCACAAGCTTCAACAGTGAAGGAAAACATCGTGAGGAAACCTGCACATCTGAGAGTTCTTCATAATGTTCTCAAAGGTGAGTGAAGTCTGTCAATTTGCATTGGGTCAGCGTGGTGGACTATGGCCTATAACCCTTCTCTGAGAGGAGCCCTGCACTCAGTAGTGAGCCGTGGATGGGTTGCTGATGATGATGAATGAAAGTAGATTTGTGTTTTTAGTGTGGTTATACAAAACAGCATGATCTGAGTTAATTTGAAATGTATAGTGTTTCGTCAAAATTGTCGTCGTTAAAGTTGTTTCTACTAGAAATCTAATTTTCCAAACCATTTATAATATTCCAGAATGTGGCAGCAGCACGTCCAATAGCCAAAAAGTCTGATACAGCCCTAGCATCTGTGCCACGGCAAGTGGCAATTGCTCCCAAACCTCCCAAGTTGGTGACAATGAAGTCGTACACACCGCCCAAACAGCTGCCCATAGCACCTAAGCCATTGAACATGCCCGCCAATCGCGGGCAAAGTCTGGTGAAGAAAGTGTCCATAGCTAATGTTGTGCCAGGTACTACTAAGGCAAATCCTGTAATAGGTGAATAATTTTTTTATACAACACCAATCATAGCTTAATTTTCTACACTGAGGCACCACCTCCACGGGCGAGAGTATCGCGCGCTGTGCCACCAAATTCGATATGAATTCTATGGGCCTATCTCCACAGGGCAGTACTATCGCTGTGATACTACTGGTACTATCCAACAATAGTTGGACGGAATCGTCGCGATTCCCTCGCCCGTGGAGATGGTGCCTAAGTACCGATTTTGAGTAACATTTAACAGTGGAATTTTAATATTTTGGCAGATTTTCAACAAAAAAACTTCTGAATGCCCAATTTATACCTCAGATTTTGATGCAAGAATATAATCTTTCTTAAATAAATTCTGAGAAAAACTCTAAATATGCTCTAGAGATAGTAATAAAACTTTGTTACAGCACACAGTTTGTTAGGAAAACAGTTAATAATGATGCCTTCTGGATCTCAGAAGATAAAACTTGTGTCTTCCACTGGTACTGTGCCCAACATACAGTACATTAGAGCAGACCCTGATCAGGTAACCTTGATTTTAACAATAATTTCTTCACTTCTCCATTCATACAATCTGATTTAGACCCTATTTAGAACCCCACTGCAACTTTTTATCGTGCGATAACTTTTTCGCAGAAATTCGAGGAATATGTTTGTATAGCACTATAGTCTATTTTTTTTTAACAAACGAGTACTGAGTATGTCTCGCACATTTTCCGATATTGACAGAGTGAGATGGATCATTTTAGGTCGATTATGTGGACCTATAGCAACACAGTTAAAATTTTCGGTACTCGTTTGTTAAAAAAACAGACTATAAGCGCATTTACTAGAAAAATAATATAGCAGTGATTTATAAAGCAAAAAAGTTTCCCTGCTAAAAGTGAAATCTAATGGCTACACTTAAAAAAATACAATTTTATTTGATCTTTCTTTACAATCATTTTTCAGGCACAATTGATATCAGCCAAAAATGTTAGCAGTACACAAACAAAGCCTTTGATGACTAAGTTATTTGCAGTCCAAGGTAATTATACTTGATATTATAAATGTGAAAGTGTGTTTGTTTGTTGTACATTAATTCTTTACAATGTTGAATACTATAGAAAATTTATAATACTTTAATTTTATAATAGGAGTTATAATGGTTAAGTTACAACACCATGCGATTGTCAGTTAAACTGAATAAATAACCAACCAAACCAATGTACTCCAAATTAATGAAAAAACCCCAAAACAAATACTGTAGTTTTTGAAGTCTCTGCCAAAAAAAACGATTAAAATACTAGATAGTATAGTTTAGGGTTAATAATTATGACTTTCCAAGGTAATCGCTATTTGCTTAGCACCTTATTTAGACAACCATTGATTTCAAGTATTTTTGTTACCTGTATGATGTAGCACCAATATTTGCATTGTTGTAGGTAAGCCAAATGCAGATGTTTCGAACCAGCCAGCAGTCATCACTAAGATATTGCCAGCGGGCAGCGGGAAGGCCGACGGGCAGCCGCGATTAGTTGCCTTGCCGCCAAAGGCTATGCCCATCTCTTTTGGAAACAAGGTATATTAAAAAAATGCGTGAGTGTCGTTGGAACACTTGGTTGGAACGAAGTTCCTTTTAATAATGAATTAATAATGAAAATAAGTAAAATAAAAAAATCGGCCAAGTGCGAGTCGGACCTCGCTCTTTTAGGGGTCCGTTAAAAAAAATTAAATTAAAATATTTCCATGTACCCATGGAAATATTTTAATTTAATTTTTTTAATTTAATTTAATTTTTATTATTTGTTGTTATAGCGGCAATAGAAATACAAAATATGTGAAAATTTCAACTGTCTATCTATTACGGTTTACGAGATACAGGCCGCTGACAGACGGACGGACGGACAGCGGACGCTTAGTAATAGGGTCCCGTTGGCACCCTTTGGGTACGGAACCCTAAAAATAATAATCTGAATCTGATTTGAACCCCCGAACCGATAGTTTCATTCTTTCGTTTAGCCGCTACGCCACCAAAGTTATGACGGAACGTGTGTAATAATAAACGAAGGCAACACAAAGATCGTGACGGAAAAATTCTTACACATTTTTTCGCCTAGCCCCCTTCCGCCAAATCTGTACCGTCCGATAAGGTACTTCGTTCCTAATAGCGCGACTTTGTCCGCGTGGATTTAGTTTTTAATAATCCCGGAAATATACTCTATAAGAACCTGTTCTTTTTTCAGGTACTTATGGCAACACCAGCGAAGCAAGGTTTAGTAAAGTTGACAAAGAAACAAGAAATTATAACCATCAAATCACCTACAGCAAAGCTATTGCCTGCCCCAGCGCTGGGTATGTGATATTTATATTACAAATTAATTTACTGCAAACTCTTTTCAACTTATCTGGCTTCACAAGGCGACTTCGTCCGCTGGGATCAATGTTTTTTTGATTTCCGTGGGAACTCTTTAATTTTCTGGGATTAAATGTAGCCTATGTGCTAATCCTGGGTACGAGCTATCTCCATTCCAAATTTCAGCCAAATCAGTTCTATCATTGTGGCGTGAACGAGTAACAAACATTCATCCATCCATCCTCACAAACTTTCTTATTAGTCCTACTATAATAATGTAGGAAGTAGGATAGTGGATTATTCAAGTATTATTTCTTTTACAGTTCCTGTGAGTGGCGGTCCTGTCAAAAACAAAGTACTAATAACGAACACAACGAAAAATGTTGTTATTACACCAAATGCTCCTCCTAAAACTGAGGTAAAATTTCCTTTTGGTAAAAGTATTATAATTGATGAAAAAGTTTAAGCTGATTGCACTCTAGTGTCGAACCGTTAGTACCATATAGGGTTTTCGTGTACCCGACTCTATATAATTCTTTTTATAATACCTGGGTATCAGGTATTATTTTTCATATACCCTGGTATTTGCAATTTTTACACGTACTGGGTAACGTATGTACCCGGGTCTGACAAAGAAATAGTATTGGATAGAAGCAGGCGTTACTTTGCCGAAGTTCATTATTAGCAAGAAAAGGTTAGAATTATTTTACTTTAATCTGCCAACAGAAAAAATCTGTATGGTCAAACATGCAGTAACAAGCTAAGAATTGCTCACCTTCCCAAGCAAGCAATGCCACCACCACTCACATGCACCACCACACCAGACTTTCACACTAATCTCGACGCACGTTTCGCCCTGACACCGGAGCATCCTCGGGAGATGTCGACTTTACTTTGTCGTTACGTCTTACCCTAACTTACGTAGTTCAAGCCGCATGACTGTGTGGCACCTAGCCACACAGCGATTAAGAAATCACGGACAATTATACGGTATAGGTAAATAAACAAATAAGGAATTGATAGGTAGGTAGTAATTTTGTCCTTCCGTAAAAAGCGCGGGAAATAGCCAAGTAAGTATTTTTACTTGTATCGTGCCTAACTTGTGCGCGTATGGTAGGTACTTAATGCCTATCCGATACTTACGTCTGTCGGCGCGGAAAGCTTTTTTGGTGTTAGCGATAGCTCAGCCTGATGTTAGTAATACACATCACAAAGCATTTGTAAATACGAAGCGATAACGTTTGGACGGTTAGTAGTCGACGCTTCAAGCAGGTGTGGAAGAGACATTACATAAAATGTCAATAGAGTTAAAAAAATGACAGACTCTTCAACAAAAAAATATTTTGGTGAATTTTTTGAGTTATGTGAAAAGTCGTTGAACAAATATGTTGTTCAGTACTATGCATAGAAGTTATATGCATATAAGTTGTTGATAAATTAAAATTAACCCTATAACCAATATACGGTTAAAGTGTGTTGATGCAGCAATAGCGCCATGATTTCAGTCAATCAGATATGATTGGGATTGTCATACAGTAGCAATCATATTTAGAGAATCCCACAACAGACGTGATTGCGATCGCCTAAAAGTAGCAATGGTTTTAAGACGAACCCGTCGCTCTAATATATCTGCCCCTCTAGCCAAGTTACACTTCGTTGTATCTATTCTCTTTCTATGATCGTTGTCACTTGAAGTTTTGGCTAGGGCTAGACTAGATGGCGCTACAGCTGATCAAAGACAGAAGTGTATCGATAATATTTCTCGGCATTTTGTACTATGTTTTAAATGCTAAAAAACAATACAAAAAGCCGCGAAATATTATCAATACACTTCTATCTTTAATCAGCTGCAGCGCCAAAACTTCAAGTGACAACGATCGTAGAAAGAGAATAGATACAACGAAGTGTAACTTGGCTAGAGGGGTTGCTTATCTCTGCATTTTGTTGCAGGCGTCAAATGATGGCACCGTAGTGATTGAGAAGCAGAAGTCCCAACTACATCAGATCAGAGTGCCAGGCAAAGGTGTAAGTGAAGTTCATGTTCACACATTCTTTACACTCTGAAGTGTCTGTTTGTGATTTAAGGTGTAGTTACGAAAGGAGAGTTTCTGAATGCAAACCACATTTTCGATACGAATTCGAGCATCACTTGACTTAAAAGTTTTTGTCTTACAATATTATTTATTATACATTAATAATTTAATGTATAATCGCGGGAGAAAATTGTATTGAGAGTTATCGCATGGGATAATCGCTTACGATTTCTTGCCCTCAAATATTCGCATCAATAGTCCTCAGTCCAAGATGGTGGACATACATCTAAATCTAAATATATAAGAGGAAAAGGTGATTGACTGACTTACTGACTGATCTATCGACGTACAGTTCCAACCGCTGGATGGATTAGGATGAAATTTAGCATACAGATTTAGCTTATATTATGACGTAGGCATCCGCTAAGAAAGGGTTTTTGAAAATTCAACCAATAATGGGGTAAACCAGGAAAGGTGAGCGAATACGCCAAAAAAGTGATACATTTTGAAATGTTTGTTTTATAATTTGTCGTAGGTGCAATATGTTCGGCTCTACACAAACCCTACGCCGGCGGCGCCTAAACCTGCAACCAAGACCGTAACGCTAAACTCCAAAACATTTGTACTTACTGACAGTAAAGGTAAGACGATTATATAAGGTACTACGATCCAAGTAGATTTCAGCTGGTAAGCACACTTTTAGTTCAATGTGCATCATGTTTGTGCAGAATTATCCACTCTTATATTCGTGGCGAAAATGTATAGTTGGCATATATAAAAAGTTCGAAAAAAATTATGCACCACAATATATATTTCGGTTGGAAAGGTCGATTTTTCGACTCAGTTTTGTGGATCCAAGCGAAACATACATATTATATTATCGTGGTATGTAGCCATTCAGCACATTATAATAACGACGAACATACGACGAATGAAACGACATAATATTATAATTATGTCGTTAAACCACGAAATACTTTTAAGTTCTTTAGTTTGCAAAAAATCTCGGGCAAAACAGTCAAAGACTTATGTAAAGTAATAATAAAATTGTTGGTAATTTTCTTTAATCGCTTTTTATAATTATTTAACAGGTAATTTAATTCAGATGACAGCAGAAAAAATGCCCGCCGGACAACCGCCCTCTCTCGTCATCCCAAGCAATGCCAACACAAGTACGAGTATGTATTCATCTATTTATTAACCGCCTTCAAAAAGGAGGAGGTTCTCAATTCGTCGGAATCTTTCTTTTATGTATGTTCACCGATTACTCGACGACGCCTGCACCAATTTGGAAAATTCTTTTTTTGTTTTAAAGGGTATACTTCCCAGGTGGTCCCATTTAAATATTATCGAAATTCTCCGAGCGGTTTTTAAAAATATAACAATAAATTATATACCTACTTTGTAGTGGCGTGGGCCTTTAAAGTCGGTTTTTTAAAAATATGATTTAAAAATTATCTATTAACCTTTAACCCCGAATGTTGAAAAAAAAATTATAATTTAAGGGGGCTCCAAACTCAATTGGCCTATTCTGGAATAAATTCCACAGAGCAAACTTCATAAAAAAATATCGCGCCATATTATTGAGGTGGCGAAATTGCAGTATTCAACTGTAAAATAAGAGGTACTGAGTTCCACTCTGTTTCATGTATGGAAAATGACCTCTTTAAAAGTGTCGTCTAGATAGGCCGTAGACTTTGAGTAAACTAGCGGCACGTTATGATGGCCGGTTTGACGTTTGTCCGCTCATGAAGTTCCGTATTAATTGATAACGACTTTGAAGGAAATAATTGTATTACTTTATTGACGATAGTGATGTGCAGAGATTCATAAATTTTATCGAATGTAGTTTTAGGTTTAGGACTCAAAATTTATTTATTAAATTGATTTCTAAAATGTATACAAGTGTAGAAAAATCAGTTTGCACCATTTAAGGGGTGAATGTACTTGTGAATATGCACAATTTTCACTATGTGGACAAACCTCTGAAATCGCAAAAAAATATCAGCTGTTTCATACAAAAGGTAAAATTTTTATTTTTATATGATATATACCACAACTCGGCATTTGGTTTTCTAAATTGAAAATTTTTAAAAATGGAATCTAATACGATCGTCACATAGGATCGCTGGCTAGCACAACTACTACCTCCGGCAAACTCGCGTCAATGCTCAATGCAAAACAAAGCAGTTTCGAATTGACGTTGCTTCGAAAAGTATAAACTGTCAGTGCAATGCGATTGTGATATAGTTTTGACCTGGCTTTGGATTTCAAATATTGATACTGCATTACTGTTGACCCTTGCTCGTTAATTTGGACTCTGTTCAAGCCCTTTGTTGTGGATTTCGTCGATATGACCGAACGTACGCAGAGAACTGTTCTAAATAGTCAGACACGTGAGTTCGTAATACGCCTTCGTAACTATTTCGATCGTGAAGCTCAAAATGGAGGGCCAATTTTACCTATAACGTCAGTGGTTGAACGCGTAGCTGATGCGCTTAATATTGGACAACGAACTGTTAGACGGATAACTAAAAAAAAATATGGCGAGACTGGCACAGAAGAAAATAAACTTCACACACCAAAAAAGAGAAAACGAGCAAAACCAGTCGTAGGCATCGATAGCTTTGATGCCGATGCTATCCGAAGACATGTTTACGGCTACTATTTACAGAAGGAGTATCCAACAAGAAAAAAGTTGGTGCATTCACTGAAGGAAGCTGGATTATTCTTCGGTGGGGAAAGTTCTTTAACGAAGATTTTGAAGACCATTGGATTTCGATACAAAAAATGTAACAAACGCAAAATATTGATGGAAAGATTTGATATAGCGATGGCAAGGTATACTTTTTTACGGCAAGTGAAAGAAATCAAAAATTGGCAAAATGTTGTGTTCTTGGATGAAACATGGCTTAATGCTAACCATACTGTAGGCCGTTCTTGGAACGATGACACAGCAGCATCTACTTCCAAAGTTCCTGTAGGAAAAGGATCGCGACTTATAATTTGTCACGCCGGAACCATCAACGGGTTTGTCGAAGGTTCTCTCATGGCTTTTGCGTCAAAAACCACTGGAGACTATCATGAAGACATGAATGGAGAAAAGTTTACTGAATGGTTTACCTCAATGTTGTGTAGCCTCCCTGAACCATCTATTATAATTATGGACAACGCCCCATACCACTCGATGCAAATTGACAAGCCACCTGCCCAATCCCAAAAGAAAGCTGATATCGTCGCATGGCTTCGTAAAAATGGCGTAGATGCAAACATGAATATGTTAAAAGCGGAATTAGTACGTCTTTTAAAAGAAAACAAACCAACCAAGATCCGATACGTCATTGACGAAATAGCATTAGAACATGGGCACAGAGTTATACGGTTACCGCCTTACCATTGTGAGTATAATGCGATTGAGTTGGTGTGGGCTCAAATTAAGGGATATGCTGCAAGACACAATACAGAACCCCCATTTACCACAAAAAAAATGCTAAAATTATTAGAAGAAGCTTGTGAACATGTGACTAAAGGAGACTGGGAAAAGGTTGTGAATAGAACTGTTAAATTAATAAGGGAAGATTATGAAAGAGATGTGAAAATAGATAATATTATAGAAAACGAACATATAATTATTAATGTAGGTGATGATAGCAGTGACGACAGTGAAAATAGTAGTATGGACGAATCTGATTAATTATGGCCTTTTGTGGCACCTTTTTTGGTATCTTTTGTATTCATATGTTTCTTGTGTGCATATAAAGTATGTATATTCATTTTCATTCAAATATTCAGTTCGTTCAAATAAATTAAATAAACATATACATTTTTGTTTTATTAAACCTATTTAATCAGGTACAAAAACAAAACTTAATTGTTTTTTGTTCGAGAATAAATTGACATTCCACATCACTATTGTAATGTGTCAAACCGGCCATCATAGCGTGCCGCTAGTGTACACTATCACTATTTCATTATTCACTATTTAATTTAACTGTACACCAACTAATTATTACATCTTGAAACTTGAAATGGAAGTAATTATTTCTCTTGAAAACCGTGCTTAAAATACTGACGCATTCATTGGTATTTTATGGTGCATGCTGAAAGTTTTGGAGATTTATATTAACAGTTAGCAGCATATTAATTGAATCAGAATTATACTTGCTTTTAAATATTTATGAATATAACGCTTTCGAGTAAAACCGATACGAGTATCTACTTGAAGGTCTTGAAACCTTTTCACAGCAAATTTCTCTATATTGGTTAAAATTGAGCGGAATATTTTATTGCGGGAAATAGTTAACACAAAAAGAAGCTTTCGTAACACGCACCAATCCTAATACGGTCCCCACTCCCCACATTATATAATTTTCAACACACCCCAAATCGTATCTGACCTAAAGGCAATAACACTTAACGTTATGTTTCGAGTAGATTGCTCTGTCGATATAATATTTACCGCGGCCTCGTTATTTATAGCGAGCAAAGGATATTGCTACGTCCAGGGAATCGCCTTCTCGCTCATCATATTATGGGGGCTGTAAAAGACTTGGATGAACTTATGCAACATTCATGAAAACCTAAATACCTCTGAACGAAAATATTTTTTTAGGGGAAGATTAATAAATGTGTGACCTCTTATCGACCTTCATTTATTGGAGTTTACTCCTTAAGAATCGATTTTCATATATAAGGCGCCCGGTATGAGAAAAATTCGAGGAGTAAAATCTACTTATGAATGACCTCGTTACGTTTTTCACAACGATGCAAAATTCTACCCTAACGTTGAGTAAATAAGGTTGGTTTTCGCTTGAGTTGTGTCTATGGTCCGAATGCGAAAGAGCTTTCGCTTCGGTAAGCCGAGCGCGTACCGATCGGGTCCGAGCGGCGCCGAGACGCAGCGAGCGTCGAGCGCCGCGAATGCATTACGACCGATGTTTAGACAATCGTATTCATTTTCATTCAAATATTCAGTTCGTTCAAATAAATTAAATAAACATATACATTTTTGTTTTATTAAACCTATTTAATCAGGTACAAAAACAAAACTTAATTGTTTTTTGTTCGAGAATAAATTGACATTCCACATCACTATTGTAATGTGTCAAACCGGCCATCATAGCGTGCCGCTAGTGTAATAAATTATTACTCAAAGGCCGTAGAGCCTGCTTTTAGCTTTATCTTATAACCTATAAAACCATAGTAAACAGACAAAAAAAATATAATTCAATAAAATGGAAGGTAAAATTCAAATATTTAAATATTGTGTGACAGTTACATTCGTAAAAAGAATATTGTTTTGCATATTTGAAATAATTTTGATTGAGAATTTTGGAATTCAGGAACTTTGGAACATTTTTAAATATTTAAGTCAGTTGAATGTCAGTTTAGAATGATTGTGTTTGTTTTAAATGGTGTAAAGTTATGGTTTATATCTGCAGCGGCGCCAAAACCTCAACATAAACTGGTGAGGATAGCACCGGTTGTGGTGAAAACTACGCAAGCGGCCACGGTAATAAGACTTTTTGTATAAACTTTACTTTTTTTTGCCTGCGACTTCGTTCGCGGGGAGTTAGACTTTTGAAAATCATCAGGAAATTTTGCTTTTCCTTGATTAAAGGTAGCCTATATAACTCTTCATGTCCTCAACAATACCCATGTAAAAAGAACACGTCGCTTCGTTGCTGCTTGTTGAATGACAAACCGACAAACCAACACATAAATACACATTCGCATTTTTAATATTTGTATGGAAGGATGGTTATATTAATATATATAGAAAAGTTAAGATTTTGTAACGATTGATATGGTGGTTGTGTCATTTGCGTTTACCGTGCTCCAAACGTGCCCCAATGTTGCACTCCTTTTATTAATGTGGCTATTCTGTTGTACACATATCTAAACTAAACCAGATTCCGTATTTTTGTTCTTGTTTTTTCCCCATATCTTCCCAGTTGAGTTATTTGTTTTCCTTAATTATGTAAATTATTCTACCTGTGAAAACTTGTAATTAGCTATTATTTTCTTTTGTTCTTATCTATTTACTTTTTTATATTAGCTGTAAATTTTCCTTGCAAAATAAAATAAAAGAAAATAATTTGACAGATTTACTGCCCATTTTCAGCAACCATACATAAATCATCCCTTAGGTATGAGTCTCTTTAGGTAGCTCCTAAATACAATCCCCTATCCGACGTCATTTCTACCTTTAAGTGTTCCCTAAAGTATCTTGAATATGAAATTGACATCCGAAAGCGTCACCTAACTTAGCTAGGTAGCCCGTAAAATTTATGAATCTCGTGCTAATCCCTTTCATTATGCTATCTGCGGAAAAGGATAGCACTAAATTTGTACCTGTCAATTAAGTTAATTTTTAAAGATTGTGTGCACCAGAGTAATGGCCGTTTTTACCGACGCTCCCTAACATTTACAGGCTACCTAAGCTAAGTTAGGTGACGATTTCTGTCAGTTTTGTTTTCACGAACCTTTAGGGGAGCACCTGACGATGGAAATAACTGTAAGTGGTTGTGTTCAGGGCCTACCTACGTAAAGAGACTCCTACTAAGGGGATGATTTAGGTATGGATGGTGAAAACGGGCATTAGACACATTAATTACTGTAACTATACATAGCGAAACATCATCCAAAAACACCCTTTATAAATATTTGTTGATCTGTCTGTCAAGGCTAATCTTCAGATGGCAAACAGAGAATTTCGATGACCAAAGCTATCAACAGAAAAATATCGTATTTTAGCCACCCGGGAGACCGTCGCAGAGTCTCCTAGCCCCTCTGTCGCCAGTCCCGATAACGACTAGTGACACCGTTCTGCCGGAGATCAAGACCCTATTGGAGGAGGAGCCTGAACCCGGCGAGGAGGTCGAGGAAGCGGAGGAAGAAGTGGACTCGAAGTCGGCGCTGCGGCAACTCATCGAGCACACCGTGTCCGAGGACTTTAGCATGAACGAGGTCGAGATCGAGTATAAGCAGCATCGTGTGAGGCTCTAACATATTTTTTTAATTTATTTAGGGGCTTTTATACCTTTTTTTATACTTTTTGGGTTCATGTCAGCTACATTATAATCTGAGTACAGTTATGTATACTACTAAAACAAAACTATTCAAACTCATGAAAACTAAGACAAATACAAATCTAAAAAAAAATAAAAATAAAAATCTTACAGAACATCTTTTTTTTTAATATTATCTTATAATCCATCTGAAAAAAAGAAAAGAATCTTAAATGTGTATTGTTACTATACTATACTATTGATTGAGGCTATTATTATTTATAGTAGGTGGACCTTATTATAGTGTTTGTAGAACAGTAATAATAATATTACAATATAATTTAATACTTAAATTAATTTAATTTATATCTTATATCTCTTCTTGGTCGCCCACTTCATTGCTGAATGTCGTGTCCATATGAAAGTGCCTTCGTATTGTTGGTAACTATAGCCTTCCACTCGGTCCTGTCTTCGGCTAATCAAATTGCGGTTGTAAGTGGAAGGCCAGTCCAGTGGCTGGGCGTCGAGCAATATAACCAAAATAGCTGAGAATTTTTGGAAACTTTATATCTTTAAGATAAAAACTATATCTTTAAGATAAAAGATTTTTTATTATGTAGATTGAAGATGACAAAACGTGTGTATCTTCTGAGTATTGGCAGACTCGATCTGCAGTAATATTCGATAAGAAGATGAGTTATTCTGGCTTCCCGTGACCGACAGAGTCGATCTGCAGTAAGATTCGATAAGAAGACGAGTTATTCTGGTTTCCCGTGACCGACAGAGTCCGGCGCAAGACAACAGCATGGACAGCATGGAGCAGCACGAGTCTAGCGGCCAGTCGGAGGAGCAACTCCTCATCGAGCTGCCGGCCAAGTATGAGCCGCACCAACCTGAGGATCCCGTAGAAGAGCGGAGCAGATTGGTAAACAAACATATTTTTTATTTATTTACAATAGCTTGGGCAGCGTGGAGCAGCACGAGTCGAGCGGCCAGTCGGAGGAGCAGCACCTCATCGTGCTGCCCACCAAGTATGAGCCGCAGCAAACCGAGGATCCTGTAGAAGAGCGGAGTAGATGCATGCATGATAGAGTATGCAGGGGTGTATCCAACCAACCAGTGATGACTTACGGATCCGAGACATGGTCGGTAACTAAGGGCCTCATAAGTAGGGTCAGGATCGCTCAGCGGGCGATGGAGAGAGCTATGCTCGGAGTGTCCCTGCAGGATCGAATCAGAAATGAGGAGATCCGTAGGAGAACTAAAGTCACCGACATAGCTCAGCGAGTTGCGAAACTGAAGTGGAAATGGACGGGGCACATAGTTCGAAGAGCTGATGGTCGTTGGGGTCCCGAGGTGCTGGAGTGGCGACCCCGCACCCGGATCGAGAAGATCCAACCAACGACAACTATACATTGGCTCTCCAGCAACACCCCCGAAAGTCTTCGCCGACTTAACGACGTACTGTTACCTAAAATTAAACTATATTATTATTATCAACAAATACTTAAACCCCGTGGGGAATTTCATTATTTAGGATGAAAACCTCTTATTTTTCTTCCTCAGGGTCGCTATGCCAAATTTTGTCATTGATTTTGTGAAGGTTCACACTTCGCATAATTTATTATATTACGAGTAGTATGGACTTAATAATATGTAATTTGTTATATACAGGACGATTCGGAACAGACGGATAGCATGATAAATGTGGATGACGAAGCGATGAACAATACGTTCCCGTTGACTCAAACCATGTCAGAAACGGGTATGTTGAAATGAAATTTTTGTTTTTCCTTAGCTGGCAATTATTATCTTCGACAGTTAAATTACGCATATTGTAGACATAATTTTACTATCACATACCTAGTTTTTGATAGAGAATAAGAGCGACAAAAGTTAATAATAGTTTGTGCCTTTTTTCTCTATCAAAATCTAGGTACATATTTCATAATAAAACTATATCTAAAATATCCGTAATTTAATTGTCGAAGATAAGAAATATCATTCCCTGATAAATAAAATAGGTAAGTATAAATAAAGAAACAAACCACTATTAGGATCCAATTTATTGACAACTTCAATTCTTTCAAAGTATTTCATAACTCCACTGGGGCAATTAGAAGGCCATAAGCCTACTTTGTCGTATTAGTTTACAAATTGCGAAAACCCAAATTAAATTTGAATTTCGCGGGTAGACCCTTGTCTTCAACCACTGGACACTTTCAAGTAAAGATTTTTATATAAACCTGTGAAGATGATACTGCCATTGGTGCAATTAGAATGCCATTAGCCTACCTTGTCGCATTAGTTTACAAATTGCGAAAAACCAAATTAAATTTGAATTTCGCGGTCAGACCCGTATAATCAACCTTACGCCGCAACTAAACTTGTCAATGTTGTTGATACAATATTGATGTTTTCAGAGTTGGTGTCCACAGACCTCGGGCTCCGGCCGCGGAAGGCGTGCAACTGCACCAAGTCGCAGTGCCTCAAGCTGTACTGCGACTGCTTCGCGAACGGCGAGTTCTGCAACTGCTGCAACTGCGTCAACTGCCACAACAACCTGGAGAACGAGGAGCTGCGCCAGATGGCCATCCGCGGTTGCTTGGACAGGAACCCTAACGCCTTCAGGTATCGGACACAAGCAGCTGTTACTTTGCTGAATTCCACGTATACAACGAAAAAACAATATCCTTAAGGGTTGGGATGCGAGTTGTTACGTTCCCTCAAATATGGTTGAGCGAAGCAACGGCTGGGTCATGCGTCATGCTCGTGAACGGGTGCCACCGGCGGGTATGGGGCTACTTTATGTCTGCCCATCTTAACATGTAATTCTACATCCCCAGAAGATATTTCGGTATCAGAGCGAAAATCATACTAAGTAGTGAGTAAGTTGGGTATATTAAAATTCAAATTTATTTATTTCATGTAGGCCAACTTGTGTTATAGCAAGGACTCAAGCCGGCAAGAAACACCGCAATTGCTGGTTTTTGAAAGTTGAGCAGTCTAACTGAAAACTAAAATAAAGTCACTAATTTTCCGTCTATGTCTCGAAACTCATCAGAATGAAACACCAAAATACGTCTACTTTTATGAAATACTTTGAACTAAATAAATATACTAAGTTCGCCCCGAACTAAGACCTCAATAACAAACAGCGGCATCTATTTTTAACCGACTTAAAAAAAGGAGGAGGTTCTCAATTCGTCGGAATCTTTTTTTGTACGTATGTTCACCGATTACTCGAAAACGCCTAAACCGATTTTGAAAATTCTTTTTTTGTTTGAAAGGATATACTTCCCAGGTGGCCCTATTTAAATTTTATCGAAATCGGTCGAGCGGTTTTTAAATAATCAACAATAAATTATATACTTTGCAGTGGCGCAGGCGTTTAAAGTCGGTTCTTTAAAAAGAATTTTTTATATTGAATTATCGAATTTCGAACTAAATATTTGTATATTTAATTAGCTTTTAAGTTTAATTACTGTTTACACTGGTATTAAATGACTGTATTGGGTATTTTACAGGCCTAAAATCGGTAAATCAAAGACTGCTGGTGGTCCAGATATAATTCGGCGGCACAATAAGGGATGCAATTGTAAACGAAGCGGTTGTCTCAAAAACTATTGCGAATGTTATGAGGTAAAAAATACTTGGATATTTCTCTTCAATATTATTAGTCTCCTGTAAGCTTGAGTAAACTCCAGTTTCAATTACTAATATATAGTTTTGCTTTTTAGTAATTAAAAGTAAAATCAATATCAAACTTGGCAAATAAAGTCCTTCCTACTATCCTATCCTATCCTACTTAATATTATAAATGCGAAAGCTTGTAAGGTTGGATGGATAGATGGATGTTTGTTACTCTTTCACGCCACATCAAATTCACCGATTCGGCTGAAATTTGAAATGGAAATATATCATACCCAGGAATAACATATAGGCTACATACATTTTATCCCGGAAAATTAAAGAGTTCCCGCGAAAATTTACAAACCTTAATCCACGAGGACGCAGTCGCGGGCATCATCTAGTAGTAGTGCTAAAATGTGTTGCAACTAGAACACGCGTTATGGTATACACGAAGCAACGGCTGGGTCATGCTTCATGCTCGTGAACGGGTTCCGGCGGGAATGGGGCTGCTTTATGTCTGTCCATCTTAAGATATATTGCATTGTTAGTAGATAGATATGCATTTTTTGGAACTTCCCCTCATTGTTGAAACACTGCATGTATAGCATAGTATCTATTGTATTGTAAACAATCGTTTTGAAAAGAGCAACCGCCGATTTTCTTGCTGGTTCTTCTCGGCAGGAAGGGCATTCCGAACCAGTGGTAGAGTCAGACTATTCAAAAGTACTTGTAAAAAGTTTATTTGAATAAAAAATATTTCTATTCTATTCTTAGATACTATGTTAAATCGTGTTGTGCAGGCGAAGATCGCGTGCACGCCGATCTGCAAATGCGTCGGGTGTCGCAACGTGGAGGATACCCTGGATCGCCGACACCGCAACCGCTTGCCGCGCCTGGTGTCCGCGCCGCCGCCCATCGCGCCACTCTCGCCCAAGTGAGGATTTTAAGCTATTGCATAGCTTTTATCGCGGGCTTTGAACTAGGACAAACAGTTTGAGCGCGGCAACCGAATCAAGAAATTCCGTGACGAAAATAAACCTAACACCGTCGTTCAGTAAGCGTTAACATTTTAGAGGTTCACAAGTAGCTCTGTTTGGCGCAGTGGGCGAGCGGCCGCTTTATTTTTGTTTGTTTGTTTTTGAATTATTTTTTGCATAATTTTTATTATGCAAAGAAAATATTACATAAATATTATAATTGCATAAGTTGATAAAAAAGGTATGCAATAGCTTTACCGCGGCAGTCCCCGAGTGCCACTTAATTTTTTTTTATTATTCGATGACAAGCTACTCCTTCACTGCGATCTCGCCTGATAAGTAACCTGGTAAGTGACGATGCAGTCTAAGATGGTAGCGGGCTAATTTGGAAGGGGTATGGCAGTGAACATTCAACCCATATCCCAATATTATGGTTTCTACACGCCATCGTGCCGGAACGCTAAATCGCTTGGCGGCATGTTTGACGGTAGGGTGGTAACTATCCACAGCCAAAACCTTCCACCAGACCAGACCAGAGACAATTCAGAAATTATAAACTGCACTGAAATATGACAATAGTGCAGCATTCCCAACATGCGTGTCGAAGTGATATCTCGCGAAGAGAGAGAGAGAGAGAGATGTTGTTGATGTAGACTGTTTTCTCGTTTACCGTAACATGCGTGATCAATTTCTCGTTGAAGACTTGGCTTTCTCGTGACAGTAGACGTAGACAAACCGGTGCACGGTGTAGCCGTTTCACAACACCAGACGATAATCTAATGTTACAACACCGATTTCGTTCATTCAGAAACCATGGAAATTCTACTTCCATGTGTGAAACCTTTAAAAATTACGAGAAATATCGTTCGAGAAACTTACGTCGGCGTGTTAGAGTGCGTTGAGAAAAATAGAGAAAATAATTTTATCTTTACTTTTGACGTAACGAGACGAATCATGTGTTTCGAAACCATGATTTCGAAGCATGTCGAAACCATGTAAGTTTCGATAGAGATATATCGATAATACGAGAAAAGGCGAAAACAAAAGGCTAGGCGAAAAAAGTAAGAATTTTCCGTCACGAACGTCACATCCGCCCTTTCTATAGTGTAGACATAATTATGAGGCGAGAGATGGCGTTGATACTAAAAGGTAATGTTGTTTATTAGAAGATAATATTTTCATTAGGTGCGCGCTTATTTATTAAAAGGAACATCGTTTCAACCGAGTGTTCCACGATACTCGCGCATTTTTTCCTTTATTTTCTGAGGGGTTTTATCAGTGCTGATAATGTCACCCCGTCTAAAATATTATTTTCCTTATCTGCACAGGCAACCGTGCAGTTTCATGACTACGGAAGTGATAGAGGCGGTGTGCCAGTGCCTGCTGGCGGCCGCGGTGGAGAGCAAGGAGCCCGAGCAGCGCGAGAGCGACCCCGTGCGTGACGTCATCGAGGAGTTCGCGCGCTGCCTGCAGGACATCATCAGCGCCGCCCACCAGACCACGCCCGCCGGCTTCATCGAGGAGGTGAGTTACGTGCCAGAGAGAATCATCGTCATCATCATCCGTCATCATTAGCAAGCCATCAACGGCACACTAGTCACTACTGATCGCAGGTCTCCTCTCAGCAAAGGGTTATAGGGAATACAGCTCAGCATAAGTCTGGAAACCGAACTTTTTATAGGGTTAATCTGTACCCAAAGGGTGCCAAAAGGATCGTATTGATAAGTTTCCGCTGTCTGCCTGTCTGTCAGCGGGCTGTATCTCATGAATCGTAATAGGTAGATGCTTGAAACTTTCGCAGAATGTGTATTTCTATTGCCGCTATAACAAAAAATATATATTTTTTTAAACTTGACTTTTTCGGCATTTTTGCTCGACTTTAACAATCGCTGTTACGATTGTACGGAACACTTCGTTATAGTCCGGGAGGTAGCGTTGAAAAATGCAAAAGTCATAGTAAGCCGGCTGATATCGACATCGATAGATAGTTGATCATAAATGACTAATATAAGCGAACTGACCGTCAGCTGCCCAAGTAGCAGTGGGTGTGGCTGTGACTTGTGAGAAGTTGCAAAAGTCGTAAAAAAAATTAATAAATAAACAATAGTATGAAACTTTTTTCATAAATTGTTAACATCATATTGAGCTGGAAAAAATAGTCAGCTGCATCGTGGAAGGGGGCTATGCGTCAGCTGCTCGCATGAACTAGTATAAAAAATATGTAGAATTTTTTCGAATTTTTTTGTTGAATTTTTGAATTTGAAAATTCGAAAAAAAAATCGATTTTTTCAGCTCAGAATGTTGTTAAGTATTAATGAAAATTTCACTTAATTTTTTTTACTACTTCCGTAACCTTCCAAGCCCACACCCACCGCGGGTGCATCAGCTGACGCTTGGTTCACTTGTTAGTCAGCCGAGATCTATCGAAAATGCAATCAATCGGCAATCGATCGGCGTTAAAACACTAGCTTAAATGCAACGCCATCACCCGGACTATTAGTCATTGTCAATGAAAGCACATAGTCCAATAATAACCATTACGTTTCATATTTTTCTAGGAGCCCGCATGATACTCAAAGAAGAAATGGTCTCTGGGCGGTGTTTAGTGATAATATTCAGCAATAATAATATATTCCAAAAGTGATATGTAGTTTAAATTAAAATTGAGAACAAACTTTGTTTTAAATGAAGGTGCAATCACTATATTTTTTATAAATGTTCCTATTACTAATTTTCTATTAGTCTTCACACTACATGGACATATACTATGCTGTGATAAGTCATAATCATGTCAGGTTGCCACTGGTCAGGTTTGCGGTCAAAGCTCATTTTTAATGATGGCAAGGTGTTCCATTTCTGATAGAGTATATTGTTATTTTTTAAACATATTTTTAGTTCATTCACTGTATCACAATATACCAAAAAACATGTATCAATCACGAAAATGTATTTAACTGTTATTCGATTCGGACAATTTAAACGTCGCCATTTTGTTGCGCTTTCAAAACGTGTTAGCTGACGTCATGAACGCATCAGAATTGAACTATTGTAATTGGCTGACGAATTGTTTACACCAATCAATGGTGTGCGTTTTACGATTTCGAATAATCCGTGCATAATTTGGGCTTTCGTTCCTTAAATTATGTAAAGAAGTATTTAAATAAAAATTGGATGGTTATATGATATAATTTCGTGTCGATAAAGATTAGTACAGAAAAAAAATTGTAAAAGCCAATTTAAACCACACGCATATTCCCTATAGTGAACTTTCAAAAACTTTTATAAATACTAGGTTAGTTCTAGTTTCTCTATAAATCAAAAATTTGTTTTATACCGAATGCGGCCCTATGTACCTAGGGGATGCAAATCTGACTTCTGCATAGAATAAATATAGTTACGTATTGTATATACAAGTACGCTGGATAGGCTGTAGCTGCTAGCTACCATAGATAATAACAGCTGAATCCGGTGCTGGTTTCACACATCGTCTCAAGGTCTCGCATGGACTCCCACAGGCCACGGTCTTGTATCCAGCATCGCCCTATGGCTCGTCTGATTACGTCGGTCAACCTAATTGGGGTCACCAACATTGCGCTTTGCGATGCAGGGTCTTCACTCCAGCACCTTGGGGCCTCCAACAATCATCCCTATAAGTTTGTATCAGATCACACTAATATTATAAAGGCGAAAGTTTGTGTGTAAGTTTGTTACTCTTTCACGCAAAAACTACTGGACGGATTTGGCTGAAATTAAGCATGGAGTTAGATTACACCCTGGAATAATACATAGGCTACATTTTATCCCGGAAAATTAAAGGGTTCCCGTGGAATCAAACCCTTAATCCACGCGGATGAAGTCGCGGGTATCATTTAGTTTATCATATTTCATATTAGTTTGAGTTATGTGCATCTTCATACATTATTTCCTGATCAATCGACACCAAAATCGCTTGCAGATTGTCCAACGTAATTGTATTAATATAGGTTAATAGCCTAATCATATGTTATATTATGTGCATAAAAAGACTGTTACATTAATAAAAAATAATATTAATTATAATCGTTGATATTGTAAATTAGTATGCTTCTTTCTGCTTAAAATAGAATATACTGTAAATAGTTTAGAGGATTTAAAGACACTGGGGCTAATTCTGTTGTATAGAATCGCTTAAACAAGGGAAAGGTCTAAAAATAGTGCTAACATTTTCACCATCTTTCCTGCTGAAAAGTATAGCATTATTTTTAGGCCGGTCAATTAAGTTCAAAGATTATACACAAGAGAATTAGCACCAATCAGATTTTTAACAATTGTATAGAAAATGTGTAAATAATGTAAATTGTATGTTGTGCTAGCCATAAGCAATAGGCATGTCCCTCATGTAAAACATATTTACTTAAGGTAAAAATGTAAATAATAATACCTAATATAATATATGAGAAATTTTTACTTCTGAAAATCCTATTTGTTTTATTCGTATTACATTTCGGTTTTCAGTTCAATTTAAAAATCAATATTCAAAAGACGAAAAAAATCGTGTTAAATTGTATTTTTCAAAATTTTTGAATGATTGCTTATTGGTATGTTATTATTCGTCTTTTCCCTTTTAAAAACTACTTAACTGAAACTAACTAAATGATAAATATAAAGCGAATCTTAGAAAATTTCGATCGTATAGGATTTAGCGAAAAGACTAGTATTATTTTTATGAGATAAAACATTGAGTTTTATAAATTTATGAAATCAATTCAAGACGAAGCTGCGTTGTGGGCAAGGTAGCAAACTTTTGTGTTATATGCAATATGTATTAAAAATAGCATAGAACATTGGATTCTATAAATACGACCGGCGATTCAGTTTCAAACGTGCTCGGTTGCGGATCGGTGTGTTAAAACATAAATAAAAAAGCCCTTTGAATCTTGCGTTACAAAAATGAGTGTTAAGTATGAAGTGAAAACATCAGATAAATTGGGCAGGTAGGTACATTTTTAGATAAAATTGTAATTTGTTCAGGAATACTTTAAAGCCCCAGCAGTAAATAACTGTAATAAGTCAAAAATTCACTATAATATAATCTTAAATTGAAACAAAGTGGATCTGCTTGAGATTTGCATTATAAAAGTTTTTCAAATTATATGTGACCTGAGTGATATTTGAGGTTTTCTCAATTGAAAATACAGATCAGTTTTCTCTACAGAAAATAATAATTAAAAGCAATAATAAAATTATGTGCAACAGCAATTGGGTATTTGACTGATATTTTATTTATTTATTTGTAATAATGATTTAAATATTTTACCGCAATGCCATCTCGTCCCGGAAATATAGAGCTTTAAAGTTTCCTGTTAGACAGAGAGAGCGCTACTGAAGTGTGACGTCACAAGTCAGCAGCTCCATACACGCTCCATAGAAAATTGCGTTTTAGATTGAGACAGATACAGTCACAGTAAAACAGGTTATAACTCATTTGTTTTTTGACTGATTTATTTTCTGTTTTTACAAATGTTATTCATACATGTTACATTTTTGATTATAAATAATGATACTTAATATCAACATTTTGACAACAGTCAAATACACAAATGTTGCTGTGGTGCTGGTGTTTGTAGCTTTTTGTTCTAATTTCACATATTTTACAGGTATCTAGTAGCAGCAAAAGATATAAGGGCAGGGGAGAGAATACTGTCGGATCAACCCTTCGTACTGGGTCCCAATAGTGATACTTCGCTGGTTTGCTTTAATTGTTACCTGCCACTCATTAGCAAGTTTCTGGTCTGCAAAAATTGTGGTTTAGCTCCAATATGCCCCGGAGACGGATGTCCAGAACAATTTGCTAGTAAGTATGTACTCTACTATTTTCCTGCAGATAAAGAAAAGAATATCCTTTCTTATAGTTAGTTGGTACTGTACATCTGCTTTCGAGCCCCTATTTCATCTAAAAAAATTATATCAGGAAGGCTAACTTGTGGCTCTTATGATAAATCACGACTCTACCACTGGTTCTGAACGCCGCATTATTATTATGCTGAGAAGATTCAGCAATCGTCATCTTTAAGCAGTAACCTCTGCTGATATAGGTAGTTAATCGTTAATTTTTCATCCGATAGAAAGTTAAAATCGAATAAAAAACCTTACGACAGATTTTTCTGGTCTATGTGCTTAAGTCTGGACAAAACTTCTGGTCTGAGTTACGGCACCGAACCTCGAACAACTTCGATATTGTCGAATACGTCGTTACGACGGTTTTAAATGTTTTTTTTTATTTTAACAGAGTGGCACAATCAGCAAGAGTGCGATTTCTTCCGGAACCTAAAATTAAATAAAGGATTAAACCCCATGACGATGGTTCAGAATGTTGGGTCATTGCTAGTTTTGCGAGCGTTGCTCAAACAGAACACCAGCCCTCAGGAGTGGAAGGTTTTCAGCGAGTTGGAATCACATCTGGACAGAAGAAGGGAAAGTAGCGTCTGGGAATACTACGATAATACAGTGAAGGTAGAAATAATGCAATTTTGTAAAAAAATTGTTATGTTCGGGACCTTGTTCGATCTAGGTAGGTAGTTATGTATGTATCTACCTACGCTTTTTGACTTCACTTTACAGCTTTAGTTGGCAGTGTTTTTATGTTTATTTATCTAACTCTTAATGTTTACAGTTTTCTACGTGAAAGTTTGCAGAAAGTAGTTTTGAAAAGTCTTTTCTCTGCAAAGTTGATGTCTGCAGTCTATAAAATAACTTCATAAAACACGATGTAGACTTGAGAAGTAGGAGTCAAAAGCATACCTACCAACCTACTTAAAATGAGTTCCGGGTGGTATTTAACCAAACGCGATTTAAGTTTATCAAAGTCCCAAGTCCTGAACTAATTTAGAAACTAACTAAAATAGCCCAAACTTGTAATTAACTAAATATCAATGGAAAAGATAGACTTAAAAAGAAAACATTTTCTATAAGGCCTTGTTCTCGTACTACGCGCGGGTGCGGTGAAATATCAAACGTATGAAGTAGTAATTAGTGTGTTAGTGTTCACGCACAATTAGCACACAGTTCTGTACAAAAATCCAAAAGTACGCCCGCACCCGCGCTTTATAGGTAGGTACGTGAACAAGACCTAAGAAATATTTTGTGCCCTTTCTTAACCCTACTTATACATTGCTTATTTCAGTTTATTCAATCACTCGGGCTCCTAGAAAATGGGCAAAACCAAGACTTGGTGCAGCAGATATGCGCCGCGATCGATGTTAACAGTTTCGAAGTCCGCGGCCCGCCCATTCCTGCGATTGGGTGCGCGGAGATGCTCAGAGGAGTATATTTACAGGTAAGTTCAAATAAGTTACGAAAGAATTTCATTGCATAGAAATTCCTATCTACTCGATGTATTCCGAGAGTGACTATGGAAGGTTTTTAGATCGTACGAGTAGATCCCAGTAGCTTTGGACTGATAAACCCTTGTATAAAAAAGAATTCTATTCTCTAAAAAGTTAAATTCCTTGGTTTCTGACTGTTTTCCGGCCATATTCACTATATAAGCTTTGAAAAGGGAAAGTGCATTGAAAAATATCCCTTCACTCGTTTCTCTATAGAATCACATGATCTTGTAAAATTTATACTCCTTTTCATAGTATGTTGAATGTTTCCTTCAGTCTTATACCAATTTTAGGTATAAATAGCACCTTCAATCGACTCAAACAAACAATTATACTCAACCGAATAAACTACTGGCTGAAACCTGGTTCCTATATTCAATTTATGTGTATAAGTTACCGCTCATTTACACTATTTGACAGCTCAGTCTTACTCACTCTCACATAGTGAGTGTGAGTGAGAAAGACTGAGCTGTCAAAAAGAAAATAAACGGTTGGACAGGGTACAGGATATTGTTCTTGCAATTCACGAGGGCGACTGACTTATGGTTGTGTGTGTGTCGTATCTGTATAAGTGTGAGCGAGTGCAATGCTCGCGCCTGCCTGCACCCACCTAGGCTTTGACAGGCACGCACACTTATGCAATGTGCATGTAGGTACACGAAGTAACCACAAGTAAAGCTCACTCGCCTTCGTCTTTCGTGAATTGCAAAAACTGTAATAGTATGTACGGAAGTTTGTACGGAGTCCCATAAACTTTTTGACATAGGAATAACAAGGTTGCTAGGTAATTTATCCACAGATTTCACATAGATTGAATATTTACAAAAGGAACAAAGACTACTTTTCTTTCTTTCTTTTAATAGATTAAATATAGAAACCGGTCGTAATTAGATCTAGTTTATTAGATAAGCGTGCAGAAATTCCTACAAAATTACGACCGATCGGTCGTTGTTACCTTAGACACCTTGTTGTAACGTTTCAGGCGGCCCTGTTGGCGCACGACTGCGTGGCCAACACGCACATGTCGATCAACGACAACAATGAGCTGATTTGCCACGCCAGCACCGACATCGAGAAGGGGGAGCCGATTTACTATAACTACACCGATCCTTTGAAAGTGAGTTGTTTTGTTGAAAATTGGTTTTCTTTTCGATTTGCGACTTTGTTTGGTTCCTATGAAGAAAAGTAAGTTGGAAAATATAAGAGTGTTGTATATTAATAATAGAATTTAAGCAGATTTTTCATAGACACAGTAACATTTTTATGACGCAGGTAGATTGCGCCTTTACAGAATTTTGGAAGCTCGTATGTATCAGATTATAAGACTCCATGAAAATTCGGAAAGTTGTAAACGTATCGTATTTGATATGGAATGATAGCTTTCATCATGTAGATCATAAATATATAACTTTATTAACCGTTCTTAAGTACCGGCTACACGCTCCCTCTTACCTGACGACTTACCTGCACAAACTTAGTTTGCGCAGTTAAGGGCGTGCGTGTGGACGACAAGACGGTCTGCGCAGTTCTCGGTTAAAACTGCACAGGCAAGACGGAGCGTGTAAACGGAGCATATCGTTGCATTGGTGTTCTTAAATGCCTCAAATAGATGGGTTTCACTTTGCCAACTAGTCTTGACACTTGATGACTGGATTCCAGGGTACAGCAATAAGACAACAACATCTCATGATCGGCAAATATTTCAAATGCACGTGTTCGCGATGCTCGGATGTAACGGAAATGGACACCTTCATGAGCTCCGCCATTTGTCCGGGCTGTAAATCCGGTTACATGTCCAGGGCTGGAGATTTGTGGGTCTGTCACAGCTGCAAAAAGGAATCTGAACATTCTGTCATAGGGCATAAAGTTCAGTGTTGTTCGGATAAGTTGGAAGTTATAAGTGAGTAGATATTGTTACAATCTGATTTGTAGGTTAGATTGAATATAGGAACCGGCCGTTAGAGTACTTCTGACTGACAAATCTCGATCACTTTAGTTATTTTTTTTTTCGTTGACGAGATAGTTCTTGACTGCTATCTCACCTGCTGGTAAGTGAAGATGCAGTCTAACGGTAAGATCTAAAGATGGACCTCTCACTCAGCTCAGACTCAATACTGAATTAAAACGAGACAGATTTATGTCAGGACCTTTTTTTTTTTAACTCTAGATCTCAGATCCCAGATTATAGATCTTAGCCTTAGACTTTAGACTTAGGCAGTGTACATTAAACATAGGTTTAATAATTTCTTAATCATTTCTTTGAAATATTTCTCTCGCTTATAAAAACAGATAAGCAGTCAAAGGTGTGTGAAGTCTGCCAATGGCCTATAACCCTTCTCTGAGAGGAGACCTGTGCTCAGTAGTGAGACGTTAATGGGTTGCACATGATGGTATAAAAAAACTAGCGTTTGCCTACGACTCCATCCGCGTGGAGTTAGGTTTTTAATATCCCTCGGGATCCCTTGTTTTTTCTGGGATAATAAATCAAAAGGCGTAGCCTATGACTCCTTAGGTTCTCATCTATACAACGTGTTTATGACGAATTCCCATAACTTCGAGGTATTGAACAGACCACTTATAAGAATCGAACTGCATAAGAAATATTTTTTTAATTAAAAAAAACAGTTTTCATACAAAGTAATTCAAATATTTCCGACTATGGATAGTCGGAAATATTTTTTTGAGTTACACACACCTTTGTGTAAAAACCGACAACGTCGCATTTTAAAACATAAATTATATGAATGGTGATACGGCCCTCAGTTGCCCCGACAAAGGTTGAGTGAGCTAGGGCCCATTAGTAGCCCCCCAACGGGCAACCAGAGGGTCGGGCCCAAAATGACCGATGGAGTTAATAAAGGAAAAGGTAGTTACCTGGGTTTCCAGTGGTGGGTTCTTCAGAAGGTACCTTCAGGCGTAAGTAGTGTCGTGTAAGTGGTGTGATAGAAATGTGTTGTAGTGTATAACCTTAGGTAAGTACCTAACCGGCGACAAAGTCGAAGTAGCCCAGTGTGCGGCCGCCCTTATGGAAGTTCAATTTCGTGGTCTTTCAGCACCTCAGCAACACTCGTACAACACGACAGAACACTCTTCACTATAAGTCCAAATTATCGCTCGGACACGACAGCTGTAGCAAGGTATGTTAGCAAACGGAGACACTTCTCGGAGAGTTTATCTGTAGAATTTCGTTTACAGTTTGCACAAAATACATTCCGCGAAATAGCTTTCGCCCGCCTATTTGCGATTCAAAGACGTTACGTACAAGGAACCTCGTTAAACTAACTGTAATGCACCCGATTCCGCGGTATCAACTGTGTCCGCCCCAATGATCAAGGTGAAACCTCAGTGACCTACAAATTAGTCCAAATGTTAATCACTCGCGATTCACTGCTATAAGTCCTCGAGACAATTATATGTTGAGATTAACAAGCACGCGATCAGGATTCCAAAATTCACTTCACAAGCTCCGATCGAGAACACAAACTGTTAACTAGATGCTTTAACTTGAGATAAACGCGTCAAAATGCTATCTGTTTCACAACGCTTCGCTGCCCGACCCGCATCGTGCGATAGAGAGAGTTGCAAGTCCAGGAGTTATTTGCCTAAATTTTATTCTTGAAATATTGTTTCGGGTCATAACGTTTTTACCCCCCTAAACGTTTACAAAATTAGACAATTTTGGTCTCATTAGATTCAGTACACCTTAATCTAGGCTCGTACGTTTCATTTTTTTAACCGACTTCCAAAAAGGAGGAGGTTCTCAATTCGGCCGGTATCTTTTTTTTTTTTTTTTTTCTATGTATGTCCACCGATTTCTCCGGGATTACTGGACCTATTCGCGTGATTTTTTTTTTAATCGACAGAGGATGTTTGCGAAATGGTCCCATAAAAATGTTCACCTTCAACTCCTCAAGCCTGATGCTGCAGGGATATTACTCACCTAAAATAAAGAGATTTAGGAAATGTCGATTACGAATTATTATTGTAGGTAACAAGTATGGACTACATCATGGAGCTCCAGGTCCTAGCTCCTCAATCCTGATGCTGCAGGGTACTGCCTACCTAAAACTATGGGGATTTAGGAAATTTCGATTACGAATTGATATTGTAGGCAACAAGCATGGACTACATCATGGAGCTCCAGGTCCTAGCTCCTCAATCGTAGGATACTACACTTAAAAGCTTAAAATAAAAATTCTTTTCAAAAAACCGACTTCTAACGCCACTACAAAGTATAAAAATAATTTTAGTTTGTCCACGTTTGTTGAAGTCGGGCGGGCCTAAAATACAAACTATGAAACCGACTCGCGATTCTCGCTCAACTTCTACAAACGAGTCTCTCATATTGTGTAGCGTCGCGCATCGGTTTCATAGTTTTTATTTAGGCCCGCCCGACTTCAACAAACGTGGACAAACTAAAATTATTTTTATACTTTGTAGTGGCGTTAGAAGTCGGTTTTTTGAAAAGAATTTTTTTAGTATTTCAGTTTAGTTAAATTTTAAAAAATAAAATTAGTCGAGGAAGTTTTTTAGTCAAAAATATGGATATTTAGTCACTAATAACTTTTAACATAAGCAATATTTCTTTAAAATGAAAACGTACGGGCATAGTTTTTCATTGTATCTGCAACATTTCAAAAAATTATGAACATTGGACAACATTTACGGGTAGCAAAACGTTATCGCTTTTTGTATGAAAATTTTCAACTAGACACTCCTCTTAAGGCTCAATGCCATCCAAAAAGTTGAATTCACAAAGATAATTCAATAGCGCATTAGTTCAAAATGGCGCACGCACAATTACTTTCAAAAGAATGCGTCCGGCTCGGCCCGACTTAGCTCGGTTCTGACGGGCGTCGGCGGTGCGCGCGCGCGCGCGGCGAGGTATATCCGATAAGTGCATTCCACAGAATTTAAACCACCGCCAAACCAACACACCGCCCGATCTTGGCGTAAACAAATGGTCTTAATTTTACTAATCAATGAACGCTGTCCCTTACTAACGTTCATTGATAAAATCTATGCTTAGCAGTGTTTGTACGGTCAGCAAAAACATTAAGTTTGGCAGTGTCGCAAAAACAAGGATGTGGCATATGGGAAACAATTTTGGATCTATTTACAAAAGAAAAATTATGTTCTCCGAAAATATCCATTTTAGAACACATATGTTCCTTAGCCATTTTTGATTACTTTTCGTTAAAGAATTTAACCCTAGAGTTATGGGGATTCGTCATAAACATGTATACCCAAGCAAACAAATCACGTCGATCCGTTGCTCCGTGATTGAAGGACAAACCAATAAGAAACATAGTACTTTCGCATTTACAATATTAGTAAGGATTTAGATTACTTCAATGTTTCAGATAAAAAGGATGAGAAGGAATTAGAAGAATACATAAAGCACGTATCGTTAGTGTTGGCGCCGAACCATTATCTCCTACTAGACGCTAAGCAACGCCTTGCGGGTGTACTGAGGGATATTATCGGCAGAGAGCCGAGACCCACCAAGAAGGTTATGCGACGGAAAATAGACTTGTGCAAGGAACTTTTGCCAGTTTTGGAGACGCTCAGTCCAGGCATTTGTCGGATCAAAGGTATAAAATAACAAGCCCATAATATTATATACAAATACTAATAATTTAATATAAAAAATTATTTTTAAAAACCCGACTTCAAACACCCGCGCCAGTACAAAGTATATAATTTATTGTTGATATTTTAAAAACCGTTCAACCGATTTCGATAAAATTTCAATGGGACCACCTGGGAAGTATTCTTTTTGAAACAAAATAGATTTTTCCAAATCGGTTCAGGCGCCTTAGAGTAATCGGGTAACATATATAAAAAAATATATATAAAAAAATCCGACGAATTGAGAACCTCCTCCTTTTTTGAAGTCGATTTAAAATTATTTTAATGATTCAGTGGTATCTAAACAAATCCCTTAGTAAGAATCCCTTAACGTAAGACGACACTTAGATCTAGACATCATCCATGAAGTTTAAGTAACCAGTTGGCGAAGAACCAAATCAACTCTGGGCTTAGGTGTTCCACAGAGTTTAGGAATTGTCACTGAAAACGGGCAATAATTCTTGGCATTTTGTTCATACAAAAAATGTCCAAGCAGTCAATTTTATTATAGTTTTGGGACATTTTCAAAGATATGTTCCAGTTTTCGGTTATTATTAGTGGTGTTAAGAAATAGCCTTTTTTACAGCTATTACTTTATATGAACTGCATGCAACGATCGTGCAACTAGCAAAGAAGTTATTCGACGCACGCGAAATCACTGCTTCAGTGTTTGTGGTATGTAAAAAAAAAATCTAATAAGTATGGAATTTTATGAATAAAAAACTGATGTAATTAATCTTTGAGTTTAGCGTGCCAAACCAAAACAAGTGAATTAATCTCTCAATTATTTGCTAATATATATTTACTGTAGGTAGTAAAGTCTATGGTAAGGACTACGTACATATATTCAGCTGGTACTGGAGGATATGAAGAGTAGGTATGCTAGGCTTGATTCGACCCGCGACCTCAAATTATAGAATAGATTTTACTCAAATAAACTTTTACAAAGTGTTTTCGAATCATTTAGTGAATCTACCACTGCACACTGGTTGAGAATTCCGTTCCAATAAATTGTTACCTATAATAAATTGACTAACGTACTTATTGTACCTACTAACGTTGTCTGTTCTATAATGTTTAATAACGATTTAATATTATGTACCTATCTACCTACAGATGAAGAAATTAATTTGATTTCATTTTTTCCAGGATGAATTGTTAAATGCCGAAAAGCATTTGAAACGTGCTCTAGAAATGCTAATCATTGAGCCCGGCAACTCTCCTGAAGGCGAACTGTGCGCGAAGGCTTTGGAAGAGTATAGGGCGTTGAAAATAACAATAGCCAAAGTTTTAGACAGCATCCACGCAGACGGCAAGACTTTTGAAAGCGAAAATATTCTTGAAGTGCCTTTACGCCCTGAAATAGATTGAAGCTTCCTATCTTTCCTATTTCAGTAATAAACTAAATAAATAAATGGAAGGAATGGAATCTCATTTACTTTTACTTTACAATGAGGCCTAGTTCATAGACCACGAACACTAGGATAGCCTAGTTCACGGGCCTAGTTGCAAGGATAGTCTTCTATGATCTAAATTCTAAAGATTTATTTCACATTTAAGGTGGTAACCTTAGAATAAGTACAAATTGAATTTCGTTTAAAATCGATATTTTGAACGAAATTGGTCCAATAACAAAGAATTTCAATATGGCGGTGACTTTTTGAAATTTTGGCATCCATTTCCTCTTTCTTGACCCAGGGAAGCCCAAATATCGATTTTGATTGAAATCGATCGACTTACATAGAATTTCAATATAATAGTGACTTTATTTTGGCATCCATTTCCTCTTTCTTAACCCCAGGGAAGCCTATTTATTATTATTTTTTTATTTAAAACAAATATACATTTTATATTTACACTATTATTATATATAGTAACGGTGACTCAAAAACCCGATCGGGTTTATCCGTTCACCGGTAGGTGTTCAGGTGAGCGCCCGGAATCATACGGTACAAATACATTAAAACATTAAATATGTAATATACGTAAACATTCCAAAAAATACAATGGTAAGTTCAGAATATTCATTTTGCTACAACACGAGACAACTAGGAAAGACTATAGTCTATTTCTTTTTAACAAACGAGTACCGAGTATGTCTCTCGCACATTTCCGATATTGACAGAGTGAGATGGATCATTGTTACGGGTGGGGTACTGAGTATGACTCTCGCACATTTCATATTGACAGAGTGAGATAGGTCATTTTAGGTTGATTACGTGGACCAATAGCAACGCAAAAAAAAGACTATATCGATTTTGAACGAAATCGATCGAATAACATAGAATTTCAAGGCGGTGACTTTTTGAATTTTGGCATCCATTTCCTCTTTCCTGACCCCAGGGAAGCATTAATATCGATTTTGAACAAAATCAGTCGAATAACAAAGAATATGGCGGTGACTTTTTAAAATTTTGGCATCTATTTCCTCTTTCTTGACCCCAGGGAAGCCTAAATATAGACTGTGAACGAAATCGGTCGAATAAGAGGAAAAATCGGTCGAATTCCTTCAAAGACTCATACCCGAGTCTTAAAAGACTCGCCTCTATTTTACAGGACTGAACTCTAAAATGAAGACTTTTTGTGTATAGAAGAAGATTAATATCGTTTTTGAGCTAGCAATTAAAATATCGATGCCATTATCGAATATCCCTACGCAGACAACAATGTATAAAGGCTTTCACCTCCTTACGGATCCGAAAGAATGCGCACGCATCCTTACGGATCCGTTAGGACGCGATCCTTACAAGTGTGGTTCCACCCTAAGAGATTTGTCCATGGAACAAAGATTTTGCGACTATATAGATTTGTCCCTAACATGGAACTAGGAATCATAGAGAAGAATTTTATGCTAGGAATTACGGCTAATAGGAGTCTCGCTGTCGGAGTCTGGAGAACGCACGGAGAACGTAGGTAGCTCGAAAAATATGCGAAAAATTCATGAATCATGAATGAGGTTAAAAACTGCCTTTTTATCACTACAGATGTCCCCACTGTTGAGCGTACCTCAAATGTGACAGATAATTGTCATTCTCCATAGTATTTTAGTAAACAAACCAATTGTTTTAGGAATAATTTTCTGAAATGACTCTTTGTGCAGCCATTGATTGCAAAAACATAGGAATTCATTTATTCCCTAAAGAAGCTAAAAGAAGAAAACTGTGGGAAAAAGCTCTTCGTAGAAAAAATTGGCAGGCTAGTTCTTCAGCGAGGTTATGTGCTTCCCATTTCCAACCTGAAGATTACTACGGACGCAATTCGTATACTGGTGATGAATCTTTACACAAAGTATTGAAAAAAACTGCTGTACCTTCTATATTTTCATTTTCTAAAATCAAAACAGTCGATCTATTAGCACAACAATGATCGGATAGACTGCTACAGAGATGTCGCAAGAAACTTTGTTTTGAAACATCTGGGGATATCGACATTCAAATCCAAAATAAGTGTGAAGTTCAATTTAGAGATGAGCAATTCACAATACAAAGTGAAATAGAAATACCCATCAGCCCCCAGGTTGAACAGCCTGCGAGTAACCAGTCTAGTGCAGCAGCTGAATCAAAGAGTACTCAAGTGAATTTTGAATACATTTATGGATCTATAGAGAAATATAAAGGCAGACAGTGTTATTGCTTTCTATACTGGTTTTGAAACATATGCAAAGTTCTATTTTGTATTCTCAACATTGAGCCCCATGGCTCAATTAAATATTATAGAAGTCACGTCCAAAATGTTACTGTTGAGGATCAGTTTTTCATGACAATGATGAAGTTACGACACAATAAATGCAATTTCGAACTAGCTCAATTTTTTCAAACTAGTCCAACAACAGTTTACAACATATTTATAACATGGATTAATTATATGGACCAACTTTGGAAAAAACTAGATATCTGGCCTGAAAAAGATTTAGTGCTATATTACATGCCAGACAGTTTCAAACAATATGATAAGAATACCCGAGTTATTATTGATGGAACAGAAATGAAGATGCAAAAACCTGGAAACCCTGTATCCCAACAAGCATCATGGAGCAGTTACAAACATTGCAATACATTAAAGGTGTTAGTCGGAGCTACTCCTGGAGGGTTGTTATCATATTGCTCACCTGCATATGCAGGCTCTATTAGGGTGGAACCACACCTGTGAGGATCGTTTCGGATTTCGCCCATACAAAACTGTCAAATTCCATAGAAACGTGAACGGATCAATTCGGCTTTTCGCATCGATTCGGCTTTCGCATTTTTTGTACCTAAAAGTGCCTAAAATCCTTACAAGTGTAGCTCACGTTTCGCATGCGAAAGGATCCTTTCGCATCCTTACGGATCCGTAAGGATGCGAACGGATCCTTACGGACGCGAACGGATCCGAAAGGATCCTTACGGATCCGTAAGGATCCTTACGCGTGCGAAAGCGTCATCGGCAACTAGGGAAATGCATGAAGTGCCAAAAAGTATCGATATATCGATGAAATTAGTTTTTATCTCAAGTATGTATGCAAACACAGGTGCCACTTTTCCGCCATGTTGAAATTCTTTGTTATTGGACCGATTTCGTTCAAAATCGATATTTGGGCTTCCCTGGGCTCAAATAAGAGGAAATGATTTGCAAAATTATAAAAAGTCGCCGCCATATTGAAATTCTTTGTTATTGGACCGATTTCGTTCAAAATCGATATTTAGGCTTCCCTTGGGTCAAGAAAGAGGAAATAGATGCCAAAATTTTAAAAAGTGACCGCCATATTGAAATTCTTTGTTATTGGACCGATTTCGTTCAAAATCGATATTTGGGCTTCCCTGGGGTCAAATAAGAGGAAATGATTGGCAACATTATAAAAAGTGACCGCCATATTGAAATTCTTTGTTATTGGACCGATTTCGTTCAAAATCGATATTTGGGCTTCCCTGGGCTCAAATAAGAGGAAATGATTTGCAAAATTATAAAAAGTCGCCGCCATATTGAAATTCTTTGTTATTGGACCGATTTCGTTCAAATTCGATATTTAGGCTTCCCTTGAGACAAGAAAGAGAAAATAGATGCCAAAATTTTAAAAAGTCACCGCCATATTGAAATTCAAAATCGATATTCAAAATCGATATTTCGGCTTCCTGTGGTCAAGAAAGAGGAAATATTTGCCATAACACATCTACACATGATGTAATCCATCCCTAATCCCTAATCCCTAAGAAATTTTCTATTGCTACTGAAAAACTTCAATAACTGTGGTTATCCTACTTGATTGTTGAATTGGAATTTTTTACTTATTCTCGATACTGCGGATAATGTAAGCGTGATTTAAGTACAATCAGCGCCATCTATCAGTGGTTTTCCAAAATCCCGCGGGAACCTTGGATTTTTCCGGAATAATTTGTAGCCTATATGTTTATCCAGGGTATAATCTATCTCCATTCCAAATTTCAGCCAAATCCATCCAGTAGTTTTTGCGTTAAAGAGGAACAAACATACATACAAACTTTCGCCTTTATAATATTAGTAGGAAGTAGGATACGCTCTAAATCGGGAGTCCCAGTAAAAGGTTTAGCACTTTTATCTTGAAGTTTTGATAAAGCATCTATTAATGTTGCTTGAAGTCGCGCTATGCTAGGGAGAAATTTTCGATAAAAATTAATCATATCTTCTAAATCCCTGTACTGTTTTAGGTAGAGGAAAATCCTGTAAACTCTTAATGCGGTCAGCAGGAGAGCCAATCCCGGGAGCGCTTATTTTGTATCCAAGGAAACGAACCTCTGGAACATTAAAATACCATTCTTCTCGTTATTAACTATACCGTATCCTTCAAAAACGTTTGAAAAGAATACGTAAATGTTTTGCATGCTGTTCGCTATCTTTTGAAGAAACTAAAATATCATCGACGTACGCGAACTAAAAATCTAAACCACGAACAACTTTGAACCCAGAGAAGCCTAAATATTGATTTTGAACGAAATCTGTCCAATAACAAAGAATTTCAATATGGCGGTCACTTTTTAAAATATTGGCATCTATTTCCTCTTTCTTGACCCAAGGGAAGCCTAAATATCGATTTTGAACGAAATCGGTCCAATAACAAAGAATTTCAATATGGCGGTCACTTTTTATAATTTTGCCAATCATTTCCTCTTATTTGACCCCAGGGAAGCCCAAATATCGATTTTGAACGAAATCGGTGCAATAACAAAGAATTTCAATATGGCGGTCACTTTTTATAATTTTGCCAATCATTTCCTCTTATTTGACCCCAGGGAAGCCCAAATATCGATTTTGAACGAAATCGGTCCAATAACAAAGAATTTCAATATGGCGGTCACTTTTTAAAATTTTGGCATCTATTTCCTCTTTCTTGACCCAAGGGAAGCCTAAATATCGATTTTGAACGAAATCGGTCCAATAACAAAGAATTTCAATATGGCGGCGACTTTTTATAATTTTGGCATCTATTTCCTCTTTCTTGACCCAAGGGAAGCCTAAATATCGATTTTGAACGAAATCGGTCCAATAACAAAGAATTTCAATATGGCGGTCACTTTTTAAAATTTTGGCATCTATTTCCTCTTTCTTGACCCAAGGGAAGCCTAAATATCGATTTTGAACGAAATCGGTCCAATAACAAAGAATTTCAATATGGCGGTCACTTTTTATAATTTTGCCAATCATTTCCTCTTATTTGACCCCAGGGAAGCCCAAATATCGATTTTGAACGAAATCTATTTATTTATTTATTTATTTTATAGATATGCCAGCGATAAATTGCAATATACACTTTAAATAATACAATGTGCTTAATAAATTCTAATGCTGTTACAAATTACCAATTATAGGCATATTCAACATTGCCAGGGTAACTCCGATCAAAATTTTAAATAATTAATAAATATTAACAATGTCATAGCTAGTAAGATACAGTTATTAAATATTTACAATTTACAATTACAAACCGATCAAAATTTTAAATAATCAATAAATATTAACAATGTCATAGCTAGCAAGATACAGTTATTAAATATTTACAATGTCAAAGCTAAGGAATAGATATTATTAATTTGAATTAGATGATATTAACATAAATTATTCATGCTGATATGTACAATTTTTTCTTAAAGCTAAACAAACTATCATGGAATATGTCAATGTCAGGGCACGTCGAGTTATTGTATGCATTAATAATTCGATTTATTGGGGCGAATTTGCCTAGGTTAGATTTAGAGAAGTGGGGCTGGAAGATGTTTTTGATAGGATGTCTAGAGGGTCGTCGAGGGACATGAATGCTGACGTGGTACAACAGGTCAGGGGAATCCAAGGTGCTGTGGACTATTTTATAAAGTGTTATGAGGTCAGTCACCAACCTGCGTTTTTCCAGGGATTGGATTTTAAAATGTTTCAAGCGTGTGTCATAGTCAGCTTCTTAAGGACAAGAGTTGTCTTTGAAGGCTAGGTACCTCGTGAAGGAGCGTTGAACTCGCTCTATTCTTGAAGTGTGGATTTTGTAGTGCGGGTTCCATGCCGGGACTGCGTATTCCAGGATACTACGCACTAGTGCATTAAATATTTTTATAATGCAGTCGGTTCTCATAAAGTCACTCGTGTTACGTTTAATGAAACCCAGTAGCTTCCACGCTCGGGAGACTATTTGGTTGATGTGTTCCTTGAATGTAAGCTTACTATCGATCATAATACCGAGATCCCTGATGACTGAAACCTCCTCAAGCTGATGGTTGTGAATAAAGTAGCCAGTTCCTAGTATGTTCTTTTTACGGGTGAATTTTATGTGCGCGCATTTGGAAACGTTAAGAGTCATTCTATTTTTAGCACACCAGTCTACAATAGAGTTGAGATCATCTTGTAATAGATGATAAATCGGTCCAATAACAAAGAATTTCAATATGGCGGTCACTTTTTAAAATTTTGGCATCTATTTCCTCTTTCTTGACCCAAGGGAAGCCTAAATATCGATTTTGAACGAAATCGGTCCAATAACAAAGAATTTCAATATGGCGGCGACTTTTTATAATTTTGCCAATCATTTTCTCTTATTTGACCCCAGGGAAGCCCAAATATCGATTTTGAACGAAATCGGTCCAATAAAAAAGAATTTCAATGTGGCGGTCACTTTTAATAATTTTGCCAATCATTTCCTCTTATTTGGCCCCAGGGAAGCCCAAATATCGATTTTGAACGAAATCGGTCCAATAACAAAGAATTTCAATATGGCGGTCACTTTTTAAAATTTTGGCATCTATTTCCTCTTTCTTGACCCCAGGGAAGCCTAAATATCGATTTTGAACGAAATCGGTCCAATAACAAAGAATTTCAATATGGCGGTCACTTTTTAAAATTTTGGCATCTATTTCCTCTTTCTTGACCCAAGGGAAGCCTAAATATCGATTTTGAACGAAATCGGTCCAATAACAAAGAATTTCAATATGGCGGTCACTTTTTATAATTTTGCCAATCATTTCCTCTTATTTGACCCCAGGGAAGCCCAAATATCGATTTTGAACGAAATCGGTCCAATAACAAAGAATTTCAATATGGCGGTCACTTTTTAAAATTTTGGCATCTATTTCCTCTTTCTTGACCCAAGGGAAGCCTAAATATCGATTTTGAACAAAATCGGTCCAATAACAAAGAATTTCAATATGGCGGCGACTTTTTATAATTTTGCCAATCATTTTCTCTTATTTGACCCCAGGGAAGCCCAAATATCGATTTTGAACTAAATCGGTCCAATAAAAAAGAATTTCAATGTGGCGGTCACTTTTAATAATTTTGCCAATCATTTCCTCTTATTTGGCCCCAGGGAAGCCCAAATATCGATTTTGAACGAAATCGGTCCAATAACAAAGAATTTCAATATGGCGGTCACTTTTTAAAATTTTGGCATCTATTTCCTCTTTCTTGACCCAAGGGAAGCCTAAATATCGATTTTGAACGAAATCGGTCCAATAACAAAGAATTTCAATATGGCAGTCACTTTTTATAATTTTGCCAATCATTTCCTCTTATTTGACCCCAGGGAAGCCCAAATATCGATTTTGAACGAAATCGGTCCAATAACAAAGAATTTCAATATGGCGGTCACTTTTTAAAATTTTGGCATCTATTTCCTCTTTCTTGACCCAAGGAAAGCCTAAATATCGATTTTGAACGAAATCGGTCCAATAACAAAGAATTTCAATATGGCGGTCACTTTTTAAAATTTTGGCATCTATTTCCTCTTTCTTGACCCAAGGGAAGCCTAAATATCGATTTTGAACGAAATCGGTCCAATAACAAAGAATTTCAATATGGCGGTCACTTTTTAAAATTTTGGCATCTATTTCCTCTTTCTTGACCCAAGGGAAGCCTAAATATCGATTTTGAACGAAATCGGTCCAATAACAAAGAATTTCAATATGGCGGTCACTTTTTAAAATTTTGGCATCTATTTCCTCTTTCTTGACCCAAGGGAAGCCTAAATATCGATTTTGAACGAAATCGGTCGAAAAACAAAGAATTTCAATATGGCGGTGACTTTTTAAAATTTTGGCATCTATTTTCTCTTTCTTGACCCAAGGGAAGCCTAAATATCGATTTTGAACGAAATCGGTCGAAAAACAAAGAATTTCAATATGGCGGCGACTTTTTCAATTTTTGGCATCCATTTCCTCTGTGTAGAAGAAGATTAATATCGTGGTTGAGCTAGCAATTAAAATATCGATGCCATCATCGACCATCCCTACGCAGACAACAATGTTTATAGGCTTTCGCCTCCTTACGGATCCGAAAGGATGCGTACGCATCCTTACGGATCCGTAAGGACGCGTACGCATCCTTACGGATCCGTAAGGACGCGTACGCATCCTTTCGGATCCGTAAGGACGCGATCCTTACAAGTGTGTCTTATAGCATCGGCATAAATGCGAATCGATCCTCACAGATGTGGTTCCACCCTTAGTGACCGCCAAACTGTAGAAAGAAGCAACTTGGTAGAAAAATGTGAGCCAGGGGACAGCATTCTTGCAGATAGGGGATATAATATTCAGGACATGTTTATTGGAAAAGATATTACTTTAAACATCCCTACGTTTTCAAAAGGACAGGGTCAAATACCTGGTCTGAAATTACTGAAAGATAGAAAGTTGGCCAGTCAGCGTGTTCATATTGAACGTTTGATAGGTTTAACTAAAACTTACAAAATTCTAAAAGAAGAATTACACCACAATTTTGTACCTCTTGCATCTAAAATATTTTTTGTGTGTCTTATGTGCTGTAATTTTAGAGAGAAAATTATGTGATAAGTAGGATTAAGAAAATAAAACTGTTGGAATAGAATATTTTTTTTATTCAAATATAATTCTGATTAGAGGACATGTGTAGTCCAGTTGACAGGTAGGAAAAGTGTGGTTTGGTGGAAAAAGCTTTGAAGTTAATGAAACTTTGGGATGTTGCTCAGGAATGGTTAATTAATACTTTCTCAAGTTTTGGACCTTGAGGACCCTGTGCTAAAAGAGGTGCTCTACTAAAAACTATAGAAATACTTTTGCTGTAGGATGTAAGGGAAAAAGTTATTGAGGAAAAACCGGAGGAAGTTCGAAAATTTTGCAGAACTTCCAACCCTTTTCTATCTGAAACTACATGTCGACTGGACTACTGAGATAGATGTCCTTGTATATATCCTTTATCTGTATATGTTGTAAGATTCTGGCACTAATAAATCCTATTAGTATTATAGTAACCCTTCTCTGAGAAAAGACCTGTGCTCAGTAGTGAGCTGTTGATGGGTTGCTGATGATGATGAAGAATATTATAGTTTGTGAGGATGGATGTTTGTTAATCTTTCTAGCAAAAACTACTGGACAGATTTTGATGAAACTTCACAATGCAATAGTTTATACATTAAAATAGCACATATGCTAAATTCATTTATCCCAGAAAATTAAAGAATTCCTGTGGGAATCAAAACTGTTAATCAACATGGACAAAGTCATGGGCATCAGCTAGTAAATATATAAACTTTTACAAGAGCTTTTGACTCATTAAGTGAATCTACCACTGGTTTAGAATGCCAATCAAGATAAAATCATGAAGATACTCTGTACCTAGTTACTTTTTTAAACTTTTAATTTACAATAATATGCCACGTATAAGAGAGTAATGGCAACCCTGCATATTGCTGGATCTGCTGCTGCAAAATCTACACTAGTGCTAAATGCTAGTAAAAAAAAAGTAGTTATTTTTATATTTTATATTATGGTTTTATTACATACAGAATCATAATATTTATATAGATATTTATTGAAAATTTTTGGTTGCAAATATTCTTCATAAAAAGATGTTAATTTTAAAACCATTTCCTGAATAAACTCTTCATCCCTTTCAATATATATTATTTTCATGTCTACCAATGTATATATAACTAAATTACAATACTTGCGATTTGTGCAAAACAGTTGCCCCTGAATTTGGGTGTAGTAGTTGTGTTTTTTTTTTTAATTTTAACTCACCATTGCACTCATACAAGTATGGTCAACTACAGAGTTACAGTAATAGTATAGTTCCTAGCAACATAAGGACACTTCACTTCTATAATGGTTTCATTTTGTAGCATTCCATCAGGTGATGCTGCAATGAAGGGGTGGGTGAGCGAGATACACAAACCGCATCTATCTACTTTTGTGCTAAGAAAACTTTCATATTTTTCTATCGCAACAGATTCAAATAGTTTTCTATGAATAGTGGCTTGTGTTGTAAATTTCTTGGGATTTAAAATATTTTTGGCCAATGCCTGCCTTCCTCTTGCTATGGCACACAGCATGAAAGTTGCTAGCTGCAATTCGAACACTTCTGAGCTTGTGCCAGTCTTTAGATCCATCTTTAAGTGTTGTTTTAACTTGGATATCATCCACTTGCTGTTGACTTATATTTTTTAATAAAAGCTTCTCCAATAGCAAGTCCTTTACACTTTTTTTCATATAATCATGGTCAATTTCAACTGCATATGGATTGGCAGGTTTGATAGTTTGAAGATAAGGCATTTTACTTCCAGAAGTAGCAAATCCTACTGCTAGATTCATTACATAATCCTTATAATTATCCATTATATCTTCTTCTTTAATGGGATTATACAATACATTGGAGAGTTTTTTCCGCTTATTGGGTAAATGTTGGGATTCTATTGAAGAATAATAAAATACCTTTTTGGGTTTCTTAAATGTCATAAGTTCCTCTGTGCACACTTTGTGGATAATTATACTTTTAGTCCTTACCATGTCTTCTATGCCATGAAGAACTGTGAAAACATGCTTACAGTGTGCTTCTAATCCACTTCCAGCCGCACATTCACAGTGGCTCTCCTCAATCACACCATACTCATCCATTTTTAATAAAACAATGTAAAGCAGTTTCTTCATTTGCGCTTTGCATTGCGCATGAAAGTAGGCATAGTTTCCTTCAAAGGCAACACGAAGAGTTACTAAGCTTCTACTTTCATACAGAACTCTTCCTTTGGTCGGTACTTGAAACCTGGAACAAGGTTGTGTCATTTAATCTGAATCATAGTCAAATTACAAGAAAAGGTCAAGATATCATGATTTTATGCTTTTTTACCTTTCTGCAAACTCTTGAATATGTCGTTTAGACAGTGGTGGAAGATTAGTGCTAGCATTAACATCCCTGAACTTATCCAAGGCAGTGTAACGGTGTACTGCGAGCAGGTCGGTAAAGAAACCACTTATTGCTTCATGTCGAAGAGTCGAATAATAATTTAATGTTTTGTGTTGTTGTTTCGGATTGAAATTGTTGCTGGCCTGACGGCCGTCACAACGTCACCGGGCTGGGTGGCGAGCGCGAAGCTCCGCCTGTAATTGAGTCCTACTAAGGACTCGAAAGAATCGGTCAGACGTCTAGCCTAAGGGCGTCTCCTACGAGACTCGGACCTCGGCTTAGGTTGACGTCGGGGATGGAGGAGTTGGCCGGATTGAGTCCGATGACCCCCTCGGTCGCGGTACGAAGCCACGACCGGGAGATGTGAGGAAACGGGGACCTCGCCTTCGCCGGCGAAGACGCTGTAGTGTGGTGTGTGTGCGAGTGTGTGCTCCTAACATATAGGGCTCGTTGTCGGTCGTGATTACGTCGTCAGGGTCGACAAGGACGTGCCTAGGGCGCCTTTTATCGGGCGGATCGTTGCGGTCGGGGGTATAGTCACACGCTTGAATTACCAGGGGGCTAGGATGTCTACTAGCTCTCTCAAAATAGCTTTTGGAGAGCTGTTTAAAATGTTGAACTATAGTGGGGAGTTCGAGATCTCTATGGAGATCTACATTACGTACGAACCACGGAGAGCCGGTGGCCATACGCATGAACTTATTCTGCAACGTTTGGAGTCTGTATAATGACTTGTATGGGCGATGTGCAAACACAACGCTTGCATACGACATAATGGGGCGGATACACGTTTTATAGAGAGTAATCTTATGTCGTAACGACATTTTACTCTTATTGCATAACATAGGGTATAAGCGACCTAACACATACGCCGCCCTATTCCGAACTCGGCGTATGTGTGCAGCGAACTTCATCGTGACATCGAAGGTTACACCCAAGTATTTGACTTCCTTCCTCCAAGGGATCGGACTGTCGTATAACCTAATTTCTCTAGGAATAACTTTCCTAGGTTTTTTAGAGAAGATCATGGCGGCACTCTTATCGGGGTTAACATCGATCCTCCAGCGGCGGAACCAGTCGCCTAGGCTACTGACCGCTCTCTGGAGTCTCATTCTAACACGAATCCCTATCGAGTCCGATGTGTACAGCGCGGTGTCGTCCGCGAACTGCGCTATATGCACACCGGGGGTTGTGGGAATATCGCTCGTGAAGAGCGCGTACAGGAGTGGTGAGAGCACCGAGCCTTGCGGAACTCCCGCTCTGATCGGTCTCGGGGAGGAGAGGGTACCTTCTAAGCGGTACCGAAAGGTGCGATTACTGAGAAAGTCTCGCAGCAAGAGTACGAGCTTCCCTGGCACACCCATACGGAAGAGCTTGTAAATCAAGCCCGCGTGCCATACCTTATCAAAAGCTTTCGCCACATCAAAGAACTGTGCCCCTGTTGGGACACCTCTCCTCGTGCGGTTGAAAGCTGAAAGGATGTGCTCAGTCAGGCGATGGGCCTGATTAACACATGAATGTCTGGCTCTAAAGCCGAATTGTTCGTCGTTAAGAAGCTTTTTCTCTTCCACGACTTTTATGAGTCTATTAAGTATTAGTCTCTCATACACCTTACCCAGGGTGTTGAGTAGACTTATAGGGCGATAGCTAGACGGAAGGTTCCGGGGTTTCCCCGGTTTATGAATGCCTATTACTGTCGCTTCTTTCCACCTATCTGGAAAGGAGCAACCCGCCATGAGCAGATTGAAAACAATAACTAAAAGTTGTATTATTTTGTCGGGCAGCAGTTTAAGTGTTTTGTTACAAATCCTATCTGGGCCTGGGGCTTTCTTGGCGTGTAGGTCCTTGATGATGCCACGAACCTCGCCGTAGGTCGTGGGAGCGAGCGGCTCTCCCTCCGGCTCGGACGTGAGGAACTTGTCCAGTTCACTCTCGACCAGCTCTATGTGGGCCCTATCTACAGAGGTTGTACTGGGGGAGCATTGAGTTTCTAGACTGTCGGCTAAGCACTCGGCCTTATCGGTGTCCTCAAAGGCGGGCGGCTGGTTGGGACGCAGAAGCGGTGGGGTGGGCAGGACAGGGTCGGCCTTCAGAGCCCTCGCCAGTCCGTAATAAGCTACATGTGACGGCGAGAGCTCGCTCAGTCTCCTGTCCCATTGTTCGTCACGGAGCTCGGCAAGGCGGGCCTTTACCTCTCTCTGGGCTCTCCAGAGTTCACTCCGATTCTGTGCGTCAGGGAAGGCGTCATGGGCTCTACGTTTCGCGTTTTTGAATCTAATTAACTCTCTGACGTCGTCCGGAAGTTGCCCCCGGGTGAACCCGTTCGGCATTTCCCTGGAGCACACGTCGAGTGCATCGCGTAAATGGTTCGTGAGGTGCAGTGAAGCTGCCTGCGCTTCTTCAAGGGCCTCTAGTCTGTCAGGAATTTGGGATAGGTGCACTGAGTCTAGTGACTTAAGGTGCTCAGCGAGCTTCTTAAAGTCAACTACTAGTTTGGTCGGGGGGGCCGTGGAGGGCGGGGGTCCTAGCTGGAGTAGGACAGGACGATGGTCCGAAGCTAGCTCAGACAGCACTCTCAGAGGACTCACCTGAAGGGCGACGTTCTTCAAGAGCGCTATGTCGAGTACGTCCGGTCTGTCAGCAGGTCTTTCGGTGTCAGGGTAGCGTGTCGGTTCGTCGGGGGCTATAACAATGAAGTTAAGGTCAGGACGGTTCGTCAGTCTCTCTAATGTCCGTCCTCGTACGTTAGGGGAGCGAGAGTTCCAGCGCTGGTGTTTGGCATTGAAGTCTCCTGCCAAAATGACAGAGTCTCCAAGGGCCAAGAGTGCTCGAATGTCACTCTCAAGTAGTTCCTTTGACGGGGATAAGTAGACAGATGCTAGTATGACCGATGGATGACCGGACATACCCACCTGACAGACTGAAGCTTCCATGTTAGTCAGGGCAGGGGGGTCAAGAGGAGTACAGTGAAGAGATCTTCTGTAATAGATAGCAGTACCCCCGAGCGCGGTGAGTCTATCATTCCTTATCATATTAAAATTAGCTATTTTCGGATCGCGTCTGCTAGGTTTTAAGAAGGTCTCCTGCACTAGTAGAATATCGATTTGATGTGCACAAACAAAATCGCGTATTTCATCTATTTGACCGTTAAGACCGTTTGCGTTATAAAACACGACAGTCAATGAACGCGGCTTCAGTCTACCAAAGGTTGTATTAGCCATTGATAGTGCTTTGAAGGCGCTTAATCGATAGGAGGAGATTCAGGTGATTTTCTATGGCAGCCTGAACGTCTACCTTCGCTTCTCTAACGAATGCGTCCATCTGCTCTATGTCAATAGAGGCTAGGACGAGCTTGATGAACTTCCAGTTATCCACGGCCCTAGCGGCCGCGGAGGACTGGGAGCCCGTCGGGCTGGGTGGGGTTACCTTAGCCGCCTGAGGGGCAGCTGCGGGGGCTGACTTTGGAGCCGTGGTGCCGGCTCTGGGGAGGGGTTTGTCCCAAGCATTGGTGGCAGGCACCGGTGCTGGGACGAAGGTTTCCTTGGGGGGCTGAGGGGCCGGGCGCGCCTTGGTGGCGGCCGGCTTAGCCCCCTGCTTCTTGGGCCGTGGCGCCTTAGGGCACCCGCGATAATTCGCTGGGTGCCCCTTGGACTGACACAGCACACAGCTGGGGGGCTCCTCGGTCGGGGATTTGCGGGGGCAATCGGTTGTCCCGTGGTCCCCCAGGCACTTGACGCACCTGGGGCGGGCGTTGCAATTACGGGCTGAGTGCCCGTAAAGCTGGCACCTGTGGCATTGGCCGATCTTACCACGGTTTCGCGGACGCTCCACCGTGAGACCGGTCAGTCTGCACACAGATGTGATGTTGTTGATTCTCTTCCCTTCCGGGGAGAGGTCAAGCACCACTAACACCATCTCGTATGGCTTCTTTGTCTTCGGATGGTACATTCTATGTACCTCCCGAACGGGCAACTTTTGACCTAATATGTCCTCCTTGATGCGCTCTGTTTCGAGCTCACGCGGGAGTCCCTTAATGACGACGCGGAGTACGCGCTCGTCTGGAAGGGCATAGCCCAACAAGCAAAATAATCCCAGAATGCATATGTTTTAGGAGTGTATACTCCTTTAAGTGCCTCGAAAGTTGCTGTTTAGACTATAATCACAATCACCCTTATATTGAACCTTATAAGTGCTTATAAGACCACGTTTACTACTTACTATAAGCTCTGCTCTCCTGTAAAAGCTATGTACAAGGGTAAACAGACTGAAGAATAATTATTCTAGTTAGTTACACTTATAAGCGCTTGTAAGATCATGCTCATAGGCGATTATAAACCCATGTCTCTTATAAAAGCTACTTATAAGAGTAAATATACTCAAGACTACTTGATACTATTTACACTTATTACTTGGTTTTATAAGTACTAATAAGTTTATATTTAATTCCATTATAAGTACATGGGTTTCAAAATAGATTTCGCAAGAGTAAAGTGACACTATATAGATACAAGCCTATAACTGCATTCATTGAGATCGTTTTTCCTATTAACATCCAAATAATCCTATTAAAACTTTTGTCAAATACCTAATAAGGTTACTTGCCCTTGAAGAAGGTGTTATAAACCAAAATATATTTATTATGATTCTACAAATGCTTTTATTATCTTAATACCAACCATTTGACCTTTTGTTTTTATAATAGTGAATTTACATTATAAAATGGATTTAAATAAGTGGAAGAGGTTTAAAAAGAGTGGTGGCTATAAAAGGAAAGTTCGCAAAACTTACCAAGAAATGGTAAAAGGTTTAAGTTATAATTTTGAAGCAGCCAAAGACTGTGTTGAAAGAAGTGGTGAGGGTTCCGTACAAAATAATAGTACACCAATGGACTACGAAACGAACTCCGAAAAAAGCATTTACGAAAAATCATCAAGTGAGGTTGAAAGTGATGTTGGAGACCTATCTTCAGATTACGACAAAAATAATGAATTGCATAAAGATATAAAAAAATGGGCATTACAATTCAATATACCACATACGGCATTAAATTTATTATTGGAAATTTTAAATAAAAGAATAAAAAATGCTCTACCCAAAGATGCGCGTACACTTCTTGATTCGAATAAAGAAAAACTGCATGTTAGTTTTTCAGCTCCAGGTCAATATTGGCATAACGGTCTGATTAAAAATTTAAATTGTATTTTTGAACGTGTTCCCTGTCCGCCTGATGAAATTACTTTGAATATAAATATCGATGGGTTACCAGTATTCAAAAGTTCCAGATATCAATTTTGGCCAATATTATGCAATATTTTTGAAATACCTTTAGCCCCGTTTGTAATCGGTAAGTATTTATTATTATTATTCATATTTATTTTTATTATTTTACTTTTACGTGTCTCTTATTAAGTAACAATATAGACAATAAAGATCCACAGGGAGCATTAGGACAGCGGTATAGCAATATATTTGGACAATTAATGGACATATCATTTTAGTTCAGTCCGCAACTTTAACCGTTGGGATATTGAGGCTTAAAAATTTATATTTTCAAAATATTGGGTTTGTAAATTTATAGGAACATTGAATGTGGACCTGCTTTTTAACAGGAATCTATGCTGGTGATGGGAAACCATCAGATATGGAGGCTTTTTTAGGACCTCTTGTGACAGAAATTAAACAGCTAGAAGACGGACTAACAATCGCAACGAAATCAAAAACAGAAATGTTGTTGCGCGTTAAAATCAGGGCTTTTATTTGTGACTCACCAGCAAGAGCAATGATTAAAGGTGGGTAACTTATGTATATCAAATCTCTATTTAAAATTTATCTCTACATAAACATTATCGTATACAACTATGTCAGCCACTTTAGAAACCGCATAGTTTGGATCTGTTAAAATTAATATAGATCGTGCATAAAACTTTAGGTAGACTTCGTTTGGGACATTACCCATCAAATAAGTTCACCTACCGTATTATTAAAAGGAACTTCGTTCCAACCGAGTGTTCCACGATGCTCACGCGTTTTTTTAATACAATAATTGATGCATCTGTAAATAATCCATGATGTTTCACAGTTAAAGTACAAAAGTTAATGAAAAAAATCTGTTGCAGGTGTATCCAACTTTAATAGTAAACATGGATGTTTAAAGTGTACAGTAGTTGGGGAATATTCACACATATCAAATACTGTGACATTTACCGAGATTAACTGCCCTAAACGAAATAACGATGACTTTCGTTCTAAGAAATATGGACAACATCACAAATATGATTCATCTTTATTAAAATTAAATATTGATATGATAGAAGACTTTCCCGTATCAGATTCACTGCATTTAATTGATCTTGGTTTAATGAAGAAGCTGTTAATGGGTTGGAGGGATGGAAAATTTGGTAAATATCTTACAAAATGGAGTGTTCGAGATATCGAGGAAGTTAACAAATTTTTGTCAAAATGCAAAATGCCTCAAGAGATACATAGATCAGTTAGATCGCTCGATGTCTTAGCACACTGGAAGGGTTCTGAGTATCGTTCTTTTTTGTATTATCTCAGCTTTATAATATTAAAAGAATATTTAAGAACTGAACCTTATAATCATTTCATGCACTTGTTTTGCGCCATCACAATTTGCTCGAATGAGAAATATTTTCAATTCCTTCGAATCGCTGAAGAAATGTTAACCTACTTTGTTCAAAAATTTCAAATTATATATGGAAAAGATTATGTAACAAGTAATATACACAACCTCTTGCATTTAGTTGACGAAGTAAGGAAATATGGAATTCTTCAAAATTTCAATGCATACCCCTTTGAAAATAAACTTTACTCCATTAAAATATGGTAAGACAAGGGAATAAAGCTCTTCATCAAGTTGCTAAAAGAATCAATGAAAAAGCCTTAGTTGAGATAGAACATTTGATGGAAAATAAGACGAACTATCCAATATTAAAGAAAAATAAGTATGGAAAGCCTGGAAAAATTTTGCATTTAGAGACGTATATATTGTCTCCGAAGAAGCAGGACAAATGGTTTCTCACTAAGGAAAATAATGTGGTCGAGTTAATTTCAGTTTCTTTCGCAGGTAATGAAAAAGACATAGTAATACACGGCTATCAAATAATAAATACTGAAGATGCATTTGAGGAACCATTAAAGTCTTCATTTTTAAATATTTATAAATGTGATTGCAGAGAACTTAAAAAGTCAGAGAATGTCTATAAAATTACAAATATAAAGTGCAAGCTTGTCAGTATCCAGTTTAAAACAAATTTATTTTTTATACCATTATTGCATACTTTGTAAATAGGGCTTTAGACATACTAAATAAAAGCAAAAGATTAAAATTTTGTATTTTTTTTATTATAAATCAAAGAATCAATAAGAGATTGTAGTTCTAACTTAAGGTTGATTACACAGGTCTGCCCGCGAAATTCAAATTTAATTAGGTTTTTTGCAATTTGTAAATTAATACAACAAAGTAGGCTTATGGAATTCTAATTGCGCCAGTGGTAGTATCATCTTTTAAAGTGGTAGTTTACTTAAAAGTGTCCAGTTTAAGAAATTAGTCAGAATATCGAGTTGGACGTGAGTCTACTCACAAATTAGTCGATATTCTGACTAATTTCTTAAACTGAACACTTTCAAGTAACTATTTTTATATAAACCTGTGAAGATGATACTACTACTAGCGCAATTAGAATGCCATAGGCCTACTTTGTCGTATTAGTTCACAAATTGCGAAAACCCTAATTAAATTTGAATTTCGCGGGCAGATCCGTATGACCTGATGATCCGTGAAACCTTAAAAAAATTATCAAACTATCTCTGAACACACAGAAATTAAAAACTCGTGAAAAAACATATTAAATTTAGTAGCTACTGTATTATTAATAATATAATATTTCCAGTTAAAATATTATTATTAGATTATAATATTATACTGTTATTCGTTTTGGATCGAAGTGATTTTTAATACATTTATTTTATTATATTCTTGGAGCTGGAGCTTCGTGGGCTACGGAAGATGTTGTTGTTGATGTTGTGATACTTGTGATGTTGTTGATGTCGGATTTTTTTTGTTTTTAAGCCTGTGTTTTGATGTCGAAGTTCTTTGATTACTTTCGCAGCGTTTTTGAGCATTTTTTAATATGATTTTAAAAAATTTGTCACATTCTGCTCTTCTAAATGTTTCATCGGTGCCATGAATAACATAAAAAAAAAAAATTCAATGGTTTTATTGAATGCTTTAAAACAAATTTTTGGCGTTTCGCCTTTTGAAGCTCCAGTCCACGAACAATTTCTAAAAAAACTTCTCTCGAACATAACATCAATCAAATAATAAGCATTCGACATGCCTTTACCTGGGCCCTTACTACAAACCACACTAAATTTTTTGTACAGTTTCTCTTTTGTGGTCAAATCTGAAATATTTTTTTCAAAATCTTCCAATTCATTTAAATTTTTTATAAGCGTTATATCAGGATCTTGATTTTGTTGCGATTTAGAAGTCAGTTTTATATACCCATCAAATTGAGTCTGAAATTCCGATAATTTGAATAGTATATTATTTTGTAGTTCACACAAAGTCTTCACGTCTTCTTTTATAGCTTTGATGTCTTCTTGAACCTGTTCAATTTGAAGCTGCTGATTTACCAATATGTAGTTTTGATCATCGGTCAAATATCGGTCGATATCCAGAAACATAACCATCTTCAGTCCGAATGTTGACGCCTAAACACAAATAAATACTTATATGTATTATGTATTTCAAATAAATGTTTTACCAGTCAGGGGCAATATACCTACTTAGTGAAATCATAGTCACAAAGTTAAGCAAAAGATAAATACAAATATCCACAAAATACTCAATAAATAATATTTTTAAGTATATTATTATTCAATACTAATTTTTTTGTGATCATTATTTGAGTTATTGGTACCGAATACCTCCTCAAAATGTCAAATGCTTTTTTACTAATTCACCTATTTATTTATTGGTAGGTACTGTATCGTTTTGGTTTTCTCATTGACATTGCGAAACCCTAATTGATAACAACATGGCGTGTGATGGTGCTATATCTTTCGATTTGATGAGCTATGTTATGGAACTGAATTTTCCTTTAGTGGCCTAATAACGTACTTTAAAATACTAGCTTTGAAGATGGCGGTCAACTTCAACAGTAATTGATATAAAGATTTAATATGAAATATGTAAAAATGCTAATTTTAAGAGGGGCGTTAAAATTTTAACCTAAAACATTATATACTTCACAGGAAATGTGGGTTTCCCATGTAACATAATATTTCATAAAGTATTTATAATTATTAACCTAATAACAAGAATAAAATCACTCTCGCATGTTATAAAGCAAATTAATACATACCTTTTGTATTTTCACACCTGTCCACAAGTTAATACACAAAATTAATGCAACCGAATGATCGAACAAAATATAAACTTGTAAAAGACTTACGGAGTGCGTGATAATCCGGGTTAGTTCTGATAGACACTTATAGTTAATTTTGTGGGAGCATATAGTTTCACACAATGCCGTTACAAGGCTCTTATAGTCGTAAGTCGAATTCAGCGGGAGTACTATAAGGGTGTTACAAGAATAAACACACCTATAAAGTGGGCCTTTTCCCGGGCTAGTAAGCGCTTATAAATTCGTTATAAGTAAGCTAAATTTTGGTTCTGGGATAATTACGAAACCGTTTTTTGCTTGTTGGGAGGTGTGATAACCTATGCCTTCCGATCTGAGTATCGTAGTTAAGCTACGATGATCAGCCGCGGTAGGGCACTGGACCCTAATGCCTATGGCAGTCGAGCGAGCGTCAGAGAACGTGACGCCTTTTCCGTCTAACAGGGGAACCACTCGCTCCCAGGACCTCTTCTCTCTTATGAACAGAGGAGGAACCTTCTCCGCCCTACCCTGTTCCTCCTCCTCCATCGGGGAGTCCTCAGAGGGTTCCTTAGGGGACCCCTCCTTGGTCGCGCCGCGCGGGCCCTTCTTGGCTGAAGGGTCCTTGGACACCTTCTTGGGGGGGTTGTCTGACTGCGCCTTCAGCTTACGCTTTTGGCTTTTGGACTTTCCAAGGACGACCGTAAAGCCGTCCTCAGCACCTACTTCTGCGGCCGCATCTGGTGCCTGAGACGGCTCAGAAGGAGCCTGCACCTGTGCGCCGCTTGCGCCAGACTTTAAGGTCTCTTCAGGCCTCGCATCGGAGTCGGACGAGCCTGAGGGGACACTTGTCGAGGAACTCGAATCCTCTTCATCTCTCATTTTTTTGATTGCCAGCTCCTGGCTTTGCTTCGCTTTACGAAGCTTTTTGAGAGCGCGGGTCTCCTCCGCCCTCTCAGCTTCGTAAAATTCGTAGCCCTTCTCCCAGTGGACCTTCATCCACAGGAGAATGCTACCGGGAATAATTTAATGGAAATGCACTCTCAATTTATACAAACAGGCTTAAAACTAATCACCAATAAAAAACAAGATTAAAATATTTACAATTTTCGTCCACCAATCAGAACGCTTACATAAAATCAATTAGGGCGTTCGCGCTTCCAGGAAAATCTATTTTTAGACACAAATCTTGTTTCGTAGAAATTGCATTCCTTAGCCATGACGTAATCCTAAATAACTCGGCGGCACTCGGCGCGCGAGGGGCGCGACGCGCGGGGAGGCGACGCCGGCCGCGCACGCATCGGCTCACCGCTGGGCGCTGGCGCGTCGGCAGTCACGGTCCGACCGCTCCCGGCGGCGCGCGCGTGTTCCCCTTCGCCTTCTCCGCTCGTTCGAAGTGAAAATTCCCGCGATGTTTTTTTCGAATGATGGCGCCAACTTGAAGAATTTTTCCTGGTGACTTCTTCTCAGGTGAGTTTTCTTTCAGTGTCATCGATGATCACACAAATGTGCAGATTGGTTCATTGAGGAGCCTTTTCCTTTTTCCGAGATGAACTCTGCTTGCTCCTGTTACAGTTGCTACACGAAGAAACGACATCTTCTTTACGTTCACCACGTGAGCTCTTGTCCTTTTCAGGGCAAACTCACACCTTCCATATCCATGGTGTTCGTATAGAAACAAGCGATGTCGATAAAAAGTTATTTACATACAATCTGTGTTTTATTTCTCTCCTTTAATAAAGTGAATTCCTTGTGTACTTATTTCTCTCTTATTCCTTTCCTTGCTCCCGGTAATTGAGGTAGATCCCCGGTAATATTAATGGGGATCGGTAACATGGTAACTGTCCTGGTATTTGTAAAAAAAGGTAAATAAATAGGTAATAGGTAAATAGGTATTTGGAAAAGGTATGGTATATACAAAAGGTATTTTGGCGGGAAATGGTGAGCTGCGGATGACGTCAGCGTAAGTATCGTAAGTATTATTACCAATATGTGCTAGGTAGGCACAGTATCCCCCATCAAGCGAAGCGTACATTTTTTTTCACGATGCGTCCGCTTCTCGTGGTGACGTAGGGTGTAGGTACACTCGCTTGAGCCGGGTTCATTGAGCCGGTCGTTGCCTTCGTACTCTGTGTTCCGCTGGTAACTGGGTCATGGTTCACTGAACTCGAGCTCTTGCTTTTTAATGTAGTATTCTTGTCGCTTGCGCTTGAGTCTTCTTCGTTTAGTATGTAGGCAGGCTTGAGTCTATCCAATGATAGACTCAAGCCTGCCTACATACTAAATGATTGGTAACTGTATCTTGAAATATTTTTCGTGGCGCTTCAAAACTTGATAGGGTCCGTCGTACGGCGGTGTTAATGGTGGTCTGACTGTATCGTTCCGTACGAAAACGTGCGTGCATGTAGCTAGGTCCTTGTGCACGAATGTAGGTCTTGATGATGTCATCGCGCGTTGTGTAGGTATTAAGGAGTTCATTGTTTCACAGAGGCGTCGTACGTAGTCCGCATCTTCAATATTCGACTTTGTAGGTACGAAGAAATCAGATGGTATTCGTAGTGCTGCGCCGTAGGTCATCAATGCAGGGCTGAGATTATCTTCTTCACGCAGCGCGGTACGTAGACCTAGTAGCACAGTGGGTAACTCTTCTGTCCAGGTCGTCGATGCGCCTCTTGCCATGAGTGCTGCTTTTAGTGTGCGATGTAGTCGTTCGACCTTGCCGTTTGCCTGCGCGTGGTAACTGGTTGTACGTTTTCTTGATATTCCCCATTTCTTCAGTAGCGTGTTGAATAGCCTCGATTCAAAGCTCTGGGCTCGGTCACTTGTGAGGCGGTCTGGAACGCCAAACCTGATGATCCAATTCTCATAGAGAACCTTCGCTAAACTTTCTGCGGTGACCTCTTGAACCGGTACAGCTTCAGGCCATCTGGTGCATCTGTCTATTATGGTGACACAGTACTTGCAGTCGTTGGATAATCGTAGCGGACCCACGACGTCTATGTGTATATGCTCGAAACGTTGAGAAGGTGGAAATTCCGCCAGAGGAGTGACGACGTGGCGATGCACCTTGCTGCGTTGACAGTTGATGCAAGCTTTTGCCCATGTTGCTACTTCTTTGTTCATGGCTGGCCAGAAGAACTTCGATGCTACTTGTTTCCGGGTCGATCGTACTCCAGGGTGGCATAGACCGTGTTGCGCATTAAATGCAGCAAAGCGGTATGCTTTAGGTAGGTACGGCCGGGGCGATGCAGTGGATAGCTCGCACGTGATTGGTCGATCGAGTCCGGGAAGAGTTATTTCGGCAAACTTCAAGTTAGGTTTTTTCTTCAAATTCTCCAATTCTTCATCGTTGCTCTGGTCTATTGCGAGTTGATTGTAGTCTAAGATGCTTGGGCTCTGGATGTCTTCGATGCGTGATAGGGCGTCGGCAACTGGATTTTCTTCACCTTTGATGTATTTGATTCTCGAACAAAACTGTGATACGAAATGTAACTGTCGCTCGCGTCTAGGCGTGTCGCTACTGCTCGCTGGCCTACTGAGTGCGAAAGAGAGAGGCTTATGATCGGTGAGTATCGTGACTTCGCATCCCTCGATCAATCTCCTGAAGTGCTTTACAGCTGTGTACATAGCTAATAATTCGCGATCGTACACACTGTAGCGACGTTGCGTGGGACTCATTGTTTTCGAGAAAAATGCCAACGGTTTCCAGTGGTTCTCAACCTTCTGTTGAAGCACTGCACCCAAACTGTGATCAGAGGCGTCTGTCATGATAGCGAGTTCGCAGCCAGGAACAGGGTAGCTTAGCGTTGTTGCTTCGGTGATGCTTTGACGGCATTTTTCGAAGGCTTCGTTAGCTTCTGGTGTCCATTCTATTGGCGTTTTGTCATTCTTTTTCTTGTTGTGAAGAAACTTGTTGAGTTCGTGTTGATGTTCGGCTTGATGTGGTAGGCAGTCTCGGTAGAAATTAATCATGCCTAGGAATCGACGTAACTCGACGACAGTCTTCGGTTTCGGATACGTAGATATTGATTCGATGCGTTCCTTCGTAGGTTTTATTCCGCTGGCGGAGACTTCGTAGCCTAGAAAGTTGATCGTTTCTACTCCGAATTGACATTTGTCGACGTTGAGTGTGACGCCGTATTTGTCGAGACGTTCTAGGACTTGATGGAGAAGCTTCTGATGTTTTTCTTCGTCTTCGGAAAATAAGAGAATGTCGTCAACAAAACAAAAGCAGTCTTCTATGCCTCGGAGAACTTGATGCATGAATCGTTGAAATATTTGACTGGCATTTCGAAGCCCGAAAGTTAAGCATGTGAACTCATATAAACCGAACGGAGTGATCAACGCTGATTTTTGCGCGTCTTCTTTGCTCGCCATAGGTATCCAGTAGTATGCCATCTTGAGATCAAGTTTTGAAAATATTTTCTTGTTGTTGAGTGAGTACGTGAAATCTTGAATTCGCGGAATAGGATAGCGATCCGGTTGCGTCACTGAGTTTAATCTTCGGTAGTCGCCGCACACGCGAAGTCCGCCGTCTTTCTTCTTAACGACATGTAGAGGACTGGCCCATGGACTTTTCGATGGTCTGCAGATGCCAAGTTCCACCATCCGTTCAAATTCGGCTTTTGCGGCTTTGTATTTATCGGGCGGTAGAGGGCGGGCGCGAGCGGAGAGCGGAGGACCTGTTGTTTCTATGTGATGTACGACGTCGTGCTTGGCTGGTTGCTTCAAAGACATGGGTCGCAGTACGCCAGGATATTGCTTCAAAATGTCGTGGTACTGCTGATCGGAACTCACGATGCGAATGGACTCAGCTTTTGTCGATATTTGTATGGCGTCGATGGTGAGTTTGGTTTCGTCGTCAATCAGTTTCTTCTTGTGAAGGTCCACTAGGAGCTTGTAATGACGAAGAAAGTCTGCCCCCAGTATGGATGTCTTCACGTCAGCGATGATGAATGTCCATGTGAAACAGCGCCGTAGTCCTAGGTTAAGCTTGATAGTTCTCTCTCCGTAGGTATTTATAGGTGAGTTGTTCGCCGCGTAGAGCTTGTAGGTATTTGCGACCTTTTTCTTCATTTTTGATGTTGCGGCCAAAACAGATATGTCCGCGCCAGTGTCCACGAGGAAACGTTCGTGTGTGTCGCGATCATGAACACAAAGGCGGTTGCTGTTCTTGGGAACACCGACGTCCGCCACCGTCGGTGTTGATGTTAGTTTTCCGACGTCTTGTTACGTTGAGCGCACGGTGACTCGCGCAGCGTCTTGCGTTCTTCCCAAACTTGTGATGGTATCGGCATAACCACGTAGGGTCGCCAGGCTTCACACGTGCTGATGATGATCTTGACTGAGAACGTGAACGGTAGCGTCCTTGGAATGGTCGACGAGGTGTTTGGCGCGTGGACTCCCGTGCTCGCAGTTCCGCTACTTCTAGCGTTAGTTTTTCAAGCTTTGACAATATTTCTGCATATGCTGGCTGGTTAGACGGTGCTGCTGGAGGGGTTGGGTGTGAAATTGCTGCTACGGTGTTTCCGGACGTGCTCCCAGCGTACTCCATCATCCTGTCTGCCATCGCTGCGAGGGTATCGAGCGAGGACTCTTTGTTGACGGAGAGCACGCAGCGGCAGTGGGCTGGTATGTGATTTAGCCATTCAATCTTCAGACCCTCTTCTGTGATAAGTCCGTTGTTAAGTTCTCGCATTTTTCGGAGCAGCACGCTGGGTTTCTGGTCTCCGATGTCTAGGCCGCTGATGAGCTTTTGAAAATTCTCGACTTCTGATTTTTCGTATACGGTGAGCAGCCGGTTCTTGACAGCTTCGTATTTTCCGGTTGCCGGTGGACTGTACAGAAGATCGGTGATGTGCTGTAGATCTGCCGGTTCCAGCTTCGACAGGACGTATCGGTACTTTTGGTCATCTGAAGTCTTGAGAGGATCGACGACTGCTTCAAACTGGACGAACCACGCTCTTGGAACGGTGCGCCAGAACGGAAGGAGCCTCGACTGGACAGAAATTGCTGCCAGGTCGGAGAGCTTGGATTCCGTGGCGATTTTCACGTCGGTGGCTTCTTTTTCGGCCATAGTTTCAGGCTTCTTGATTATTCTTGATTATTCTTCTTTTTTCCAGCGTCGGTGGTCACCACTGTAACGGTGTACTGCGAGCAGGTCGGTAAAGAAACCACTTATTGCTTCATGTCGAAGAGTCGAATAATAATTTAATGGAAATGCACTCTCAATTTATACAAACAGGCTTAAAACTAATCACCAATAAAAAACAAGATTAAAATATTTACAATTTTCGTCCACCAATCAGAACGCTTACATAAAATCAATTAGGGCGTTCGCGCTTCCAGGAAAATCTATTTTTAGACACAAATCTTGTTTCGTAGAAATTGCATTCCTTAGCCATGACGTAATCCTAAATAACTCGGCGGCACTCGGCGCGCGAGGGGCGCGACGCGCGGGGAGGCGACGCCGGCCGCGCACGCATCGGCTCACCGCTGGGCGCTGGCGCCAGTGTTGCCATTGATACGGCAATTGCCGTAATATACGGCAATTCGAGCACAAAATTTCAGATGATACGGTATACGGCAGGTTTTTCATTACCGTATAATAAAATACGGCAATCCAATTTTGAAATTTTAATTGACTGTGAAAGAATATTTAGTGAGGTAAACAACGTAAAAACGAAGTTGTGAAATAAACTGGTTACTGAAACTGTAAATGGGACTCTTTTGGCAAAGCAAGCCATTAGGAACAATTAAACTGTACGACATTTCAGCCATCCCAAGATATGTGTGCAAAAATGAAAAACACACAAACATAAATCTTGGGTTGGCTGAAATGTGTCGTAGGTAAAGTTTATGGCTTGCTTCTAAAAATCGGCTAAGTGCGAGTCGGGCCTCGCTCTTTTAGGGTTCCGTTAAAAAAAATTAAATTAAAAGATTTCCATCTACCCACCTACCCATTTTAATTTATTTTTTTTAATTTAATTTAATTTTTATTATTTGTTGTTATAGCGGCAATAGAAATACATAATATGTGAAAATTTCATCTGTCTATCTATTACGGTTTACGAGATACAGCCCGCTGACAGACGGACGGACGGACAGCGTAGGCTTAGTAATAGGGTCCCGTTGGTACCCTTTGGGTACGGAACCCTAAAAAGAAAATCTCTATGGCGACCATCAACATAGAGATTTTCATTTTGTTTCCTTTTTAGGGTGAAACCACATTTGTCAGGATCGATTCGGATTTTGCCTATACAAAACTGTCATTTTCCATAGAGTCGTGTACGCATCGAAAAGCCGATTTGATCCGTACACGTTTTTGTGGAAAATGACAGTTTTGTACGAACAAAATCCGAATCGATCCTCACAAATGTGGTTTCACCCTTAGTATAGAATTCCTACTTTTTTACTATTTTTTATTTTTTAATTATTATTTTATTTATTATAATATATTTATTTAATTTTATTTCTATTTTTTCACAATAAAAATAACAATACGGCAATTTCATGATTTTTAGTTAAAAATACGGCAATCTGAAGTATAAAATACGGCAACTCTATCAAACTTGATGGCAACACTGGCTGGCGCGTCGGCAGTCACGGTCCGACCGCTCCCGGCGGCGCGCGCGTGTTCCCCTTCGCCTTCTCCGCTCGTTCGAAGTGAAAATTCCCGCGATGTTTTTTTCGAATGATGGCGCCAACTTGAAGAATTTTTCCTGGTGACTTCTTCTCAGGTGAGTTTTCTTTCAGTGTCATCGATGATCACACAAATGTGCAGATTGGTTCATTGAGGAGCCTTTTCCTTTTTCCGAGATGAACTCTGCTTGCTCCTGTTACAGTTGCTACACGAAGAAACGACATCTTCTTTACGTTCACCACGTGAGCTCTTGTCCTTTTCAGGGCAAACTCACACCTTCCATATCCATGGTGTTCGTATAGAAACAAGCGATGTCGATAAAAAGTTATTTACATACAATCTGTGTTTTATTTCTCTCCTTTAATAAAGTGAATTCCTTGTGTACTTATTTCTCTCTTATTCCTTTCCTTGCTCCCGGTAATTGAGGTAGATCCCCGGTAATATTAATGGGGATCGGTAACATGGTAACTGTCCTGGTATTTGTAAAAAAAGGTAAATAAATAGGTAATAGGTAAATAGGTATTTGGAAAAGGTATGGTATATACAAAAGGTATTTTGGCGGGAAATGGTGAGCTGCGGATGACGTCAGCGTAAGTATCGTAAGTATTATTACCAATATGTGCTAGGTAGGCACAGCAGGAATAACAGGAATCTCATCCTCAAGTTCATCATCAACTCCGATAAGGTTATTCCTATCGTAAGCCGCGTTGACACAGTCAGAGTTTGCTCGGACCGAGTGGACTCGTAAGAGTAAGCTTCATACGAGTGTAATAGGATAGCTGTTGACATTAACATAGTTCACTCGGATCATTTTCTTCATTCTCCAGTTATTTTTCACAGTCAACATCGAAAAATGTAGGATTTTGTGATATCAAAATGTCTACAGTGATATCAAAATGTCTACTTCTTCTTCTTCATCATCCTATAGATATCCACTGCTGGACATAGTTCTCCTGCATGGACCTCCACAGACTTCGGTCTCGCGCCGCCTGAATCCAGCGGCTCCCTGCGACTCGTTTGATGTCGTCGGTCCACCTAGTGGGGGGTCTGCCAACACTGCGCTTACCGGTGCGTATGGTCGCCACTCCAGCACCTTGGGACCCCAACGACCATCAGCTCTTCGAACTATGTGCCCCGCCCATTTCCACTTCAGTTTCGCGACTCGCTGAGCTATGTCGGTGATAAATAAATAAAATGTCTACAGTGATATCAAAATCAAAACTTCGTATCAGACGCTACACGGCCACGTTCCTGGCGTCTTTATTTTTGTTTCTAAAAGTAACGCTCTGACCACTTTTTTTTCGCACGTGACGCTTGGGTGTTGTCAGTTTGCGCCATTTTTTTTCCGTACTCGTATACGAGCTAGCTCGGGTAGCTCGGAAAAGTAGAACCATAGCCGTCTCTATCTCCTGTAGGGAGCCATGAAGTGAATGTGGCAACGTCGCAATTTACTGCCACTGGTAGGCCCATGGGTAAAATGAAAAATCAGTACGAATGTATAGATCAGTATAGACTTCGGTCTTCGGTGTTGATAATTATTTACTTATACTAATTAGCTGCTTTATTTTTAAGGCGTCCACATGAATGAGAACTAACATATTAAATAATTACATAATTTTGTATTTTTAGAAACATCGAAAAGTGAATTGAAAAGGTAATGATGTAACAAAGTTACAATGTAAACGACATTATGGTACATATCTTTGAAACTACTGACCCGATCTTGATGAAATTTGCACTGTTCCCTAAGTTAAAAGATTCTTAAAACAATTAAGGAAGATTTTTAGATAGGTAATGATAAAGTAGGTAGGTAGGTATATCAAAAAATTAAATAAAACTTCTTCACAAAGCGAATATTCTCTTTATTTAATGGTTTCTTATTATTTAGCTTGTTTTTATTTCATTGCCTTTTTAAGAAGAATCTACCACTGGTTCGGAATGCTGCTCTAACCCTAGCGAGAAGAACCAGCAAGAAACTCGGCAGCGTCTATGCATTATTACTTAAAAGAAAAAACAATATTTAAGAGTATTATCAACTTCAACATAATTTAGACTACATCATACGAATCACTATGAAATAGCCGATAATAGCAAAAATTTAGTTAAAACAATGTCATAGAGTCTTTATAGAGTAAAACATATGTTTATAAAAAAGTAGACAACTTTAAAAGCAAGTATAAAAATAGTCAACCTATTTAGTCAACAAATGACTTAATAAAATCTCTATCTAATTCCTCTTTTAGGTAATACACAATATAATTTTTTTTATAAAAATAGTCAAAGAAATTACATTTACAAGCAAGTACAAAAGTAGTCAACCTATAGTCAACGTAATAACTTGTAGGTAAAACACATACATTATACTTCATACTAATATTATAAATGCGAAAGTGTGTTTGTTGGTTTGTTCGTATGTTTGTTTGTCCTTCAATCACGCCACAACAGAGCTACGGATCGACGTGATTTTTTGCATGGACATAGTTGAGGACCTGGAGAGTGACACAGGCTACTTTTTATCCCGGAAAATCAAAGAGTTCCCGAGGGACTTTAAAACTAAATTAATCATAAGCTAGTTTCTTATAAAAATAATCAAAGCAAGCACATTTACAAGCAAGTACAAAAGTTATAGTCCATATCTTACTAAACTACTGAACTGATTTTGATGAAACTTGCACTGATCGCTAAGTTAAAAGATTCTTAACCCAATTAAAAGAGAATTACTTGTTGCAATTTGATTTCAAATTTCTGAGAAATACGTAGACATACATAAAACACTTATGAAATTTGACATCTGTTTTGAAACCTACAGAGATAAAATTATATGAATATTGTACATTTCAAACAATATTATATACATACAGGTCGAATTGATAACCTCCTTTTTTTAAATTGGTTAAATAAAAATAATAATAGGTATGTGCAGTAACTATTCTATCTTAATACTAAACCAAAGTGTTTAATTTACGTCGTTTATAATTAATTGTCTTGTCAACATCATTCTTATGCTTAGTATAATTATTTAGCATAATGTTTGCCAAGATATTTGCAGCAATGCTATAATATTCTTTATTCTGTTTTCCACATACACTACACACTGCTGTAAAGTCTACATAAAAAGTATCAGCTTGAAGGCTGTACAGTGTTAAATTATGAAGTAAACTTTTGTGTTGCACAAATTCCAGGAAGGATACTTCTAAATCAACATCATTAATAATATATTCCAAAATTGCTGTCATGTGATAATAAATAAACATGATTTGGTCAGTTGGTGCACATAAACCCCCTCTTTGCAACAAATTAAAATATTCATCATTTACCGCCGTATTTTCATCAATATAAACATTTCTACAATGTTCACAGGAAAACCGATTTAGTAAACTATGTGAAACATAACCACATACATAAATTTGAGACGAAATATCGATTTCACATGCTTCCAAATAATTACTGCAGTTTATTATAAACATAAATTTCTCAATATTAACTTCATCTTGAAAACATTCAGCTGATGTACAAGATTTGAGAAAGACCAGATCTGGCTGCTTTAGTAAGTGTTGAAGTCTTATTTTTTTTTCAGACTCAACAATTTGTCTGTAAGCTACATTATAATTACATCCAGAAAGTGACCTGTACCTACTAAATCTTTTTTCTATATTGTCAGTTTGAAACTTCCCAAGAAGTATGTACACCACAAAATTAAAATTTTCAAAACAATACCTTGAAATATCAATTATGACAGATGTGGTATGCAACATAGCTTCATAAGTATCTCTTGTCAAACCTACACAAGTTTCTAAAGATTTCCATTTTCTTAGCCAAATACAGACTGACTTCAAAAACTTCAATTTATCATCATCCCCATGAAATATTGGCGTAGAGTTATGTTTTCTTAATACTTGACCTTTGACTGTGTTTTTCACATTCAATATATCCCACCAGTCCCTAATAATTTGTAGAAAATCTGATGTTTCCACATAACCCTCAGATTTTACAGCAGCGATAGTGGTATCATGAAAAATATTGTTTACTAACATGACATTTTGCCGTTCAAATGTATTAGGATTGATAGATTTATTGTTTAATTTAAAAGCTTTTTTACACAACTTATTTTTTTCAGTCCTATATAATTCTCGCAAATGATGAAAGGATGCTTTTTTTATAATATTATCTTCATGTAAGTCAGGATATGTAAAAGTACAATTATTTAAATTTATCCAATTATTATGAATGTTTTTAAAGATATGAACTGGATCATACAAGACAAATATTTTTTCATCTGTATATTTAGGATTACTGAAGCTACAATTTGATTCATCTGTTAATAACTTAAAACAATTTTGGTTTACACGATTGTTATCAGAAATTATTGAAAGTACTTTCAATCCAAATGATTGTATGTAATTTACAATGAGCAATAAATTTTCATACAAGAATTTCCCAGATATATTATGTACTGGTAACAACTTAACAACCTCTTTTTTGTTACCAAATGCAGAGCTAATCATAAAAGTTTGGACGGTTTTGGCAAGATTTTTTGGATTATTTTCTGCGTAACCTAGAATAGTTTTGGACTTATACTCTAGGCCACATTTTATATAAATTTCATCAATCAATAAATTTACAACTTTCTCCCTTTCTACCCACGTAGAGCATATTGATTTTAAATAACAATAATTATTTTCTGGTGAATTCGGACACAGGCCAGTCATCGAAGTTATTTGCTGCAAATGTCTTGCAGTTGGCAAGATTAGGTATTGCCTCAAAGTATTATAGGCACAGGAGGAAATACTAAATATCACAAATGAAAATATAAGTGTAGCAACACTATATCTACGTTGCTTATTTTTTAACAATTTCATTTGGTCTAGAACAAGCTCTGCAGCAAAATTATCATTTTCAATATTAACTGCTTCATTCAAATAATTAATAGACCTATCAAGACAATAGTCAAATGACTTTGTTGGTTCACAACTATTGTTATAATAACGAGATAGTATATTTTCAAGCTGTGGCCATCTGCTTAGCTTAAGTTCACTAGGTAATATCCAGCTTAAATCTTCATGACGCATTAAATGTCCTTTTACATATACCTGAATGCTTAGATTTTCATCCACCAACACACTATTAACTACTTTCACACTGCTGTCACTGTCACCATTATTACTTTCAATATCAAGATTTAACAAATAGAAATAAATCCTCTTATTAGGTATCACTCGATATAACCATTTAGAGTCTCCTAACTTTTCTTGGAATTTATGCACTAAGTCTTCGAATGATGTAATTATGTCACTCTCTAAAAATTTAGACACCTGCTCCTCATGAAATAGTTCAGCTCGTTGTCTCCTTTTTTCAGGGTTGCTTCTTGGAGGTGGAGTGCTCTTCGACATGTATGATGGGAGATTATTGAATATATGGGGTATTGCACCCTCGACTGAACGTGGGTATTTCAATTGCTGTTTAAACACTTGTCCGTCACTTCCAATGACAATTTCCTCAGTCTGGATTTCATGGGTTGTAAAATGGTTGCTGCATACAACTGAGTGTTTTGTAGGTACCCAGTCTTTTCGAGGAATCGCACGTAACCACGCTTGAGATGAGCATCTTTCGGGAAAGAAAATGTACTTTTAGCTCCTTCAATGCGGATAACACTGGCGTAATTTGATTTGCATTCTGGCACACAGCATTTCCTTGGCATCTAAAACGGTTAAAATAACTTTTATAAACAAACAAAATGAAATAATATGAGTATTTCTTTTGTAGGTTATGTTTTCAAACCTAGATACTTATTTAAATTATGAGTCTGGCACTTAATTGTAAGTTACTACACATCTTTAATCGAAAATATCTTCATTAGTTACATTAAAACATATTGACAGTAGTCAGTCAGTAATAAACTTAACTTTCTTACCTTAGCAGCTTTGGTTATACTTTGCAGTCGATATAAAGTTAATCACGAAAACGGATTTATCTCGTCATAACTGATGTATTTCTAAAAGGTTTCTATCCACCTTGAGTGAAACCGTACATTAAACACCAAAATTATTGTATCTTTTGTTAATTAATTATGATTTAAATACAAAATAACACGACGCGAAGCAAAACCAAACACCAAACACAAACTTGTCAATGTCGACTGACAGAGCCATAGATAGACCTACGGCCTACCTGCGACGTTGCCAGACTTCTACTTCATGGCTCTCTAAAGGAGATAGAGACGGCTATGGTAGAACGCGATCCGAGTCTACTCAGCTCGGACGCCCAGTGTTGCCAGGTGAAGTTTTCACTTTACCCCGGGCCTGGTCTCAATTTACCCTAGAATCTATGTTATATAAAAAATTTACCCTAAATGATTTTTTTCATTCTTTACAATTAATAAAACAACATATTATTTATTCTTAGTAGGTATTTTATTATTCGCACATAACAATAAAAGTATCCTCTGCATCACTATCTTTTTTGTCATACATGCTATTATTAAATTTGTCCAACATTGTTTTTGAAGGAGTGAAGTTAACACAAGACTTGTGAAATATTTTTAAACTGTATCTTAGAGTCATTATACTCTGTATCATAGGCAGAGATAGCCTATTTCTAAGCTTGGTTTTGACGACTGAGTATAAAGAAAAGGCTCTTTCTACGGCTGCGTTAGATATAGGCGCCGATAAAAGAGACAATGCTAATTTAGAAATGTTAGGGAATCTTTTATTACCCCCAGCATCTGTGTCCCGGTTAACCTCAGCCCAAAAATCAGTACAACGCGTCGTATTTTCCCAAGATTTGTTTTGCAAATTATTCCATTCTATTTCTATCTCTTGTTTAGAACCATACACTTCAGCCCGTTGAATATTTTGTAGTATGTCAACTAATGTAGGTTTCACTTGAGAAGTGGCTATTTCTGGAGACAGTTTCGACATGGATTTAAGGAATGCGATCTGTTTTGGCAACCTTTTTTGTAATTCAGAGCACAAAATAACAAGAAAGGTTTTGCATCTCTCACGTACGTCCTCTTTGTCACACCTGTCTAGTTTCGATAGCGCCTCTTCAACTGTGTAGCCAAAATGCATTGCTGATACATGAATCAAATGCTCCTGAAAATCAAATGATACATATTCTCCATCCGTAACAGTTTCGAGCTTCCGAGGTATGACAATAATTTGCAGGATACTTTTGAATAGCATTAACAAGTCTTCTAAAAGTTTCGCTGGATCGACATCGTCACTTTGAAACAGGCAATTAACTTTAGTAACTTGACGTAGATGAACATCTAAGAACGTGAAATATGCATGGTAAGCTCTGCATTTCATGATGTCATACAATTTTTCCGCCATGAAACATTTGTCTTCAGTCTTAGCCATCATGAAAAGAAGCTTTAATTCCTCCCATTGGTCGAGTAAAGTACGTATAGCATGAGAACGTGCTAGCCAGCGTGTTCCGCAAAATCCTGGTATTTTTTTAGGAGTTCGACTTTCGTTCATAATTTCGTATAAGTCTCTGTAGGCGTCAAGACGTTTTGAACTATACGAGAACCAGTTATGGCATTCCCGAATAAAAAATTCCAGTTGCCGGGGCATACTTTCCGAAGCTTTCTCTGCACATAAATGTAACGAATGACAGGTACAATTAACGATAATAATATCCGGTAAGTCTCTTTTCAGCAGTGCTGCAACAGAATGGTGTTCACCAATCATTACGTTAGTACCATCTAGGCCAATTCCTACCAGCATTTCAAGACGTAAGGCGTCCTCTTGCAAAGTATTTTTTATGGTTTCATAGATGGTTGTTGCATCACATTTAGATATTTTTATATATCTGTAAAAGGTTGTTAAAATATCCTGCTTAATTTTTGAAAAATACCGGATCATAATGCACAGAATTTTATCCGTTGTTATATCCGTAGTTTCATCAACAATAAGTGAATATGCAGCATCGCCAACATCTGATATCATTTCTTGCATCATTACTGGACCAAGAACGTTTTTTATTAGCATGCTGCATTTAGTTCTGTGTATTTTTAACGTCCCCAGCACTTCTGATTTCGTATCTAAAGATGGCAGGATTTCACCTAAATGATCTACGTTTTGAATAGCACTATGTTCAGCTATATAAGCAGCTATTTTTAATTCCGCAGTTTTGTTAGTCTTTGAAATTGTTTTTACAAAAGGCAATTGCTGGCAGGACTTAGCCGCTTTATCTAATGACATAGCTTTCATGTGTTTTTTACTCTTTGCGTGATAATTAAGTTCTTTTTTGTGGGGTGCTAAAGTGACATTACAATATTTGCACCTTGCATAGTTTTCACCAGTGGGGTCAGGACAAATCCAATCTAGAAAAATAAAATAAACCATTAACACCAACACCACGAAAAGTATGTAAAATGCAATCATCGTTGTCAATCACCATCACTAGGACCACCATCCATAAAATGTGGGTAAATTTTGCAACAGGCAACCCTTAGACAATCAAAGATAAACAGTTCCTTCTAACTTATGATTAAGTACTAACTTACTAACAATGTATCAAATCAAAGTCTCAAATTGCTCAATTAGATTAATTAAATTATAACTTTAAGAAAACTCAACTCACCTTTTAAATTTGGGTCATGCTCCCATTCTTTGCAGTATTTTTGTGCATACTTTTTCACACCTGAACGCATAACGCCAGCACTCGATGACGCCATTTTTTTACAATAAATAACACAACCAAAACACTCGCACGAAAAGAAAGAGCAAACAATAAAATAAGCTTGAGACTAGAGAGGGACACAAAGTAACCAATGCGTTCACAAAACGGAATCTGTAATGGGCGCGTTCGGAAACGAAATAGTTCAGTTATTTTTTTATTGATATTGATGGTTTTACCCCAAAAAATACCCTAGGAAAATTCATACCCTAAAAATTACCCTTCTCGATTATTTTTACTCTAAATATAGGGTAAATTACCCTAAGTTGGTATCAGTGCCGGGACGCCGTCGTCCGAGTGCGCTCGGATTAGGGGTTGACACGATACGAATTGCGTCCGAGTAGGTATCCGAGTCCACTCGGTCCGAGCATACTCTGACTGTGTCAACGCGGCTGTACGCCTCTAGTCTAGAACAAAAATAAGGCATAACAAAAAAAACACAACATAACCTATAAATTATATTGATGCCTGTTATTTGTTTACCTTTCAATTAAAACCGCTTTTTTACCAATGGTCGAGCTAATTCCTAAGCTCGTCTTTTAATTGAGCTACACTACAGGTTGAATACATTTTAAGCGTGTTCTCTGCAATTAAACTTGATCTCAAAAACAACAAAAGACAGTAGGTATGGCGGTTTTTTGGAACACTCAACAGTGCTGCCAGCTACCACGATCTTTCAGTTTTTAACCTCATTGAGCAACCAATGAGCAACTTTATTATTATGAATTTGACAGAAGCAGTAAAAAAACATACCTGCTCTGGAAATTTTAATTATTTGGATTTCCAATTTTCCAGTTTGTTTTCTAACTATTTATGCAGGGAATAACTAGTTACTAATTAATTAATTTATAAAGTTTTCCATGATTTATCAGAAATTTGTCTGTTCTCAGTGCTACTAAAGGTTTAATGAAGATCCAGCTGTTGTGAATTATTTATTCATCATACCGCTAGTATTAAGTGTTCATTTTGATTTTTGGAGGTAAATAAAGTATTTGGGACACAACTGTGTTATAGATTAGCCTTGTTCAGTTAAAAACTTATTTTGAACCTTGTCGTAGCCCAGCCATGGCTGATCAGACCTCTACGTTAGCGGTTATTATTTTAGCAGTGGGTGTTACTGTGCATTTTTCCTTACACAAAGTTGAAGAGGGATATGTTGGCGTTTATTACCGCGTAAGTTGAAATACCTAGTTCATCATAACAGCAACCCATCAATGGCTCACTGCTGAGCACAGGTCTCCTTTAAGAGAAGAGACATAGTCCACAACCCTGGCCCAATGCAAATTGGCAGACTTCACACACCTTTGAGAATATTATGGAAAACTCTCAGGCATGCAGGTTTCCTCACCATACCACCATGTTTTCCTTCACTGTTGAAGCATGTGATATTTAATTGGGAAAACACATAACTCTGAAAAGTCAGTGGTGTGTGCCTGGGTTTGAACCTGCGATCCCCAGAATAGGAGACCACAGTCCTAGCCTAACCTAACCACTAACCTATCACTGCTTACTATTTTGAATTAGTTATTATGATACAAATTGGGGTTAAATATTTATTGGTTACCTATGCATGTTGCTGACGAATTAAGTTAGTCTAAACACTGGAAAAAGTGAAAAATGGGATTAAGTGGAAGTAGAACCACTGAAAATAGGGTGGGAGCTGCTGGATTCTAACATCCTAAGACTGGTGTGTGGAAGTATCAAGTAACTACAGATGATGTTTCTGCAGTGGCAAGCAAGAAGGCAGCAAAACACTTTTTCATAAAATAAAATAGAAAAATGTTGAATTGGTTTACATTATTGTTTCAATGAATATTTTAAATTTTCTATTGATGCTTGTTTATATATATATATATATATATATATATATATACAGTACATAGTAGTAGTACCCGGCGATATACATATTGTTTAAATAATAAAATAAAAAATAAAAATAGCCTTTATTCTCTGATCAACAGTAATACTAAGTTCCTAATGCTAATATTAATTAATTAATTTTTATGTTACTTAATAATAGATTAACTAAAAGCCTAATTTAAATTAATTATAACACCAGCACTAATTTATAGATCAGATTGTCCTTTGACATAGGCCTAACATATTGTTTAGTAACAGAATAATCAGTCAAAATTTGTTTTCAGGGTGGAGCATTACTTCCAGTTACAAGTCAACCTGGCTTTCACATGATGGTCCCATTGCTGACAACTTATAAGGCTATACAGGTACCTATACTGTATCTTATTACTGTATTTAAATTTTAAACAAAAGGTTGTATCTCTAACCAAATTATTCATTCATCATCATCATTAACAACCCATTAACGGCTCACTACTGAGTGCAGATCTCCTTTCAGAGAAGGGTTATAGGCCATAGTCCACCACACTGGCCCAATGCGAATTGGCGGACTTCACACATCTTCGAGAACATTATGAAGAACTCTCAGATGTGCAGGTTTCCTCACAATGTTTTCCTTCATCGTTGAAGCAAGTGATATTTAATTGCTTAAACACACTTGACTGAAAAGTCTGAGGTGCGTACCCGGGATTTAACCTGGGACCCCCCGAATAGGAGACCACAGTCCTAACCACTAGGCTATCACTGCTTCAACCAAGCCAAATTATTGTTATACATAAAATAACTTATATTACGTTTTACTTTACAGACTACTCTACAAACTGATGAGGTCAAAAATGTCCCATGTGGTACAAGTGGTGGTGTTATGATATACTTTGAAAGAATTGAAGTTGTCAATAAACTGGATCCTAATAGTGGTTTGTTTCTTTATTTATACTTACCTATTTTATTTATCAGGGAATGGATGTTATTTGCTTTTCTGATCTATAAAATACTAGCTGATGCCCGCGACTTCGTTCATGTGGATTTAGCTTTCAACATCCCTCGGGAACTCTTTGATTTTCTGGAATAAAAAGTAGCCTATGTCACTCTCCAGATCCTCAACTATACCCATGCAAAAAATCACATTGATCTGTTGCGGCGTGATTGAAGGACAAACTAACAAACAAACACACATTTGCATTTATAATATTATTACGGATATTGGTACTATTTTTGTTTTATCATAATACTAGAATATTCTGTGCTTAAATTATAAGGTACCTATTATATTATATTTGTGCATAAAAATATGGACAGATTATATTGCAGTCAAACATTTATTATATGTAAAGAGTAATCCCCACTAATCTTGAATGCTTTGATTATAGCTGTGTTTTGATGCACAGAAATATCAGGTATCGGCAGGACTTAACACTGTCACACTTTGCCATACTCAAGTTCAATTCAAGCTTTGGCAGTAGGGTGAATCTCATTGTATAGCTTAGACTTTAGGCATAGAATATAATAGGCTTTAGGGCACTCATTAGCATTATAAAAGAGATGTACCCAACTAATCAAACTAGGAACTGTAGCAAATGTCATATCATATGGGAGCTTTTATGAAATTATGAACATCTTAAAAATTTTACACACTTTGATCACACACTTGATTAAACTACTTAATCAAGTGTGTGATAAACACATAAACATTGTTTGTACTTATTTTTAAAGAACCTCTATTCGAATTGTTCATTAAGAAATAATAGATTTTGTCTATTATTGTTTATTCTCAAATTGTTAATGAAAATGCACAATTTCTAGTCCTAGATGTGGTCCGAAACTTCACAGCAGACTATGACAAGACTTTGATATTCAACAAGGTGCATCATGAGTTGAATCAATTTTGTAGTGCCCACACCTTGCACGAAGTATACATTGCACTGTTCGACCAGATAGATGAGAACCTGAGCACTGTGAGTTGTAATCTTAAATTTTCCTAATATGATAATGTTTTGTTTATTCAAAACTTTATTTTATTATTTTATTTTTATTGGATGACAAGATAGTCCTTGACTGCGATCTCACCTGATGGTAAGTGACGATGCAGTCTAAGATGGTAGCAGACTAACTTGGAAGGGGTAGGGCAGTGAAAATTCAACCCATACCCCTAATCGGTTTCTACACGCCATCGTGCCGGAATGCTAAATCGCTTGGCGGCACGTCTTTGACGGTAGGGTGGTAACTAGCTACGGCCCACGAAAGCCTCCCACCAGACCAGACCAGAGACAGTTTGGAAATTATAAATTCCCAAATTGACCCCACCGGGAATCGAACCCGAGTCGTCAAAAATATATACTTTGACTCCTATCATGTCCTAAGATGACTATCTAGTTTGGAGCAATAAGATAATGAGATATCTTTGTGTTTTATGATTTTCGAAAAAACCCTTTCAATGCAATATCTATATTAATACCTATAATAGTCTTTTTGAATTAAGGCTCTACAAAATGATCTAAATGAGCTGGCACCAGGCCTGAAAGTGAAAGGAGTTCGGGTCACAAAACCAAAGATTCCAGAAATAATACGAAAGAATTACGAGCTTATGGAGGCTGAGAAATCAAAATTTCTTATAGCAGAGCAACATCAAAAGGTATGAAGTGACATAATTTTGCGAGGTTTCTTTAAGTTCGCTTCCGCTCGCGCTAATAATAATAGCATGCACCATCACAACTCAGCAAAACTGTGTCTATTTTTAAATCTACACCAATGGCTGAAGACAAAATCTTCAAACAGAGTGTGTGGCCAGTGATCACTTATGGATCCGAGACATAGTCGCTAACTATGGGCCTCATATGAAGGCTCAGAGTCACTCCGTGAGCGATGAAGAGAGCTACATGCTCGGAATATCCCTGCGAGATCAAATCAGAAATGAGGAGATCCATAGCAGAACCAAAGTCACCGACATAGCTCAGCGAGTCATGAAACTGAAGTGGAAATGGACGGGGCACATAGTTCGAAGAGCTGATGTTCGTTGGGGTCCCACGGAGCTGGAGTGGAAACCTGGAAGCACAATGTTGGGAGACGCCCCCACTAGCTGGACCAAAGGCATCAAACGAGTTGCAGGGAGCCGCTGCATTCAGGCGGCGCTAGACCGAAGCCTGTGGAAGTCCATGCAGGAGACTTTTGTCCAGCTGTGGATGTCTATAAGTTGATAAAGAAGACATCAATAGCATATTTTAAACTGGTATTTATAAGTGTTTAGTCTACTCAATATGGCAGTGTGCTACCTCTGTGTTCTACCTCTTGTGTTGACTTGTGTGTGCAACAAATGGCATTGTGGTTCAACTGGCTCTAAAGCACGAACTTTTAATGACAAATTTTGTACTTTTTGCAAAATGATTAAGTACACCCACGAATAATTTTATGAAATGTATGTGTGTGTAAAGCAGTGATAGCCTAGTGGTTACGACTGTGGTCTCCTATTCGGGGGGTCGCAGGTTCGATCCCGGGTACGCACCTCTGACTTTTCGAAGTTAAGTGCGTTTACGAAATTAAATATCACATGCTTTAGCGATGAAGGAAAACATCGTGAGGAAACCTGCACACCTGAGAGTTCTCCATAGTCTTCTCGAAGGTGTGTGAAGTCCGCCAATTCGCATTCGGCCAGCGTGGTGGACTATGGCCTATAACCCTTCTCTGAGAGGAGACCTCGCTCAGTAGTGAGCCGATAATGGGTTGATGATGATGATGTTGTCGGCGAGGCCATTCTACTCCACTATCTGCTTTCTCTCTAGGTATATATTTAAGGGTAACTACGCGCTATACACGGTTGAACCGCTTGTATATGGATATTAAATAAGGATGTCTAGTGGAACAGAATGTCGCCGATTTGATTAACTATCCCAATGGAGTCATACCTGCCCATCAACTAGAAGGCTTCTGTCGCACCGCTCTACTCAGATTAATTCTCTCTCTCTCTCTGCTGCGGGAGTGCACCGGTAACCTGCATGATTAAATTAACTATGACATCACCATTTGTGACGCCCTAAGATCTGGTCTATTATTCTAGTTATCTACAGCCGTGGACGTGTAAGGAATCAAACTCATTTCCCATTCGGAATCTAGTCTCATCTGACCATCGGAATCTAATCTCATCTGAATCTAATCTCACCTCACCATCGGACCCGATCTTTCTGATCCATACTCTTAGACCCCCCATGTCTAAGAGTACTTCAAGTTCGCACGAATCTTCCTTGGGCCCCTTACCCAAGGGCATAATATCTCCTCTCTCTCTCTCGTTCCCACGAATCTTCCTTGGGCCCCCTATGCCCAAGGGCATAATGTCTCTTATTCATAAACATGAATCTTCTTCGGGCTCTATCTACCCGAAGGCCCCATTCGGACGAACCTCCTCGGAGCCCCCCTCCGAGGGCTAAACCACCTCGGAGCACCCCTCCACGAGGGCTCTACGTCATCTCATCTCATCTCATCGGGTCTGATGTGTTCTCAGCTCTTAATAGCCATAATGATTTACTCACAATTTAAACATCATTGAAACCGTCACTTACACATCCCTTGCCAATTCACACACAACCCTAGAGCGCGCTCCCAGAGGCTAGTAAATGTGTTAGTATCCAGAAATTCACCCATGAGGGTTCAAGAACCTCATAGATCAATCACGTAGATAATCAGGTACTTAGCTATCAGATACCTAGATACTCCTCAGATACTTAGCTTTCATCAGATCTTCTCCTCGTAGCACAACTCACAACTTCACCATTTTCTTCGGATGCGAGAAAAACAACTCGTTGCTATGCAACAAATGTCCATCAGAAAAAAGAACGTTTCAAGACCGAAAATATTTAAACTACAAACCAACGACAAATTTCCGATGTCATATACTACCATAGACTTATACAACCTTATCCTTACCAAAGGTCTAAGTATTTCGCGATAGCATATGCGCTTCGCGACACTCCCGACCGAAGCAAAAACTAGAGCAGACATAGCATGTTGCTCGTCCACTCTTTGATTTTCTGTAAAGCTTTAGTGGCTGCAACTCTCCTTACTTTAGTTCCTTGACTTACTTCAACCATCTCACTGTCTCGCTCTAATGGCTCTGACTTATCCGACTCGCTAACCTCTCTATCCAATTCTCTCATTTCTTGATCTACAATTCCGCACTCGGAATCATCCCGAGTTAGTTCGACGACTTGTTCTAATGGTAAGATCCTTTCACGTTCCGTGTCCTCTGAAATAATTGCTGGTCTTTCTATACTTTCGTCTAAAGGCTCTATTAAAATTGCTGGAGTACATTCACTCGAGGTATCCTCCTTTTCAAATCGTATGTCTATCACTCCTCCTGTTTCTTGGGCTTCTAGAGGATATAGATGTGCTATCGACCTCGTGAACTCTTTATCTCCCACTTTTATTATGGCTACTCTGCACAAACCATCACTTCCCGTTTTTAACGAAATAATTTTCCCTGTTTTCCAGGTTTCTCTATTCTTATTATCTCCTTTTATTTGAACCACTTGTCCTATTGCTGGAGATAGCTTTGAAGTGACCCGTGGTTCCTTAAGCGAGTGGATACCTTTCTCGAAGACTTAACAAGTATCTGTTCACAAACATCTCCTTAAATTCTCTTAAAATAATGAGACCTCTTCTCCAACTTTCTACAAGATCGATCTTAATCGTAGTACCTTTATCTATACAATCTTCGACTGATTCTTCTAAAGTAATGCAACTTCCAAGCGTAAGAAAATCTATTGGTCTCAAGATTATATCCAACTCTGAATCAACGCATGTGAGTGGTCGTGAATTTAATACAGCTTCTATTTCCTTGACAACAGTAGTTAGTTGACTATCTGAAAGCATATGTTTCGCTAATGTGCGTTTCATGCAATTCTTAACTAAACCAACGAGTCTCTCATAGAATCCACCATACCAAGGTGCTAGTTGTGGTATGAATCTCCATTTAATCTTGTTAACCACACAATACTGTTTCAAGAGAATTTCTGATATAAGTTTGAAATGAGCTGCGTTATCTGATGTAATTAATTTAGGGACCTTTCTGGTCGCTATCATTCTTCTCAATGCTAACAGACCTTCTTCAGCTGTAAGGTCTTGCACAAGTTCTAAATGAACAGCCTTTATCGCTAAACAAGTGAACAAACAAATCCATCTTTTCTGACCATTCTTAACAAGGACCGGACCCATATAGTCCACACCCACAAAAGTAAATGGTTCACTATAACTCACTCTTTCTGCCGGAAGTGCCGGAGTATTTGGTAACTTAAACGGACCAGCTCCATGCTTAACACAACTTGGACATCTCCTTATTACTTTCTGGACTTGAGATTTGCCTTGTGGTATCCAATAGGATTGTCTAATAAGGCTGAGTGTATGATTTGCTCCTACATGGTAATTATCATTGTGTACCTTCTTTATCAAATTAATTGTAAAATCACATTCCTTAGGAATCAATATTGGGTACCGTTTATCGAATGACAGATCTGCATTCTGAAGGCGTCCCTTGCAACGTAGTAATCCATCAACATCTTTAAATAACTTAAGGCAACGACTTAAATCAGTTTCTTTTCCAGCAAATTCCTGCGCAAAATGCTCTGCTTGAAGCTTCCTTATTTCTTCTGTAATACTAAGTGGTTCATTATGTCTAGTACCGACATCCTTCTCTGTGGAATTATTCTCTTTCTCTAAATCAACAATTTCTCCATTAGAAGTATTCGTTAGACCCTCCCGCGTCGAAAGAAAAAAAGTTTGTGACGTATTCTTAATAGGAAACGTCCTAATATTGGAGTCTGATAAAAACTGTGGACCTTTAATCCATCTCTCTTTATCTTCCCTGGAACTTATCGGTCTAGTCGCAACATCCGCCGGGTTTAACTCTGAAGGTACATATTTAATCATAAGTTCTCTATTACTTCTAATTTCTTCAACTCGTCTAGCCACAAACGGTGGTAGCAATTTATCAGATTGACACCATTCTATGACAATTTGACTGTCTGTCCATAACGTTTGACGTCCTACCTTCATGTTAAATGCTTTTGAAACCATCTTAATTAATCTACACCCTATCAACACTCCTAGTAATTCCAATCGAGGGATTTTTAAGTGTTGTTGATCTTTTATAGGGACTAATCGTGTTTTCCCAATTACAAAACTTCTCTTAATCCCGTGTGTCACGTACACAACAGCAGCATATGCTTTAAGTGATGCGTCGGTGAAACACTGCAAATGATATTCTTCATTTCTCACGTTCTTTATGTAACATCTGGGTACCGATATTTCTTTAATAGTTTCTAATTCCTTCTTTATTTCCGTCCATTCCACCTGATTTTCCTTTGAAAGTTTTATATCCCATTTAACCTTGGTCTGCCATAGCTTTTGGAGAAATAATTTAGCTGACAAAATTTGTGGTACTACTAACCCACATGGATCGAATACTGAAGCAATTACTTTTAGAACTTCACGCTTCGAATTTGCCTCTGTATCTATCTTGAATCTTAGGCGCAATGTATCATCCTTTACATTCCAATCTAAGCCTAAAATTTTCACAACTTCTTCCTTAACACTATCGGGTACCTTGTCTAGAAATTGTTTTGAATTTGAACTCCAATCTCTAAGGTTCATAGATATTTGACAAAAGGCGTTCTTCATGTCTTTATAGAACTGTATTGCCTCCCCTTGTGTTTGGACTCCACTTACTAAGTTATCAACGTATATGTCTTTGGCAGCCAATTGTAGTCGTTCATTTCCTTTAGAAAGATGATGTTTAATCGTCGCGTTCAGTAGAAATGGACTTGATATAACTCCGAAAGGGACTCTACGGAACCGTAAACAAACAATGTTATCATCACTCGGTGGTTTTTCTACATCTTTCAACCAAATAAATCTAGTTACATCGCGATCTTGTTCATGTAGTCCTATCTGAAGGAAGGCTTTCTCTACGTCTGCTGACAAAGTAACATTATGGCTTCGAAATCTGATAATTATACTTGTCAAATCTTCTAACATCAACGGACCGCAATAAAGGCATTCATTTAAACTTTTACTATTTTTAATTTTCGATGAAGCATCATAAACAATTCTAATTGGTTTACCCTTTTGAGCAACACAATGGTGCGGTAAATAATGTACTGGATGGTTCACATGTGTCTTACTTAACACTGTTTCGACTATTCCCTTCGATATTTGTTCCTGTATAGTATTATCATAACATCTCAAAGTTTCTTTATCTAATCGTTTAACCAAATTTACTAAACGACCATATGCCAATCCATAATTAGGTGTTAGTGCTGGAGGATATTCATTCCACGGCCAACTAACATAATATCTACCATCTATTAATTTTGTCGTTTCATTAAATTTATTTATAGCCTCTTCTTCTCTAGTAATCTTAGGTGAATCGGTTATACCGATTGACTCCAGTTCCCAAAGGAATGTTATACTTCCTAAATCTAGTGGCATGTCAGGTTTGCTTAATCTGAAATCAATCTCTGTTTGAAAGTAGGTAACAACTGACATATGTTCTCCTTCTTTATTCTCATGCGGAATTTGACCCGAAAGTATCCATCCAAACTCTGAATCAATTAAATATAAATCTTCCCTTATCCATATTCTTTCTAAGCAAAGAAACGAGTAGTAATAATCATTCCCTATAAGAATATCAACTTGATCTTTCAAAGACCCATCGTCTGCAAGTTTCAGTTTATTCTTCCAATTGTCAAGTTCAACTACATACGGTACACCTTTTGAAATCATAGGTACGACGTTTGCATAAACACTCTTCCAATTTTTAGATTTAGTTTGTAACTCCAATTGAACAACTGGACTATTAAATTCTTGAGGACTCTTTGAACCAAAAGTATAAACCGATAAACTTTCATCCTTTTCTGTAGACAATTTTAATTTCTTTGCAATCTTTCGGGTGATGTAAGATCTTTGGGAGCCTGAATCGAATAGTATACGGCATGATATTTGCATCCTTCTCCTTATGCTTCGATGGAGTTTCTGAACTGCTCTGAAATAATTTTAATTTCACTTCTAGCTCCGCTAGATTTTCCTCAGCTTTCAGCTGTATTTCACTCATTTCACTTATCTCGTCAGCTGCAGGATCATTTACCAATTTAAAATAATTTATTAAATCATTTTCGAATCTCGTCAAAAGATTTTTTAATTTTGTCTTGTTTACTTCTGCATCGTGGATTAGGTTAGCATTCAAAGAGCCGAGATTTACAGCCTGATTCGAGTGAGTTTCTATTTGGGTAATAAGTAGTCTTAGCCTTTTTAGCAATAAATCATCCATGATGAATTTTCTGTAATCAGACATTATATTTGAACAATACCTAACGCCTTATCACATGGATGTAAATATCTGTCTCTAAATCTATGGATCTCTGTGGAAATACTACTTCTAGATTAATTATCCTTATATCTTTGAACACTTCTTTATGATTCATATACTTGCTCTATTTAATTTAAAGTATAGAGACTAACTTCGAAATATATCATTATAGTGTATATGCCAAACTCGGATGTTAATAATCCCACACAAATAAAGAATGAGCATTCCCAGTCTAATTTTCCATTAAGATTTTTAGAGAGTTATTTCAATCTAACCAGTTGTATAATTCGCTTGCTAAACAAGTAACTTGCTCTTATACTATAATCATCAGTTTATCCAACCATTATTTACCACCAAATGCAGAGAGTACCTAAACCATGAGTACAGATTTAACATTAAGATACCTTTCCATTATACAAATAGCTCGCACTATAATAATATTGAAAGGTAAAAGAATTGAAATTCATAATAACATTCATGAGATTAAAACTTATTATTGGGTCAAGATAATACCATAGAATTTCCTTCAAAATTATTTTGAACATACTCTATGTATATTCTCACTAATTTAGCTATAATTAAAGTCCCAACCTCTTTAAAAGAATAACTATATTTGCTTGAAGTTACAAAATTACCCAGATCAAATAAAATTCTAACCTTCAATAGGGTCATCAACCCTTGAGTTTGGTACATAGAACTCTAGTATCTATTATCATGTGTCTATATACTTTAAGACTCCTTTCGAAGTAAAATCTAACTCAACAATTTAAAGATTGTTTTCTCCATATAAAAATATAACTATAATCCTCCACATACTTGTAGATAGGCCCTGAATCCTTAATTGGATAAGCCTTAAATTAAGTTAATCTATGAATTCAATAATTACTAAATCAAATTGAATTTAATAACACTTAAACAATTTCACTTTCATTATATACCCTTAACATCAAAATGTATCTTGTCTAGCAATCCCTTTCATTAGACATCAAATTTCATTTTTAATAAGTATTCAAGTTTACCTATGTTGACCATATTCCTAGTTCTAATTGGTAAAGGAAAGTATTCAGTTCTTAGATCAATTCTTACTCGATAGACACTCAGACCTTCGAAATAATAGCTTTATAGTGCATTGGTAGCTATTCTAAAAATATAAGATAACACACCAGATGTACCTTTTGTGTTAAAAGTTCAGTAAATTAGTCGAACTTCAGTCTCAGTTATTAAAACTGAGTGATATGATTTCCTTCTGAAAATATAATTAACACTATGTAGGAACTGATATTCTTTCTTAAAATTTCATTTTTACGCAATGTACAATACTTTCAGAATCTAAGACCTCCCTTATATTCGAATTTCACTATATGCCTAATATATTACGTACCTTTATATTAAATAGGATAATTTCCAACCTGTAATTGTTTTCAGATCTCTATTTCTTTTTCACAACAATGTTTCTTTCACAATACTCAATCAGCAATATAATTGACACTGACACTGATAATTGACACTGTTCCAAATTCCACCATCTGACTTTAGAACAATTTAAAAATAAATGACACATTGGAAATTGGTCAAATGTTCGCAAATTCAAACTTTCGAACGCTCTATGACATTAGTATCTCTGAAGTCAATTCTACCAACTTACTTGGGCCATTTCTTTCGATTTAAAGTTGAAAACTGCGTTGACGCTCCCTCCAGCGGCGAGTAGCGAAACTAATGCAGCACCTCTATTTATTCAAATCAACAAAAAGGCAACAAATAGACAATTTATTATAATTTAAGCTTAGTATGACTCCATGTGCTAAAGATTCTGGTTCATTTTACTAACTATCCCAGCATCTCCACCATGTCGGCGAGGCCATTCTACTCCACTATCTGCTTTCTCTCTAGGTATATATTTAAGGGTAACTACGCGCTATACACGGTTGAACCGCTTGTATATGGATATTAAATAAGGATGTCTAGTGGAACAGAATGTCGCCGATTTGATTAACTATCCCAATGGAGTCATACCTGCCCATCAACTATAAGGCTTCTGTCGCACCGCTCTACTCCGATTAATTCTCTCTCTCTCTCTGCTGCGGGAGTGCACCGGTAACCTGCATGATTAAATTAACTATGACATCACCATTTGTGACGCCCTAAGATCTGGTCTATTATTCTAGTTATCTACAGCCGTGGACGTGTAAGGAATCAAACTCATTTCCCATTCGGAATCTAGTCTCATCTGACCATCGGAATCTAATCTCATCTGAATCTAATCTCACCTCACCATCGGACCCGATCTTTCTGATCCATACTCTTAGACCCCCCATGTCTAAGAGTACTTCAAGTTCGCACGAATCTTCCTTGGGCCCCTTACCCAAGGGCATAATATCTCCTCTCTCTCTCTCTCGTTCCCACGAATCTTCCTTGGGCCCCCTATGCCCAAGGGCATAATGTCTCTTATTCATAAACATGAATCTTCTTCGGGCTCTATCTACCCGAAGGCCCCATTCGCACGAACCTCCTCGGAGCCCCCCTCCGAGGGCTAAACCACCTCGGAGCACCCCTCCACGAGGGCTCTACGTCATCTCATCTCATCTCATCGGGTCTGATGTGTTCTCAGCTCTTAATAGCCATAATGATTTACTCACAATTTAAACATCATTGAAACCGTCACTTACACATCCCTTGCCAATTCACACACAACCCTAGAGCGCGCTCCCAGAGGCTAGTAAATGTGTTAGTATCCAGAAATTCACCCATGAGGGTTCAAGAACCTCATAGATCAATCACGTAGATAATCAGGTACTTAGCTATCAGATACCTAGATACTCCTCAGATACTTAGCTTTCATCAGATCTTCTCCTCGTAGCACAACTCACAACTTCACCATTTTCTTCGGATGCGAGAAAAACAACTCGTTGCTATGCAACAAATGTCCATCAGAAAAAAGAACGTTTCAAAACCGAAAATATTTAAACTACAAACCAACGACAAATTTCCGATGTCATATACTACCATAGACTTATACAACCTTATCCTTACCAAAGGTCTAAGTATTTCGCGATAGCATATGCGCTTCGCGACAGATGTATGTGTATATGTTTTTTTTAACCGACTTCAAAAAAGGAGGAGTTTTTCAATTCCTTGGAATATTTGTTTAATGTACACTGATTACTCAGACGCCTGAACCGATTTGGAAAATTCTTTTTTTGTTTGAAAGGATATACTTCCCAGATGGTCCCATTTAAATTTTATCGAAATCGGTCGAGCAGTTTTAAATAATCAACAATAAATTATATACCTTGTTGTGGCGCTGGTATTTGAACTTTGAAAAAAGAATTTTTATCTTAAATGCATTTTTGTAGAAACCACAGCGCACGAGTTATAAGCCCACTGCATCACAGCCCAGATTAGTTCACCTGCTGTTTTATACCGAATGGCCGGTTTGAACATTATCCATAATATAAAATAAATTCCGAATTTGTTATGTAAAGTTTATTTTTGATAGGTTGTTGAAAAGGAAGCTGAGACAGCGCGTCGGAAAGCTGTGATCGAGGCAGAGAAAGAGGCTCACGTCGCCAAAATTCAGTTCGAGCAGAAGATCATGGAAAAAGAATCCATGCAGAAAATGGAACTAATACAAGACAGTATACACAAAGCCAAACAGCAAACAAAATCTGAAGCTGAATATTACCACTTAAAGAAACAGGCTGAGGCCAACAAAGTACTATTAACTAGAGAGTACTTAGAACTTAAAAAATATGAGGCCCTTGCATTAAACAACAAAATCTACTTTGGCAATGATATACCCAAGATGTTCTTACAAGCAAATGTAGGTGAAACTGTTACTAAAACTATGGGAGTACCAAACGTGCAAGTAGAATAAAAAAATTATCAACGACTAGCTGATGCCCGCGACTTTATCAGAGTGGATTTTGTTTTTAAAAATCTCTTGGGAACTCTTTAATTTTCGGGGATAAAAAGTAGCCTACATCCTTAACTATAGCCATGCAAAAAAATCACGTCAATCCTTAGCTCTGTGCGGCGTAATTGAAGGACAAACCAACAAATGCACACTTTTGCATTTATAATATTACTATGATTTAGGAATACTTTAACTAGTCATCGAAGGTTTAAGGATTTAATGCTCTGAAAGTACATCTTGTAGTTTCTGTGTATATTTAGTTATGTGAATGTATATAATATTATGGTGAGATAATTTATTGTTTTGGATTTCTTTACTATTTTTTAGTTATAAGAATAGAAATAGATTCATTATTATAAAATTGAGATTTTTTTGGCAAATACTTATTACATTCTAAATAGCTAAGAAATAAAAGAACATAAATATCAGTTGGTTTTGAGATTTTATAGTGAACATTACTCTAAAATACTGAGTAAATAATATTCAAAATATGAAAAGTGAGACAGGTTTAAGAAAAAGTGTATGTAGTTTTTGTACCTGTATTATTAAAAATAAAACTCATTTGTGTAAAGAAAAGTCATTTTATTTTAAAAGAAAATAAATATTTTTAGGATGGCATCTAGATTTTGTTGAAGGCAGCAATGTCCACAGACTGGACGAAGTCTTCAAACTCCTGAATCTTTTCTGTGAGGAGGTCCACAGACACTTTGTCATCTTCAATAACGCACATGATCTGTAGTTTATTGATGCCGTAACCTACTGGGACAAGTTTTGATGCTCCCCACAACAAACCATCCATTTCGATGGTCCGTACTTGTTTTTCCATTTCACCCATATCTGTTTCATCATCCCATGGTTTGACATCAAGGATTATAGATGACTTGGCAATAAGGGCTGGCTTCTTTGACTTTTTGTCTGCATATGCTTGTAGACGTTCTTCACGAATTCGGGCTGCCTCTGCATCCTATAAATGAATTAATAAATTAACTGAATGAATTTTACTATCTTCAGGTACACAATGATTACCAATTACCACTATTCTGCATTGAGTATAACAAATCCACAATTATTTTTATGGCTACATTATACCTGCCACTTTGTCCGCATGGATTAAGGTTTTTTCATACCTGTGGGAATTGTATTTTAATGTAATTTTATGGGATAAAAAGTAGCTTATGTGTTAATCCTGTGTATGAGCTATCTCCATTCCAAATCGGTTCATTCGTTGTGGCGTGAGAGTAACAAACATCCACCCATACATCCTCACAAACTTTCGCATTTATAATATTAGTAGGACTAAGTAAAAATCTATCTTCTCAATTCTCGAATAACAATTTTCAGGGTTTGAATAAATAGAATTTAAACTCATATACACTTGTAAAAATACGAACCTCTTCCTCGTCTCCTGAGCCAAATAGATCGATATCATCATCATCGTCGTCATCCTTCTTAGCAGGTGCAGCCGCTGTAGGCTTAGCACCGGCATTAAGTGGGCTGACTCCCTGCTCCCAAGTCTTGCGCTCGGCCGAGGTGTATGAAGCGATGTGGTTGTACCATCGAAGGGCGTGGGGTAAGCTTGCGGCCGGCGCCTTTCCTACTTCCTCGAATACTTGAACATCAGCTTGAGAAGGAGTGTATCTGAACAAGCAGAGATAACATTTCAATATCAAATCACACACCCAAGGACGGGTTCAGAAATATTTGTGATTTAAATCTGTTTTCCTAAAAATAGAGGTTAACATACGTTGACGTGGTACACTTTCAACTCAATATTGTAACATAAATACAACTCACCCAGATACATAACTTTTCTCAGCTAAATATTTATTCAATTCACTGAGGCCCTGTTGAGATCGTACGTCTCCGAAAGCCATTTTTGTAAATTTTATTTTATCCTTCGTATAAGCACCACACCACACGCCCGATTTTGAGTGAGCAAAGAGCAGCCATAGACCACGAACACTAGGATGAAGAGCAGCAAGCAGCAAAGAGCATAGACCACAGACAGTAGAGTAGAATTATGACATAGACCACAAGCACAGTAGAAGTAGAACTATGACGTGAAACTGTGGCGTAGAGAAGTTTCGTCTACGCGCGGAAAAATATTCAATATTTAAACGCATTTTTTTTGGTATAATATTAGGATCTTAGGATCTGCAAAAAAAAGAGTAAAATACCCTATTGAATAAAAAAGCAGACTTCACACAAAAAATATCTCTTCCGATATACTCGTCATAGAGGTTTGAACGAAAAATGCCTGAATAGGATTTTTTTAAACAATAGTTCTGGCTACTGAATGGATATTCGCAGAATAATAATTATTGCATCTATGGGCAAACTAGACGCACAGATGACAGACTCGTTGGAACTTGGGGGAATTGGGATATTCCGGGAATAGAACCAAGCAACGGACACATTGGACATTTGAGGAATTGGATCTTCCGGGCCATAAGAACATCACGATTCTTCAAGAACATAAAGTCTTATGGCTGTGGTCTTATGGTAAGATCTATAGATAGCACTCTCACTCAGCTCAGACTCATTTTAACTATATCTTGAGTCTTGAGCAGCCAGAGTACGATCTATAGATATCTGTCTTGTGAGAATAGATGGCACTCTCACTCAGCTCAGACACAAGACTGAGTTAAAACAAGATTTGTTGGGGCATATTTGTCTCACTGCCACCTTGTAGTCTACCTAGAGTTAGGAATAAGTGTATAATATATCTTAATATAATATTATATAAATTACGTGTCACGTTGTTTGTCCGCGATGGACTCCTAAACTACTGAACCGATTTAGATCAAACTTCGTTACTATCTGTAATTTGGTCCAACTTGAAAGATAGGATAGCTTTTTTTTATTATGATATTGTGTATGATGTTTTATTTATATAAAGTTCGCCGGGTCAGCTAGTATAATTATGTATATATCTATTTTCTAAAATAAAAAAATTATTTAGTTCAAACAGCTGTTTTATTGAATTGCAATTGAAATAACTATTAATGGAATGGCTACATAAATGTTTCAAAAATTTTGTTAAAACTGAAATCGAATTGGCAACTTATTGCAATTAATTGTTGACATAATAAAAATCATTACTTTTGTTCAATTGCCGCCACGGAGACGAAGAACCAAATGCAAAGTCGATTCTTTTTGTATGTTATAATCAGAGAGGGTACGCCCATCTTCTAACTGCTTTCCAGCAAAAATGAGACGTTGTTGATCTGGTGGAATCCCTTCCTTGTCTTGGATCTTTGCCTTCACATTCTCAATGGTGTCTGATGCTTCTACTTCCAAAGTGATTGTCTTTCCTGTCAGGGTCTTCACAAAGATCTGCATGCCACCACGCAGACGCAAAACCAAATGAAGGGTAGACTCCTTTTGGATGTTGTAGTCTGACAGAGTGCGGCCATCTTCCAGCTGCTTGCCAGCGAAGATCAAACGCTGCTGGTCTGGTGGGATTCCCTCCTTGTCTTGGATCTTTGCCTTCACATTCTCAATGGTGTCTGATGCTTCAACTTCCAAAGTGATTGTCTTTCCTGTCAGGGTCTTCACAAAGATCTGCATACCACCACGCAGACGCAGCACAAGATGAAGAGTGGACTCCTTTTGGATGTTGTAGTCAGACAGGGTGCGGCCATCTTCCAGCTGCTTGCCAGCGAAGATCAAACGCTGCTGGTCTGGTGGGATTCCCTCTTTGTCTTGGATCTTTGCCTTCACATTCTCAATGGTGTCTGATGCTTCAACTTCCAAAGTGATTGTCTTTCCTGTCAGGGTCTTCACAAAGATCTGCATACCACCACGCAGACGCAGCACAAGATGAAGAGTGGACTCCTTTTGGATGTTGTAGTCAGACAGGGTGCGGCCATCTTCCAGCTGCTTGCCAGCGAAGATCAAACGTTGCTGGTCTGGTGGGATTCCCTCCTTGTCTTGGATCTTTGCCTTCACATTCTCAATAGTGTCTGATGCTTCAACTTCCAAAGTGATTGTCTTTCCTGTCAGGGTCTTCACAAAGATCTGCATACCACCACGCAGACGCAGCACAAGATGAAGAGTGGACTCCTTTTGGATGTTGTAGTCAGACAGGGTGCGGCCATCTTCCAGCTGCTTGCCAGCGAAGATCAAACGTTGCTGGTCTGGTGGGATTCCCTCCTTGTCTTGGATCTTTGCCTTCACATTCTCAATAGTGTCTGATGCTTCAACTTCCAAAGTGATTGTCTTTCCTGTCAGGGTCTTCACAAAGATCTGCATACCACCACGCAGACGCAGCACAAGATGAAGAGTGGACTCCTTTTGGATGTTGTAGTCAGACAGGGTTCTGCCATCTTCCAGCTGCTTGCCAGCGAAGATCAAACGCTGCTGGTCTGGTGGGATTCCCTCTTTGTCTTGGATCTTTGCCTTCACATTTTCGATTGTGTCAGACGGCTCTACTTCCAATGTGATTGTCTTTCCTGTCAGGGTTTTCACAAAGATTTGCATTCCACCACGTAGACGCAAAACCAAGTGAAGGGTAGACTCTTTTTGGATGTTGTAGTCTGAGAGAGTGCGGCCATCTTCCAGCTGCTTGCCAGCGAAGATCAAACGCTGCTGGTCTGGTGGGATCCCCTCCTTGTCTTGGATCTTTGCCTTCACATTTTCAATGGTGTCTGATGCTTCAACTTCCAAAGTGATTGTCTTTC